>OX439007.1:47193306-48393306 GCA_949316495.1 Amphiduros pacificus
CATTATTCAATGAATGAATTGCTTTAATTATGTACTTTAATCCTCACAATAACAAGGAGTTGTTTTTCAGCCATTTTAAAAAATGGTGGCAAGAAGGCCAAACTACTGCATGAACACAGAAAGTAAGTCAGAAAATAGGACCTGGGGAGAAATCATTAGTTTTGGTGGTCTTGTGATTCCAGAAAATTAATAAAAACTTGCAAGTATTATTCTCATTTTACCACCCTATTTTGATACATTTGATCTGTTTCAAAATTTCTACTTCCAAACTAAATTTAAATGATATACTAATCCACCAGGTGGCAGGCTGAAAGACATTTGTATGTCAATAAAACCAATTCTTACTCATTCGGTAACTTACCACCTGAGCAATGTCAAATGAATTTTGCATGAATGGACTAATTTTGCTATTTATGAATGAATGGGCTGCATTCAGGTCATACAAGTTCATGTAAACAGCTCACATCTGGACCCAAATGCAACTTCTTTACATTGATTATAGCTCATGTCAAGTTATGGAGAAAAAGAAACTGAATGTAAATACCAGTACATTAGAATCAACTAACATTTGATATTTTGTGAAATATAAAGTCAGTTTTTGAAACGGACTTAGGCAGAAGAACTTAGGAATTGATTGGGAAATCTTTGTAAATAAATGTTTGTGATAAGCAGGAGACTTGAGCCTTAATAATGAAATTAACCGAATAACTCACCATGAGCCTTTCACTGACTACAAGTATCACTATGCAAATGAGTAATGTATTTGAATCACAAACTGTGTTGATAATTTCACTCATAATGTAGTTTGACAAGGTCACTCTGCTAGAACTATGGACTGCTCCCTGTCATTATTCTCTTAGCAGAGGTCTCTACTGCATATTTATGGATTGGTTGTGACAGGAACCATTTTGGATATCAGAGCAGAAGACACTAGTTTTGTCAGATGGATTAAATCCTCCAAGTATAGTATTGGCAGGAAAAGGGGTGTTCAAATCAAGGTGAATCACTTAAGATTAGTTTATTCTTTGTGATGAAATCACGATTTCCCCTGAAATATATTGTGTATAAAAGAAAACTTGATTATCTGCTGACTGACTGCTAAAATGGTAAGGAGTATCCATGACCCCAATCAGCTCAGCTCTGCTGTAGCTGATGTGGTCATCAAGGGCTAATTTTATGTATGATGGGATCTAAAGTATCCCAAAAAAGCTTGATAATTCTTTAGATGACATTAAATAAAGAAAAAATAAACACTTGATAACAGTCGCCAGCTGCAAAACCTGAGTCAAATTCATTTAAATGGCAGCTGAAACAGGTTCAATTTGGTCGTTTAAACAGGTTTGACTCAGTGTCTGCAGCTGGTGACTGTCAACTCCACTAGAGCTCTATCAACTTCACCAAACTTGTCCTTGGTTGAAATAGAAAAGACACTGCATGTTCCACAAACCCTTATAGATCACCTATCTGGGCTTTGCTGATTGGTGATTGGAGAACACTAGTCACATTCTGTCCACCAGATGCACACGCAAACTATAGACACTAACAACTGTCCATATATGGACAGTAAACCACCTCGTTGTTGCCCGTATATATGCCGTGCCCGGAACTCCTGTCACACGTCACTGGAAATATGTGGTTGTTATTCTCCAGTAAATCTGCAACATCAATGATCACATGACTTGGGAGTCCGTGACCAAGCGGCCGCCATTCTGGTGAAACCATCATGAAATATATGCTTGCTATCTTTGTATAATAACTTTTTAACAAAGAAATAGTTTTGCTGTGAGTTTGGATAGAATAATTCCTGTAGATTCGGTGTTTACATGTTCTTGTCACCTTTTTGTGACACATGTTTTTTATTGCAAAAACGATTGAGAATGAGCTGTCAACAAGGAACCCCACAACATGAAACATTGCTGTCCTAGTGTATGCCAGTACATAATTCATTGTATGTGCATTTAGATTAGATAATTGATTTTATATATTTTGAAATATTTTTCTATTAAAAAATGTTACTTTCAGATGTTCTTTGAATCACAAACCAAGTAATGACATAAACATTATAACAAAAATGATCTTAAATGAGCTGTCAACAAAGACTCCCAGTACTTTTTACTCCATCTACATGTATAAGTTTATATAATTTTTTTTAATTTATAGAATTTTAAAACATTTTTTAAAAATTTCTTTTATGGTGGCTGAGATGAGTTTATTGCACTTATCCTTTGATGTTGCAGAGGATGCAGGACAAAGCTTTGTGGTGTATCACATCTCACCTTTGATCACAATATCTACCAACAGGTCTTAAGATCACATCTATTATGATTATGTGGGTTCTTTGTTTATAAGTTTAATTACACATGAACAACTCGACACATTGGCATGACATGCTCACTTCTGTGACATGATATGCACATGACAAAGCTTTGTGGTGTATCACACCTAACCTTTGATCAATATCCATTCATACTTACATTAATTTGTTTGTAGTACTACCTTATTTATGCATGATATTCTACCTTTAATAATGAAATTTGTTATGCTCTTTCAATTACTAACAGTAATTAGTTTTGTTGTGTTGGCTCAAGTTAATGGTCTATTCCTAACTGACGAGTCCTGGGTAGATTGTATGGGCCACTAACTGTTATCAGGACGAAACACTGCCAATAAATCATTAAAAACCATATATTTCCCATTAGTTAAAAATGTAAGAGGTGTCTATGTAACCAAAAGAAATTCTTTTGACATAAAAAAATGTACAGGGTATTCAATTTGGATAATATTGTTGTTATTGGCAGTGTCTTAGGGATGAAAGTTTTGGAAGTCTGGGTACAAATTCTGAAATAAATCAAAACAATTATTATGGGTCAAACTGAATATATACTAGTACTAAATCCATCAGCACATCTCAGTTTTGATAGGTCATGAAAATCAAACCTTAATTTGGTCAGGGGAAAATATTTCCTAAAAATATCTCCTAAAAAATGGCATTTCCAAATCAAATTAATAAATTTTTGCTATCAGAATTTTAATTCACTATTTGCCATTAGAATTCCAATTTACTCTTTGCTATCAGAATGTCAATTTACTATCAGATAGTGATTCACAGTGACCATTTGTCTATATTATCAGATGATCCAGAGCAACATCATTCCTATGATATTTACTGTCTTGTGGTGCAAAGTAGTCAGGTATGGAAAGCAAAAATGGAAACTAAAACAGGCTATATATTAAATGTATATATTTATTGAGAACTTAAACTTATAAACAATACACAGAGTACAATAAATTGTTATTGTTTCATTTGCATCGTAGTAACTATTTACACTTCAGCAATATATTTAATGCATCAACTCTGCTTAGACTTACACGAAAGTAACGAAACCATAAATGTTGCAATTAAACTCTAAAACACAGATTGAGTTATGAAGCTTAAAATATTTTGTACAAACACTGACTTGTTTTTAATTATAAAAAATAGATAAACTAGTTCAAACCCTATTACGACAGGCTCTTCCAATGACATGACATAAGTTATCATGTTTCATAAAGTTTTTAAACTGATACAAGATGGATGAAAAGTTTTTATTTGATTGAAATATTGACAATAATAGATGCATGGTATCCATCAGTCCATACTAGCTGGTGACGACTCAGAAAAGTGATGCATGGTGTCCATATCCATTAATGTATCTATTCCAGCTGATAACCAAGTTTGCTGATTTTACACTATGTATATATTAGATGGTGATGCATAGCGACCACCATTCACTACTAGCTGGTGATATAGCATGGTGTCCATCTGTCCATATGGACTGGGCTGCTGATGCAGAGGGATATGTCGGGGATCTTAGCTGTCTGTAGTGCTAATGATGCATGCTTCTACAAGTAAAATACACAATTATGCTTATGATACAAACATTTGAGACACATTATTTGCAAATTTGTTATTTTAGATAATCATGTATTAAAAAAATATTTTTAACAGTAATAATGGGCCAATTAAAAAAACCAGTTGCTCTTTATACTAACTATAGAGCTGACATGCAGCTGTTCATGGACTGACAGCAAGAGCTGACATACAGCTGTTCATGGACTGACAGCAAGAGCTGACATGCAGCTGTTCATGGACTGACAGCAAGAGCTGACATGCAGTGGTTTATTGTTAAACTTATACTAATTGTAAATTGTGCAATAATGAATTGTGAATTTCATATTCTTGTTCAATGACTGACTCACAGCAAGCTGATTACTGTGTTCAATTTTGAGAAATTTTAGATTATAAAAAATAAAATTATGAAATTCAAATTAATGAAATAAACAATTACCACATATTGTAATGAAGACACCTGATACAGTACAATTAATTACAAGGTGGGTTAAGACAGAGCACATAGCAATGTATAACTGCAACAAATATCAAGGCATACACGCATGAGTCCAAGTGATGATGTCATGGAAACAAAAGAGAGAAACATCATATGATGTCAGAAGCATCACTGCGTGGAAATGTCAATGGATGAAAGAACATTTTGAAATCTAAGAAAAAAAATCATTACTTCAACCTCAGTGAAGAGACAACATGAAATAAAAGTTGAAAAATATTATTTTATTCACAAGGCCCTTATATCTAACGTAGTAGATTCTACAAGCATAATAAAAACTACATAAATGTCATAGCGAATGCCAAATCCTTAATTTGTTAAATTTATATCAGCAGTAAATTAAATAACTGGTTATAAATATTTATAGAAATAATAGATTCCATTTATTGAAATTCATAACTCAATTCTGCATGAGAGAAAATTATATCTTGTATATTGTCAAGAAGAGAGTATGGTACTACAAACAATTTTTCAAATAAGAGAGCAAAATACAGTATTTGGTAAATGTTAGTCTGAAACACAAATTTTATTCTTGGGGCAGTAAAATAAAACCTTTCTTATAATTACTTATTCTGGTGTATGTGGTATGAAGATTTTTGATGATTTTTTTTTCAATTTTGATAAAGACAGTATAATAATATCGACCATAATCTAATGCTGCAAGTGCATATTTTGTGCATGAAGCAGATTGTCCACCTGGTGATAATTACTAAAATATTCTTTTTTGGGGGTTACGAAAAATCAGTATTTTTTCCAAAGAAAGCACAAAAAAATGTTGCAATTTGTGTTGTAAACAAATGACACTTCCAACTTCCACTGAATTGTAAGTGATAAACAAGCCTATAAAATTACAAAAAACTTACTGATTATCATGTCATGCATATCAAAAGAACCGTCTAGGTCCACAGATTCTAAATGTCTTTACCTTTTGTTGATATCCTGCAAACTATTATATTGACTTTATAAGAGGAAAAGTGTCATTCCGTAGGATTCTGATTTGTATTCTCATATTGAGGGATCTAGACATAATCTAGACATGACTGATTTCATCAGGAGAAAAGTGCTATTCCGTTGGACTCGGAGTTATATTCACATATTGAAGGGTCTAGACATAATCTAGACATGTCTACCAAAGATCTCTGAACCCCAGTAATCAATCAAAATTAGTTTAGATTATTTAAAATGCCTTTGAAAGTTATAAATGCATTTATTATGGAAATGTTTTTATTACAGAAAAAAGAATATTTTCACTTTTGACAGGGTATATTTTCTTTTTATATCCTTGTTTGACCCATATCCTATAAGTGTATACGGATAAATACTTCGAGACATATATTGAAAAAATGTCAAATATCGAATATCAAATGAACTTCACGCTCGTCTCAGAGGTTAACGCCAGGTTGTCAACACCTGTTGTCACCTATTCACCTCGAACCCGCTCGCTCAGTCTGGTGTTGGTGGCGATGGTAGCATCATTCCAACTTCACAAACAGTTGTTGCCAGCTCTTCAACAGGAGTTGGGACTCCAATATCTGTCACAGGGCTGTATTAAGAGGTCTGCATATCGGACTAAATGAGCACTGATATCCTTCGTGGAACTTCGGTTGGAACAAGCCACGTTGGTCATCAGTATCTGTTGAGTCGTGTATTAAATGCTCAATCGGCCTTACTGTCCAGGTATGTTTGTAGAAATGGGAGGCATTAAACATCAAATAGGTAGTACTTAAAGTTCCTGTAATGTATTGCAATGAGTGGAGAGACATTTGACATCAAATAGGTAGTACTTAAAATTCCTGTAATGTATTGCAATGAGTGGGGAGACATTAAACATCAAATAGGTAGTACTTTAAGTTCCTGTAATGTATTGCAATTAGTGGGAAGACATTAAACATCAAATAGGTAGTACTTTAAGTTCCTGTAATGTATTGCAATGAGTGGGGAGACATTTAACATCAAATAGGTAGTACTTAAAGTTCCTGTAATGTATTGCAATGAGCGGGGACATTAACCATTAAGCGTCACTTTAACCTGAGAGCAATAATAAATGTTGCTGTCAGCTTTAACCCAGCATAAATGGCGCCAAAATGAGAACATATTCTCCATTTATTACACAAATTAATAAAATGATATAAGAATCTTCCCCATATAAATAAATATATGAACATTTGTAGAAAGAAATTAGCCATAATATGAAGTAATCTAATTGTGTCTGCATTATCTGTCTGTATTATACATTTGTTACATGTTGATTTTTTTCCATTGCAAATTTGGTCCATTTGATTTGTGCTTGTATTTTGAGAGTGTTGTCGGTTTTGTATATTCTTTTCTAATTAGAACAACTCATTAGCATGGAATTAATTTATAGTCTGTCATTTTTATCTTTACTTACCCTACCATGTTTAGTTATTTTTAATTAAATTTAACCTGTCATTAAATCTCAAAACTGACGGACTTAATTTCCAGTTTTTGTTCAGTATTCAAGTTCCTTTTTCGATGAGTTTTCATAAATTCATCACTTGCAAGTTGTTATTATATACATTTTTTCCAAATTGTTCAACACGTCATTTTTCCCTGGGAAATTGATCTAAAATGTATATATTAATCTAATATTTTTTATCATGAACGTATCTGAAAGAAGTAGCTGATTTCATAGTAAAATCCCCTAAAACATTAGTTTTATTTTAAAGATCATTTAAAGGTCACTTCAAGGTTACATACAATAGTCTATAAAGACTACTGATGATTAATGTCCAAGTGATTTTCACACCATCCTCCACAAATATATCCAACTAAAATACCAGATCAGTTACTAATGTTAGTCCATAGATAATCTTTCTTTAATAATTTAATACACTCCTCCCTTTTGCGACTTTACTTTTTCAAACTAAGTTTTTAGTCGGATGAGCACATGATATACTCGTAACAGGCTTAGCGCCTGGAATGAAAGCCCCACCAGCATACAGCTTAACACCAGGAATGAAAGCCCCACCAGCACACAGCTTTACACCTGGAATGAAAGCCCAACCAGCATACAGCTTTACACCTGGAATGTAAGCCCAACCAGCATTCAGCTTTACACCTGGAATGAAAGCCCCACCAGCATACAGCTTAATGCCTGGAATGAAAGCCCAACCAACACACAGCTTAGCACCAGGGATGAAAGCCCCCACCAGCACACAGCTTTACACCTGGAATGAAAGCCCCACCAGCATACAGCTTAATGCCTGGAATGAAAGTCCAACCAGCATACAGCTTAACACCAGGAATGAAAGCCCCACCAGCACACAGCTTTACACCTGGAATGAAAGCCCAACCAGCATACAGCTTTACACCTGGAATGAAAGCCCAACCAGCATTCAGCTTTACACCTGAAATGAAAGCCCCACCAGCATACAGCTTAATGCCTGGAATGAAAGCCCAACCAACACACAGCTTAGCACCTGGAATGAAAGCCCCCACCAGCACACAGCTTTACACCTGGAATGAAAGCCCCACCAGCATACAGCTTAATGCCTGGAATGAAAGCCCCACCAGCATACAGCTTAGCACCAGGAATGAAAGCCCCACCAGCACACAGCTTAACACCAGGAATGAAAGCCCCAACAGCATACACCTTAATGCCTGGAATGAAAGCCCCACCAGCATACAGCTTAATGCCTGGAATGAAAGCCCCACCAGCATACAGCTTAGCGCCTAGAATGAAAGCCCAACCAGTACACAGCTTAAAACCTGGAATGAAAGCCCCAACAGCATACAGCTTAGCACCTGGAATGAAAGCCCCACCAGCACACAGCTTTACACCAGGAATGAAAACCCAACCAGCATACACCTTAATGCCTGGAATGAAAGCCCCACCAGCATACAGCTTAATGCCTGGAATGAAAGCCCCACCAGCATACAGCTTAGCGCCTAGAATGAAAGCCCAACCAGTACACAGCTTAGCACCAGGAATGAAAACCCAACCAGCATATAGCTTACACCTGGGAAGAAAGCCCCACCAGCATACAGCTTAACACCAGGAATGAAAGCCCAACCAGCATATAGCTTACACCAGGAATGAAAACCCGACCAGCATATAGCTTACACCTGGAATGAAAGCCCAACCAGCATACAGCTTAATGCCTGGAATGAAAGCCCCAACAGCATACAGCTTAACACCAGGAATGAAAACCAAACCAGCATATAGCTTACACCTGGAATGAAAGCCCAACCAGCATACAGCTTAATGCCTGGAATGAAAGCCCCACTAGCATACAGCTTAACACCTGGAATGAAAGCCCCACCAGCATACAGCTTAATGCCTAGAATGAAAGCCCCACCAGCATACAGCTTAGCACCTGGAATGAAAGCCCAACCAGCATACAGCTTAACACCTGGAATGAAAGCCCAACCAGCATACAGCTTAGCACCTGGAATGAAAGCCCCAACAGCATACAGCTTTACACCTGGAATGAAAGCCCCACCAGCATACAGCTTAGCACCTGGAATGAAAGCCCCACCAGCACACAGCGTAACACCTGGAATGAAAGCCCCACCAGCACACAGCTTAACACCTAGAATGAAAGCCCAACCAGCACACACCTGGAATGAAAGCCCCACCAGCATACAGCTTAGCACCTGGAATGAAAGCCCCACCAGCACACAGCTTAGTACCTGGAATGAAAGCCCCACCAGCACACAGCTTAGCACCTGGAATGAAAGCCCCACCAGCACACAGCTTAGCACCTGGAATGAAAGCCCCACCAGCACACAGCTTAGCACCTGGAATGAAAGCCCCACCAGCACACAGCTTAGCACCTGGAATGAAAGCCCCACCAGCTCATGCTTCTGATTGTCTTATTGTGAGCAGCAAATGGTATCGCCAGGCAAACATATCAACAGTTCTCGTTCTGAGAAGAATTTTCCTTAAAAGCATATCAAGGCTGGGGATCAAAGAATGACATATATGACAAATATAAGAGATGGAGAGTACATGGTTACCTAATATGGAGAGTGCATTGTTATTTAGTATGGAGAGTGCATTGTTATTTAGTATGGAGAGTGCATTATTATTTAGTATGGAGAGTGCATTATTATTTAGTATGGAGAGTGCATTGTTATTTAGTATGGAGAGTGCATTGTTATTTAGTATGGAGAGTGCATTGTTATTTAGTATGGAGAGTGCATTATTATTTAGTATGGAGAGTGCATTATTATTTAGTATGGACAGTACATTGTTATTTAGTATGGAGAGTGCATTATTATTTAGTATGGAGAGTACATTGTTATTTAGTATGAAGAGTACATTGTTATTTAGTATAGAGAGTGCATTGTTATTTAGTATGGAGAGTGGATTGTTATTTAGTATGGAGAGTACATTGTTATTTAGTATGGAGAGTGCATTATTGTTTAGTATGGAGAGTACATTGTTATTTAGTATGAAGAGTACATTGTTATTTAGTATAGAGAGTGCATTGTTATTTAGTATGGAGAGTGGATTGTTATTTAGTATGGAGAGTGCATTGTTATTTAGTATGGACAGTACATTGTTATTTAGTATGGAGAGTACATTGTTATTTAGTATGGAGAGTGCATTGTTATTTAGTATGGAGAGTACATTGTTATTTAGTATGGAGAGTGCATTGTTATTTAGTATAGAGAGTGCATTGTTATTTAGCATGGAGAGTACATTATTATTTAGTATGGAGAGTACATTGTTATTTAGTATGGAGAGTACATTGTTATTTAGTATGGAGAGTACATTGTTATTTAGTATGGAGAGTGCATTGTTATTTAGTATGGAGAGTGCATTATTATTTAGTATGGAGAGTGCATTGTTATTTAGTATGGAGAGTGCATTGTTATTTAGTATGGAGAGTACATTGTTATTTAGTTTGGAGAGTGCATTGTTATTTAGTATGGAGAGTACATTGTTATTTAGTTTGGAGAGTGCATTGTTATCTTATATGGAGAGTGCATTGTTATTTAGTATGGAGAGTGCATTGTTATTTAGTATGGAGAGTGCATTGTTATTTAGTATGGAGAGTACATTGTTATTTAGTATGGAGAGTGCATTGTTATTTAGTATGGAGAGTACATTGTTATTTAGTTTGGAGAGTGCATTGTTATTTAGCATGGAGAGTGCATTGTTATTTAGTATGGAGAGTGCATTGTTATTTAGTATGGAGAGTGCATTGTTATTTAGTATGGAGAGTGCATTGTTATTTAGTATGGAGAGTACATTGTTATTTAGTATGGAGAGTACATTGTTATTTAGTTTGGAGAGTGCATTGTTATTTAGTATGGAGAGTGCATTGTTATTTAGTATGGAGAGTGCATTGTTATTTAGTATGGAGAGTGCATTGTTATTTAGTATGGAGAGTGCATTGTTATTTAGTATGGAGAGTGCATTGTTATTTAGTATGGAGAGTACATTGTTATTTAGTATGGAGAGTGCATTGTTATTTAGCATGGAGAGTGCATTGTTATTTAGTATGGAGAGTGCATTGTTATTTAGTATGGAGAGTGCATTGTTATTTAGTATGGAGAGTGCATTGTTATTTAGTATGGAGAGTACATTGTTATTTAGTATGGAGAGTGCATTGTTATTTAGTATGGAGAGTGCATTGTTATTTAGTATGGAGAGTGCATTGTTATTTAGTATGGAGAGTGCATTGTTATTTAGTATGGAGAGTGCATTGTTATTTAGTATGGAGAGTGCATTGTTATTTAGTATGGAGAGTACATTGTTATTTAGTATGGAGAGTGCATTGTTATTTAGCATGGAGAGTGCATTGTTATTTAGTATGGAGAGTGCATTGTTATTTAGTATGGAGAGTACATTGTTATTTAGTATGGAGAGTGCATTGTTATTTAGTATGGAGAGTGCATTGTTATTTAGTATGGAGAGTGCATTGTTATTTAGTATGGAGAGTGCATTGTTATTTAGTATGGAGAGTGCATTGTTATTTAGTATGGAGAGTGCATTGTTATTTAGTATGGAGAGTACATTGTTATTTAGTATGGAGAGTGCATTGTTATTTAGCATGGAGAGTGCATTGTTATTTAGTATGGAGAGTGCATTGTTATTTAGTATGGAGAGTGCATTGTTATTTAGTATGGAGAGTACATTGTTATTTAGTATGGAGAGTGCATTGTTATTTAGCATGGAGAGTGCATTGTTATTTAGTATGGAGAGTGCATTGTTATTTAGTATGGAGAGTGCATTGTTATTTAGTATGGAGAGTGCATTGTTATTTAGTATGGAGAGTACATTGTTATTTAGTATGGAGAGTACATTGTTATTTAGTTTGGAGAGTGCATTGTTATTTAGTATGGAGAGTGCATTGTTATTTAGTATGGAGAGTGCATTGTTATTTAGTATGGAGAGTGCATTGTTATTTAGTATGGAGAGTGCATTGTTATTTAGTATGGAGAGTGCATTGTTATTTAGTATGGAGAGTACATTGTTATTTAGTTTGGAGAGTGCATTGTTATTTAGTATGGAGAGTACATTGTTATTTAGTTTGGAGAGTGCATTGTTATCTTATATGGAGAGTGCATTGTTATTTAGTATGGAGAGTGCATTATTATTTAGTATGGAGAGTACATTGTTATCTTATATGGAGAGTACATTGTTATTTAGTATGGAGAGTGCATTGTTATTTAGCATGGAGAGTGCATTGTTATTTAGTATGGAGAGTGCATTGTTATTTAGTATGGAGAGTGCATTGTTATTTAGTATGGAGAGTGCATTGTTATTTAGTATGGAGAGTACATTGTTATTTAGTATGGAGAGTACATTGTTATTTAGTTTGGAGAGTGCATTGTTATTTAGTATGGAGAGTGCATTGTTATTTAGTATGGAGAGTGCATTGTTATTTAGTATGGAGAGTGCATTGTTATTTAGTATGGAGAGTGCATTGTTATTTAGTATGGAGAGTGCATTGTTATTTAGTATGGAGAGTACATTGTTATTTAGTTTGGAGAGTGCATTGTTATTTAGTATGGAGAGTACATTGTTATTTAGTTTGGAGAGTGCATTGTTATCTTATATGGAGAGTGCATTGTTATTTAGTATGGAGAGTGCATTGTTATTTAGTATGGAGAGTACATTGTTATTTAGTATGGAGGGTGCATTGTTATTTAGTATGGAGAGTACATTGTTATTTAGTATGGAGAGTGCATTGTTATTTAGCATGGAGAGTGCATTGTTATTTAGTATGGAGAGTGCATTGTTATTTAGTATGGAGAGTACATTGTTATTTAGTATGGAGAGTGCATTGTTATTTAGTATGGAGAGTACATTGTTATTTAGTATGGAGAGTACATTGTTATTTAGTTTGGAGAGTGCATTGTTATTTAGTATGGAGAGTGCATTGTTATTTAGTATGGAGAGTACATTGTTATTTAGTATGGAGAGTACATTGTTATTTAGTATGGAGAGTGCATTGTTATTTCGTATGGAGAGTGCATTGTTATTTAGTATGGAGAGTGCATTGTTATTTAGTATGGAGAGTGCATTGTTATTTAGTATGGAGAGAACATTGTTATTTAGTTTGGAGAGTGCATTGTTATTTAGTATGGAGAGTGCATTGTTATTTAGTTTGGAGAGTGCATTGTTATTTAGTATGGAGAGTACATTGTTATTTAGTATGGAGAGTACATTGTTATTTAGTATGGAGAGTACATTGTTATCTTATATGGAGAGTGCATTGTTATTTAGTATGGAGAGTGCATTGTTATTTAGTATGGAGAGTGCATTGTTATTTAGTATGGAGAGTACATTGTTATTTAGTATGGAGAGTGCATTATTATTTAGTATGGAGAGTGCATTGTTATTTAGTATGGACAGTACATTGTTATTTAGTATGGAGAGTACATTGTTATTTAGTATGGAGAGTGCATTGTTATTTAGTATGGAGAGTACATTGTTATCTTATATGGAGAGTACATTGTTATTTAGTATGGAGAGTACATTGTTATCTTATATGGAGAGTGCATTGTTATTTAGTATGGAGAGTGCATTGTTATTTAGTATGGAGAGTGCATTGTTATTTAGTATGGAGAGTGCATTGTTATTTAGTATGGAGAGTGCATTGTTATTCAGTATGGAGAGTGCATTGTTATTTAGTATGGAGAGTGCATTGTTATTTAGTATGGAGAGTGCATTGTTATTTAGTATGGAGAGTACATTGTTATTTAGTTTGGAGAGTGCATTGTTATTTAGTATGGAGAGTACATTGTTATTTAGTTTGGAGAGTGCATTGTTATCTTATATGGAGAGTGCATTGTTATTTAGTATGGAGAGTGCATTGTTATTTAGTATGGAGAGTGCATTGTTATTTAGTATGGAGAGTACATTGTTATTTAGTTTGGAGAGTGCATTGTTATTTAGTATGGAGAGTACATTGTTATTTAGTTTGGAGAGTGCATTGTTATTTAGTATGGAGAGTGCATTGTTATTTAGTTTGGAGAGTGCATTGTTATTTAGTATGGAGAGTACATTGTTATTTAGTATGGAGAGTACATTGTTATTTAGTATGGAGAGTACATTGTTATATTATATGGAGAGTGCATTGTTATTTAGTATGGAGAGTGCATTGTTATTTAGTATGGAGAGTGCATTGTTATTTAGTATGGAGAGTACATTGTTATTTAGTATGGAGAGTGCATTATTATTTAGTATGGAGAGTGCATTGTTATTTAGTATGGACAGTACATTGTTATTTAGTATGGAGAGTGCATTGTTATTTAGTATGGAGAGTGCATTGTTATTTAGTATGGAGAGTACATTGTTATTTAGTATGGAGAGTACATTGTTATCTTATATGGAGAGTACATTGTTATTTAGTATGGAGAGTGCATTATTATTTAGTATGGAGAGTACATTATTATTTAGTATGGAGAGTGCATTGTTATTTAGTATGGAGAGTGCATTGTTATTTAGTATGGAGAGTACATTGTTATTTAGTATGGAGAGTGCATTATTATTTAGTATGGAGAGTGCATTGTTATTTAGTATGGAGAGTACATTGTTATTTAGTTTGGAGAGTGCATTGTTATTTAGTATGGAGAGTACATTGTTATTTAGTTTGGAGAGTGCATTGTTATCTTATATGGAGAGTGCATTGTTATTTAGTATGGAGAGTACATTGTTATTTAGTATGGAGAGTACATTGTTATTTAGTATGGAGAGTGCATTGTTATTTAGTATGGAGAGTGCATTGTTATTTAGTATGGAGAGTGCATTGTTATTTAGTATGGAGAGTACATTGTTATTTAGTATGGAGAGTACATTGTTATTTAGTATGGAGAGTACATTGTTATTCAGTATGAAGAGTACATTGTTCTTTTACTGCAACTCTTTGAGATAATATGCTTTAATTTATGAATTAATGCATGGCCTACGGGAATGAATATTAAAATGTTTATGTGTAAATTGTTATTTGTTGCTAATACCTCAAGAACAATGCTGCATTTTAGATTTTTCAATTAATTGTCGGTGTTTATTTCACAATTTGACATTGTTTGCATTTAAACCTATCTTAAGTCAACCTGTTGAATATATTTTCAAAAGTGCAGAACTGATGCACATAAAAATGAAAATGAAACTGCAGCTCTGTTGTCGTCAGCAGTTTTCTCGTCATCGGCTATATACCCCATTGGCCTACTGTTATAGTATATTTTTACTATAACTTTATAATATGTATTTTACTATAATTTTATAATGATTTTAATGTAATTATATAGTGAATTCCAGTATATTTGTTTTTGTTACCATCAAATATGTGATGATGCCTATCACTGAAGGACAAAACAAGCATATTTGCATATTACATAAACTATTGAGATACATGTTTGTATATATGTACCTAACGACGTTAGCCTTCTGTCTCTGCCTCTCTCTGCTTACTCTTTGAATAGTGAGCTTGAAGCAAAGTGGGGTCGTACGTTTGTGGACATCATGCAACAAAGGCTTATTGGGATGGACCCAACAGTTTCTCAGTCCTGATTGTTTTTTCTTTGTTTCATCTGACCGACACAAAGCATTCAAAACGTGCAGCAAAAATGCAAAGGTGTCATTTTCTCATCAATTCTTTTATTCTGAGATATGAAATCAATGTCATTAGTCCAATCTTGGTTTCTCAATATGTGCTCAGTCGGCTTACATAAACTGGAAAAATCAATAAACCTTATGCAATCTGCTTAAGGTGATAAACATTAAACCTTCTCACACAAAGGTTTTGGAAACATTAATATGAGAAGACATTATATATCTACCAAATGTATGACAATTAGGAAGCACATATTTAGTCACATGACTTTTGATGTACATTGTCACGTGGCTCTATAGTGGCATGATTTCATAAATAGTGATGGAGACTGTTCCGGTAATCAATCTTTCTTTAAATTTGTTAAGATTTTTTCAACAGTTGTAATATATAATATGGCTATTGTTAAACACATTTTAATGCATTAATACTACATAAGTGGCAGTGCATGGGGACTAAAGCTGGTGTTAAAAGCTTCATGATATAAAACATGCTATTATATATATAATATAAAACACACTAATATGCTGTGAAGATTTTTTTCAAAAATGCATTTGGGATAGACAAAGTTACACATTGATATTTGTTAAAGGTTAACGATCAGCTCCTCTGTTAAATTAGACCTCAACCTCCCTCTGCCTCCAAAGCCCAAATTTGCGGCCACCATCGGCTGCAGATCATGAATATTCATATCATGAAAACATGTATCTCTGAAGTACATCATTTGGCATATCAAACTGAATGATAATCGACTACCTCTGTTTAGCAGATCAGGCTGAATATATATCCTGTCAAACCATTTACCAGTCAAACAGTCATGCTGAACTCCAAGATCAATAATTTAGTAGGAGCAATTTTCAATTGAGTGCATTGTCAATCTACTTGTCAATTTACTGAATGGTAGTGTATATTCATTCACCTTTACAATAAATTAGTTTCTTTTTTTCATATTTTTGTACCCCACATTCTTCGCAACGCAAAAAGCGGGGGACCTTTCGCCACTCTGATTATGTCATAGCAGTGATTGGTTGGTTTTTGTTGCCATAAGTGTGGGGGACTTAGAGCCAATGCTCTTGTGGTAATTGTTTTAATAAATTGATGTTACTGATCACATATACCTTCTATGGACAGGTTAATCCAGTGTTCACTACTCACTTCTGATTTGCTTGGGTAGCAAACTAGTAGTGTCTTATGCATTTAGTAAGTCTGCATTTTGCAAATATTTTCAAGATCCATGATTTTAGACTGTCTCTTTCTTTTCTGTTTATGAATAACTGGAAAAGTTAATGTATAATGAATATTTTAAACATCACAATTATTTTTCGATAGACAGTAACATAATATGTAAAATTTCAAAACACAAATTGTTCCACTATATTCCTCTAAAAAGTATAACATGCAACTGGGAAGGAGTCGATTACCTTTCATGATGATCATGTCTGTACTTATATGAAGCTAATGTAATGTAGTTAAAATGTAACAAAAAATATATATTAAGTCTAATATAACCAAAAGGTCCATTTCCCTTAACTTCGAAAATCAGATACTACAGATAATCAATATTTCGATCAATACTTCAAATTGATATTAGTAAACTTGACAACTATTTTCATATTCTTCAAGGAATATATAAACCCGGGTGTGTAATTGGATGAATGGCTTGTAGCATTTAAAATGGGTACATTAATTGATGATGACCCTTGTCAAATGGATATTCTCAATTCATACTATCACACTGAGATCTTTTGGGGAATTGTGTTACTTTTCAATTTGAATCGTGACTAAGAAATATATTCATCGAATTTCTAGCTTGTTAATTTATTTTTTATTTTTTTTCAGAGCAAGAATAAATCAGATTACGGAAGCACAATGGATTACAACTGAGTACAAAATATAAGAAATATTGAAAGAATAAAAGAGCACAAAATGATAACCGATAATACGTGGGATTTGTCTTCAAATAACACAATAACTAATGGATATAGTGTTGGTATACTTAAAGGGGTTTCAACAGATTCTCCTTCTACCAATACTGACGAGTACTTTACTTCAGAGAAAAATGATCTCTTAAACCACATAGTTAAAATTTTGGATATAGTTGTTGTGTCAATTGCAATACTGGGTTTTGTTGGAAATATTTTATCAATATTTGTTTTGCAAATGCCACAAAATCGAGATATATCGTTTTGCTATTGTTTAAAAGTTCTAGCATGGGTTGATCAAGGTTTGATAATATCTTCCTCTTATGCTATTATACAGATATCTTTCTTTCCTCGGATATTTTATTTGATTGAATGTCAGACGATAGGATTTTTTGTCATATTTTTCAGTACGGCAAGTGCTCATATCATAACAATGGTGACAATATTCAGATTTATTGCCATAAGATTTCCTCTCAAATCAAAAGTTTTTAATTCTGTAGATAATTGTCAGAAAATTTGCATTTCTTTAACTGGCCTTATTTTTTTATTTTGTATTCCGGTGGCATTGACAACATCAAATTATGGCAATGTTGGTTGTTTTACATTTTCAAAGTTGGGCAGATTCTATGAAATCTATTCTTATTGCCACGTGTTCCTTGGTGGTTTTTTACCCTTTATTTGCCTTCTGCTTTTAAATCTTTCCATCATATATTTAGTCAGAAAGAGGCGAATGTCTAGGTTTAAGCAAAGAAACAATATAAACAGATCTATTTCAGTTGGTGTAGAGAGTATTTCAAATGGAAATTCTTCAAAATGCACTTCCGCTTCCGGAAATCAATCTTCAGTAGATAACCAGTTGACCGTGATGTTACTATTGGTCACATTCACATTCTTAATATGTACATTTCCCCGAGTCTTGAGATTTGGAATCATTAATTTTATTGGCCGGAATGAAAATAGCCAAATATTTGTTATCTACCATTTCTTTGCCTTGTTGGCAGCGAGGTTGACTATCATAAATTCGTCCATCAATTTCTATCTTTATATCATAAGTGGTTCAAAGTTTCGGAATAGCACATTTGAATTACTCTCATCATGGAAAGAAAAATGTTGCAGGCTATTTTAGCTGCAGCTAAATATTTGACTTTTTATATTCCTTGTAAGTATAAATATATATTCTGTTCGACGTTTAAATGATTTTTATTATTAATATAACAAAAAAGGATAATTTTAGTAGCAATCAGAGAGCATATGTCAACATAATGTTTATAATGACCATATTTTCATTATCATTTTGACGTGTTTTTTTTCCTCAAGCGAATATTCCGGCTTCAGAGGTGGAACACCAGAACTACGTGCCCCAGTCACACCAGAACTACGTGCCCCAGTCACACCAGAACTACGTGCCCCAGTCACACCAGAACTACGTGCCCCAGTCACACCAGAAATACGTGCCCTAGTCACACCAGAAATATGTGTGCTCGGAGTCAGTTGTGCGTTGAATATTTTACAAAACGCTGTGGTATTGTCATCTACAGATACTGGTTCTTGGCTATCCTATAGTAGCTTTGCGAAACTCTCTTGCTGTGATTCTATAAGCCAATACACCTGACTGTACCCATCAATGATGACTGCAGAATCCATATATACGGTGTATAAAGGGGTCTTTATTGTTATAGTGTACCATACATACAGTTACAGAGTCTGGGTCAGTATATGGCATGGCAGGAGTGCAACAACTGAGCGGTCATCTCTAACATGGAACCTCCGGCCCTCAACTCAATCGGTCTTCTCTGGTCTGGTCTTCTCTGGTCTGGTCTTCTCTGGTCTGGTCTTCTCTGGTCTGGTCTTCTCTGGTCTGGTCTTCTCTGGTCTGGTCTTCTCTGGTCTGGTCTTCTCTGGTCTGGTCTTCTCTGGTCTGGTCTTCTCTGGTCTGGTCTTCTCTGGTCTGGTCTTCTCTGGTCTGGTCTTCTCTGGTCTGGTCTTCTCTGGTCTGGTCTTCTCTGGTCTGGTCTTCTCTGGTCTGGTCTTATCTGGTCTGGTCTTCACTGGTCTGGTCTTCTCTGGTCTGGTCTTCTCTGGTCTGGTCTAGCTCTTCTTGTTCCTTCATATCCTCGTCTTCTGCTTCCCCGAACCCCAGATTCTACGTGCGGTACTGTTATATACCCACGCGACAACTCATCAATATGTGCAAATGGCTTGTGGCCGGAATGTTATTTATATTATGTCATTTTGTCTCACAGTATCGCATGATGTCTGACTGGAAATTGTTTACAAACCTGAATTAACAAAGTTGATTTAACGCCTGCACGGCACTCCCACCGCGTTCTCATTCCATCCACGGTGATCTCACTCCATCCACGGCGTCCTCACTCCATCCACGGCGTTCCCACTCCATCCACGGTGTCCTCACTCCATCCACGGCGTCCTCACTCCATCCACGGCGTCCTCACTCCATCCACGGCGTTCCCACTCCATTCACGTCGTTCCCACTCCACCCACGGTGTTCTCACTCCATCCACGGCGTTCCCACTCCATCCATGGCGTTCCCACTCCACCCACGGCGTTCCCACTCCATCCACGGTGTTCTCACTCCACCCACGGCGTTCCCACTCCATCCACGGTGTTCTCACTCCATCCACGGCTACCTCACCCCATCCACGGCATTCCTATAGCACATACTAAGTTTGGTATTTCAATTTTGTAAACAACTTTTCGTCACGCCCCATGCGATTCCACTGCGTCTTGTTGAATGTGCAATGCACAGCAGACGCATTTCTGGCATAGTTCTGGTGTGAAAGTGGCCTAAGCGTGATTGTCTCAGGTTATTAACTAATTATCATAATAAAAATTATGTTTACCTTTCATTTATCAATAAATAATTAATTTCTCTATGTGGGCATCACCCATCAGGTAGAATACATAATATGGATGCTAACCTATCAGGTAGAATACATAATATGGATGCTAACCTATCAGGTAGAATATATAATATGGATGCTAACCTATCAGGTAGAATATATAATATGGATGCTAACCTATCAGGTAGAATATATAATATGGATGCTAACCTATCAGGTAGAATACATAATATGGATGCTAACCTATCAGGTAGAATATATAATATGGATGCTAACCTATCAGGTAGAATACATAATATGGATGCTAACCTATCAGGTAGAATACATAATATGGATGCTAACCTGTCAGGTAGAATACATAATATGGATGCTAACCTATCAGGTAGAATACATAATATGGATGCTAACCTATCAGGTAGAATATATAATATGGATGCTAACCCATCAGACAGGATGGTTATATGAATTGTGTAATGTATTAATTAAAGACGTGTATTTTGGGTGGTAATTAAAAAATATTATAATTTAAAAATAACATTATTTAATAAATTCTATTTAATAGATATACTGTATTTTATTTTCAAACATAGAAAAGTAAATAAAATAATCATGATGAGAAATTTCTTTCTTTTGTTGTGTTAACCAGTCACAATTATCTAAATCCCAATAGAGGGTAAAATGCGTAATTAATATGTACGTCATTAATATGTACGTCATTGATATGTACGTCATTGATATGTACGTCATTTATATGTACGTCATTGATACGTACGGCATTGATACGTACGTCATTGATATGTACGGCATTGATATGTACGTCATTTATATGTGCGTCGCAATGAGGTTTACGGGTTTGAGGTATACCAGATCACGGACGTATGCGACTGACAAATGATGACGACAAACTAAATCTACATGATACAAATTTGTGTCAGTCCTGTACATGGCTATTCCATGCACTCTTTGGCACAGTAGGTTAATAGTAGTACATTTTGATGGTAGTATTGTAAGAAGCATGTGATATGAGGGTGGTTATGTACTGTTTATGAGGACTAATGAGATTTTAATCCCACTTTGTAAAATAACAACTCTGATGATAGCTCAGTCTCAGACACATCTCCCATTTAAAAGCATGACACAAAGATTATGCTAATAAAACAATGATTCACAAGTTACATGTAAACATCAAATCTAAAAGACCCTATAATTCATGGTGAATGTGGTGTCTTCAGTAGATGCTAAGTTTGCAGTTATTGCCAGCGCAACACCACTCCACTGTTAAAAAAGATTAAACAGGCCAATTTCTTTTTAAAAAAAGATAAAATCAAAGCGACACCAACTGTGTTGAATAATTCTTCAACCTGAAAATATTGATGTCTAATGTCATAAAATTCAACACAGTCAAGCATGATATTTGTCACTGTCAAAGGGGTTTGACAGGAAACACATCCAGGCTGATCTTCAACTTTTAACAAATAACCATGTGTTACGTGACTGTCGAATCCGAAACGTGTTAATACCGCTCCTTCATGACGTATTTTACGGCATTTTTAATTAATGTAGGTTTTATACTGTGAAGTTTGTTATTCATAACTTCATCCCACTCACCTTGCCACTTGCCTATAATCAAAGCATGAGAATTGTTAAATCAGCTCCCCAATCTATATGGCGCAACGTGCAGCAGGTCAAATGCCTTCTGGAATGTTTTTTCACAAATTTAATATGTGGAATGAAAGAATGCTTTCTGTCAAATATCAGACCAAAAAATTTTACAAAACGAAAATGATAAAAAAAACCATTTTCATGATCTGTCCACTCCTGGATTTTGGTTAGGTATTGCTGTAATTGTCTTTTAGTTATAAATTTGCTGATTTCTATCAAATGTTAAAAGCAGTTCCATGTCCAAAACAGTTAACAATACTATTGACAATAAACAGTTAAAATTCTTCTCTGAGGTTCTCCCATCTATTAATCAAAAACACCAAATAGTGATGTGACCCACACATGCATTAAAGTGTCAAACTCACAGAAAGTTCTGAATAAAAAGGGGTAACCAACCCCTCAAACCCATATCTTTATGAACCTTTTATGCTGTGAAGGTCCACACAGACTCTTTCTTGAGGGAGGGGGCTGTAACTCAGTCAAACTCATCACATATTTCAATGTTGTATCCCAAGTCAAAAATTGCTTACATGTTCGCCCCAAATAAAACCTTCTACAACTAATATCTCCAAATGCACTCAAAACAAGATATCCAGATATTAGACCATTCTTACATTCCATTGTCTTACATACACAACTTGTGAGAGCTATGGAATAAAATTTTCAGATTACCTCAGATTTTAAGTCTGGCTCTGTTTATATATTTCCCATCCCTGAAACTTATTTTAAAAAAGGGCGGCTGAGATCTTGGAATGACAAAAATACTTCTCTCACAGGACTGTCGTCTGATGTTGACTTAAAATGTGCATTGAATGATTGTTAGTAAACAGGAGTTGAGTTCATAACTTTAATAGGACGGGCATGATATTTTCAGAACGAGGTCTATTTTGTCCATGTCTTATATATTAGAATATAGGAACAAGATTATTCATGCTTCAAACTTTCAAATGAAAAATTGACTTTTCAATATGATGCTAATGGATTAAAATCTATCCAAAAATGTAAAGTTATATTCAGGATTTAAAAATAAAATAAAATTTTCAATACTTCAAAAGATTGTTCTAAAATGTATCTTAAATTTCCACTATACATGTACGTCCGTGCCTTAACATTTTAGTCCCTCCAGGTGGTGAGTAGGATCTCAAAACTAATTCTGGCATGGACAGAGAACCAGTGTTGTTCTTTCATTTTCTCAGAAACATGATCATATCTCCTGATCTTTTCCACTCTACATATTGCCGAGGTTTGTATGTAAGGCCAGAGAAGGTCATTGCTTAAGCCAATGGTGGAGGTGACAAGGGAATAAATCAAGGCTTCAGCTGTCATCTAGGCATTGTCTGACAGCAGACATGTTCCTGAATAATTCCTAATTCATTTCATTTGTTGCCTACATGTTGTCTATTTGTAGATGTGTAGATCTGAGTATCATCGGCATAAAATAATTTTATAAAAAATAATAATTTTCTAATAAATGTTGTCTCCGCATTGTGATGTTCTTTATAGGCAGATTGAAAATCTGTCAGTCAGACCATTCCATTCAAGGTACATATTGATTGGCTATTGCTCGTTCAGTATGTTTGGATGTATAGATTAGGTTTGACACAGGTCTATAGTTTTTTCTCAATCAGCTTAAAACCTTAATTCCAATCATTTACATTATACAGAAAACTATGATAAAATTTTCATATTGGCTTCTTTTTGAACGATATAAAACTGTTTTTCAGAGGAAGAAAATATAAAAATTATGATTTTATACAGAAACAAGAGATGAAATCTTCGTATTGGGGTTTTATTTGAGTGATTTTCAGAGCTTAGACATGTTTGCAAAGAAACTATAACATGAAGACTACAAAGCCAAACGATTTCAATTTCATAAATGATTTACAAAAGGTTCTAGCTGAATTATTCCCTTATAGCAATTACATATAAAACTTCTGTTTGTGATTCAGATTCTATTGATTGTGAGGAGGGAATGTCTTAGGCTTCATACCATCCTGGCACTAAATGACCCCAAATAATGTGTTGATGTGCCGCTGAGAGGAATCTTCGTTAAGAAGAATCTATTCAGTCATTTCTGTTCAAAGGAAAGAAACTTTATCTGTACTCAATATACTTTTGACATGTGAAGTTATTTTGTGTTCTCGTTGGAGTTATACACCTGACACTTCATCAATTATACAGCAGACTGTACATCTGTAGTCCATAATTCATACAATAACATGAATCAAATATTATAGGAATATACAGCATACAAATTAAAGCTTTTGTGAAATCGCGGGGGGCACAGGCAATTTTACAGAGACGTTTGAATATGGTCATGAAACCAAAATACACCTGCTAGAAATATTATGTTTTACTGAAAGTGCCAAGTATTATGCATGAATTGTACTAATGTGATCACTGTTGTGGTCTGCAAAGACGCCCAAATATAAAGGACAAGTGGTTTTGAACCAAATAATTTTGAGCCAAATTATTTCAGTGTCCAAATCTGAAGGTGTCCTATTGTTAGCAAACCTTTATGAACCAGGCATTTGCAAGTGTTAAATTGATGATTTGGATTTTCGAAGAAGGCTCATCTTTAAATGGCACTGTAATTTGTATTGGGTATTTATCTTAATGTTTAGGGTATAAACATTCAAATTATGAAAGGAAAAAGTGCTTAAGATATGATTTCATGGAAGTTTGAAGACCAAATCAATACTTTTGGATTTATCGTTTGCATATGTACCTAAAACAGGTTAAGAATACATGTAATTTGTGCTGTTAAGCAATTAATGCCAGCTCAACACTACTCCACCCTTAAAAATGATTTAACAGGCCAATTTTTTTTAGTAAAACAATGACTCAAATGATAGGTATGGATTAAAAACTTTCAAATGTGAATGAATGATAAAACAAAATGACTGAAATAATGTTTAAAGTGATGTAAAACCCCAAACAAACAAACTTTTTTTTGTACAAAAGAAATGTTTTAAATCTTTTTTTATATTTGCACAGAACAAACTTATCTAAATGCTGAAAATAAGATGTCTCAGATACCTTTTTTATCTTTTTGATATCTGTATCCACTAAAAAATAAATGCTGCATGGTTGGCAGTTGAAAACCAGGCAGTTTTCACCATCTGGCTTTTGCAAGACATGGTAACTAGGCGGTTTAAGATTTGCCAACCATATGGTTTTCAGCTGCTGCCATGTGAATTCCATGTGATTTACTGACCATGAGATTACCAAAGGGAACTGACCATGTGTTAGTAATAATGATAATAATTATAAAAATATGAATAAGAATGATAAAGTCATTGATTAATTCATACGCAGCATCCGCTGCACCAATTGCCTTGATCTTGGGCTCATTGGAAAGAAAAGGATGAAATATTAGGAAAGGTTGAGGGGACACAGCATAAATTCCTTTTATTATTAGTCAAAATAGCCAAAAACTGGTATTTCAAGCAGTACAGAGGGAGGAGCTTACAAAAAGGTAACAGCAGTATTCTGCATGATCATATTAACGTTAGGGGGAACAGTGTCTTCTAAAGTTCTTTTTTCCCGCCAAAAAAAGTCATTTGAACCACAAAAAATGACATGGTGCAAGATAATTGCTTTGTATGAAAATAACTACAAAACGGATTTCAGCCTTTAATGTATCAAATGCTTCGGGATTGATTTTTCTTTTGATTTGATTTTTAATTTGTTTTAAAAATTATATCATTTTTAATCATTTTAGATTTAAAGTTGAAGCAAAAATCAGAAAAAGACGTTTTTTTGTAACAATTAAAGAAGGGATAGAGCTTACTTGAAAAACATTTTTGGGAATAACTACACTAACAATCTGCAGAACTAAGACATTGATCTTTAGCTAGAATGATGTTATTTAGTTTAAATAGACAGAATTTTAAAAGACGTCTTATAATTCAAGTAATTTGTGTTTTTGTAAATAAAATGATTCAAATAAATGTAAATTTTTGACACCATTTGGTAATTTTTGACTTGAATTTGAAGAAAGTTAGATATCTCAAAATAAAGACCATTAATCAAAATTCCCTCTATTTAAACTAATCAGAATAATATTTGGAATAAACCTGTTCTTAAAATTTGGTAATTAAAATTGCAAAACTTCTCAATTTTGTCATAAAAAGCGTGGGAAATTTTGAGAAATATGATATTTTGTAAACTTTCTTTTTGTATCACTGGGCAGTGATGAGGTCGAATGCAGCAGCTACTGGCTATTGGATTAGTCGTAAAAGATTACTAAATGATGTTTCCATGTGTATATAAAAACATTGATCCTTTTTCAACAGAAATATGTTATCTATTTAGTTAGCTTTGATGGGTTATAATGGTGCACTATTTCATGTAGTTGAAGGAGCAATGACGTCATAATGGTGCTTTGGTTATTTATCAATGAAATAGTGACGTCTTACTTGTTGGTATCTTAGCAACCATCAACAACACATTTCATACACCTGTGATCCTCTGCATGAAGCGTCCCTGTTCCCCCTAACGTTAACATAATTTATGATGTTACCATGACGTCACTATGTTGACATTTGCATGTTTGATGTCACTATGACAGCACTGTCTGACGTCATTATGACACATTCCTGTATGATGTCACTATGCTTATCTTGCTCGAAACGTCAACACAGTTTTAGAGCACAAAAAAAAAACCTTTCTACTCCAATTATTGACGAAGGTATGGTCTTTTGTACACATAATATTTGGTTGAATGAAATGTACATATCATAGCCTTCACTCCAGGTTAAATTATCTTTTTGTTTCCAATTATTAACGAAACTGTGATCATTTGTATATACGATGTTCGTTGGAAAGAAATGTGTATCTCGTAGCCTCACACAACTGTGTTTACCTTGCTTGCAACGTCATTACGGTTTCAGAGCAGGTTAAATCCTCTTTCTACTCCCAATTGTTGATGAAACTGTGATCATTGTATATGATATTCAGTTGAAAGAAACGTGCATCTCGTAGCCTCACGCAACATCAAGAGGCTTTCTACTCCAATTAGTACATATGGTCTTTTGTATAAGACATGTGCATCTCCTAGCCTCATGCAACTTTCTACTCCAATTATTGACAAATGTATTGTCTTTTGCATATGTAATATTCAGTTGAAGAGGTTCCATTGCAATGAGTGTGAAGTTCTTTCAACATTAGATATTAGACATTTGAGGTTTTTTTGTAAAATATACAAAAATGTGTATTCCTTAGGATATAAGGATATATACCCTAATTAAAATGGATGCATCCCTTTTACCCTGACAAACCTTCACATTATGCTTCTTTGTAAATATATGGTCAACTATTTCACTTTGTCAATTGCAATATATGGTCACTATTTCACTATGACGTTTCATTTCATATTATTGCCGGTTCACTTGTAATAATAATAATAATAATAATAATAATAATAATAATAATAATAATAATAATAATAATAATAATAATAATAATAATAATAATAATAATAATAATAACAATAATAATAATAATAATAATAATAATAATAATAATAATAATAATAATAATAATAATAATCATAATAATATTTATAAAGTATATAATCCAGACAAAACCTACCTGTAGTGCATTTGTATTCATTTATTTTTTATGTATTTCTCAGAATTTCAGATTGGCTCTGATAATAGGCGGGAGCAAAACCATTAAGGGTTTTCAGTACCAATAACATAACTTTGAAATCAATCCTATGGGAGTCCCATGGGAGTCCAAAGATTTATTAGCATATGTTTTCTTTGGCTGGAACCTAACCCTTGTCCAGCTTTGTCATGTTCCTAAATGTACTATTTTATAATTAATCATAAGAAATGCTTTTGTCATATCAACACATCACCAATCCAAAAATATGTACTATGTGAACGACGTTTTCATGTGGTGAACAATACTAATATGCTTTTTTCAATCTCATAAATGATTTTCATAAAGGCTCTTAGTGAATTAATCCCTCAGCAATAACATATAAAACTGACATTTGATTCATGTTTTCTTATGTGAGGAAGGAATGTTTGATGTTGCACTAATGAGTAATGGATATTTGATGTTGCACTAATGAGTAATGGATATTTGATGTTGCACTAATGACCTTAATTGAATCTATTCATTCTTTTTCAAAGGAAGGATATTTAATATCTATTATATCAATATTAATATTCTGATATAATATATGAGATTATTTAGCATGAATCAAATATATGAATATACAGCACACAAATCAAAGCTTTCATGAAAGGTCACAATGTCATAAAGATTTAGAGTATGTTTAAATGAGATAGTCATGAAACTGATACAAAAAAGCAGTCTCCCTGAAATCAACTTAAGGGTTTGCATCAGTGTAGGATGCCCAGAGCCAATTCTGGTCCTGGTGGCCAATTTGGAACTAAAGGATTCTTTTTATAAAGTGACATGTGAATTTGAGTATTTTTTAACAATGTTAATTTAAAGGCTAGAATTCTCAAAATTTGAGGGATGATAGAAAAAGGTTCAAATTTTTATGCATATTTTTTAGATATATCATTATTAATTAATATTTCAATTTAAATTGCAACAAATGCTGCACTTCAAATTCTTATTTTAAAAATGACATGGTTTTGGAGCCTGCAAATCTGAACTTGCAAGGTGCATCAAAGTGTATATGGCCACATTAGATATTTTCAAAATTAAATTTCTAACTAATCTGATTGATCAGAATTAATCATTTGAGAATTAAAAAAATGTAATACAACTTTGAAATCTTGAAATAAGTTGAAAATTTTGACTTTTACCCCTTTTGAAGCTTAGCCATATTGTGTATAAGAATGTAAAACATTAAAAAGATTAAAAGTCATATGACAAGAATTATTTTAAGTGGTAAATCTTTAGATTTCATACCTCAGAGAAACATCTGACAATTTTTTCTGCACTCTGATGTTTAGTTTAGCTATAATCCAAGATCTTTGAACCCCCAGGGTAATTAACCTACTCCCTTGACCTAGAACTGGGTCAGCAGGCTGCCTACGTCATTGCACCCCGCATGCATCTCCTGCACACATATTCCTCCTATGTCTGTACATGTATAACACCTGATGTCCTTACTTCTACATAAATAACATCCATTGAAAATATGATTAATGGTAAAACTTAAGGCTGTAAAATAGAGACTTGCATTTACATCAGCTTCCCATCCCACAATCCCTTCTTTAATTGAAGAAAATAAACAAACATGACTTAATTGGGTATAGTGTCTGAAATATGGCCTGCTCTACTCTTATCAGTTTCAAGACACTTATTAGCTAGCCCAAAACATCATGGAATGAAGTTTAAGGGTTTTCAAACTGTAAATGGAACATTGAGATGACACTTTTAAAATATCTATGAATTATTTTTAGTTGATATTTCCATATTCTTTTACACTGAAAATTTATTTATTTATTTGTTAACCAATGACCAGTAACAATATCAATTGGTTGAATATTATTCATATTCAGTAATGTTGAGCTAAACTTCGTATGACATAATTGAAAAAAAAGTTTTGAAAGCATTCGACACATATTTTTAGATCTGTTTCATTGCTGGAAATTATTTTGACTTCTAAATTTTGAGGTCTGGTTATATATTATTTATGCATTGCAGTTGTATTTCAATGGCCATTTGAAATGTTTAGTTTGGTATTTTTTTAATGTCTGTCATTGCGTGTCAGTGGGTACCCAACTAAATCATATATCAGTATTTATATTCAAACAGACAAAGGAATTTTGAATGAAAATGGAAATTCTGTAAAAATGATACTAAACTTTGAGATTTCAACATTTCTTTCTCAACAAGGAGATGACTTTGACCATAATGTTATGATAAAGAATAGTTCAGTCCCTTGAGGGATCTGAATAATCTCAATAGGCAGATGTAAGTTTGCCAAACCCAACTGGGAGGCTGGCTGTATTCCTGTCTTCCCCATCACTACAGGCAGAATCCAAGTGACTATGATGTGAAACATGATCTGACCTACTATCCACATGTGCTAATTAGGCCACCAGTGGTTCAAAGATGTTATCAACACAACAGACTTTCACTGGCTTGGAGTGGTTTGTTTTGAACATGAAGGGCGAACATGCGTCACTTCCGGCAAAATCTCAGCAGCCCTGATTTGACCCACATAAAAAGGGGCGTGTCCAGCAAATCACTTTGATCCACTATAATTCTGTACTCCATTTATAAAAATGTGTAAAACATGTTGAAATGCAATGTCCATGTATTGTAATATATTATGGCTCAATATAAACATTTTCACAATTTTCTTGTCATGTGACTTTTAAGCAAAATTTTGATCAATCAGATTAGTCCCAAATTTCATCTAGTTTATAAAAAATCTTATCTGCTCTCAATATATTTAATGTGTATAAATGCAGAATCTGCAGCCTACAACACTCACATTTTAACAGCTGACATGAAAATAACCTTCCTTTGACTTGTAATGATGCCATATTACTACTCACTGAATGGAGGACAAGTTCAGGCCTTTTGGGATGCTTTTATTTTGATCATAAGATCTATTCAGGTCAAATATAAGCAGCCAACATGTTTGTTTCAAAATATCAGTCTCCATTGTTGCATAAACTGTCACAACAGCACGGACTTTTCACTACTATGTAACAATTTTGAGTGAATGGGCCAATTTCACATTGACCTACTTTATTTGGTCAAAATTTGTGATGCAATAAAAGACACATGCAGGAAACAACATAAATAAAACAAGGTGAGTTACATAGATTTTATCAAAGCTTTCATACATTATTTCATGTTAATTATAAGCACATACATGTGTAGAATAATTGTTGTTTCCAACATTTTTATATTTTTGGTATAACTCATTGACATTGAAGGATAATTTCTGTAAAGGATAATTTCTGTAAGAAAAGAATCAAAATGGAGAACTTTTTGTCTGTATTGTCAGAGCATATCATAATTTCTAAGCAGTAAACAATGTAATTTTTTTTATCAGCCTCTCAAATGTTGGCATAATTATATCTAGATTGTAATGTGGTACCTATATTTACAGGGATATGTATGTGTTCACAATATGGAAAAAAGTTTGTGGATATGGAAGGGTCACTTTTTCATGAGAAGCTTGTAAAGTTTAGGTTGGTAAGCAGGGAGAGTCCATAGTTACTGATAAGGGGGAGGTTCCTTTTGGGGCTACTTTTTGAAAATGTTCTTCATGTTCATTCTTTACTTTTTTAAAAAACAGTAATTTTTCTCACTGCTTTTTACAGTAGCTAGGAAGTTAATACTTTCAGGTCTGATAGAGAATTTTCCTGGCTTTCTTTTGGTGGTAAAAGTAACTCAATCGAATAAATAGGTCAAAAGTTATGAGCAAAAACGTGAGAGCAACTTTTCTGTATGAATATTTTTTCTGGTAATCAGGTAAATATTTTAATTTATTTTTTCTGCATATATTTCAGGGCAAACTTGCCATCACATACAGGATGTGTCAACTTGCCATCACATACAGGATGTGTCAACTTGTCATTCCATACAGGATGTGTCAACTTGTCATCACATATAGGACATGGCAACTTATCACATACAGGATGTGTCAACTTGCCATCACATACACTACAGGATATGTCAACTTGCCATTACATACAGGATGTGTCAACTTGCCATTACATATTCAATGTGTCATCACATACAGGACATTTTAACTTGACAATTTCTCATAAAAATGTACCTTCCTATTCAAATAAAATACAATAAACAAACATTAATTGCAAAGTTTTCATTATAGATCACATTTAGAACTGTTTTAATACTTTTAATCCTATTTTGGGATCCCCTTATTAGCCAGTGGGCCCCCCTAAAAAGTAGTTCCAAGATTGGGCCTCTTTTAGGGACAAATATTAAATATTTTGGAAAAACCCCTTTGAAAGATGGAGGCGAACCCTTAAGTACATCTGCCACAGGAGTATTCTATTTTACTGAAAGTACCAAGTACTGTGCACGTAACTATGTGACCACTGTTGTGATAGGCTTGTACCAATAAACATGAGGGACAGGCTTCTGTGAGTCAAACACTTGTGTCCAAATCTGCCAATGATAGCCAACCTTTACTAAGTTGGTGATGGCACTGATGGTTAAACAAAGATTGTTGACCAAGTATTAAATGGATGCTTTGGATTTCAGCAGAATATGGCACAAAAATGAATACCTGGATTCTTAACGGCACATCAACACATAAAGGTAATGCGGTGCTATTAAGGTATGAATTAAAAACTGGATAAACAAGTGTAAAAACATACAACAAATAATGAAGTTGCAGTAGCAAATAATAAAAAACAATGACTCACAAATTATATGTAAACATCATATTTAAAAGACCCGAAATCATGGTGAATGTGGTGTCTTAAGTAGATGTTAAGCCAAATAAATCTTTTAAAATTTCAACCTAATAATACTGATATTGAATATCAAATTCAACACAGTCAAGCATGATGTGTGTCACTGGCACAATTTATGTAGGGATGATATGAGGGGCAATAACATCAAATCACAAAGTTTAGCATGATCTGTACTTCCCATAAGAGAAATCAAGCACATTCTCAACCAGCATTTGGCCATTTTGATTTCTGTTATGAACGAACTCATTAGCTCCCTTTGAAATCAACATCCTACTGGACTACTTTCCATCTAGGTTCTTCTGAAAAATTTTATTTTTGGAAAAGTTTTGTTTATAAATTTAACTTATGCTGCTGTGTGAAATGACTGAATATCTTCCTAACTTGATAAAATGATAAAGGTGTTGACTTTGTGTGATTTACCACTGAGAAGGTCAAATCATACTTTTTCCAACATGGCTCAGTGGGCAAGAAACTGGCCCCTCTAACACAGTTGGTAAAGTGTAGGATCTGTACCTTTAATGGTTATAGAAGTGACGGACGGGAGGTGGTGGTTTCAACTTCCACTGTAACTTTCACACTGGTTAAAAGGTTTGAAAGTCGACCTGATATGACCATAGTTGCTGAAAAGGTCGTAAAAACACCATTTCCCTTTTTTTTTTCAGTGTCTCAGATGTTTAAGGTTCACTTCCCGGTTGGGACAAGTTGTTTTTTTTCATGCTGAAGATGAAATCTTCATTTTGAAGTTTTCTTTCAGCAATATGCACATCAGAAAATATGGAATTGAAATATTTTTTATGCTGGCAAAAGTATAACAAAATACTGACTTTATACAAAAAACAGAACATATATTTTTTTTTGCAAATGGAGAAAATACAGAATAAAAAATAAAGTGTATTTATACAGAAAACAAAAATGGCATCAATTTGGGTTTATTTTGAGCAATGACACTTTAGCAAAGAAACTGACTTAATTCAGCTAATGTTAATTTTTATACAATGCTCTGAACCCAGGTTTTACAAAGCTGCCATGGGGTGATACAGCTGGCTCAGTGGTTAAGATGTATGTCTTCTATGCTAAAGGTCCAGGGTTTAAATCCCTGTTGTGAAAAGTACTATTTTCATGCTGAAGGTGAATTTTTCATATTTGGGGTCTGTAAATATTTAAAGTGATATCCTCTTCAGAAACATACACTGATTTGTTTATTGCAAATGTAGAATATAAAATAAAAGACTATATATTCTATATATAAAAAAATATTATTTTCTTATATATAGAGTTGAATAGTTTCTTTGGAGTTTTTTTTTGCAAAGACATAAAATGTGAATAAACACGACTTCAAACAGGAACAAATAGGAAATCATATTGGGGTAATGTATGAGCTCTAATCATGTCAGAACATAAAGAATTGAATACATGTTTACAAAGAAACTTTTGCATGGAGCCAATTTTGAGATTTTATCATGGATTTTAAACTTCGAGTAAGTTGATTATGACGCCAAACTTGAACATGTATGAATATATCCAGTACAATGCAATAGTTCCAAATATTTCAGTTTTAGCATGTGTCTCACAGCTCTAATTTGTTTGTTTGGGGTTTTACATCACTTTCAACATTATTTCGGTCATTTCGTGATGAGACCTACTTGTAGCAGATATAGTGCTGCCTCACTGAATTGTCATGTCGCAGGTCCTTGACATGACAACTCACCCGGTCACAGATTTACAAGGACAACGGGTTAACCCTTTAGGCACGGGCCTCAGCTCATGTGGGAAATTGTATAATGAGTTCAATCCCGGCATGGCCGGGGTTCGAACCCACGACCTTTAGATCACCTCAGAGGAACTGGTGCTAATAAGCTGGCACTCTAACCAACATTTCCATCGATTCATATTTATTTTTGAAATATTTGTCATCTTTACCTTCTTTCAGGTCACAGTTCTTGAATTTTATATCAGTTTTTTATGGAAAACAAGCCGATTTCAGTCAGAAAGACAGCAAAATGCAACTCAAATCGTAAAAAACACTGACTTTGTTGACACTCTCACGATGACACTGTGACCTAATTATTGAGGGGCCCGCTCTTTTCAAATCTTAATGAAGGTATCACAATACCTCTATAGGGAGTAATTTATCTGTAAGATTACGTCAAATATGGCCAAAAATAAGGTTAGAAAAGAGTCATTTTGAGCCCCAGAGCCTGTAACTAAGGAATTGATGGTTACCATGGTTACGAACATCTGAAATACTTTGGATTTGACCATTTTTGAAGGTTATCTAGCCATGTACCAAATTTAAAGGAAATCTATTTTTGACCATGTCCACCCCCCTATTGAAAAATTTTGATTTTCTCATGGAGCTGCTATTAAGACTAAATCAAAACACAACTCAAGTATCTCTCATTAGTACCTGTTGAATAATATGTAACTTGTGTATGTGCATTAATGTCTTAATGGATGAGGCAGGCCGGTTTGATAATGATAATTATTATAATATATTACACAAATGGAGAGTCTGTTCATGTATTAAAGTTAAACCCTATATATTGCAAAGATCCACTGTATTTTGTACATTTTCATCTAACATACTATCAATGATGCAGTTTGTCTTATTTGATAGATACTGATATATTTAAAAAAAACTCTGGTTTGAACGTTAACATATTAGATTGCATCATAACACATAAGATATGTGTGTAAAATATTTCATTTGAAACAATTGTCCTGACGGGAGTCAATATAAGCACCATCCTCATATTCTTTGAAGTATGGAAAACATCACAAAAAACGAACCAAATCATATTTGGGATGCTACCTTATTTGAAGTTTTTACTCATGGTTACGGTGATGTATTTCCCACAGATTCTGCAATTTCCAGTTCTGATATGTTTTGGACACAAGTAAGGGGAAACGTTATATACAAGGCAGCTTACTATATAGACCTGGTTGCAATCCCAATCATGATATTAGGTATTGTTGGAAATATTTTCTGTGCATTGATAATGCAAATGCCTCAGAATAAGGAGATACCTTTTTGTTATTGTTTGAAGATTCTGGCTTTAACTGATCAAGGATTCATAATAGCCTCCTTGTACGTTGTTCTTCAGACTTTCTTTTTTATTAGGCCATATCATGTGGTTCAATGCCAGGTTTTAGGATTTTTCATTGTATTTTTTTCTGTGACAAGTGCCCATGTCATAATTTTTGTGACAATAGTCAGATTTATTGCCATATGTTTTCCCCTCAAATCTAAAATCTATGATACTATTAATAATGTTAAGATTGTTTCTTACACTATTATTTTCCTTAATCTTTTGTTTTCAATCCCAGCAGCAGTGTCAACAACAATCTATCCAAATATTGGCTGTATAACCTTTTCCAAGTCAAGCGTTTTCTTTGAAATTTATTCTCATTGTCATGTAATTCTTGTAGGTATTGTACCTTTTATATCTTTACTATGTTTAAATATTTCAATAATTTACACAGTCAAAAAGAGACAGAAATTGTTTAACAATAAAAATGAGCATCAGGCTAAAATACAAACTATGACAGTTAGTGAAAACAGTGTTTCTATTCACATTACGTCGTCTGATTATTCAAGTGGAAAGCCATTCAATAGTCCTCAGCGTCTGGATTCCAGATGTGCTTCTGAATCAGTATCTGGACGTCGGTCATCAATAGACAGCCAACTTACTGCTATGATTTTGCTTATCACATTTACATTTCTGATTTGCACATTGCCTCGGGTCCTTAGATTTGGCATATTCAATTTTCGTGATCAGGATGGTGATAGTCTCATGTTTTCAATTTATTATCTCTTTGCTGTGTTGGCTACAAGACTATCAATGATTAATTCCTCTGTCAATTTCTATCTTTATTGTCTGAGTGGTTCTAAGTTTAGAAATACTGTACTTGAATTACTTTGCTCATGGAACTGTTGCAAATTCTGATAGCAGTATGCTATCATTGAGTTGCCATCTATGTCTGCAATGAAAGACAATTTCATTTTTTCTGGATGTGTGCTCTTTATTTTGGGGTTAAAATCAATAGCCAAAAACGAGCTTAATATCACAAAAGCATGTATCTCTTAAGGTTAAAATCAAACCTCATATCATAGATAATTTTGTTTTTTATAAGATGTATGGTTCTTTATTTTTCAAAAATGTGTTACTATATGGAAGAGGTATTGGGGTATGAGTTGGCATGGGCCTTGGTGCAGCTGGTTGGATCATAAGCCTATATATGCACCTGCAGGTCATCTGTGATGATGCAAAGGTTGTGGTCTCGATTGCTGTCTGTGCTGGCACTGAATTCACATTACAATTTCTTGTATGAGCTCATGCTCATGCCTGAGGCGTTGCCCACGTAAATCTGACTGGGTGTCATGACAATTCAGTGAGGCAGCACTCTATCTTCTTCAAGTTGGTGTCCTCATGATATAACTGAAATCATGTAAAAATAATTGAAATGATGTCCAAACAAGATCATTGCTATTCATGGCAATAAGGAGTTTAGGGCAGTTAATTATATGAATGTAATTTTGAAGACATTGGTGTTGAATAATGAATGAATTGTAGATTAATGAGGAAATGCCAGAGTCTGTAATCAGAAATGAAATATATGGGCAGCACCAACAGCCTTGTCATCATTGAATGAACCATCAGTGTACACTGATAATCAGCAAAAACAGATTTAATTTCCCTATAATTATTTATATAAAAGGAGGGCTTTCTGGATGTTTTCTTTGATTCTGACAAAAATATATTGACATTTTAAGGTACATAAGTCCATGGTGTTGTTTCTGGATATTGGATCTATTAATAAAGATTTTTTTATATGAATACCAAAAGTTGGTATTGCAATTGGTGCACTTTGAAAAACGTCAACATATTTGGATTAAATATGGTATTATGTCCTGGATTTTCTGGATAAGTACATTGTGTCAGACTAGGTATAGCATGAGTTTGTTTGTTTGGGGTTTTACATCACTTTCAACAGTATTTCAGTCATTTCGTGATGAGACCTATTTGTAGCAGATATAGTGCTGCCTCACTGAATTGTCATGTCGCAGGTCCTTGACATGACAACTCACCCGGTCACAGATTTACAAGGACAACAGGTTAACCCTTTAGGCACGGTCCTCAGCTCATGTGGGAAATTGTATCATGAGTTCAATCCCGGCACGGCCGGGGTTCGAACCCACAACCTTTGGATCACCACAGAGGAACTGGTGCTAATAAGCTGGCACTCTAACCAACTGCGCCACGGCCCGTGGCCCCTATAGCATGAGCACCTCTGAGCTGCGAGATTTGAGGCGGGTGATAATAATCTATGCCTGTAGATTAAGGACAGCAGGCTGGAACTAGAACTGCTAAAGTTGGGAGAAATAATCTGTCTACACTGTGGTTATAATGAAGATTGAGGAAATAAAAATCTGCTTACAGTTTTGAATATCATTTTGTACTGCATGCGAGTCTTATGGTTTTCTAAATCTGATTTTGTTGATAAGTTATTGTGTTTAAATTAACATAATTAAGTATTTGTTGGTCTACACATCATCTGCCTGATGAGACCCTGGATGTTCAATGGCCTGCTTCACTAACATTATTTAAGAAAGCTGGAGGTCAAAACCACTGTGAAGTAAAACTTGAAATAATATTTCTTTCACAAAAAAAGAAATAATATAATATGATTATATTTAATGAAAAAATATAGTACAAGTATTCACAGTGGTCGTAGAGTAAGAAATATGTTTTTTGGAGTTCTGCGCATGCTCTGGTTATGATCGGTCTTGTTTTTATCGAGCTCTGGAAAATCCTGTTTTTTTATGATTTGAGACAATACAAACTTCTCTGATTGGTTAATTATAGAATAATTCTGCAGAACCTTTTATAAAACTATTGTTAATCTGATTTTTCAGATTAATTTGGAGTATTCTTAGTGAAGATAGAGGATTTTTTCAGTGTGGCAGTTTTTCACATATACTTGCTTGCATGTGTCTGCTTGCGTGCATGTGTCTGCATGTGTCTGGGAATCGCTGCTTACGCTGCTTACATTGAGCTTTGCTAAAAATTATAACTGGACTTTACGTGTACGCTTATTGATAATTATCATACTTGGCCTCCTATTCCGTACTGAATAGGTTGATTAGATCAGCGTTTTCCGATCTCCCTGGTATATTAACATATAAAAATTTTAATGTTCTCTTCTGATTTTGTGTTAGTGAACGTACTCTTCCATTCATATTTTGGTCAGCGTTTTCTGATCAAATTTTCTGATCAGCGTTTTCTGGTTTTTTGCCTACTCTGATACTCATCTTGGTCAGCGTTTTCTGACCAACTTTTCTGATCAGCGTTTTCTGATTTTGCCCGCCTATAAAAGTTTCCTGATATTTTCCTCTTTGAATGATTTGAGAGAGACTTTCATAAGACATTTGACATATTGGGCTTGTTTCTTGATTTTTTCTTGTAATTGAGCGACTGACTGAGAAATACTTATTGGTATTTACTAATGAAACTGATCAATAGATTAATATTTTTCAGATCTCTACAAATATTGAATTAATATACTAATTACTTTTTTGATTGAAATTATAAGGCGCAATCTATCTGGTCGCAATCCCCAACCGCAATTGAGTTCTCTGGTTGTGCCGTCCAAATTGTGCGAACTATTCACCAAAAAACTAAGTCTGTTAGCAATTTGTTGATTTTGGAAAATATACATATATAATATTTCTGTATATCCACCCTTTTTTACATCTGTACTACTCTAATATATGAATATATGAATATATTATCTTGTTTATCTCATTGCTGAATGACATTGAGTGACATTGAATGTATTTACTTTATAATGAAAGGGTATTGATACAAATTTTTGTATCTCACAAAAATCTTGTTTTGTCAAATTTTTGAAACATTGTAAAATTTTCTAAGGTCAAATGCATAATCATCACGTGTTTCTCATAAGACACGTGGTGTGGAGAAACGCAGTTTCATTTGTTCATCTATTGTGATGCAATAAATTTTGTCATTGTTCTATCATTGTGATGAATTTTTATATTGTGACGTAACAATAGACATGATGTCACAATCCTGATCTCAGTCCTCATAACCCTGATCACAGCTTGCATCAGTCACTTCAAACCTTGCCGTGACTGTTCCACTAACTCTGCTGTAACTGGGATATCTGAAGATTTTGAGGATTTTTATGAGCTTTTTATACGAGTTTCACCTTGTGATACTTCTAAATTGGATTATCCTGCTATATAACTTTGAAAGTAATTTTGCTGATATACTGGTTACTGCCAATACTGACTCTCTCTAAGGTGAGCTTGTCTACCCTCTTGTGACTCTATTCTTTCTCGTGAATTGTGATTATTAGAAATTTTTTATTTCATCTCTGGATGAAATTATCAAACGCTTTTCTCTGAATGCAATTGGTCGCACTCGTGGTTGTGCTGGTTGTGCGCCATGTTTTCTCTGAACTAAACTTTTCACATATATTGATTGATACTTTTGCTTCTCTTATATTGATTGCTATATCTTGATTCTTTGAGAGATGATGGCGACGAATGATGCTTACTCCGACGTGACCTCTGTGGGGGATGCTGATCATAAGAATGCTGAGCAGAATTCAAATCCTGATTCTACAGTTTTCTCGATGGATAAGCTCATGATGCTTAAAAAGTCTGATCTTGTGGAACAATTAATTGAAGCGCGCACCTGTGAGAACAGGCTAAAAAAACGCACAGGATGCTTTGAGAGAGGCTAAGCTGAAACTGGCTAAAACACGGGATTTGATTAAGGGTAAAGAGGAAATTATTTCCATCAGAGATTTCATGCTTGATGCAGCAAAAAGAGCAGAAATTGATTACAAAGAGTCACTTGATTCTCAAAGTAACAAGATGGGGGAAATTATTAAAATGAAAGAGGATGCCATAATAAATGTTGTGCGTCTTGAACAAGTCCTCACTGATTGATAGGCTAATGGCTGATGTGGATGGAATTGCTTCTAATAATGTGACAAAAAATCCACCTGGAAATAAAATGCTTGTGATCCTATCTGCGATGGTTTCTTCACAAAACTCTATTGCCCAGGGATTATCTCAACCTAAGGAGATCACGGACATATTTCTTGGATGATGTTGCCAGGGACACGGACAGAGTAAAACTATACCATACTGTGACAATTATTCCAGGTTTTTCTGATATTGAAAATGGATTGGGAGGAGTGGAGGTTGGCTCTAAGGTGATTAAATTCGCTTCTATGATTAGATCTAATGGAGTAGGTGTTGTTGTGGTCACCCCCCTCCCATGTTTGATGATGACCACTCATTTCAACAAGCGCTGATGATAAAAAAACTTGAAAAGCAGGAAATGGATGGATACATTTTCATACCAGTTAAGAAATATGGAGTTTATCCTAAATGTGAATTGATTAGTGAAAATGGATCCCTGAGGAAATATTGTGTGAAATACTTGGCAGAAACAATAGATGGTATTGTACCTCCCACCTTAAGTGATGCTTCCTTCGTGGACCTTCTCAATGTTACTCCTATTCAGAATAAGGCTGTGAGGAAGGCTGAACAGCCTACGAATGATTTGCCTACCAAGAGGCTGGGTTTAGAGGAGATGTACCCAGTTCCTCTTAACATGGTTGGGAAAATAATTGGAAAATGAGGTTCAAATATAAGAAGGATCGAGGGTGAGACGGGTGCTAAAGTCAGTATCAACGAATATCAAAATAACCAAGGAAAAAAATATTTTGCAACAATAAAAGGAGGAAAAAGTCAAATCAATGCTGCAAAAAATTCTATTGCTAAAGTTGTGGAGGAAGGTAATAATATCTGAGGTTTTTGGCCGGATTGGCCTCTGGCACTGTTTGAGGAGCACATAAATTATGAATATGAGTATAAGACTTTGACCAGAAGATCTGAGAATATTTTTACTTTGAATGAATATCACAAATATATGTTGACTCTTAAAACCAATCATGGTATTGATACGAACATTGGAAATGATATGAACATTGAGAATGACTTGAACATTAAAAAATGTACACTGCTCAATATGCGAACATGTTCTGGTGATTTTTCCAATGATTGGATATATTTCAAGAACTCTGTTAATGTGCGTAAATTCATTAATGTTCCCAATCATGATATCAGATTAATTAATACCTATGATTTTTTCTTAATATCCGATCTTGAATGTTCAAAGATCATTTTTGATGACTATCTACCTGGACCGGCTGTAAAGATTGGAAATGATTGTGTTGACTCTACAATAAAATCTTTAAAGGTTATTTCTTGTCAATGTTTTTCTTATAAACTATCAAAAGATAATAAAATTAAAAATTTTATTCATCTAGCTAATTCTCATAAAAAATTCTCATAATATTAGGCTTAGTAATGGTAGTTTTTTCTTATGCAAATATCATCTGATGTTGCTTAAATCGTCATCCCTTCCCAAATCTGCTCTTATTTTAAATTACTTAGACATCGATATTAAAATGAATATTAATATTCCCTCTCCTGCTAACAGAGGCCTTTCCGGCGAGGACAATACTCTTATCAGTCTAACTGTTAAATTTTTAAGGAAATTTGACTTTTTCTCAGAGGTATGTAAGCGCACAACCCTAGTTTTTCTATACCTCTCAAACAACAATACTACAGTTTTGGAATTTTCCCGACCTGTGAATCGATCTTGCTCGCCTCACATGCACCAGAAACATTATGACACGTACGAGAACTGTTTTTCTTCGAAATATATTTATTTTAAGAAAAGTAAGCCTCAACTTGTGCATGAAATCATAGCCGGACATAAAACTCATTCAAATAAAACTAAATTGAAGCGTGACAATCGGTTTTGTATGAATACTGCGGAAAATTTTGACTGCAAAATCTCCGATAAAGTTTTTGTCCGCCATTTTGTACATTCAGGGCGTTTACAAACCTCTGATCTCGTTTTGAATTATGTTAATGAGCCACGTGCTAAATTTGTTTACATGCCTTCGGCTCTCCGTTACAAAAACTTACAATGCTTTTGAATGCCTTAATAATTATGCTTCGGCTGAGGGGGTGGAGCCTAGCAACTTCGGGGCCAATCATTTGAGACCCGAATGCGTGTTCTCTACAGCGGAGTCCAGCCGGTTTTTTCCAATACGTGGTGATTGCACCCTTCAGAATTTAAAAATAGAATTAGAAAGTGATAAAGATTTCTTAGATAGAACAATGCCTTCAAAGCATAAGATTAAAAACACTTCTAATACAGATACCCCATCAAATATTACTGAGATTTTAACCAATGATAGGAACACTATGACTTTAAACAATATTAGTTGTTCATCTACTGAAGAAAAACCATTGGAAATAAATTGTATCAGTGATGAGTCCGATGTTAAAGATGATTTATTAATTTCAAAATTTTCTAAATCGTCTAATATAATGAAATATCACGATGACTGTTTAAATGTCGCATTTATTAATACTCAGTCAGGAACAAAATATTTCAGGTTAAAGATTATATTATGGAGAACAAAATTGATATAATGTTCATTACTGAAACCTGGTTAAATGATATTAAAGATAAAAAACTTATTGATGATCTTAAAGAAAATAACTATGAAATTTTGAAAAAATCTCGGAAAAAAAGATCCGGTGGTGGCTTGGCTGCCATTTTTCGGAAAGAACTTGACATTAAAATGGAAGATATTTTTCCTGTGACTACTATGGAAAAAATGGATATAAGCATCTTTTTGCAAAATAAAAATATGAATTTTGTCATTGTTTGAAAAATCCTTATCTAATGTTGGCATTTTTTGATGAACTATCGAACATGTTGTCCTACTATAAATTCTTAAATAATGATGTTTATCTACTAGGTGACTATAATTTTCATATGAATAATAACTCCAAGCCTAATGTGAGGAAGATGAATCTTATTCTCGAATTATACGGTTGTCAGCAATTAATAACTGAACCCACTCATATCCTAGGAAATACGCTGGATTTACTTATAAAATTCTCAGAACATGATAAATTGCAAAGTTTATCAGCAGGTGAGTTTCTATCTGATCACAATGTGATTAAATGTACTTTCAGGTTTAGGAATGTAATTATTACGAAAAAATCTATCAGTTTTAGGAAACTTAAAAGTATTGATTTTAATAAATTTAAACTGGACATGGAACGTTTTCTTAATGAAAATTATGATAAAACTATGAATCTTTCTGAATTAGTGGACTTATATGAAAAAACTACCAAAGTTCTAGATTATCATGCTCCTATTATTAATAGGAATATTAAAATTAGAAAGCCTTGTCCATGGTTTTCTGATGAGTTGCAATCAGAAAGGAGGTTAAAGAGGAAATTAGAACGTAAAATGATGAAAACTAAACTACACATTGATTCTAAACTTTATAAATCTCAAAGAAATAAATATAATTCCCTAATAGTCTCAACTAGGGGTGGTTTTTATGGTAACATTATCAGAGAAAATTATAATGATCCTAAAAAAATGTATAATGTTATTAATAAGTTAATGCACAGGAATGATAATACACCCTTTCAAGAAACTGATGACTATGAAAATTTTGCTAATGATTTTAATAACTTTTTTATTAAGAAAGTAGATAATATTAGGTTGGAACTTGATAAAGATGCTCCTTCATTAGCAAATGATACCTTTTCCTTGAACCCTGACGGGCAAGATAATGTTTTTTTCAAAAATGGAATAAATTTAAATTATTAAGCCTGCAAGAAGTAAAAACAATAATTAGAAATTCAACTGGTAAATCTTGTGAATTAGATCTTATTCCGACATGGCTAATTTATGAAAGCTTGGATACCTTTTTACCAATTATTACTGAAATTATTAATAAATCTTTATTTTTAGCCTTTTTCCCTGATGAACATAAGATTGCCATTATTAGACCTTTATTGAAGAAATTAGGACTTGAAATAATTAAGAATAATTATAGACCCGTATCTAATCTTAAGTATATATCTAAATTAATTGAAAGGGCTGTTGCAAATCAATTATTTATGCACCTAGATATGAATAATATATGGAATATTTTTCAATCTGCATATAAGATTTTTCACAGCAACGAAACTGCTCTCTTAAGAGTGCAGAATGACATTTTGAGGGATCTAGATGAGGGGCGCATTGTCCTATGAGTGGCGCATTGTCCTATTGGTTCTGCTAGACTTATCTGCAGCGTTTGATACTATTGATCATGCCATACCATCTTACTGAATAGATTAGAATCTAGATGTGGTATAGGGGGTGATGTTTTGAAATGGTTTAAATCCTATTTGACTAATAGAGAACAATATGTAACTATAAATGGAAATTTCTCTAAAAAAGTGAGATTAAAATATGGGGTTCCTCAAGGTTCTGTGTTAGGGCCCATTTTGTTTACAATTGATATGTCACCCATTGCTGATTGAGAAAATTTGGACTGTCATATCATGTTTATGCTGACGACACACAATTATATTTATCTCTTAATCCTGATGATTCATACAATCATGATAATATTGAAAAGTGTATCCACTGTATTCACGATATTTTATATACTAATAAAATGAAGTTGAATGATGTAAAGACTGAATTTTTGGTTGCGACAAAAATGAGATACAAGTTCAAAGATGTTAATAAAACTCCCGATCATATTAAAATTGGTGATATGGAAATACAAAAATCTAAAACTGCTAAGGATCTTGCTGTAATCTTTGATGATAAAATGTCACTTAGAGATCATATTAGTCAAATTTGCAAAAAAGGGTACTTCCACCTTTAAAATGTTGCTTCTATAAGAAACTGTCTTGATGAAAAATCTACGAATGTACTGATGCATGCTTTTATTACTTCTAACTTAGAATATTGTAACTCATTATTAGCTGGTCTTCCAATGAGTGATATTATGAAGTTACAAAAAATACAAAATATGGCAGCTAGGCTTGTTGGAAAAATTAAAACATTTGATCATGTCACTCCTATATTGCGAAAACTTCACTGGCTCCCTGTTTCAGCTAGAATTGAGTTCAAAATTCTTCTGTTAACCTGGAAAGCCTTAAATAACATGGCACCAAAGTATCTATTGGATCTAGTTTCTTATAAAAATAATACTAGGTCCCTTAGATCTAATAGTAGTCGTGAGTGAGTCATACCATCTACGCATTTTAAAAATGATGGCGATAGATCTTTTGCTTATATAGCCCCAGTTTTATGGAACAAAGTTATTAGAGAAATAGACAAGATTGATTCTTTTAAGAGTAAACTTAAAACTTTTTTATTTAAAAAATACTATGATGTTACAGATACACGTAATGAGTTAACTGTCTGATATGTGCTACATAGCGCTAAAACTCTCAAGCGCTGCGAGCAAGCTTGGCTTGGTGTATGCGCTATATAAATATTTATTATTATTATTAATTCAAAGAGAAGATACATAATACATTCATGCAACTGGCTAAACAATGTCTGCATTTTACTCATGTAGGCCCCTGCTGATAATGATTGTAAGGCCTTGACATTAACATTTGTGACCCACCTGCCCATCGGGCAAGTAAATTTTAAAATTCACTTGCCCTGAATTACGATTCAATTGCCCTGAAATTTTGCCCCAATATTTGAATACAGCATCGGCCTGAAGCTGATAGGATTTGGCCAAACATAGGCTGATAATTAGAAAATTTGCCCATATGACCCATAGAATACACAGTATTTGGTTTGAATAAGTTGATTTGAATAGTATAACTTTCTGTGCAAATGCATAAGTACCGAATCTTTACAGACATAAAAATTGGCAATGCTCAGTCAGTTCTTGACAAATCTTTTATCATTGATAACTCTTTAACTATAATGAAAACAATAGTGATAGGGCGTTTTGTAACTCAGGAGTTCAGTTTCTATTTTTTAAACAAAAGCAGAGATGTACATGAAGACTTTGAGCTTATGAGTAAAGATGTTAACCCTGACTTTTCAATCTTATAAGAATATAATAAACAATTATTGCTTTATAAGATCACGTAATGTCCAGTGTTACTGATGGATATACCCCACTGTAGGATACCTATTATCAACTGTGCATGTTTGTTGGATAACATAGTGATTGACAAAGACCAAAATGTACAAAATTATTAGTCATTAGCTCAATCTCATGATACAATGCTTAGTGTGAAATACCATCTTGAGGAATATATATGTCTAGCTGCATCCCATAACTTTATCTAGGTTAGAGTTTGGGAGGCAGGGGTAATCCAAGGGGCAACGGAGCTTGGACACAAAGTTATCTCTCATCAGGTGTCATCCCTGTGATGTGGTCAGCAGCTCAAAAGAACAAAAGTATATCATATATCACGCTATTGCCATGCCTTCCCTAGCCGGACCATAGTGTATTCGAGCACCAGAATAAAGATATACTGTGCATTGTATATAGTCTGCAGTCATCCTTATCTCCCAGCAGATAGGTTTGTTAGGCAGCTAGGTTAGGCCCAAGCTCAGCGAGTATATCATAGATTCCCTTCATATATCCCCGTAGGCACAATCCCTGTGTAACAGTATGTTATCTGTGCTATCTTTCAATGGTGAAATTAATTCTATTGTATACTGATATTTTGAAGTGCATGTGTTTGATTAAGGGTGGGGGGATATATGTATAGGTTATTTCAGCAAGTACTTAAATTCTTAAGTTTTGTTTCATTTAAGATTTTGTTGTAAGGTTATCACAATCACATAAATATTCTGAGTATCTGAAAGTATTCTTTTCAGTAATCATTGGGAACATGACAGATCGATAAATCAAAATTCTATGGACGATAAAGGGATACCATCATTTTTGTCTTCATCCACAAACCCCTATGACTGTGTTACCAGAATTTGTTAACAGATTTTATCCCAATGCCATGTGTGTCAGGATGCCTCAACTGGGTGATATTCCTGCAAATTTGCATGAAGACCTCACCCGCCCTGGTGATAATTCCCAGCGTGTAAGAGCATTGGCTGGTCGACAGGTTGGCAGGGTGTCAGCCAATTTATGTAGAGCTCTAAGAAATTTGCAAAATCAAGGGCTGATAAGAGAAATAAAATGTGTATTCACTGGTGAACTCCCCAATGTGTCACAGCATGGTGTGCCAGGTGGCTAGAGATGTCCAAAGAGGCCAAAGGAGAGATACACCAGGGGGGTGGTGCAGAACTGAACTGTTTTTACTTTATGACAACTAATCAGAACTTCCGTGAAGTTATGCATGTTTTTGAAGAAACTTTGTCTGCAAATGAACTAGAAAATTTGTTTTGCTGAAATTAAAAATTTAAATTTTTGAAACAGCAATCTGAATTAACTTTCTTGGTTTCTCATATCATACACATGAAAACACAAAGCTTATAGATAAATGTTATAGGGTCACACTGGATCACACTGTACAGTATTGGAAGCAACAAAACTGAAGAATTGAATGACAGCTGTTTTATTAGATTTGTAATGATGAATTGTGATTTTATGCAATACTTATGTGCTTTGAAATACACAAAATATAAGCAGAAAATGAATAAAGACATTGTGTTTTTGTTTGTTTGGACAATTGCACATTATACATAAATATTATATATTATACATAAATGGATTTGACAGGTAGCAGCAATGAAAGGGGATTTTTGAAAAGGTATGGCTGCCTTGTGCATGAACCAAAAAAAGGGAAAACAAGATTGTGGAGCACAAAAGCCAATCTGAGAAGGAAAAATGTGCAGGATTTGATTCTCCATGATTTGCTCTCAAAGTAATGTTGCTACGTATGTATGGGGTGCCTGTTGGAAGCAGAGAGAAGATATTTTTTAATAAAAATACCCGCAAAACATTGGGTACTCCGGAAGCCATGGAGGAGGATGGTGATGTTCAGAAGGATGTTGATAATATGGATGCAAATGATGAAGATTTTGGTCATTCTGTCAGTGATGTTGGTATTGATGATGATGACGACGATGATGATGACGGAGGTGATCTTGATGTTGGCAATGATGATGATGATGAACAATGTAATCGGGATGCCAATGTAGATTGGGATGAATTATCAGAAAAGATAAAACAGCCCATGTTGATAAAGCATATGAGCTTGGAAAGCTCATCAGCAAGAGCCTTTTTAGAGATAGACTCAATATTTTGAAAGACTACAAAACAAATGAATAAGATCAAATTCAATGGCTTGAGAAAATAAATCCGCTGTTGATAAGATTTTTGGAGGGGTGCATTGGGGCAACACTACATGGGGATGTTACTGTTACAAAGAAAACAAATGATGCTCTTCATGCAGTTGAACAATTTCTTAATGCAAGGAACTTGAACACCATCTGTCCATTTACATTCCGTCGAAATGTCCTCACATATTCGGAATCAAAGTCTAAATTAGTCACAGTTAGCTGGTGCATGGGAGCCTGCTGGTAGTTATACCACCGTACATTCATATATATCTCAGCCAAGAGATGCTCCAAGCCACCCAGCTGGTGACTCCCATATGGCAGTGGACAATGCCCAGTCTTTTTCATCAAATTCAGGAAGAGTGAGGGAGGCTTCAACTGTGCCCTGTTCCATCTGCACCTCAGTCAGTTATCTTACCCCTGGCTTTGATGATGAAGGCATTACACAGGTAGCTGACCTCAAGCCTGGTGTATGATTAAGAGAGCCAAATGAGGAAATAATTGCATTGGTGGATACAGAGGAAGAGAAGTCCATGGTATTCTTCAGGGAACATCGTACACATTTTCTAAAAGAAAAGCTGGAGACAGTTGTGTGGGAGCAGTAAGAACACATGCTTGGTAAAAAAAGTTTTGATTTTGTTGATGTTGCTCTCCAGCATGAACAGAATTCTTTTCTCGTCTGTAGTCAATGTACATTTGTTTACCCCCCCCCCCCCCCCAAGAAGATAAATTAGCAATTAACCCCTATTGTGGCCACAACCCCCATTACATGGAGCTAGACTATGACCCATATCACCAAGCAACCAAAAATCATCCTTCGGAGCCAACAACAGTCCGAATTGGAGCCCTGTGCAAAGTCAATCCAGCGAGCATGACAGTGCTCAAAGAGCTCTTTGGATTCATTGAGAACTCTTTATTTGAGGGCAAAGAATGGGTCATGGTCTGGTTGGATGGCTTGCCATATATATTCGGAGCCCATCTCCAGGACCGGATATTTATTTGCTGAGAATGCGATAAAATCATTGACATCTCAGTTGAAAGCATTGAAGACCACCCCCATGTATTGCAGAGATTAAATGACTACACATATACCTCAGGCCAGGCCCAGGTCATATAGAGATGAACATGGCACGTGTTTTATACAGTATTTATGGTCACCTATTGCAAGTGATGTTGCCAAGCGCCTCGCCTCCATACACCAAGAGAGCCCAGGAAGTATTCAGGAGAGGTGTGAATCATCACAGAACAAGATCAGTGTTGAATATTATGCTAGATGCTTTGGCTAAAGAACTTTTTGTGCCATATGTCCGTTCACGACTTCTTTCTGTGGGCACAATCACAGCATGTGATTATTTTGTGTGGCTTGATTCTGTAAAGATGACAATTAATTATTTCAATTTTACATGACCTTCACTCCACTGCTGGCTTTCAGGTTGTATAATTCGACTATTAGGAGAAATGACAGCAAACTGATGATGGCATCCCGCACAGCTATTCAGCCATTATTTTATGGGAAGCCTCATGGCAAATACTGGAAACTTTTTCTTCACGACAGCTTTACCAGAGGCATGATGCCTGATGAAGTGAAACAACATGTGGAAAAAACAGAGTCATTCTCAGAGTCTGGCATCCTTCTCATTGGACAAGGTGGTGACTTTGTCCACAAAGGTAGCAACCGATGGATTAAGGCCTTTTTGCAAACAGGATTTTAAAGTTTTAACACTTGGCATAGAGTTTGTTGTATGACAGATGAACTGAAGCGCATGAAAAAACATCTATTAGAAATTTCTCATCTGGACTCCAGCAGCTCTTCATCCAGGAAGTATCGACACGACCTTGAGGTAACAATGGTCCGCAAAATGATTTGAAAAAGTTGTATGTTCAAAATGATTAAAAAAAGTTGTATGTTTAGTTGTATGAAAAAGTTGTATGTTTACCCACATGTACACAAAATTCCATTATCCGTAAGTGGTGCTCAGTTGGATGCCTCAATCGCTACAATTAAAGAATAAACACAGGCCAACTACAACTCTTGTAAGCAGGTTGTTGCAAAAGCAAAATGTTTCAGAACGCAGAAACTTCCCCTGGTCTGTATTACTCTGGAGGAACATGAAAAGGTCAGCAATATAGAAAAAAAACAAAAAGTGAAATTATACAAGAGATTCACATGTTGATTAACACCATTTTTTGTTTTGGGGTTTTACATCACTTTCAACATTATTTCAGTCATTTCGTGATGAGACCTACTTGTAGCAGATATAGTGCTGCCTCGCTGAATTGTCATGTCGCAGGTCTTTGATATGACAACCCACCCAGTCACAGATTTACAAGGACAACGGGTTAACCCTTTGGCACTGGCCTCAGCTCATGTGTGAAATTGTATCATGAATTCAATCTCATGGCCGGGGATCGAACCCACGACCTTTGGATCACCACAGAGGAACTGGTGCTAATAAGCTGGCGCTCTAACCAACTGCGCCCAGGGTTCCCACGCAGTCGGGACAGTCGGGAAAAGTCGGGAATCTCTTTGGGTCGGGATCCCGACCTAAAAACGTCGGGAAATCGTGCACAATGTCGGGAAAATTAAATATATTACGATGTAAAGATGAACTCTTTTCATATTTACGTTTGGCGGACATGTTGGGAGCTTTGCCGAAACGGATTCATGACAGCTTCTCTGATTGGCTAATTTGGTGAAAAAGAACAAATGAGTGGACCAATAGAATTCGTTTTTACTTTGTTTTTTTCCCGCCATTTGGAATTTGGCGCGAATCCGCAGTCGTGTGAGGGAGAAGATCCGTAAAAAGGTAAATGCTTTATACTTTTTTCGTTGCAAAAAACAACTCAAATCTATTTGTTCTTATGCGCATATCGCTAAAATAGAACCCCAATATGAAGATTTCATCTTTGTCTTGTATGAAAAGTCATTATTTTTAAAATATTCTCGACGTTTGCAAGGAACGACTCAAATCTATTTGTTCTTATGCACATATCGCTAAAATAGAACCCCAATATGAAGATTTCATCTCTGTCTTGTATGAAAAGTCATTATTTTAAAAATATTCTCGATGTTTGCAAGGAACAACACAATTCTATTTGTTCTTATGCGCATATCGCTAAAATAGAACCCCAATATGAAGATTTCATCTTTGTCTTGTATGAAAAGTCATTATTTTAAAAATATTCTCGACGTTTGCAAGGAACAACTCAATTCTATTTGTTCTTATGCGCATATCGCTGAAATAGAACCCCAATATGAAGATTTCATCTTTGTCTTGTATGAAAAGTCATTATTTTAAAAATATTCTCGACGTTTGCAAGGAACGACTCAATTCTATTTGTTCTTATGCGCATTTCGCTAAAATAGAACCCCAATATGAAGATTTCATCTTTGTCTTGTATGAAAAGTCATTATTTAAAAAATATTCTCGACGTTTGCAAGGAACAACTCAATTCTATTTGTTCTTATGCGCATATCGCTGAAATAGAACCCCAATATGAAGATTTCATCTTTGTCTTGTATGAAAAGTCATTATTTTAAAAATATTCTCGACTTTTGCAAGGAACAACTCAATTCTATTTGTTCTTATGCGCATATCGCTAAAATAGAACCCCAATATGAAGATTTCATCTTTGTCTTGTATGAAAAGTCATTATTTTAAAAATATTCTCGACGTTTGCAAGGAACAACTCAATTCTATTTGTTCTTATGCGCATATCGCTGAAATAGAACCCCAATATGAAGATTTCATCTTTGTCTTGTATGAAAAGTCATTATTTTAAAAATATTCTCGACGTTTGCAAGGAACGACTCAATTCTATTTGTTCTTATGCGCATTTCGCTAAAATAGAACCCCAATATGAAGATTTCATCTTTGTCTTGTATGAAAAGTCATTATTTAAAAAATATTCTCGACGTTTGCAAGGAACAACTCAATTCTATTTGTTCTTATGCGCATATCGCTGAAATAGAACCCCAATATGAAGATTTCATCTTTGTCTTGTATGAAAAGTCATTATTTTAAAAATATTCTCGACTTTTGCAAGGAACAACTCAATTCTATTTGTTCTTATGCGCATATCGCTAAAATAGAACCCCAATATGAAGATTTCATCTTTGTCTTGTATGAAAAGTCATTATTTTAAAAATATTCTCGACGTTTGCAAGGAACAACTCAATTCTATTTGTTCTTATGCGCATATCGCTGAAATAGAACCCCAATATGAAGATTTCATCTTTGTCTTGTATGAAAAGTCATTATTTTAAAAATTTTCTCGACTTTTGCAAGGAACAACTCAATTCTATTTGTTCTTATGCGCATATCGCTAAAATAGAACCCCAATATGAAGATTTCATCTTTGTCTTGTATGAAAAGTCATTATTTTAAAAATATTCTCGACGTTTGCAAGGAACGACTCAATTCTATTTGTTCTTATGCGCATGTAGCTAAAATAGAACCCCAATATGAAGATTTCATCTTTGTCTTGTATGAAAAGTCATTATTTTAAAAATATTCTCGACGTTTGCAAGGAACAACTCAGTTCTAGTCATTAACTCAATTCTAGTTATAAAAAGTCATTATTTGCGAGTTAATATTTCCCCAAAAAATAAATGTGGTGGTGGGATGTGATCTGATTTTGTTTTAAATTTAGTATATGTATCTTTTAGATGTCCAAAATGTACACTTCCGGAGGAAAAAAAGTGTATATAGAATTAGATGGAGAGTACATTTGGCATTACTACAGGGATGTCGAGAACAGAAAAGTGTACATCAATATGGATGATGCATCTACCATAGGTAAATGATTATCAGTCTGACTCAATATAATCCTACGAAAATTTGGACACTCTTAAAGAATCTGTATGACCACCACCACAACTACAATGTTGCTGAATTATTTCTTATCATGAATATTGCTTGATTGCAGCTTACCCAAGAACTGAGCTCATACTGGAAGCAACGTGCCCCCTGTGCTCGGACACCGGGGCCCCTCTGACATCTGAGGAGGCAACCAGCATCGAGGAGGCATTCTTACAATCAAGTTATCTGTGTGTGGCAATAGTTAAACATGGGACAACAGAATATGTCATGGTGGGATGCGACGCCTGCGGGGGAAGATTTCATCTAATATCCTTGTTGGAGGAATCAGATATGGACGGTCCAACATTTGTTCACCTGGCAACTGGTGGGAAGTTCACCTGCATGTACTGCAGGGATATGGAAGAGGTATGGGCCACATGATTCTTCATCAAAGTAAATTGAACAGGGAAACTATCCAAACTTGCATAGTGTCATTGATCTTCATATTCAGCTCTTGCTGTTTATATACATAAAAATCTAAATTTGGACTGCCAAATATCTGTTGACCACCTATTTCACAGATTTCTTTGAAATCCTGCAGTTTATTTAACATCAATACAAAAAAGAATTCTGGACCAGAACTGTAATAATTACTGAATGAAATGAAAATTCAAAAGAAAATCTTGGTGAGAGAGAACTGTCAAACAAAGAATAATAATAAATAATCTCAGGCATCACATGTTTTATTGTTGTACAATCATGAATGGGCAGTAGTAAAAAGGCAAATTTTGAATGCATGCTGTGCCATGCTGTAGGAGGTCACAATAGACATCTCAGGTTTACTGTAATTTTACTCCTATCTTTTTAACACATGGGCAACCCAGCGGTGTTAACAAAATGTGTTGATAAAGATAGAAAACCTTGAGATTTCTTTTGTTCCTGAACCTGTGCACCCTACCAAAAATTGCCACTATTATAAATCACAGATGTAAACTAATATTCATTCAAGAAATGTACAACAATAAACAAATTACATGATTACCCAGGTGCATGCTTCAAGTTAGCTTTGTGACTGTCATGTATGCCAACACACATTCAGTTTATTTTATCTTTTTTCAGAACACACCATGAAGGAATCCTGACACATAAGAAGGCAAGAATAAACACTTGACGTTACACAGACATTAAGTATGGGGAAGGGATGCAAGTTTCAGCATAAATGGCTGAGTGATGCACAGTTTAAAGACTGGATCGAACCTGTTCCACAGGACATATACAGTGCTAGCTGTAAAATTTGTCATGCCAAATTAAACTTGACAACTATGGGTGTGAGTGCATTACACTCACACATTAAGACAAAACAACATGTCTCTGCACTGGCAAACCAAAAGAAGTCCACAAGCATTGCATCTTTCTGCACAAATTCATCCAGCTCTAGCACTGCAACTTCCATTTCTACTAGAAACACTACCAGTACAGGTTCTACTTCTAGACAGCTTTATGTGTCAAAGGAAGAAACTTACAATGCTGAATTATGGGAAGTTCTTGACATGGTTCATAATAATAACAGTTTTAGATCTTGTGAAAATGTGTCTTTTGTTCGTGAAAAACAATTTCCAGATTCATCCATAGCTAAGAACATGTCTCTGGGTGAAACAAAAGCTATGTACTTAGCTTGCTTTGGTCTAGCTCCATTTTTCAAGAGAAAGCTTCTCAAGTTACTTTGTGGCACTGACTATGTTCTAATTTTTGATGAAACATTGAATGAAGAGTTACAGTCAAAACAGTGTGATTTTTTGGTCAGAATATGGGAAGACAATTGTGTCAGCACTAGATACTTAACAAGTGAGTTCATGGGTCATGCTAGAGCAGATGATCTGCTGGAGTGTATCCTCAAAGTAACTGAATCCTTTGGCACAAATTCATTATTACAGATTGGAATTGATGGTCCAGTTAAACATATATACTCAGGTCTGTGTACAAAGTGTTGCATGATACACCAGCCAGGCGTGCTGATTTTGAGAAAGTCACTTGTGACGTTGAGGGTGGTCATTTATGGCCATTGAACTTCTGTGGCCATAGATGGCTGGAGAATATACCAGTTGCAAAGCGTGTATTAGATATGTTTGCAGCCTTGGGTGTTTTTGTGAAAGCATGTGAAGATAAGAAAATCAACAAACCTGTTACAATGTGTTACAACAGTGTGAAGTTGGCAGTGGCAGACAAAGTCACGGAGGTCAGGCTAGCAAGTTTTATTAGTGTCTGTGAACCCATTTATATTTTTCTACAATTGTATCAGACTGATCGTGTCATGCTGCCATTTTTAGCAGCTGATTTAGAAAAGATTCTCAGATCTTTATTGAAGAGAATTGTCAAACCAGATATTTTGGCAAAGGCAGACAGTATTTTGAAGCTGGTCAGTCTTGACTTCAGTGTTCAGGGCAATCAGGTTGCTTCTTCAAATATATACTGTGGTGCTCTGGCAGAGGAATACTTCCGTAAACTGAAAGTAAAGAAGTTAATATCTGAAAGACAGGAATTGGAGGTTCGCTTAGAAATGAAAAAAGTCATTTTACATATTGTTGAACACCAGATTGACAAATCACCTTTGAAATTCAAACTTGTGAGATCAGTGTCTGCTCTAGATCCTTTAGTGATCACCCAAACTCCTGCAGTAGCACAGATCAGATTCAAGAGATGTTTGAGAGAGTTAGCACAGGCAGGCAAAATTGAATGGGGTGATGTTGACAGCATTTAGTGATGAATTTGAAGAACTTGTAACACATGTACAACATGAAGAAGATTTCATGCACTTTGACAAAAGATCAGGTGCTCTGGAGGAGCTATTTTATGATCAAGTGAAGAATAAAGAAAGCAATCTATGGAAAGTTCTGAAATGTCTGCTTTTATTAAATCATGGGCAAGCTCAGGTGGAAAGAGGTTTCAGTGTCAACAAAATTGTTAGCAGGGATAATTTGTCTCCTCACAACTTGGTGTCACTCAGAATGGTGAAAGACGCTATACACAGAAATGGTGGTCTCAAACAAATGACACTTACTCCAGAACTTATTAAGAGTGCATCCTCAGCGAGGCAAATGTATATGGATTATCTGGCTCGTCAGAGAGAAGAGAATTCTCAAGACTCCAGGAAAAGGAAGAGGGAAACTTTAGCTGGAGAACTGGATCAAATTGCAAACAAAATTAGAATTCTTGAAAAACAAGTATCAAAAATGACAGAAGAATATGAGAAACTCTATGACAATGCTGAGGATTCAAACAGTCTTGAAAGCATTGCCATGGGTAATGCCATGAGAAAAAGTGTCAAGACAAAGCGTGAAGAATGCCAAAAATTACAGAAGTCCAAAGAGGAGAAAAAGAAAGAACTTGCATCCCTTTCCCATACAACAAAATAACTGTACATATCTCATGAACTGCAAGTCCTTAACTTCTATGTGAAAAATTTAAATTGGACTCCATACTTTGAGCTGTTGTATTTTTATATATTTATTTGTAAAATTGGTTTAGTGAGTTAAATTCAAAGCAAGGCTTTGAGCTGTTGTATTTTAATTTATTTATTTGTTTTATACTGCAATGCTTTGAGCTGTTGTATTTTATATTTATTTGTATAAAACTGCAAGGCATTTGCCCGGTTTGTGATTTTATTTAATTTAGTTTTAGTGATACTGCAAGACAGTATGTATGTGAACTTTGTTGGAAGGTTTTATATTGGAATGAGCTCTTCAGGGTGTCAAATTATTGTTATGTATGAATTAAATGCAAGCATGAATATATTTTATTTTTATTTGTTAATTCAAAATTAATTTTTCTGCTAGTCATTTGATACTGGAACCTATCTGCTGTGTAATGTTATACAAATGTTCAGAGATGTCTGGAAGTTGTGATGTTATGATAAGAATAAATGTTTTTTCAAAAAAATAAGCAATCTGTTGCTTTTGTTATTACATCACTGTATGAGGTTTCAAACTACTGATAGTCCCTCACTTTCAAAACTTTTTGTCATCTTATTCATGAATAATTGTTTGGCTGTTTCCCCCCCCTGGAAATAGTCCTGATTTCCAAAAGTCCTGATGAGTGGGAACCCTGTGCGCCATGGCCCGTGGTGATTAAGACCATGCCTGACCAGAATGTTGCAGTTAAGACCAAATTTTAATCAAACTTCTGACAAAATAGGCCATTGGCTTTACAGCTATCTTGATCATTGCATTTTTGTAAGGTTTATGAACATTTCAGGAAATGCCTGAAAATGGCTTCATAAATTATGATTTAAAGTGTTCACCCAGCATAACAACTCTAGATCAGTCAATCTGGTAAAAATAAGACAGACAGGATGACAGAAAATTAGAAAATTTTAGCTGGGCCAATAACCTGCTACAAGGTAATTCAATGAGGCAACACTATATCTACTATCGATAGGTCTCATCATGAAATGTCTGGAATAATGTTTAAAGTAACCACAAACCAAAAATGGATCAGGACCCAAATTTCCCACTATTTTATTCACCATTTCAATCAATTCTGTGATAGATTGAACATTTTTATGAAAATGTTTTGTCCGAACTCCTAATTTGATTATTCAATGATTTAAGTTCATCCACCACCACCACATGACTTCTTTGTAAACTATTACCACATAAAGTAGTCATTTTTATCATGTATAAAACGTATTATTGTCACAGAGGCAACTTTGCTCATTTCATTGCTCATTTCCATTTCATTGTTCATAATTTATTTAGGTCTATAGGTACATCTGGTGTAGCTGCTCAAATTATATGCTAAATTGTTTAATATAACCTATTGACCATACAAATTTCTTTGATTCATGTCTTTGATGTTTGAGACCAGCTGCACTAGCAATGGATCTGTCCCTATGCTGGCTGTATAGTTCCATGAAGCTATGCTAGAGAATACTATTTAAAAGATAATGTTTTACTCTCCCTTGAAAAAACTTGACAAACACTGTTTATAGAATATAAAATCTGTTTTTAACTTTATTTACATTATCCCTGTTTTTTTATTTCATATCAAGCATGAGTATATGCTAATTTTAGAGTTTTTTTTCTCATGATTGCAATGACATAAGCACCTGACACTAAATAAATTCTATCATTGTAGGATTTTAATTTTAATCTGGGGTACATTTTTTTCACCTGGAAATTGATTCTTCCTGAGCCTAAAGAAAACACATTGGGAGATACAAACAAAAATACAAATGAGACCTTTTATATGAATGAATATTGACCTCTATCACAGCAGCTTATTCATTATTTTTCTTCAGAGCATTTTTTTCTATATCCAGGCTTTGTTATGTCATAACTGCAAAGTAGTCTGCCAGATAACAATAAAAAACAGTCAAATTACTGCATGAAAAATAAATGTTTGTACAACAGGTATCCCAGGGCAACTATCAGTCAAATATTTCTGAACAGAAATTACTACTACAATGTATATATAATGAAGTGTATATTTAATTTATATTTGAATTGTACAAAAAATGACCATGTATCCTTTCAAATCCCTGCCCCTTTTGTTCCTAGATGTAGATATTGTTCTGTTCTGCTTCTATTTCAATCATTTTATTTAATATCTCAGCTGCCTTTGGATTCTCCTTAAAATAAAAGTACATATGAAACAAAATTAGAAGTGCATTGTAAATGACAATGGTTGGCATATAAGGATAGTTAATCAGGATACCTTATCAATTACAATTCAGATTTTTAAACAGGACATAATTTTTGTCCATTTTTATGAAATCATTAATTAAATAAATATCAATTAAATAATATAACACGAATCAATATATCAGTGAGAACAGTCTGAGAACTTTGTAGCACATATATATCTGTGATATTGTGCAATCTAAAGGGTACACAATTTGAATAACTCAAGTAGTAAAATGTATTCTTGCTGTACCTTAACCATATCTTTGAAAGGTGTTGTAGTTAATGTGGATCGGTACATCTTCACCACATCTGGGTCAAGGAACATCGATTCAGTATATGCAGTGTACAACATGGCTGCCACCTGGTGAACCTGACAATAACTTAAAACTGAAATAAAATTACAATTAGGATTATCTAATAATTAGGGCATGAAAAAGGGACAATTTATCTGAACATATCTCAGTGATTTTGCCTGATGATAATGAACTGGGTTACAATTACAATAACAGTCAATTAAACAAATGTGACACATAAAAAATGCCCCTTTGGATATATCATTTGTTGAAGAACTCATTGCAGTAACTACAGGGGGGGGTGGTACTTACTTTGAGCTGGCAACCCTGCTATTGTGTTTGGTTGTTCTAGGAATGGACACACTGGTGATCCCTTGAAATGAGATGTTCTGAGGGCTCGCATGAAAGGCACAGGAAGGTCTCCCTGCGACACTTCACTTTTGAACTCACTGACAGGTGAGCTCCCCAAAACAGCCACATACAAATTATCTAAATGGATTTTTGAAAAAAGCTACAAAAAGAAAAAAATTGTCTTTGTAAGTCAGTCATCAATTAAATAAAATATTGTGAAATTTCTTTTCTAAACAAAAACTCAAATTAGCTATCTCTATGGCTATGTCTGTTATAATTCATCATTATTGGATGGAAACAGATAAAGAAAAAGTAGAACTATTTTGAACTTATCTTGATCTATATTAACTAGTATTGCATTATATTTCATTTTAAAAATAACTATTCCTTAAACATCGATTAGAGTTTTCAAATTCAAATAATAATAGACAGAGTGACAGACAGTTCTAAGCCAGCAGCGATGACAACATTCTAAGCCTTTAGTAATGGCTGAGGGTTAAAAAATGGCTGACCTGTTCCACCCACGAATGAGCCTGCTCTGGTATGACCAATGTGTTACACATGACGAGGATAACTTCTGGGGTTTGCTTCAGTCTGTGAATAAAGCATGCTTTGTCAGTGGCACTCTCCTGTGTTAATGTATTGACATCACGATCCTGGAGACCGCTGCAGATCACCCCCAATCTCTCAGTCTCCTGATTCATTAAATATATCTGGGCAAAACCTAAAATATACAATTTTCAAAGAAACATTATATAACTTATCTTCATGGCTAAATACTCAATATAAATGGTAGTATATGTCCAGAAATTAAAATGTTCTAAATGCTTGATAATATCCCAGATGAGAGCTCAGTTAAGCTTGAACACACTAGGTGATCTATTCAAACTTTACTACAAATTATTACAATTATCAGTAAACCTCTTGGCACATTCATAATACATTACTGAATTGTGGCTCAATATAGATCCAGTAAAAACAGTAAGCAAAATATTTTGTTTATTGTTTTTTTTAAACACTCAATTGTCACTTTTCATTATGAGCCATTAAAAATTGCCATCATGATTCTTTTATAGAACCAATAAATGTTCCAGACTATCTTCCTGTTGTTTAATCTAAAATTCATTCAACTATAATTCTTGGGAGCTAATTAACACTTCAAGCATACTTTTTTATAACTGGAATAGTATCTTTTTTATTAAATTGATACAAAATAAAAGGTTCAAACCTGTTGCCGCTTGCCCAATTGAAATAATAAGAGTGTGACATTTCAGGCATTGATTTGGAGATTTTTCCATTTCTTCTCTGGCTTTGGGTGACCATCGGATGACTGTGGCACTGAAAATGATGTTAAAATTATTACTGGCTGTCAATCTACATCTTTGTTTCAAACAAACATTAACACTGGTGGTATTATTAATTCATGTCCAGCGACTTCCGGACTGTGTCCAAACTTTCTGCAAGCTCTACAGGCCAGTTCAGTCACTTTTCATCCATTTATAAGATACGCACAGTTATCACACAGATCTACGAAACACTGAGTGCTTCAGACTTTCATTTTATCTGGTTGCCTACCTTATTCTTTTCTGTTACAAAATCACAACTATGATAGGGTTCCAGTCCAGCTTGTGACAACTGGCCCAAGGGCATACGTGTTGAAATATCTGATGTTGAAGATAAATTTCTGACATTGACTGGTTGAATGTTGGGCATATTTGGTAAACACTTCGGTAAACACTGACAACACCTTGTGGTTGCCATACATGCCCAATATTTTGTATCTCCAGTTCATCATTCATGAAATATGGCGTTCACAATTATATATAAAGATCAAAGTGGCTAGATACCTCTATTTTTTGGGAGCAAGTTAAATTTAGGGACATCTCTATGAATAGATTCTAACTTTTTGACACCATATCAGGGTTACTAAAGGGCATATTATCATATTTTATTTTGTCCCAAAGCTCACATTCATGTGACCCTGCTGAACATTATAAAACAGTGTGAATCAGGAAGACCTGCCCCTGGAGGTGTGGTGTAGGGCATTAAGTTTGCTCAGCAGGCCAATTTTGTATACATGTGCATATATCTATTTTGGAACATTGAGGAATCATCACTCTGGAATACTGGAATGAGCATGGTGACTTGATGCCTTGTTTGTGACTAAGACATGGCTGCATGAATCTGGTGATGATTGGGTTATTAGTCACCTCCAGGAAGGTTAGCTTCAACTCTACTCCTTCCCCAGGGTTCAATATGCAGGTAAAGAATATTACAGCACTGAGACAGCAATGCTAAATCAGGGGGCTGACTTCTCTCGGGGGCCAGGTTCACTTGGGGGACGACTTCACTTGTTACCGCAGGAAACTACTGGCACTGCCTGTTTGAAACTGCCCCAAAACCTGTAAACTTAAGTTGGGGGTTGAGCTGAGCTCACTGGCACAGTGCGATTGCGGGTTTCCATCTTGTTTTTTTTTTGTAACACGGATGGTTCCTTTTTTGACAAGCATTGCCGATGCTTATTCATTTCCTGTGGTTTGTGATTCAGTTTTTTCTGTGGTCATTATTGTTAAAGCAACTGACGCCACTGTGGAGTGTTCATCGTGTGCATGCGACAGATTAGACTGATGCCGCCCTCTGTTCTTGACACTCGGTAGGGGACCAGTCTAGTATTCGGTGTATGAATACAAGTAAAACAAAAGAAAAGAAGTGTGTGATGTAAACAAAGCAGAACATTCAAAACTATGTCCTGTATGTCATTGTGTTCGCCCATCATTCATTTCACAAAATTATCTTTTTAAATTGCCTGGAAATGCTTCCCAATAGATAGAACAAGGAATTATCAGTAAGTTTAGTTCAAATTTAGAAGTCAGATGACATGCAAAAGTATGATCGATGATTTGCAGTTAGTGCCTGAGCGATATTAGGGCAACTTACATAATCGAGCCTGAAAAGGCACATCTTTGCATAAAGTTGTGCTAAAAAAATCGTTCATATACCAAATTAAATGTTTTTAAAAGATGAATAAAAATAATTTCAACTACCCCATCAGTTTGCAATGATTGTTTGTTGTAATTTTTGTTTCGTTTGTTGTAATTTTTGTTTTGTTTATTGTATTTTTTGTTTTGTTTATTGTATTTTTTGTTTTGTTTGTTATTTTTTTCCCATCCGTATTACATGTGGAGCACCACATTTCTTGTTTAATGATTAGATTTTAGAGGGTTTTTTTTGCACACTTCCACTTCCAGTGTATTATTTTCAATGGGGCAGTATGGCAACCCGCTATCGGCATCTTCAACTGTTCAATGTATCAGATACTATAACAAAACATACCGAGTCGGGAAGCTGGGTGAGCGGATTCAGTGAGTTGGTGATTGCGGAAGGATACCCTGAGCCGAAGGCGAAGGGTATCCGTCCGCCATCACCAACGAACTGAATCCGCTCACACAGCTGACCCGACGAGGCATGTTTTGTTTTTATACCTCAGACAACTACTGTATTTTTAAAAAATGATACATGAAACTAGATATTTATCGTTAAAAACATTTGTAAACAAAGCGCACCTCATTTGACCCCGTCACGTGACCCGAAAATGGCGCGTACAGCTATAGACTGGTTGCCGCCATCTGTGTATATACACGATGTTCTTGACACTCGATGGGGGACCAGTCTAAAGATGGCCGACGCAAAATAGTTCCAACTAATCAATAAATTACAAATAATCGACATGCTCGTATTCATTCGAAATCGCATCAATACGCGCATCACTGAGGTATAAATGTTATCCCTCATGATGTTTAAGGTTTTAAGTTGAAGACACTCAAATCCAGTCCAAGCCCAACTACTGAATCAACTGTGGCCAAATCATGACAAATGCAGGAGAGGTTCACTGAAGCATGGTGTTAGCTGATTAGTACCTACATTATCGCTCGGGCGCTGGTTTTCATCTCTGCACGACCATGCACAAACCACTGATCACTTCATAATGATCAAATATGAAATCTTAGACTACTTAATAATGTTTACCTTGCCAATTGCGGCAAATCTTCTTCGTCTTCATCGTCATCAACAGCACGAGAAATGACAGGCAAAATTTCACCGAAAAAAGTCGCCATGTTTGACTACGTCTGTTACCCTATCAATCAGAGGTACTTAAAGCACTTACTAGACAAATAGTGTACCCGTACATTTACATTTGATTTTTCATAAAATTCATGATATTTTTAACAAATTATTTATCACGGTAATTAATTATATATATTATTCAATAATTTGTAGATCAATAGGTATTTGATATCGTTTTTAAAATTAATATTAAGCCACGTAGCAACGTGATCAAAACACTGTGACCTCACAGGAAATGTAAAGTTGATTTGCAACTGATGACAGAAGACGTCATTTATTGTAATTTGGGCTTTAAAATCAACTGACAAAATGTTTGGGAGTATGCAGAATTGGTGGGAAGGTGCAAAGAAAGTTGTGAAAGGGACAGAGCCTGATTCTGATTCTGAAGGAACAGAGGGACCAGATTCTAATGAAAGTTCAGAAAAGGTTCTTACCCCAGAAACAGAAAACACTCCTCAAGTTCCCAGTCCAACTGAAAATTTAAACAAAAACACAGCAGAAATAGGGACTGGAGTGACCAATACTGAAACTTCGTCAGTTCCAAAGTTAGGGCAACCGGAAAAGAAGGAAAACATTTCATCATTGTTGGATGACCTGGAAAATGGAAATTCGATGAGCGCAAACATCCAAAAAGATATGGAAGAAGTTTCCACCAAGGCGATAAGCACAGCCAAAAATTGGGGCAGTAAGTATTAACATGATAAATGAAAATATATTGTAATAATGAATTACATCAGTCATATCGCAGGACAACATAACTTATTTTAATTTCTGTAAGCAGCGGTAACACAAACAATAAAATGTCAAATTCCATGTATCCATCGTCAAAATGGATTTGAAGTCCACTGTTTCCATGAATACCACACATTGACCATCATATTTCACCTTTGACTCTGGTAGAACCTGATTCCCGGCAACCGATTTTAAAGAAACCATATGACCTTTCCCCTTTGTTCATCTATGACATCATCACTTGAACCCTTCTGAATGCCATGCCATGTCAAGTAAGTTGGGTAAAAAACTGAGAAAACCATGTTTCTGATACAATGCAGAACTATGTATAAAGATATTATGGTAGGAATGACAGTCAAATGTTGGAGGGCGAGTTCTCTTTCAGAAAACTTTCCATGGGTGTTTCTGGACCCTGAGGATTTAAAGTCCATCTTGACGATGGATATGAGATTAAAGAGTGGATCGCTCAGTTGACCAATTATTCGGCCTAATATCATAAACCAGCATGTTTTCACCGTGGAGCTAATTATTGGTTGGCTCAACACCTATTGAGCCGATTGATCGGCAAACAATATCAATTGCATGACACTTATTGTACTTTCCGTTAGGCCCTATCGTATAGGGTGTCCTGAAGAATAAATAAATGAATGTCAAAGTCCAGGGAACCTTCAGTTCCAGCAACGGAGAACCAAAGGACATTTACTCTTAGTATCCTCAGGACCTCCATTCTCGGGACAATAATTCATACCCTACCAGTACATATTTACTTATTTTCACTCATACTTTGTTCTGTCCTTGAGTCTTCTGAAAGTGAATCTGATCTTTTGTGCCAGATGAAAGGTTTTGTTTCTCTTAAACTTAATACCCAAATTTATTTTGATAGCTGCTCATGAAATCTGAATTATGACCCAATTCCAAAATTGATTACACCAGTTTAGAACACTTTATTACTTGCTGTCACCCCGTTCCCTTTGATATCCACAAATCATAAAAATGACACCCATTCCCTTTGGTATCCATAAGTCATGCAAATGTTCAGCAGTAATGAAGTTAAAGTTAGCAGGTGAAAAAATTATTATCAATGACCAAATAACTGAATGATCCCAACTTTTGAAATTCATCAGTATTGTTTGAAGCTGCCAGGTGTTTTTAAACAGTGTTCATGACATTGTCTTTATTTTGATTTTTTTCAAAAATATAAGATTTCATTTTTTAAGTTAAGCTTATTTCAATGTTTAATTGTATAACATTATTTCTTAAACTACACAGCAGTTCTAAAAAACATGTACATGCCAATATTAGAAAAAATATTATGTTCTCAACTTAATAAATGTTGTGTTATGTTCTCATATTTCAAAATTTGAATCATCTTGTCTGGAAATCTTATTAAAACCTTTATTAGCATTCACAATGTCCACTTAAACTAAATAAGATAGAAAGAACATCACGCAGGAATGTTGAATGCAGTTGAAACTATGCTTCTATTTGATCACACATAAACAAATATGATGATGTATAGTCATCACATGGTTTAGTCTGGTCACAGCACATGAGTGCATTACAGTATTTACTCGAATAAAAGACTAGGTTTTCGTACCCAAACCTTCAGTAAATGTTTGGGGGGTCGTCTTATACACAAGGTTTTATGATTTTCACAGACCTTGTGCGTGGTACAATATGGTTATGCCACCTCACTGGGGATGTTAATGCGTGATCTCATCAAAGTTTGGCTCCAACTGGTGTGCTTTCAATAAACATGAGCTGCATGACATATAAGCCTGAGTGTGGACTGATCACTGCACACAACTGGGAGTGAAGTCAAGACAGGTCTGTTTACATTGTGACCTCACTCCAGTAATTATGCATGCCTACACGTAGAAACTGCAAAGTAGTACATACATGTACATTGTCAAGATTTCTGCACCGTCTTTGTGTGATATTTATTCAGAGTGACGAAAACAATTTGAAAATTCTTTATAGTTGGATTGGTTGGACAGTTTATAATGAGAGCTTTCTTAAATTATGTTTAAAAAAATTGTTTGAAAAGAAACATTGCTCCCATGGAGATAAATAGTGCCATTTAATGATTTTGCAGCTTGTAATTTTGTGAGAAACAAGAAAATATGAATGAATCTAACTTGACATTTTCATGCTTGATGTACCCTTTTTATGGTTTCACATGTAAATTGGTGACTTTTGCCAATACCACATAGCCACTGATTAAGATCTTGATATTTTTATTCAAGACATTCTGATCATTTGAAATCTGCAAGTCTAATCCTCCGTGTGCTAGGGGGCCTCAGTTACTGAAATGAGACGTTGTTGTACCTGGGTGATCAGCACCATTTCCAGTCACATGGTCCTGGTGTTTACATGGCATATGTTTATAAACATACAATGTATCTGTGCCCTGCCAGGCTTGGCTTTCCTCCAGAACTAGTTGTGGGACAGAGTTCATACATATCCACCAAGCTCTTTGTCCTCATATAACTTCCAATGTGGATGGTGATATGGTTATATATATAATTTGTAAATACATAGACATGAACATTGTCATTGATTTCAACCTTGTTTTGATTTACTTTTGAAAAATCAATACTTTTGTCATTTAATATTTTTAACAAATGTTCGCCATGATGAAATAAACTATATGTTCTGAGTATTAAACAGAATTTCTCAGCATTTCACAAAGGCAAACGATCATGTATATTTAAGATGTGTTTTAAGTAAACATGATTCACACCCAGGTCTGAATTATAACTTGCTTAAAATACTTGAAATTAATTTCGACATGATTTATTTAATGATTAAACTTCAAAGTTCATAACTTTTCTTCATGAGAGCATAACAGTAGATGCCAAAAATATAATTCAGGCAATTGGAAAGTTATCAGGACATTCATCAACGTGACCAAAATAGGTCATGCAAGACCATCTTGGCACCATATTGTGAAACACTTGAGATATACATGGCCACAGTCAGGGCTTGACATACGCACTGGCCCGGTGGCCCGGGGCCACCTGATCCTCTGTTCGGGCCAGTGAATGCTTTGTTGTAGTGGCCCAGTTGGGCAACCATATTTTTGCTCTTTTAGTGGCCCAAACTATCTTGATTTTACTATTCTAATTCATTATAGATATTTGTCTCATATCACGATCAATGGACATTTGATTGGAACAAGTCACCCCACTCAGACACAAGTCACTATACAGCCTTATGTACATTCCTATTTTGAAACTTCAGGCGCCCAGTTCTCATGCTCTGGTGGCCCAACTGGGCAACCAACATTTTTCTCTTTTATGTCAAGGCCTGCCACAGCAAGCCACACAACAGCAGAGTAACCAGATTGAGTCACGTTTAATTTAGATGAATAAAAAATAGATAAAATAAATAAAGGTAGCATTTATATCTGAGCACTGATACCAGTCAATATCTGCTCTTAGTGTTTGATAATGATAACTGGCTGATATTCAAACCAGGAATTTCTGGGTCTCAAACCTTTCAGCCTTTTATTCATTACCAAATGCTCTCATATTTGGACAGTCTGCTGTCAGATATTAAAGTCTGTTGGAGAACTGCATATTTGATTATGAATTTAAAGGAGAAAAAGTACCTATCATTTGGCTTCTGTGTCATAATGTTTTTGATGAACAAGGACACATGTAGTACAAATTTGTTTCTTGAGGTCTGTATCATTTATCCAACTGACTTAAACTGAGTAGCGTGTGTAGACAATTTAAACCAAATATCTGTAACATTATGCAGATGACACCGACAAACCTCTTATGTGTGACCATATTGTGTCACACCTGCAAAAGTGCATCACTTTATTGATAATGCAATAGTGAAATAATTTTGAAATAATTTCCTTACATAAAGCTTACATTAAGTTCTAAAAATTTAGTATTTTTTTAGGTCTTGGAGGGTAACTTCCTGTACCTTTTAGAAATCACTCTGTCTGTTGTTTCTCCTTGTGTGTGTGTGTGTGTGTGTGTGTGTGTGTTTTTATCTCTTTTCCTTTGTTTGTTCCCAGCAAGTTACATAAGGTTACATAATATCAGGGACATGGTGGGGGGATTGATCCTTTGAGCATTGGTTGCTGGTTACATGAGCTTATAAAATACCAGGGGACATAATTCTTTGATCTTTTGGGTTGCTTGGCAACTGGGGCTAAGTAGGGCAGTGATCAGATCCCAACCTTATCACATACACACCACTCTATAGTCTCTTTATTGTTGCTTAACGCTATCTTTATTCGGCCCAGCTGCTTGTATGCAAATATACTATAATCTGCCATACCCTAGCTGGAAGACCTTAAAAGGTGTGTTGTTTGCACTGAAAAGGCATCATTTATTATGCAGCATATTACACAATTTGTCCCTCTCCATGGAAACTTGATGTACTGTGAATCCAACAACAACCCAGGAAGAAATGACAATATGTATGTTGTTACACAAGGCTATGTTTGTTGTTATCTGTATTCAGGGTGGGACAGGGGCCTTGATATGCAACAGTGTCTCTGTGACCGGGTGGATTGTCATGTCAAGGACCTGCGACATAACAATTCGGTGAGGCAGCACTATATCTGCCACAAGTAGGTCTTGTCATGAAATGACTGAAATAATGTTGAAAGTGATGTAAAATCCCAAACAAAGAAATGCAACAGTGTCTATCAATTAGGTCAGACAGCAGAGTGAAAGAACAGTTGACAGACTGTAGAACAGAGTAAAAGAGCTTTGTCATTAGGTCAGACAGCAGAGTGAAAGAACAGTTGACAGACTGTAGAACAAACTAAATGAGCTTTGTCATTAGGTCAGACAGCAGAGTGAAAGAACAGTTGACAGACTGTAGAACAGAGTAAAAGAGCTTTGTCATTAGGTCAGACAGCAGAGTGAAAGAACAGTTGACAGACTGTAGAACAGAGTAAAAGAGCTTGGTCATTAGGTCTGACAGCAGAGTGAAAGAACAGTTGACAGACTGTAGAACAGAGTAAAAGAGCTTTGTCATTAGGTCAGACAGCAGAGTGAAAGAACAGTTGACAGACTGTAGAACAAACTAAAAGAGCTTGGTCATTAGGTCTGACAGCAGAGTGAAAGAACAGTTGACAGACTGTAGAACAGAGTAAAAGAGCTTTGTCATTAGGTCAGACAGCAGAGTGAAAGAACAGTTGACAGACTGTAGAACAAACTAAAAGAGCTTGGTCATTAGGTCAGACAGGTGCAATGTATACAGTATTAAGTAATCTGGCTGTAGCCAATGTATACTATTATTGTTGACACCACCGATTACTTTAGTACCTTTTGTGATATTTGTCACAAGGTATCTAGTTTAAATAAGTTTATTCCATATCAGTCTCAAAATTATGTTTGTCTTATTGCTTTTTTTAGATATATATGTATTCAAGGAATTATGAATTTAAGCATATTCTATTGTCTTTCTACAGGTTATCTTTTAGGCTTTGGCAAAGCCAGTGTCTCACAAGTGGCCAATACTGCTAAGAAGCTGAAAGACACAGTGGAAGAAAAGGTAAGAAAATAACTCAACTATGCACAACTGCTGTTCAGAAACTTGACTGGGTACTTTTATTGGTTCAATATAATGTTAGTTATGCCTCACAGAACAATTATGAAAGCATCAAAATAACATTTTCAAAACACTATTTCACACATCCAGTCTTTTAATACTGCATTGCATAGGTATTCAAAGAATCAAATCTTTGAGATAGCTAAGCAATATAAACCAAGTTTTGATGAATAATGTAAGAATTATTCCAGTCACATAGCTCTGTCAAGTGAATGGGAGATATTTATCAGATAATGGCAGTGTTTGATTGTGTAGGTCTCCCACGTGAAGCTTTTATGTTGTCTGCCTGGTGATGGATTCAGACAATAACTAGCATGGGCAGGATGGCATGAAGATACTAATAAACTTGGGTAAAAATGCCATCTCATCTCAGAGCAAAGATATCTGATCTTTACAAACCTAGACCATTCTGTTGTTAATCTTTCTCAGCTTTTTGTTAGAAGTCAAGATTATATTCTTATTCAATATAATTTGACCAAACTATTTGATTGGAAAAGGGTGACAGTAAAATCCATTCCATGAATGCTTTATATCTATAATTTATAAAACAATTTACAGGAATTTCATGGAAAGGTTTACAGACATTACAAAAAAGTAACGATCAGCACTGCTCTTAGGCTTTTGGCCTATGTTTTAAAGTGAAACACTCACTGTAACCTGTATGCAATTGACTTTTAGAGGCATATATCTCATTGGACACCTATTAAGATATCAGGATGCCGTGCTCAGATCTGCTGCATTGCTATTAATCTCATTATCTGGAGATATGCCATGATTATCTGGAGAAACATGAATGGCCCAACCTCCTTATAACATTTGGTATGCAAATTGACAGAGTCCCCTGTTATTGTAACTGCGTGGCAAATGTCGAGAATAAAATCAATCTTGCCTCAATTATACACCGAGCCACAGTTCAGAAACTGGTCAATTTGTTGGCCATATTTTATGTTATGTAATAAACATTTGAAATCAATGCTTTATTTTTATTTTATTATTTTCTCAGCCATATAATGTGCTATGTCTTTGAATAAATGGATAATGGGAAAAACGTAATGGATTAAATGTAACAATCTAAATTTTGCTAGATTTGATATGCATTTAGAAGATGAAAGAAAAGTATTGAGAAGATTTCTTAAAAATTTTTAACACTTTTAAAGACTGCTAAGGTATCATGAGAGATGATTGTCCTCCCCAAATGTAAAAAAAAATAGAAAATTGCTCTTTTGCAGGGCACCAGTTCACTTTGGTTACACTATTTTGAGTCATTTTTGCAATGCTATCCACTGGCAGTTAAGAAATCAAATCATCATGCAATGGGGACAGTTGTGAAAGTATTTTTGATTTACTTTGTAGACAATAATAGGCGAGTTCAACAAGGAACAAGAGAAGTTTGTGACAGAGACCAAGGAAAAGAAGAACAAAACAGAAGCATCTGTGCCCCCCTGGGTCGGCTATAATGAGGAGGACACAATGAAATCACAGATCCTCGCGCTGTCACAGGTGAGATATAACCGGGCCTTGATCTATCACAGGTGAGATATTACCGGGCCTTGATCTATCACAGGTGGGATATGATAGGTCCTTGATCTATCACAGGTGAGATATGATAGGTCCTTGATCTATCACAGGTGAGATATAACCAGGCCTTGATCTATCACAGGTGAGATATGATAGGTCCTTGATCTATCACAGGTGAGATATGATAGGTCCTTGATCTATCACAGGGGAGATATGATAGGTCCTTGATCTATCACAGGGGAGATATGATAGGTCCTTGATCTATCACAGGTGATATATAATAGATCCTTGATCTATCACAGGGCAGATATAACAGGTCATTGATCTATGACAGGTGAGATATGATATTTCCTTGATCTATCACAGGGGAGATATGATAGGTCCTTGATCTATCACAGGTGAGATATTGCAGGCCCTTGATCTATCACAGGTGAGATATGATAGGTCCTTGATCTATCACAGGTGAGATATGATAGGTCATTGATCTATCACAGGGCAGATATGATAGGTCCTTGATCTATCACAGGTGAGATATAATAGTTCCTTGATCTATTATATTTGAGATATAGCAAATCTATCACATCTATCATACTTTTGAAATTTGATTTTGAAATTTGAATTGTTTTTGGTTTTAGGATAAAAGAAATTTCCTGCGTAATCCTCCGGCAGGCGTGCAGTTTAACTTTGACTTTACCAGCTCGTTTCCTGTGGCTATGTCGATGCTAGCTGAGGATCCTGGGCTGGAGAAAATGAGATTTGAATTGGTTCCTAAACAGTGAGTAAATATTGCCATATAAAAAAATATTATGACAATGGTTTATAATTTCGAGCAGATATGAATAAGACTCTGGGATCCTGTGATCTTGAATTTGACATTTCACTCTCAGCTTGACCCTGTGAAGTTCTATCTATAGGCATTTTCACAAGTAATATTTCATTTAATAGTCCAATAAAGCAAAACTCATTTCAGTCAAAATTGATTTTTGTTTTGGGACATTCATTAACAACATATTTAACAATAAGAAAAATTGATAAATAGTAAAAAGAATATAATTAAATAAAAAGTTGAAAGATCAAAACCTTTTGAAACAGGCTTTACTGTTCAACTGTCACTGGTAGTTTCCTTCCAAATGTCTCCACAGACCAGAATTATACATCAAATTTGGCAACAGATAAAACTCTTATAGTCTAACTTTCCTGGATCAAGACATAAACATCCAATGGCTAAACTTGTCCTATTCTTGTTCTCAATAGATTAAAAGAAGAGACGTTTTGGAGAAATTACTTTTATCGAGTATCCTTGATCAAACAGTCTGCCCAGTTGTCATCACTTGCTCAGCAGACAGGTAAGTCATTTTGACCACCAGATGGCACTCTATAAAAAAACCCCTAGAGGGCACTACTTTTTGTTTGTTTTTTTTTTCCAGCGAATATGTATGACAGGGGTTCAAGGTCTCTGCCATTCCTTGCTCGCAGAAAGTAAATCATATATGTTTGATTACAATTACAGTGAAATTAATCTGCAAGAAGTATTATATTTTATCTTCCCACTATATGAAGATTAATTTTTTTCAGCAACATTAAATATTGCATTATTTAAATTTTCATTGACTATTTTGAGTTGCTTTACATATTATTTATGTGTCTGAAACAGAAGGACACTGAAGAGTTAGTTAAAGGGATCAAAGTGTGTCAAGGTGTGACAAGTTTGCTTTGATCCTGACAGGTGAGACAAGTTCTACCAAATCCCGGGATTCCTCCCGCAGATCATCAGTAGACAATGGCAATTCCTCAGGTAAAGGAAACATGAATAAGACTAACCATCCGCTAACCACTGCATGCTTAACTGCCCTATGGATTCTTAGTTCACATATTTCTCTTCTTCAATTTTGTTTTTTTGTTTGATGTTTTTTTTTTCTTTGATATTCAACATTATTTTCTCGATTTCTGATATCTGACAGAAAATGAGTAATAGTTGCAAAAATGTTTTGAGAACAAATAACAAGAAATTGTAAAGGTCGATAGAGAATAGTGTACTGCTATCTTGGACCCATACCTTTCAATAGCTTCATATATATGTATCTGCCATATATATTATTGCTTAAGGATATGGCTCTGTTCTAGAACGTGAGACCGGTCAGAGGGACATCCACCATTTCATACACTACTGTAAAGAATGAATCGCGGTGAAATTTTTTTTTTCAATATCGAAAAACGGTTTTCAGTATCTTGTCACTAATAAATATGGCAACATTGGGATCATAATTTCAAGTGCTAAAAAGTATAATTAACTTGCTAAACTGGAAGATTGAAGTTCAATGTCAAGGAAAATTTGTGCATTTTGTGCACATCCTGTTAAAACACATCTTCTTAAAAAGCTTCAATCTTTGAAATAAAATGACTTACTGATGTCTAGATGGTATGAAATCCACACAAAGAGTCCAATGAAAGTTTTGTCCAGCCAGTTTTTGGTAATTCCAAGGCTAACCCTGCTTTTTTACAAGATTTATATCCAGTCAAAAAGTGATCAGTGAACCAAATTTTTCCCTCCATTTTGGAAGTGTCCACTTGCCTCCAAAAAGCCCATTTTACTTGTAGGCAGAGGCAAATTATGATATCCTACTTATATTTCATTTATAAGAACTGATAAAACTTGTAAAAAATACCAAAAACATTGAAATTAATAACTAATTTTTTCCATATTTTAGGAAACAATGTTCAGTCAAAAAAAAGCATAAACGTCCAGCAAGTGTACATTGGTGTTGGAGGAGGCAAGCAGAAAATTATAGGGGGGAACATTTGGTGTAGACAGTATTTTTGGTGGGAGCAGCCATATTGGTAGCAGTGGGTAGTGAAAAAAGAAAGAAGAAGGCACAAAAGAAAACTAGACAATGGTAAATAGGGTGGCCCCTTCATGGACAGTCCAAAGAGATGTCCACCAGGGAAATGTGCATATTTTGAAAGGATTGTTATGGCATTATTTCACCACAAATAGTGAACATTTGGGTTTTTTTTGTGAGGGGATGTGATCTGACTTTCATATGGTGTGGTCAATGTCACCTTGAAGGTCATTAGATTGTGAATGGATTTTTGTATACTTTTGACCAGGGTCAAAAAATCTGCACATATTTTGAGACTCCTTGTCCAAAAGTGTCCAATTTGAAATTCATTCTCCTAATCATTGGGTGACTAAAACATGCAAAAAATCTTTTAATATATCAAGTATTGTATTTGGTGTTGGAAAGGTTTTCCACTCCTACTCAAAATAGTCAGTCATTCACAATATTGAATGTCAGGAATTGAACCAATCTTATTTTGTAGACCAAAAATCATGTCAGCAGTTGATATGGTTGAACCAAATTGTTCTAGGGAAATCATCAAAGTAAATTAAAAGCACAATATTGCTGATATGAATACAAACAAGGAAATTATATTTGCCCATCTATATTATCATATATGTGCAAGCAGTTGAGGATTTGGGATATTATGTGCCCTTTTTTCACGATGCGTCAAAAAGTGTCCATACCCCAACTTTGCTCATCTACACTAGCTTTTTGTAACTTATAGATGTGCATCATAGGACATATTCCATTAAAGTTCATGACTATAAATTGAATGGTCTAGAATGTGTAGAATAGGTTTAATGATTGTTTTTAGGCCAAAATATGTCAAAAAGTGTCCTTTGTTTGCAAAAAAAAGAACACATTTGCAATGATTGGCATTTATTATTACAATATTATACTTTAATTTTATGCTACAAGGAATATTTCAGTTAAGCACACCTTCCTGGCATGATTTTGATTGAAAGGTACCTTTATGAAATGAGATTCAATAAAAATCTACCATTTTCCCCTTAAAGTCAAAAAACATCCATAATTTGGGCCAGGAATCGAACATATTGCTTATTTTTCAAATAACATATTTCTACAAAATATCCTTATTTTTAAACATGCCCAGGGCAGTCATGTATATTTCAATGGCATAAATACTCCAATTTTTACACCCCTGAAAAAGTTGGACTTTTCTTGACATGTCAAAAAAGCACTCATCTTCAGTTTTCAGTTTCTGACACCTAATCAATTTCATCCCAAGTATCATTATATGGTAAATTCTATACACTGAACCTGTCCCCACTCCCAGCCAGGAGAATTAAATCAAATATTAATTTCTAATTTTGCTGAGATCTGAATTAAATTCAGATTTGCTTTTTTTATGAAGCATCCATCTTTTGGTGTTATTTCCACTTTTTTTTGAAATCACTGGAATAAATCCATTATCCTTCCATGTAAGCATGTAAGAGACCAAGGGGCACCTATGGATAAAACAACCTATGAAATTCGTGCACGTTCCCAAATTCGAAAAATCATGCAAGTTTGGGTCTCACGTTCTAGAACAGAGCCATATATATAGTAAGTGTGGGGCACATCTATACATTAGTGCATCTGCTTCATGCACCTTAACCTTAATTCTTAAGACCTAAGTATTAAGATACATAGGTGTTGCAGAAAGATATTACAGTATTATCAATGTAGAAATATGATTAAGACAGTTTCATCTGTAGTTAATGTACTCAGTAAATGTATTGCTCACAGCATTATAAACACCATATAGATCTATATGAATGTGTTCTGAAGTGTATCAGACACTTTATTTCTATATATCAATTCCATAGAATCCACTTAAATTGTGTTTTTCAAAGGAAAATGGTGAGAAAATTATATATAGACTATAGTGCTGAGACATCAAAGTAGAAATATTAAGCTGCAAGATTTGATTTTTTTTTGCCATTCCATGCTACATAGTTAAATAATGTTTTTAGAAGGGATGTCACAAATGATACGATGGGGATTATAAGAGGCCTTGTCTCTGCTTTTTTGCAGGGGAAAACAAGGAAGACGGCACTGATTCTAAAGGTGATTTGCTGTTGTTTGCATTCTTCCTAATCATGTCCCAAAATGAATTCCACAAAATGCTGCATCTTCAAATCAGTGGTATTTTGTCCCCAATATAGTTCTGTGGGATGATTCATTTAGAATCGAAACATATAGTAATAATTTTTGGTTGTATAATTCAATCATTTTGTTATTATGAAGTATGACGGGATGCAATTAGGAAGAAAAAGCACACAGATATACACATATCCATAATACTGTCATGTGATCAAAATACTTGTGGTTAATCTAGGATCTAAATGACAGAATTATAGACTCCTTTTACAGCATGAACTTTTCTTTGCTTTGTAATAAAAAGAAGCCACCTTGTTTCAGTTTGCTTCTTGAGAGGGTACTTTGCATCCTATGGTATGAATTATGGTATATCATTAGTATATAATAACATTGTTCTCATGTTTCAAGTGCAGCAATCCTTGTTAATCTGTGCCTCGGCTATCTCGAGCAGTATGCTCGACAGATTTGATGATTTTATTATAATGAACTTCAATATTCTAATTGAAATAGCCTCATATTGGTAGAGCATTTGCCTTGAGACTCAGGGATTCCCAGTTCAAATCCTGGCTGAATCAATAACTCTGGAATCAGAGTTATTAAAATGTTACCTTCACCTTTTATTCTAAATTAGATCTGAATATCAGAGGCAAGGGATGAGACATCCCCATATTCCTTTTCTATTTACATTATTGTTGAAAGGAGGAATATTTTTCATAGATTTTACAAGTAAAATATGTGCTGAATACAGTCACCCGTTTTACCTAATTATCTCAGCAGGGCAATAACACAATTAGTTTTCCTCCAGAGTTAAGATAGGTGCAAACATACAGATTAAGTGCTCATGAGAAAATGGTGGGAAAACTCTGTGTTAATTTTCCATTGCCCCTCTCTGACAATTTAGATGTGATATTTCATATTATTATTTGGATGTCATTGTTGTCATTTGGTAGGAATTTTCACATTATCTTGTGATTGAGTTTTCACATTGTGTATGATCTTACCAAGCAAACAGTATCAAGAATTATGGATCAACTGCTGAGATGACCATCATCCAGTCACCAATGTTTTAAACTTGTGAGTGTGTAAAGCCATGATGCACTTGTCGTGCATGTACTTGTAAACAAGGAAACATTTTGTTTTCAAGCCACTCGCATGGGTTATATGGTCGGTTTGGGTTTGTTTAATGCACGACTGCGATTTGAAATTTAAAAAAATATATTTTCGTGAAATTTGTTTCTTCTCAAATCTGCTCATGTTGATTGACAAAAATAAAAGAGAAAGACAAAGTCATATCAGGGACAGTTATGTTTGATTAAATATTAATATATGATTTAGTAAAATGGAAAAAAGTTGAATGACAAGTTTACAACAAGTACTGCTGATGTTTGGGGCCACCTGAAATTGGCATAGATATTATACAAAATTGCAATTGAGATATAAATATATTATTTTATAATCATTATATCCAATACATCTATGGCATACAATAGTATGTCTTCAAAATTTGGAGAAATTTCAACTCCCTTCAAATCAAAGTTTTGTTTTATTTTCAGATGGCCCCAAACGCTATCAGTGTTATTATTGTGATCGGCAGTTCAGTGATTTCCATCAACTTGTCCCTCACTTGACTGAATACCACCAGGCAGAGCACAGTGAACTCGGCCTTGTCATTGGTACCTGTGCTTTCTTACCTTATGTTATCTATCAAATCTGCATTTTGTTATCTTCCTAGAGTTCTTTGGTTTGGCAAATTATTTTTAACGCTTTTTTTCCCTGAAATTTACATTTTGTTATCTTCCTAGAGTTCTTTGGTTCGGCAAATTTAACGCTTTTTTCCCCTGAAATCTACCTTCAAAGATGAATAGATGTAATGCATTTAGGAATATCAAATTTCTTATTTATCTGGTTTTGTTTATATACATTGCATTTATTTTATCGACCTTATCGGTGGTTTAAGTGTGACAAGTGATGATGTGTCTATATTCAACATTCCACACATACAAACGGGTCACACAAAACCTTATCAATTTGGGTCTTGAGCAAATCTCAAAAAAGAGGAAAAAATATTTTCTAAACCAATGAGTTGGCTAATTTGTGAGCTTGTCCACTTTATGTATGATACAAACTGACTTTATGACTAACAGTAATCATTGGACACTAACATATTGGTGTGGTTTATGATAAGATTTTATACTTTTTTCCTTAAATGTGTGAGTAATACTAATATTCATATTTCAATGTAGATTTCATCATTACATAATGATAGAAATGGATCACTAGGCTAAGTATAATATTGATAAAAATGTAGATATCTTCATAAATGAATCTTTGATGTTGTGTGAGATTCAGCTCTCCTTCAACAGACATTTCTTAATATTATAACTCCGTATTTCGACCAGTCTTTTATTAGAAATCTTGTATCAGAAAGTGCTGCCACCTGGTGGAGATTATTTTCAAATAATAATGTCCCCAACATCCTTCAGACCGTCTTGCTCTGCCCCCTATGTTATATCTAGTGTTCCTAAAATCCAGGGTGGTGATATTGAATAATATTTGTATTTTTAGTAAAAGTGAAATGAACAGACTCAGGAGTGAGCTTGCTATTTGCTGTGAGACAAAATTAAATGAAAATATCAAAATGTATTACACAGATTTTAGTATTTCTGTTATCTTCAAAATGTTCATTGGCTCAATATTTTCCTTCTTGCAATGCTCAAAACAAAGTCAATAAGCAAAGATGATAACAATTGAAATAGATTTGTTTGACATTTGGCCCATCAGAAAATTCTATTTGATTTTTTAATTGAAATGAGAAAAACATATTTGTTTGTTATTCATTTTACATTTTCAAAAAATCAATTCAGTCATTCGATGTGTGATAAACTTGGAATAAAAGTCAAGAATTAATAGTAATGAAAAGACTCTTAACAACCAACAACCACACCATTATATTGACTATATGTGTTTTGGGGGCCAACAAAGATTATATAGATTTTATCAATATTTCACGAGGTAATGATGATGTTATTTCAATCATCAAAGTCTAGCCTATTTAATTATATCAAACAACTTTATTCCAGTTTATTCTGTGATTTATTGGGAATATTTGAGTTGAAATAATCAGGTTTATTACTGAGAAAAGAGGCAGATGAAAAACACATTGCACTTTAACCCATATACATAAATTGACCCAGAACCCCGAAATACACAGCCTTGAAAAAAGGAGGTTTATAAGCAGGCCTACTCCTACACACCTGACAGCAAGGCCAGAGCTCCTGTAAAATATAAGTAAAAATGTGGTTTTACAAAAAGAAAGGTCGAACAGAGAAAGAAAGAAATTATGTCTATGTTTTATAACACCGACACATTTTAATAAAGATTTTTCACCACCACTAATATGATTTAACTAATTAAAATTAATAAATTGTATGTTATAATTAATATTTCAAAGTGTGAAAAAAAAATTGCTTATTCTCTCTTGAATTAAGAATAAATTGTATTGAAAAAAAAATTGAAAGGCAAATGATGAAAATTTATTTGCCAAAATGGAAGAAAGAAACAAGGATATTTTTGACATCAAAGTAGTGGGGCACACCTGAACCTGTAGGTAGGGGGGCATGGGAAAGTGGCACGGGGTCTCGCATGTGGAATGTGCTGTTTGTGCATTCCAAGGCTGGTGTTTTGCTGGTCAGATGCAGTGACATGATATGGACGTGTGATGTTGACGCTGATACATTACAAGGTGTACATTGCAGACGAAAACTACATGTACTCCAGTCTGATAGTAGTTCACTCTGCACGCTCTCCTTGATCCTATCATATTTGCTGAGAGAGTTTAGGCAAGAAGCCTCAAACTGAAATGCATATTTACTGCATACCTCACATGTATCTCAAGTGCAATTTATAGTTTCTAATTTGCTGCACTGAATCAGTTGAAACCGTAATAATATATTGCAATGTGAATTTTGTTTTTAAAGAATATTCTATTTTGCCATACTCAGCCTTATGCTGGTCATCCACATTCAACATATGCTTCTAAGATTCTCAAGAAAATGTTTCGCTCTCAAAAAAAAAAAAAAGAACTTGCAGTAGTGTTGAGCCATATTATTGTTGATATGTTGTGGGCAGAGATGGTAAGCGTGTTTAACCAGGTGTGACGTGAGGGCACACGTTTACCATGTGGTCACAAGTACCAGGGTATCAGGTTTAACCATCCTGCGCTACCTTCCTCCTATTTCATTCTTCATGCTTGAGTCCCAGGCACTGAGGGGTAATATGAGCCCAAAGAAATCTTATACATCCTATATGTTGCCTACTAGTTTACACCACTTAAAAGTGTGTTATAATAAGGATATTATATTTAATTGTTGAACTTAGGATTTACTGGAAAAATATACTGCAAAAATTGTTTTAGATAGTAATGAAATTGTAAACTAATTTACACAACCTCTTCTGTCAACTTAATGTTTGAATGAAAATACTGCATGAATATACTGCATAGATAATTGCCATAGTATAGTACACATTATATTATAAATATATATATATATATATTCTTACAAATCCCATAGTGAATATGCAAAGTCTATTGTTTGGAGATTTTATTTAACCTGAAGATGAATTTAGAGAAGTAAACTTATTTCATTGTAAGGACAGCTACTTGTACTCTCCACATTGTTCCATTGACTTTGAATGAGAATTCATGGGCAGGAAAAGAATGGAATTAAACTCAACATGCATGACATACTACACAGCCAGACAAATGCATCCTGTTCAATCCTTTAAACGAGAATATAAACTCATACGGGAGAACATGCCATAGAAAATGAGTACAGAAAAGGTAGTCTTACACCATATGAAGCCAGAGTCAGACATGCAGTATATTTCATGTTTTTATTTTGCTTGTTTAAATATCATCATATAAAGAGGAAGTTGATTATTCCAATACGCACATATATGGCATAATATATGCAATATAATAAATTTTTATTGTTGAAATAATGATATATTTTTTCATGTATATATGTGATATTGAAATGAACGAATAATACTAAGGGAGAGAGTTTTCACTGATAATGATCTTTACACCTCAATATACTAGATAAGATTCTAATAAAGTTTATGGTCAGCTTGACTATTAACATTGTATTCAAGACATGGTAAATATGTGTATTGGGGTTCTGGTTGCCACAGATTATTTCATAATTAATCGTGTATTAATTAGAACTATTACAGGAGAAGACAATGGAGCTGCAGATGGCATCAGAGCTGTGTTTCAGTTCATCAATTTATTGTTGATATTTATCATTTGACCTTGTTTGCATATTTATATATCTAAAACAGCCCAATAAGAATATTTTTTAATGTGCAGATGCACTTAAAAGGTTTTGAAAATGGAATTGCAGGCCTGATAATATGAAATATACATAATATGTAAATGAGCAATTGGATACAGGCATCAATTTGATCATGTAGAAACGTGACCAAATAAGGTCACGCATGGCATTTGGATGGCATTATCTGGTCACGCAGAGCTGTTGCATGATGTCATACGGTCACACGTCCCATACGTGACATAATAGAAGTTTGGTTCCAACTGATGCAAGAATAACTAGGCCATACACTGTGGATGCTTGTATGTTTTAGACCCTATGGAGATGGTCAGCAAATCTAAAAAGAGTGCCCCCAAAGAGGAGGATATACCTACCGGAGCCAGTCCACCTGATCACGAATTCATCAGCGACGCATTCATGGACAGTCAGATCAACGAGGACGACTTGAGGAAAGAAATGCAACAACTTGGCATGAGCAACAGCGCAGGGGACGAAGGTCAGTTTCCATGCTTATTGCATCCGTCTCTATATTACTCAATGTCTTCACAAACATATGTCAATATTCAGCATGTGCATATGTTTGATAGCAAGATGGGAAGATATTGAATGTGTTTCATTTATGCGGGTTTGTTTGAACCAAAATTAGGTGTTAGCTATAAAATAAAAGAATACAGATGAGTATGTAAAACTCAAGATGTGGCACTACCACGGAAGCTGCCCTATGTATACTTTATTCAAGTGTCATATTGAAATGTTATTTGCTGTATGAGGTAGACTATAACAGGAAATTGATTAAACTATGAAATTCAATATGAAAGTCTTTATTGTGTGTCATAGTGAAGCTGTCACGATCATCTTTCTTCAAAATCAAATGAGCAATATGATGTGGCATCGTAGATTGGATATTATGCATCTTTTGAAAAACATAATTTCTATAACATTTACAGCTCAAGACATTTACAACTGCGTCGAAAATAATTGTGAAAAGATATATTTCTCGAAACAAAAAACATACTGTGCTGGGAACACTGTAAATCGCAGTCTGATTTTGTAAGAATTTTAGTATTTGATGGGGATAGGTTTGTAGCGAGAGTACATTTTTGACAAGGCTTTTTTGGAGTATGTATGTACGTATGTATAGGTGAGCTTTCCAATAATCATCTATCTGGACATTATCTCATACTTGGTGCTTCAAGAGAGTGTTCTGCACCTATGAGATATTCTTTTGCAGATCACCCCTCTGCCGAACTACTTTCGCAGATCACCCCTCTGCCGAACTACTTTCGCAGATCACCCCTCTGCCGAACTACTTTCGCAAATCATCCTTGGTCCAAATGACGACTGAGATCCTTCCACCAGAACCAACAAAAGAGATCTGTCAGGCTGAACACTGCATGAACCCATGCTCTTGACTTTATCTCATATTTATCTACCGCAGATGGTTTATATACCAGACCAGTGTTAACATTGTAAAAAGTACAGATCTTAAGAAATGAACATGTGAGTGCAGTGTTCAGGCTGACAGATATCTCTCAAGTTGGTTCTGGTGGAAGGATCTCAATGCCCACCTCTCAATGACGTCATTACATAGTAAAATATATGTGGCAATGACGTCATTGAGTGTGACGTCATTAAAAAGGGGGCGTGGCATTGTTTATGTTGTTTGACACATACAACATAGGTCGGTACATAGGTCCATGCAGGCTGCAATATTTTCCACAGTTTTGCTTTAAATAGATTGGACATCAAACCAAAACTTTATCTCATACCTATCTGCAGGAGTTAAGTATGAGATAAAGTCAAGAACATAGGTTTGTGCAGTGTTCAGGCTGCCAGATCTCTCACGTTGGTTCTGGTGGAAGGATCTCACAATATAGAGTGGCACTATGCCCACCTCTCAATGGCGTCATAACATAATAAATTATATGTTATAATGACGTCATTGTGACGTCAGTGTGACGTCATTAAAAAGGGGGAGTGGCATTGTTTATGTTGTTTGACACACACAACATAGGTCCCAACATGCTACAATGTTTTCCTCTCTGTTTTGCTTTAAATAGATTGGACATCAAACCAAAACCTTTTTCTCATACCTATATGTAGGAGTTAAGTATGAGATAAAGTCAAGAACATAGGTTCGTGCAGTGTTCAGGCTGACAGATCTCTCTCGTTGGTTCTGGTGGAAGGATCTCACTCGTCCTTCGGACTCTTGAGATCCTTCCACCAGAACCAACTTGAGAGATCTGTCAGCCTGAACACTGCACTCGCATGTTCTTGCCTTAATATCACATATTTGGAAGGGTTAACTTAGCATTTACCCAATAATGGTGTGGGTGTTTATAAAAAAATTCCTTTTTAAGCAGTGGCTTTGCACAGTCTATTTGACCTAATACTGCACCTCAAAAACCAGAATTTTTCATATTTCTACCAAACAAATGCAATTCTCATGGTGTTGATTATGAGCGACACTCGTAATGTTGATTACAAGGAACACTTACAATGTTGATTAAGAGAACAATTATTATGTTGATTAAGAGTAACACTTATTATGTTGATTAAGAGTAACACTTATTAGGTTGATTACAAGTAACGCTTATTATGTTGATTACAAGTAACACATTATGTTGATAACAAGTGACATTCATAATGTTGATTGCGAGTAAAACTCTACAGAAAAGTTTATCAAGGAGAAGTTAGTGTAGGCGGAAGGTATAAGTCAGTCCACGCTTGACATTAAATACGCAGCACACAGGCAACAAGTTATTTTACACCATTAGCATGATCAGCAACACTTTTTAAACTTGAGAAAGTTCTGTAGCATCTGAGCGTTTGCTGAATAGCACTTTGTGATTGGACAGATTTTACCACATCTGAGACTTATATCTCTCCACATGCCCAAAATAATATGGAAGACATGCAGAAGAAATGCATTATTTATCATTTCTTGTCATTTATAGTATTTTTTTCATGATGAGGCTATATCGTGTGAAGACTTGTGTGCAGCTTGTGTGCAGATGAAATAAAATCCATTTTCTTTTTTATGCTTTTTTTTTCATTGTTTAAGTAAGCTTTTGTCTATACAGATAGTTGTATCCATTTAATAGATCAGTTCTTATAAAAACCCAAGTCGTTATATAATAGGCACACTCTTCTGTCATTATTAACCTACCATAGCGATGCATGAGGGGGGAATCTTTTATTTTGTTTCTATAAACCCTTTCAAACATACCTGGATACTCTTTAACATTGAGTAGGGAAACACTTTATAGATTGATTATTCCAAGGATCTTGCAGACAGATCATCGTTTATAAGCAGATATTTCCAAGTAAAATAAGGAACAGAAAACTGCAAATAAAATAATAGTACCTGATTTTAAACATGTTTTGGGAGTGATAAGTTCATTTATATTGTGTGCACTTGCACAAAATTTTGTTTTTGTTTGTTTTTTTACACCAAGACCTTGCCAAAGAGCACATATACTAGGGTCAGAGGTAAATGATTTCTGCCTCTGTCCTCATTTTCTGAAATTATGGTAAATGCTGACCACGTGGCTTGCATAGAAACAACCTGTGGTTTGCATAGAAACAAAATGTGGCTTGTATAGAAACAAAAAAGCTAGAGAAAATCTGGGTTGGAAAAGTGTTACATTTATTGAGTGTTTTTGGCCAGGGCATAAAGCATTGTTTTGATGCCCCTATTTTTTTTTTTTTTTTTTTTTTTTGTAATTTTGTTTTTTCATTGTTATGGCAGGAGCATTTATATGTCCAAATATCAAAATTTAATCATTTTTAATATTTTTTATATTTAGTGAATGTATCTTTATTTAATTGGTGGTCTTGTTTTCCAGATATTAAACTTTCTGCACAACGATCATATGGTGACAAAATGTTGCATGTCTTTTCCCTAGTTTTGCCTTGATATCTGTCATTTTGCTTTTCTCATTTTTTTATTGTATATGAAACTGAATAAAAGAAATCTAATCTAATAAGAAAAACATAGGTTTTATAAAAAAAAAGGAAAGATTTAACAAACTTTTGAATAAATATCATATGGATTATTTGAAATGTAATGTTAGAAGCACCTCTGAGTCAGTAATACAATTGTATGTCCCAAATGTGAAAAACTTTTATATTTTTTTTCCATGAAAAAAAATAATTGCAGCAAACATGGGATATTAAAAAAATGAGCAATATTCATTTTGACATGAGTAATGAAATATATCTGAGTTAATCTGATACATTCAACAAGTACAGATCTTATTAGAACAGGAGAAATTGTCCCAGGTAATACACACAGTGCAAGATTTATATTTCACAATTATTGCATTTATACGTAGCAATGTGTCTGTCATTGTCAGGTACTTTATAGCCATAAATGGCATCAATTGTTTGGTTTGGTGTTACCTGAAACAAGGAAGCTGTAAAGAGTTGGGACAGTTTATCTGGCGATACTCGCCATGCTTATATTCATAGCCACATGATAATAATCCTTGTCATTTCTGCTGACAGAAAACACCATGATATGTATGGGGAAACCAAATATTTCATCAATCGCAATTTGGTATAAATTTCATGAAATCTACTCATAAATCAGTATAAACCAAATATTTCGAAAATTACAATGGTGTTTGGGTAGATGAATTATTTCATGAATTCTACTCATATATCAGTAAAGCATATATTTTACAAAGACCAATCATATTTGGTAAACCAAATATTTCACGAATTAACAAATATTTTACAAATTAACAATTATATTCCTGTCATTCTTGTTTATTGTCAGTAACTGATTTCACCAAATAATCACTTGATTTTCATTCGCCAAAGCTGCAACTGTTTCTGCAAAAATAAAAAAAGAATTGCAACACATCTTTTGATAAGTCTAAATTAACAAGGAACTTAGTGTCATGTTTCATTAATTTGAAGTAACACAACTTCTAAATTACGAGAGAAAATAATCCAAAATTGAACATTTTAAAGGACGCTTTTTATCAACCTGATTTCCTCATCACAAATGAGATTTAGATTTGAGGCTTAAATCAAAGACATGATGTGTGATTTTTGTCATTATAATCCAATGAATATTTAAACTGTCTAGTATTAAGATTTTTATTTTTACATAACGAGGAAAGTGATTTTCCAATTACGTAACCTTGGTCCTTTGTAGATATTTCTTCACATTTTTATGTTCCGTTAGAATGAGGATTTGGCAATAAATCACAAAGCCCACCCTCATGAGCACATATCTCATGAATTTGACTTCATGAGATTTTGTTGCGAGAGGTCATCAGAGATGTATTCATCAAGATGAGATTTACGATCAGACTTGCCACAAAAATGCCACATTCTCAACTTCATTACAAAAGAGTACTTTAATCTTGTCTTTTTTCGCCTCCGTTTTATGAAGAACAGTAGTACCGTTTAAGGGCTCCAGGGGGAGTCGTATTTTGGCCAGAACAATTAAGCATTTCAGATTAACTTTTTAGATGCTGCATAATGATAAGGCTGGTGGAATTTACGACTTATTCTCCTTCACGTTTTGTGTTATTTACGAGTGCCAAAGCAAGAGCAGCGAGTGAAAAAGGTTGCAAAATGGCATTATCATTGTGTCAGCAAGCTGCGAAGGTGAGGTCCCAGTTGAAACGTCGCCAAAATTTACGAGATTGTCTCTCTCCCCATTGACAGGCTGCATGAAAGCTGCCATCAGTATCGCGGCCTGATATATGTGCCGAGAAGGAGAATTCGTTTGTTGTAATGAGCTTTCTCATGGTAAAGCCAGATTTGTCATTCTGTTCATTCAATAAAGTGAAGTAAAAGTCATCTAATCAGATGTAACCAATCATACCAGAAGAGGGTTCTAGCACAAATACAATCAACCTTTTTTAAAATAAGATATATATAGAAAATTAATATCATAAGACAGCATCCCTTTTAGCTTAATTATTATTACCATGTATGTGACAAATAGGCCATTGAAGCGTGAGACATATATGTTTAGTTTCTGATTTGATATGTTCAAAACTTCTCGATGAGCATCCTTATATATTTGTTATTAAACAAATTTTGGGATCATTTAGTAATAAATGTGATTGATGGAGATTATTGGGGATAATCAATACAGGGAGAATTTTAATCCTCTCTGTCAGATATAAAAGTGGACCGATGAATTGTGAAAAGTACGTACCTCGGACTTATGCAAATTCACACGTGTCTCTCAGGAAGGTTCTCTGTATCTGATATTAATTACATGTAAAATTTAAGCTGATTCCTTGGTAATTGAGCCTTGGTGATAGGAATCTATGAAGGGCTTTGCATGTTGATGTAAGCAGATTAAAAGTATAGCATGTTTACTCCCTAAAAATCTGACGATATTGCCGTGCCAAAGGACAACACAAAAAAGTGGTGTATTGCAGATGGGATATTTTAACATGGGGACGTGAAATCGACATTGCGTGTCTTCATGGAAACACGCAACAATTTTATTTCAAATTAAAATAAGTGAAATTGATGAAGATCATCAGATATGTGGTCAGTTTGCGTAGTATTATCTAATTATTTGATTATTTAATCAAATTAACAGTGATTGAAAGTTAATGAGCACTGATTAGGCACAAGAATTCGGACGAATAATTACCAATTATTGCACAACATACCAGGTAATTGTCCGACAATTACTTACACAAGACAAATTAGACGCATGGCCAAAGTGACTAATCAAAGATAAAGTTCAAACATTCACCAGTAAAGGCAAGCGTTCCTTGCACATCAGTCTCTTGACATTGTCATCACCCATTAACTGAGTTTCTCCAAATTAAACGTGAGTGTGGTTAACCTGTTTGGCATGGTGCTGGTTTTGTTGAGGTATGGTGGTTTTATTTTTTTAAGAAAAAGAAGAAAAGCGATGTCAGATTGGATTATGTTTGGGTGTGGCCCTGGATTGATGTGAGATTGCCATACTTGGCTCTGATTTATGACCTAGAGCAGGTGGATAAGACCGCTGTAAATTCTCCCGCAATTATGTTTAAGCAATCCATATACCATGAGCAATTAGATTTTTTTTGAATAGCCAATTCAGCCCAACAGAGCTTCTATTTTGCAAAGTTTTTAACACGCCAAGTGGTTTAAAGTCCAGGTGGTCGTGTTTTATTGGGAACATCTTTCCATAATTAAACATTGAGCTTTTTTTTCGTTCAATTTAAAAACAAACCTATGCATATTGTATAATTTTCAATTCCCTGGAAACTGCCAACTCACATGATGACGGAATTTTCAGAAATGTTTGCTTTTTACCATACAAAAACTATGCACGGTGACTTTATGCTGTGAATCATAAGGTCATTCCTGGAAAGAAGGATCAATGTTAAACTCTCCCAGTTGCTCAGGATGTGCAATGTTGAATCAAGAAATAAATTTTTGATAAAATTGACTGCTCTCGAAATGATTCAACCTCCATGCTGATTTAATAATGAAAGATATTCTGCTCTGGTGTTTGAATTTGAGTTATGCAAAATGGTTTATTTAAGCGTTTCTTAAGACATCCAATAAGTTACGGGTAAAAATGCTAATTGATGCAATATGAGATAACACTACTGTAAAATGCCACAAAACCACATGTAAGTGAAATATCATAGACAGGGGATGTACAGGAGCTGGCTTTGTATTGCATGTATGCTCCTGTCATCTACACTTTTTTAGGGGGTGGGGCTGGGGGGGTGCACGCTGGGGGGGGGGAGAGGTGGTCACGAGCTGAGATTGACACGTTATCTGTCTGCATTTACACCTGGGATGTGATAATGACATGAAAAACATGAAACCTATGCCAACAAAGATCACATGTTAGCTTTGACATGCTTTTTGATGGACAACATGAAAGATGCATGAACATGAATCATAGGGATGCCATAGAAGATCTATCAATTTATAGAAAAAAAGAACATGATTGACAGATCAAGAAAATGGCAAGGATTAAATAATTATATGGCAGATGGTAAAAGTGTGAAATTTACGCTTGGTGGACAGGGTGGCATGATATTTTCGTAATGATGTGCAATATCTTTTAATTTTATTTCTGCATCATCTGGGTTCAACAAAGGCATGCTCTCAGAAGTTATTTGTTAATGGAAATCTTAATCAAATGATGAAGACGTTATTTCTATAACATGTGGTGTATTGAATGGATGCACAATCGGCCGAAAAATTTCACTTAAGTGCCTCTGATATATCCAAGCACCGCTAATCACCCATGTATCTTTCACATACAACAGATATTAATGGAGCATCAAGCAACAGCCTCTCCTATAAAGCATGGTGTATTATTCAACCTGCTCTGAAATCATCATTTTTAGTCATTCTTTCATATGATATTGATTCTATTTTTAGATGACACATTAACCATGTAAATTATCTTAATTTTATTTTTTCTGATATGTTTTTCCCATTGTATCACATGAATTTGCATAGATGACGATCCACAAACTTGATATCAATTTTATTGAAATGTAGATGTCATTTAACTGGAAAAAGGTAAAGGCTGAAAAACAATAGCAAAGTTTAAATTTGAACACCTGAATTGCATAAATGTGATGTGAATAAGGATTTTTAGCCTGCACATAATGCAACAATGTAGAAACCGTGAGTGTTGTCTCAAGTGTATTATGACCCCCTTCAAAGTGCAAAGTTAAAGAAGGTACTGACAATTCCTTTTGTTGGTTTTAATAATAATAATGATAATAACTGAGGAACACGAGGCACCACTAAAGTTTAACTTCAAACAAATAATGACAGAAGGTTTATTGTTTCCAAAATAATCGCCATCAACAGCCACTGCAGATGACTTCAAACAGACACAAGGTGTTTGCAGCAATTTGTTCACTTATTTGCACGTAATCGACACTTGATTCAAGATAATAATCGCCTACGCCATCAGATCATTTGAAATGTGCACTGAAATATCACAGAAGGTTGTTGACTGTCATACCATATAAAGTGTTCACGCAAAGCTATTTTTTAGTAATTATGATACATCTGCAGCATCCAGGTAGACACAAATTGTAGCCTTTCTTTAAACTTTTTATCGTGTGTTTGTGTTTTAAAGCACCTCTTTGTTTAAAGTTTGAGCAGTAACATACGCTATGATGGCATGAGGTTTACCTTGCAGATGAGCATAATATCGATTTTGAATATATTTTTATGCTTGAAACTGTACAGGACATGATAAAAAACTTGTATCCCTGTCGACAATTTTAACCAAAAAAATTGGTCTTTAAAACGATGTTATACTGTGCTGTTAAAATGATGTTATTTATTTTAAATTTTTTTCATAGTAGATGTAGGGTATCAAATATATTCTTCATAGCAAAAAATACGATCATACATGTGTACATAGACTGGTGACATTTAAATACATCAAGTGTGCCGAGACTAGGGCAGCTAATGCCATATACAGTACCGGTATGTGTTTTGATCTTTTATAAATGAATTATCCAGAAAGATCCAGATAGTGCAGTATAAAAACTTTGGAAAAATAGGAATATTAAACACCCAGTTGCATTAAGTTTTGCATAATTTAAGTTATTGTGAGATGGTGGTGCCAGCGATCAATAAATATATATTTTTTTATATCTATTTTACCAGCAATATCTTGTATCTGACATATATGTGTACCAATCGAGTTAGTCCCTGAATGCATGTTAAGATGTATACCTTGAATCAATATTTCTTGACACTGTGTCAGGTAACAGTGACAACCCATTAACCTCGTATGTATTAAGTTTCTTTTCAGTTTCTCATTCATGATTTTCTTCATGTAGTGCATTCATGATATTTCATGATATTTGTCATGTAGCATAGCACTGATCATTCATGCTTTTCGTCATGTAGCTCAGTACTGAATATTCATGATATTTATCAAGGAGCACAGTATTGAATATTCATGATATTTGTCAAGGAGCACAGTGCTGCATATTCATATTTGTCAAGGAGCACAGTACTGCATATTCATGATATTCATCAAGGAGCACAGTACTGCATATTCATTATATTCGTCAAGGAACACAGTACTGAATATTCATGATATTTGTCAAGGAGCACAGTGCTGCATATTCATATTTGTCAAGGAGCACAGTACTGCATATTCATGATATTCATCAAGGAGCACAGTACTGCATATTCATTATATTCGTCAAGGAACACAGTACTGAATATTCATGATATTTGTCAGGGAGCACAGTACTGCATATTCATGATATTCGTCAAGGAGCACAGTACTGCATATTCATGATATTCGTCAAGGAGCACAGTACTGCATATTTATTATATTCATCAAGGAGCACAGTACTGCATATTCATGATATTCATCAAGGAGCACAGTACTGCATATTCATGATATTCATCAAGGAGCACAGTACTGCATATTCATGATATTTGCATAGTACTGCATATTCATGATATTTGTTAAGGAGCATAGTACTGCATATTCATGATATTTGTCAAGGAGCACAGTCAGCACCTTTTGACACCTAGTAGTACCATCTAAATGGTAATTAAATACATTGATAATAGAAGTTTTGCATTCAGACATTAATTTCACAAAAACAAGGAATGTACTGATGCAGCTTTTATGTGTAACATGACACTGTTTATGATGGGTTTTGTCTTTGAACAAAAGTTCTGTTAGAATTCACCCCAAAGCACCGCATAATTACCCCAAGCTGATACAGTGGCATAACAAATTAATTCTACATTACAGAAAAAAATATCATTCAAAAAATGTACTTCTTGTGTTTCAATGCAGCTTAAACCCTTTGTAGTATTGTTAATGAAAGAATCGCTTTAATATTCCAGCTCCCAGGGATGCGAACAAAATGAGAAACTCTTCTGGGATCTGCACTGAACGTCCTCGTGGCGTGACACATTTCTGGGAGTTTGATCCATTTCAGGGGCGGGTCACATTCGACATGTGAAAACAAGCAAAATGTTTTGTTTGCGAATAGTGACATCAAGTCGTCGAAAAAACAATAAAAAAGAGAGTCATCACGTCATATTTGCATAATGATCAGTGATTATTATGCATGCTGATCATAGGAACTTTCAAAGCTGGACTCAAACTCACTCGCGCTCACTCCAGAGATGACAAGATGTCGTCTCCCCGGGATCAGACGAGTGTACATTTCAGTAAACATCAATCTGTGTAACCCATGCACCACCCTTTATTTTACAGCCACTTTATCCTAACTCTCCTGTGTCGGCAGATGTTACATATGCAATATGCCGTGGACCTCAATGTTGCCAACAAAAGAATAAAAGGGCTTTATTAGGAATCATGAGATCAGTAATGACACATGCTTTATGGGTGTTTTGCTTTTATTTTAATTGGATAATCAAGGATATGGAAGTTGTACACTAGATGACTTCATGGGTATTTGTTAGTCAGGTTCCCATGTTCCGGCTCCATGTAAGTTTAATATGATTTATGGCATCCGTATGTATCATACATTGTGCTCTTCTAATTATGCTTAAAAGATTTAGCCCAGGATTTTTGAGTCTCTTTGGCTCAAATTACTCAAGGTGTTTTGTTACTATGAAAGCTATAGTCTCAACTACATTTAATGCAAAAAAAGTTTAAATATATCTTAAACACTTTTGTACAGATATGATAACTGCATTTTCACAATTAGAGACAATTGTCTTCTCAAGTGGCAACAAACTTGACACAACTATCAGGTCTCATATATTCAGATTTTGTCTTAATGCTTTGATCATATTGATGGGCAAGGGTCAGCAGAATGATTGAATCATTTTTTGAGTATGTGATTGACATAGAAATTATCAATGTATGCAAGTCATGCAGTCCGTCAGTTAGAATATTTAAAAACTCAAATGCCATGCAATCAATGTCAGGGTGTATGCTGTCAAGCCGGTTATTTAGATGGGTCCCAGCTTGAGTCTGTTTCTCTTCCTGCTATTAGATACGTGAATAAGGATATCATTCTCAGGTAGTTTATAGTTTTTAAGACAGGATTAGATCGAATTGTTTGGTACACAGGTCTCAGGTTTAATTTAAAGATCATTTTTTCGAGCAATAGTCGAGGCCAGTATTTTCTGAAGCAAATGATTGTCATCACGTTACTACCTGTCTTTCTGCATATGTAGTTTGATATGTTAGGTCCTAACACACCATAATCACACAATGGTCAGGGAGTGAACTTATTTAATCACACACAAATCGTGACCAAGGGAGTATCTGTCTCCAAAGGTCAAAGGTCACTCCCAATGTGTGTGTGTGTGTGTGTGTGTGTGTGTGTGTATGTATGTATGTATGTGTGTATGTGTGTGTGTATGCGTGTGTGTATGCGTGTGTGTATGCGTGTGTGTATGCATGTGTGTGTGTATATGTAATCAACAAAAAAGTTAGAAACAAATTGCTATATTCTTTTATTTATTAAATATAATAAAAAGTTACTAATTAAATTTCTCTATTCTTTGTATATAGAAATTTAATTAGTAACTTTTTATTATATTTAAGCACCTAACAACTACAGTCTTGTCAGATATTTCTTGCAAAGAGATATCATACTTGTAGATCAGAGGCCCATCCCAAAGGACAGCCGAGTCATGAGCGTATACGACCTATCTGAACCAGGAAGTCTTGCACTGGTAGCGAATTAGATACTATTTCAAGTTGATTTTCTGCTCAAATCATATTTCTAGGGGAAGAAACACATTAAAATTAATTCTTAGTCAGAAATTTGAAAAAGAAATATATCATAACATTCATTTTCCCTATTGTTTAATGACATATTGGTACTAAAATGGAGGTATCAGTTTGACACCAATCAATCTCAGCTGTGTTTTATTATGTGTGGCTGTAAACTTAATCTCCATGGATATACCTGTGTAATTTTTTAGTCTCCATACCTTTATTTTGTCCTAAATGTCCACAAGGTTAGAGACAATTTTATCTGCATATAAATGTTTGAGAATGAATCTCTTTCCTTCATCAAATGTCTACGAAATGGGCTTTAATCTCAATTTCAAGCAGGTTCTAATGGTCGCATAATGGAAATGTGAACACAGAGTGCAACTAGTTCAATACAAAACAACACAAAAACATAAAACTCTGAACACAATGGCATAAAGTTTGTTGTTATTGGATTTTTCTCCCATTTAATGACTCTTGTGATGGACATTTGATGAATAGAGAGGAAGAAAGGCAGGAAGGAACAAGTGAATGAAAGTAAGTCATTCTCCTGAATGAACATTTACCCTGAACTGGTCTGTGCACACAAGAGGGTCGTGCATTACTCTCGAACATTTACCCTGAACTGATCTGTGCATGCAAGAAGGTTGTGCATTTTTCCTGAACATTTGTCTGAAACTGAACTGCGCACGCAAGAGGATTGTGCATTTTTCCTGAACATTACCTCTGAACTGACCTGATCACGCAAGAGGATTGTGCATTTTTCCTGAACATTTACCCTGAACTGACCTGTGCACACAAGGGTTGCACTATTTTCAGGAACATTTATTCTGAACTGACCTGTGCACACAGTGTTGTGCATTTTCCTTATACTGGCCTATGCACTTGGCTGTGCAAAAAAAAGTGTTCTGCATTTTGCAGAATGTTTTCATTTTTCTGACTAAGACACACATGAGGTTGTGCGGTTTAACAGAACACTTGACAAGTACTTAATTCTGCTTAGAAGATGTTTTCCAGTTCATAAGAACATTTTCACGGACTGAGCTTTGCTTGGAGGCTTATTGCATTGGATTCAGAGACTTTCTGTGACTATTTTATTTATTTAATTTTTGCATCACGCATAATGTGAGATGTTTTTTGGTTGACCTCCACCTTAAAATAATGCTCCAAATATAGATATTTGAAGGTTGAGATTAATTATGGAATGAATATATCATATTTTTATATTTATTTTCTCAAATGTATTTGAATCATGCAGTGTTAAGAATAAAGGCAAAAAAAAGTTAGAGGGAAAATTGCCTTCAAATACCTCAACAAGTATCCTGCATAATCTGGTCAAAGACTCAGTGGTCAGTTTATAGTCTGCCACCTCAGGATATAGATTATGCCGGGAAACAACATCAAAGTGAACTTTATTAATTTTATTGGCATTTGCAGTGGATAATTTTAATTTGCCGAGCACTTTGGGGCCGTGCAGGTCTGTGCGGGACCCTGGATCTCGCCTTGTGTACTGAGTGGACCTATGAGATGTATGCTGTGAATTCCAATCACTCAACTTGCCCGGCTCACAATGCTGGGAGCCATGAACCCACGATGTGCCCAAACAACATGCGCTCTTGATGCATGGCCTGGTAGAATGCACTGGTAATGGTCATAATACCATGCCATTTAAATGTAGTCATTCTGTATCGATTTCAGATTGAGATTTAAAAGGAATAAATATATATGTAATATAAAAATGTGACCAATCACGACAGCCGGAACAATAGTAAAGTTGCAGAGGCATTTTTTTCAACTAATCATAGACTGGCTTACAAATGGTTACAAAAAGTGTGCATTGTGATAATGGCTAGATGCCGCAATCAACATGGGTTTGCTTTTCAACATCGCAAAACTCCAGGAACAGTATATCAATAATAGACGATCAAAGATGAGGTTAATCCTATACACATCCAAAAATCACGCAATAAAGAGATTTTATATTCTTGTGGCTATATATATATATATATCAAAGAAGTGAAACTATAAAAAAAATTCTCATTAGAAAGAAAATAAGAGATCAGTGTGAAAACAAAGATATCTGCATCTGACGAAGAGAAAATAAGCAATTTTTTTTTATTAATCAAGATTTGCATGGAGTTATAGAATCCTGGATGTGAACTTAGGATGGGAGTGTATAGCATGTGAGCAGCTGCTGTGGTTGATCTGGGGACAGTGTTGCGATGCTGAGGAGATGCTCTCTGTCCTCAGGTGACCCGCCACCTTAATGCACATGATACGGAGCACACAAATACAGCCTCTATTTCTTAGAAGTATTCAGATTTCTCATTAACAAATTGCAGTGTTTCAAACAAAAAGAAAGTTCACAGAAGTATAATAAAAAGTATGGGGATTAATTAATAAGGTGTGGCATTTTGTCTCAACAATGGCTGTTTTTTTTTTTGTTTTTTTTAGGGGGGAGGGTTCAGATTTAGAAAATTGTCAAGGTAAAATTTGTAATATATCAGTAAATGTATCTAAGGACTAGAATATTGGATTTGAAAATATAATGTAATGAAATACTGTCATGGCTATTTTTCTCAGTTGATATGCTTCAAATTCTTGGAAGTATATCTCTAAAGTCTTCTTTAAAAAAACCTATCAAATTATCATACAAGAAGAGCAGTCTTGAAATTTTTGAAACTGTGTCTTTGAGATCTCCTTTCACATATTTATGAAAAACTACTTCAACTGAGTTAAGAACACTGTGATATTAATTCATCAAAGCTGTTTTTTGTCATTAAGTGGATAAGCTTTAAGAATGCATTTAAGCAAATAGGCCTGTAAAATGCCAAAGGTAATGTTAATAGTATGCACTTATAATATACAGCATTTATATTAATCTGGCAATATATTGATGTGATATCAAACTTGATGATTTTAGATTCTTTTGGTTTTTATTTTTTTAGCTCATACCCAATAGAAGGTAACTAAAGCATATTTGACCATTTTTATAAATCTCTGTATATGGTATATATATTTATATATATTTATATGTATATAGTTTAGCTTTGAGATATATGCATTGGAGCATATACGAGCTTTTGATGTTGCCGTGGCTTTATATGGAAGTATATTGCTTGATGATTATTTTAGATTTATGAATTGCCAAATTTGTTTATGTGATTGAGAAGAATGGTTGGGTTTTGTTTTTAGATTGTGACAAATTTGCTCAAGCGGTTTTCCTTAAATGTAAATGAGAATCATGAACGGAATAGCAATTTTATTTGAAATGGCATTATTTCATGATGAAAGTAATGACAAATGCAAATGATTTGACACTGAATTCATATTTATCTTATTTGGGTAGTCATTAAAAGGAAATTACGACATCTTTGCACCAGGGAACAAACTACAACAAAACATGAAATATATCTCAATTACTGATGACATAATTATCTCATTAAGGCCATTGTGTTATGGCAAGATGTGCTTAGTGATGTCTTTGGTAGAATGCAGATGAACAAATGATGTTTTAAGCAAAGCATTTGGGTTGAACTCAGGCGGAGGGGCTGATCCAGAGTTCGTGACAAAGATCTGAAATGAGTTTGTCATATTCGTATTTAATCAGAGACAAGTTAGGGATTTTAAAAGTTGTGCCATCTGCATGAAACTGAACTCACTTGTGAGGTCAGTTTGAACAATTTAATCACAGCCATGTTTGTATTGGGCCAATTTGGAACCGTCACCTGTTTATTGTCAATCTTGGACTATTTGCTCTTAACCTACCATATGAGTCTTTTGAACTATGCTGTCACCTAAAAGTTTTGCAGATAACTTTTGGAACTGCTCCGTGAATACCATTGTCACAGTGACACCCATGGTGGCATCTGTCGGCGAGCAAATTACCAACATTTATTAAACTCTGCAACATGACATGGTGATTTACGAATGTGTTTTGTGGTGTTAATTCCTGTTTTGCTGACACCTGGAAATAAATATTGTGATTATTCCATGGTATTTTATTTCATATTATTTTCATATTATTTCATAATGTTTAGATTAAATTCACAAGTGAAATTTGAAGCAAACTTAAGTAGTCAAGCCATATAAACATGTTACTAGTAGGAATAGTTGTGATGAGCTGACAGATCATAGTATTTCATGAAATATTGTTATCGTCTCGTAGTGAGAATTCACAATTCTGGGAGGAATGCCCGGACATATTCCATTTCTGCTGTAATATAAATTTTTTACAAATATAAAATTTGCACATATAATATGGCATATTCTGGCTGTTGCATACACAAATATTTCTCAGAAAAGTGTATAAAGCATATAAGCAGCCAAAAATTGATTCTTCGAGCACTCAACCAGAATATTATCACACTGCCCAGCAACAAAACAGAATGGGAAAATAAGAAGGATTTAAGACAAACCAATTGTTCTGAAAATTAAAGACTCTATATTGATGATGGAATCTTGCTGTCTATTTCTTTGTTTTGTTTTAATCTCAGCCACAGACATCTGACCATTAAGCAGATTTGACCTGTCTGTGCTTGCTTAAGTATATCTGTTGTTTGCATGCAGGGCTGTAGGGAGGCTTAGCTCCAGACTGTATCTGTGGACCATTTCCCCTTTCAAAGATTGCCGGGCAAAAAAATAAAGCCGTAAAAAAACTCACTCTGAGCTAGTTGAGATTGTTAGGTGGCAGGCACTCGCAACACTTGTAAGTTGTATATTTATGCTGAAAGGAAGACAAATAATAAACTGTTTTAGATACGTACATGTGTATCACCTCTGATTGCCACCAAATGGATGTCCATTTAATGAGATACCCATGTGAAATCAATGTCTGTTGTTACACTGTTGATCTGAAACTCTTGTATTCTGTTCAGGTGAAATAAGGCCCATGTCTTCAGTTTAAGAGATAAAAGGCCTGTGTCTTCAGTTCAGGAGAAAATAGGCCCTTGTGTTCAGTTTTAGAAATAAGAAGTCAGTGTGTACATTTTAGGAGGAGATAAGTCATAAGAGGCCCTTGTCTTTAGTTTATGAGATAAGAGGCCTATGTCTTTAGTTTAGGAGATGAGAGGCCCTTGTCTTTAGTTTAGGAGGAGATGAGAGGCCCTTGTCTTCAGTGTAGGAGGAGATGAGAGGCCCTTGTCTTCAGTTTGGGAGATAGAAGATCTTTATATATGTGTGTGTCCAGCTTCATGTGTTCCGCTTCGTTGATTTAATCCCATGTGTTCATCCTGCGGTAATTGAAATATGGTCCTTGTGTTCAGCTCAGTTGCTTCCAGCTGGGAAGTTGATATAAGGTCCAGCTGGGAAATTGCTATAAGGTCCAGCTGGGAAGTTGATATAAGGTCCAGCTGGGAAGTTGCTATAAGGTCCAGCTGGGAAGTTGATATAAGGTCCAGCTGGGAAGTTGCTATAAGATCCAGCTGGGAAGTCGATATAAGGTCCAGCTGGGAAGTTGCTATAAGATCCAGCTGGGAAGTTGCTATAAGGTCCAGCTGGGAAGTTGATATAAGATCCAGCTGGGAAGTTGCTATAAGGTCCAGCTGGGAAGTCGATATAGGGTCCAGCTGGGAAGTTGATATAAGGTCCAGGTGGGAAGTTGATATACCGTATTTACTCGTGTATAAGACGACTCGTGTATAAGACGACCCCCCCAAAATTGAGGTTATTTTACTTGAAAAAAAAACGATTTCCGAATATAAGACGAGTTGGTTTTTCAAGAGATATCGGCTCTGCTACCATTCAAGCTTAAGCTGAAGCTTGCCGGTCATTTTAAAAGTGAAACATAAATATGCTTAAAATATAAGATATTAGCCGTCTTATACACGAGTAATTACGGTAAAACGTAAATATGATGTTCATATTTTCGAAATAACAAATATCAGACGTAGCAGATTGATTTTAATTGCGTTTTAAATGATAAATAAACGTATTTACCCAACATTATTGGTCTATTATTTCCAAACACTTTGTTTTGACTTTGTTCTCACTGATTCCAATTATCAGCGTTCACAGTTTTGCATTTCGTCATTGTTTCCACTGAGTCGTGTATTCCCTTTTTGACAGAAATGCTTCCACACGTGGGTCGATTTTAATTGCGTTTTAAATGATAAATAAAAGTATATACCCAATATTAACACAAAATACGCTTTGCAGGTCGAGAACAGAACAAAACCATTCATCCATTTAACATGCATTACGCAATACGAGGTCGTCATTTTAAAAAGCGGGAGTGACGGGGACAAGCTCTTATTTTTGGCGCGAAAACAAATGGAGTGTATCAACTCGCATTGAAATATTAATATATTGCGCAATGATGGATCCCTGGCTTCTCCTCGTGTTGCGGACGTGAATTAACGCGACGTCACGTACATGATATTTACGTTTTACTTCATGGATAAATTTTCGACCTGCGAAGCATAATTTGTGATAATATTGGGTAAATACCTTTATTTATCATTTAAAACGCAATTAAAATCGATCCACGTGTGAGAGCATTTCTGTCAATTTCTCAAGATCCCATTTTGAAAGGCGGGAGAGGGGTAAATACGTCCGATGTCTATTATTTCGAAACGCTTTGTTCTGACTTTGTTTTCACTGATTCCAATTATCAGCGTTCACAGTTTTGCAATTCGTCTTTGTTTCCCCTGCTTTGAGTCGTGTCTTCCCGTTTGGACAGAAATACTTTCACGCTAGTATTGCGTAATGCATGTTAAATGAATGGAAGGTGTTAATTGCATTTTGAATGAAAAATAAAGGTATTTACCCAATATTATCACAAATTCGCTTTGCAGGTCAAGAACAGGACAAAACCATCCATTATTGCGCAATATTATATTAATATTTCATTGCAAGTTAACAATCGTTTTTGCGCTAAAAACAAGAGCCTCTTCCCGTCACTTCCGCCTATCAAAATTGCGACCACGTGTTGAGTCGTGTCTTCCCTTCTTGACAGAAATGCCTTCACACGTGGATCGATTTTAATTGCGTTTTAAATGATAAATAAAAGAATATACCCAATATTAACACAAAATACGCTTTGCAGGTCGAGAACAGAACAAAACCATTCATCCATTTAACATGCATTACGCAATACGGGGTCGTCATTTTAAAAAGCGGGAGTGACGGGGACAAGCTCTTAATTTTGGCGCGAAAACAAATGGAGTGTATCAACTCGCATTGAAATATTAATATATTGCGCAACGATGGATCCCTGGTTTCTCATCGTGTTGCCACACATCAAATTTACTGTGTTCCGCACATCGAATTTCTGTCCAAGCAGGAAGACACGACTCAGAGCAGTAGAAACAATGACGAAATGCATAATTTGTGATAATATTGGGTAAATACCTTTATTTATCAGATCATTTGAAATGCAATTAACGCTTTGTTTAGACTTTGTTCTCACTGATTCCAATTATCAGCATTCACAGTTTTGCATTTCGTCATTGTCTCCACTGCTTTGAGTCGTGTCTTCCCGCTTGGACAGAAATGCTTTCACACGTGGATCGATTTTAATTGCGTTTTAAATGGATTGATGGTTTTGTTCTCGAACAATTTGTGATAATATTGGGTAAATACCTTTATTTATCATTTAAAACGCAATCAAAAAGAGTTTTTGGAAAAAAACCTCGTCTTATACACGAGTATATACGGTAAGTTCCAGCTGGGAAGTCGATATAAGGTCCAGGTGGGAAGTTGATATAAGGTCCAGCTGGGAAGTTGCTATAAGGTCCAGCTGGGAAGTTGCTATAAGGTCCAGCTGGGAAGTTGCTATAAGGTCCAGCTGGGAAGTTTATATAAGTTCCATGTGTTCTGTTAAGTTGATATACCCAGCTCAGAGGATCTACATTCTATTATCTACAGCATACTAATGGAGCAGTATCAATGTTTAAGGTTGGAGTTTGTGCAGTACTGGTTCAGAACACAGCCATATTCCGTCTCCTTTGTGTCAGGAATGGAGGCTTTTGTTACACCGATATATAATTATACTGACATAATAACAGCATATGATAAAACTTGATTACAGTAGTAACAATGGCTTGTTGATAAAGAAATTAAGGTGAAACATCCTTTCCTAGCTTGAGTTGGACAAATCAGAATGCAAGACAATTTAAATGAAGATCACCGATATAATGATCATGACAAACATTTAGGCTAAACATTTCTAACAGATACAATTTGATTCTTGTGTGCTCTTTTATAAATCTCTTTATCCAATTCTTGTTTATCCAATTTCTTGTTTATCCTATTTCTTGTTTATACTATTTCTTGTTTATCCTATTTCTTGTTTATCCTATTTCTTGTTTATCCTATTTCTTGTTTATCCTATTTCTTGTTTATATAACTTAAAATAACTATGAGTACCATAAACACATCTGGGTCACTGACCAATCAAAGCAGTTGAGACAATGATGGGGTTGAAGGACAATTTTTTTGACCAATCAGAGACTAGCTAACAAATGGTTACAAGAAGTGGCAATGGTAACACGGGGGGAATATAAAAAGCTACAAGAGGAAAGTTGTCACAAGAATGTCAATGGAACATCGGCATGTCTAACATAAGAAGATCTTTTATCATATATATATGATAAGAATATAAATGGTGTCCATCTGGAAGTGTATTTATTCATTTTGTTGAATGGAGGACGCCTGTTGAGTGAGTTGAGTGACTGGAGCTAACATTCGGATGACCCGTTAAGCCTGTCTTATGAGTTTTGATAAAGATTCTTTTTTATCTCATATTTGATTTCAGTGACTTTAGCCCAAGTGATCCTCCTTTACATATATAGGATTTTGGAAAGTATATGACGAGTTCAAATACACTTTTTACCAGAAGGCATTGCGTTTACATCATATTGTGGTTTAATACCCTTGATACAGATCCACAAGCCCCCAGACTAAACACTTCACTCCTCCAATACTTTCCCCCATGTGCCTAGCTTATTTGAGGATGCAAATCCGATTTGGAAGAATGGCACTGCATACTAGGTGAAACCGTTGATGATGGCAGGAAGGCTAATCATATATGGAATATTACAGAATTATGTTTGCTTAAACAACAGCTTATGGGGGCATATGCTTTTAAGATAGTGCAATTTAATTATTAGATGAAAAGATAAAAATGAATCTCCTACAAGATTTGACGGGCAAAAATTGACGTGAAGTTGATATGCGTTCATATTAGATGTGATATTTAATTGAATTTTACATAGAAATCACCCATTGTGTAATTGAATACCAAATTTGCGAAACTTTTAAAGTAAAAAATATAATCGCAAAATGAGCGATGCAAGTTACGAATGATAGAAGCGGCATTGAAATGAGACAGTTGGTGGTTTGCTCAACTTATCACAAATAAACAATTGCTGATTATGCCTCTGAAGAATTGGAAACAATAATCCATTATTTGATACAGATAATCCATCATTTGTCTATTACATAATAGATTTCAAACAAGAAAATCTATTTCATTATCGCTTGTTTACCACTCATGTGTAAACAGATGTGAAGAGGTGTGGGAAATAGTGCATTATGGGAAAGTTTTGGCGATGATGGATGAGGTACCAACGGGGAATTAGGCAAAGCTGGAAGCCACCAAGAAAACACCAGAATCACTTAGTCATCAAGCAAACATGTAACCCTCTGATGATTTAATTATCTGCAACTTTTTTATCACAAAATCAACCATTAATTCTGATGAAGAAAAAAAAACAAAAAAAGAGAAGACAAACTATGAAATATTTTTGTACAATTGAAAAAGTTGTAATTTATGTGCACGTTTATACATATATCAAGACCAAATTGAAGGTTAATATTTAACTTTTCATATGTTACTCCACTTCCCCTGAACTTATCTTTCAAAAGTTACTTTACATAAAAGATTGTAATGTAAAATTAATGGTGCGATGTAGACAAGGGACCAACAAGTTTTGTTGAAAACAAGTGCTACTCGCTGTCACATCATGATAGCATGTTTTATTAAGGTATTGGGACCACCCTGTTTACCATTTTGCCGCAGGGAAAGGCCTCCTATTTCAATTTTCTCTATTCTTCTTGCCCTTTTCTTTTGTTCAATTATTAATTGCCACGAAAGGAAAGTCCTAAGTATGAAGGTCTCGAACAAAGGAAAGATATTTCATCAGGAACGAAGGTACTTTTTGAGAACGCAATGTAATGATCAGTGCTAAAAAAAGAATAATTCTTTATCACCATATATGATTGGAATGAAAAAAACAAAGTTTTCAAATGTATTATATATGCCATAAGGGATTGAGACCTGATAATCAAATTGATTTTATTATTCCAATAACTAGTTTTTATGGTTTGATAAAATATTTCAAATGAATATATCTTAATCTGTCAAAACATATTTTTAGCATTAAAGATTGTTTTTAAAAAGTGAAAGGTAAAATTTGAAAGTTAAATTTATATTGACAATAAATAATGCCATTTTAATTAAAATTTAGTTTGAAATAACAATCTCAAAAACTTTGCAATATCAAATAAAATAAAGCATTAATTCAAAAGAATTGCAGAAATCTGAGAGATATTCAAGGAAGTTTTGTTATAGTGTTTGGAAGATTAGATTCACTGAGCCAACTGCGACTAGTTACAGTATGGAATAAAAATGCAAAAAGCATAAATTTCACATATGTCATATTTTAAGTGTTGCTTATTGCAAGTCTATTATTGTCAGATGTCTGGGATAAAAGATGCATAATGCCTCATTCTCTATAATATAAAGTGGTGACAATCCACTATCTCCCAGTTTTTGTGTGTAATAGACTGGAGAAATATGATGGTTTGGTGGTTTTGAAATGCTTTCTCACATAGCATTCTGGCATTAAAGATTGTGGGGAAAATGTGGAAAACAAAACAAAAAAGATTTTGACCCATTATAGATCTAAAGGACATGAAAATCACATGCACTTTTATTTATGATGAAGAAAATGTAAATCTTACCGAGGATATGACCCTGAGATTTATAATTAGATGTCCAAAAGTGCATATTTAGAGAGATAGAATGGTATGGGTTTTTTTCTCAGGAAAATAATAGATGTCCCTGAAATGTCAGATCAACATCACCAGCTGAGACAAAAAAGCTGTAAGCATGATAAGTATGACAAAGTCAGTACGTGGTTGTGATAGGCTATTTGCTGGGCGTGCAATGACCTTGCAAGGCTTGATTTAAGAAGGTTTGCTTTGGTGTCTACCTGTCACCATTTGGCTAATAGTTGCTGACAGGCAAAGAAGCGTTTTGACATTAAACCCCAAACCCCTGTATCAAGTTGCAGCAGCAGCAAAAAAAAAAACACCATGCTTATTGAGAGGTATGGACATCTTTTGGGCGGGAGAATCGCTCAGCCTCGCAGAAGCCTCACAACACAAGATAGTGGCCTTGAAATTGGCCAACGATCTTCATCACGAAACATCATCATTATCAGCATGGCCGGCTGGCTGCTGGGGCTGCAAGTAAAACATGAAGCCTCGTGTTCAAGCATAGATGGTATTATACCTTCACCAAAGAGAAAGAAGACCAAGATATTTCTCATTTAATTGTGAGATTATTTATTAATAGGTGCAGTTTTCTTGCGGATTTACTAATTATATTACAGGACATTAATTATATTAATTGGATTTCAGAGTTGAACATGGAAGTGTTGATTTTGGTTTTGTTTAGATCTGGTATTCAAAGGAAATAGCAGTTTCTCATAAAATCTTCTCTATAATAGAAATATATATGTGAACGAACACCTGTTGAGTGCCAAATTTGATCTGTCAAAAATAGACAGGTTGACAAGTGTAAATAATATTATATGATCGTATGTGGAGTTGCAGGTATTTCTGTGACCAGGAACAGGGTTATTATTGTCATCAGAGACTGACACCCGACCTCTTTACACACGTACTGATTGGCTGCTACGATCTCTGAGAAAAATAGTTGAGCAGAAACGACAAAAATAGAACATAATAGACAGAAATTCTCCTTTTTCCAGGAAAATTTCTACAGGCATCATCTCTCCTATCTTAAAGGACTATAATGACAGTAGAGTTCATCAGCTCCATTTCTGGTGAACAATTCCCTTGATATTTATATCAAATTTATTTGTTTCACTGACATTTTCCTCTGTGACTTAACCAGACCTTGGCCTTTTCCCATGCCACTTAACTAGACCTTTTCCCATGTTGTTTAACAAGACCTTTTCCCATGTCACTTAAGAAGACCTTTTCCCATGGCACTGAACAAGAATTCTTCCCATGTCACTCAACAAGACCTTTTCCCATGTCACTTAACAAGACCTTTTCCCATGTCACTCAACAAGACCTTTTCCCATGTCACTCAACAAGACCTTTTCCCATGTCACTTAACAAGACCTTTTCCTATGTCATTGAACAAGACCTTTTCCTGTGTCACTTAACAAGACCTTTTCCTGTGTCACTTAAAAAGACCTTTTCCCCTGTGGCTTAACTGAACTTTATCCCACAACACCACACTTTATCCTTTCAAATGACAATTAAATTGATTATTTTTCATGAATACTGAAGTTGTTTTTATTTCTGAAACATGACATTTTTGACACCAACATCCTTTTCATTTATTCTAAATAATGGAAAAAGCCCAGAATTATGTATTTGCAGATTGAAAACATGATATGTGGTCTTGGCGATCCAATTTCTCCCCCCTCCCTCCCTCTTCTCAGAGACATTCATATTTCACATCAAGAATGGTTTCTTCCTACAGGTCAGCCATCACAATATAATGAGGTCTCAAAGGAATCAGAAATATATGTCACACAATACCACCCAGTACAAACGTGACCAGCTTCTCCCATGGCAGGCAGTCATAAGAGGATCAATTTGTACTTGATTGATGGGTTTCTTCTGTCAGATGCTATTTCTGGCTGGGTATTCTTGATGAGAATTATGAATGCCATAAATGCATCTGTGAACACGAGCATATGGCAGTCACAGCTACATCATCACACTGTATATGTCTTTTAAAATGTGCATCCCTTTGTTTTCAGAATATTTCCTTTGTCATAAAATATTTCATGATTTAGAATTAGCAATGTAGCTGTGATTTGGATTTTGGTTATTGTTTTATTTTTGTAGGAAAACTACTTTAACATAGACTAGAGTACTTTCACTTGGGCAGTCAGATGAAGAGGTTGGAATGGGTCGCATGCATGTGACAAGTATTGAAATGGCCAGGTCACTTACTGTAGATTGATGAATTTCAGTTGTAAACAATACAATTTGACAATGTTGTATACTAATTTACATTTAGATTGTTTTATTGAGAGTGGGCATGGGAATATTATTTGGGATACTTTAGACCCCAAATATATTACATTTAAATTATTTTATTGGCAGGAGAGAGAGAATATAATTTGGGATGTTTCAGACCCGAAATATATTTGTGTGCAAAATTAGATGAGATATGGTACTTGAATGAGTTCAATGACCTTGTCGTGCACTATGGAAGGAGTGGCCTGTTATCAGTCTGCCTGAGGTGTGCAGTGTGATCCCTAAGAATTACCTGTCTACAAAGTGATAGTCAGCAAAGCGATAAGGTAAACTAGAATAGCATCTCATGGAAGAGCTTGAAATATTATAACGTTTACAGTGTAACATTTGATTAAATTTCCATAGTTTGATGCCAGTCTGTCATCAAGGAATTGAGTACATCTACACATTTGGGGAAAAAATACTCTTTTAAAAGGGCCTGCTTTTCCCTTGTCGCCTTTATAAAATGCAACTTGCTCTTTGAAATTTGATTAAGTCATTTGCACAAAGTGTCTTGTTTGCCAAAGTGGCATGAATGAATAGTTTTGAGTTCATTTTTTCTTCAAATTATATGAAAATTTTAAAAAAGGAATGCATAAACATCTATATATAGATGACGGCAAAGATGGTGGACATCAGGATTTGCATGTTTGACATAAATGTCACGTCCCCCATTGGTTTATTGATACAAATACAATTAGTGTGATTATGAAATTTCTTGAAAATGTAGATAAGTATGAGAGATCTCAATGAGAATCAAAGTCTGCCATTACTAGCAGACATGGCAAAGTTTTCATTCATTAGGAGCTATTCATTACATGAGTTTCCAAACCATTCTTATCGCCAGGTTCGTGTCAACATACCAATAAGCTATCACCTAACCTCAGGGAGTTTACAGGGGGGAAAAAATGTGGAAAGTTGATTCTGGAGTTTGTGTCTTTGTAGTTGAGTTCTTCTCGTCTAGCTTGGCGTTGAAAAAAAAATTGACAAAGGTAGCTCTACTTGTAGGTCACATGGCATCAACCATGCGCTGTTTGTCATGAAATTATGCAATTGCAGGTGTATGTTCCCTGTGGAAGTAACGCTTTTTGGGTTAATAGCAATATCTTATCATGCATGCGGTGTCAGGTTTGGTATTCCTAACACATGATTTCTTTCATTTCACAAAAGTGAAATTTGCCAAAATGCCCAAACAATGGAATAATGTATTTGAATTGCTCTCTGAAGGGATGACTGTTAAATGGACTCGAATAGATCATTTTAATGCAGATTAAAATTAGAGATAGTCTCAATTATGTTAAGTGGAAAGTTATGGGGGATAAATGTCTTTGCAATACTGATTTATTCGGTTCCACCTTTCATAGAATGTGGGTATTAGTCACTTTATGACCAACAAACAAAGATAAAGTAATACTCGTTTCTAATTAAATCTTATCTGAATTAAACTTAAAAATTGAATAAAAAAGAATAAATAACAGTGTTTGTCCCATTGTGATGAAAAATTATGACTATCTCTTCAGAAATGAAGTCTCATAAACATAAATAATTATGAGCTTTCAAGGAAATTGTGAGATGAACTTTAATATCAGAGCAATTTATTGATAGAACCGTGGGCACATTTAGTAGTTAGAACCAAATATCTAGCCACTCATACTTGGAGAAAAATTAATCATTTGTGGGCCAGGCACATATCTATCCTATTTCTATTATAAATATATATATATATATATATATATATATATATATATATATCTATATATATATATATATATATATATATATATATATATATATATATATAGATATATAGATAGATGCATATAATAGAAATAGGATAGAGGATAAAAGAGGAATAAATGACTTATTTACATCAGTCTTTGTGTGTATCGTCACTTTATCATATGCCAATGTGGTCTAACTCAATATTACCAAACTCTTACCAAAGTTTCTGTCTAGATTACAAGCCTGTGGCACATTTGTGCTTTATTTTGTAATATTATGCTTCCGCAAGAGGCCAGTGAGGGTAAATCTTTGGATTGTAATGATCATTTGGCTTGCGTCGCTACTTTTATATTGCTATTTTGTACGGCGCTCCCTCATTACTGTGCCTGTGATCGCTTTTCATGAGATATTGACATGCGATAAGTCAGAAAGGAACATCTTTGATATTGCCATCTGGCAAGGAAGTTAATGTTTGGTTTTATTAAGAGCTTAGTTGGCTGTTGCTTAAGTTGATAACAACAGGAGCTGTGCCAAAGGGTTTGGTGTTTGCTATGAACCCCCCTCCCACAACCCCCTCCCACAACCCCCCTACTACAACCCCCCTCCCACAACCCCCCTACTACAACCCCCCTCCCACAACCCCATATTCAAAGAAAAAGTGTTCTGAGATCATGTGTATTTTGAAACCCATTACTCCCCGTTTTTTGTAACCTTGTTGGTTTTAAGATATTTGAAATATCTTATCTTCTTATTGAGGCAAATTACCACGAAATATTGAAATGAGTGTCTCTATACAAAAAGATCTTGAATGTTCAGATCAACAGCAAAGTAAATTCCTGAGAATGCCAGAATGAAATGGTTTTCTTCGTGCAGTTGCCCTGACATGTCAAAAATGTATTGCATTAAAATACAGGCATGCACGACCTTATAGAGTTACATGTCACGCTTATGGTCAAATAATTAGGGATTTTTTAAAAATGTAAACAGAGACCGGCCCCACTAATAGAGTTGGGAGAGAAAAAGATCTGTGCCTTACTTGGTTATATAAGTGGAGGACGAGTGGTGGTGGGTTAGACCCCGCTGCCGGCAGTGTTACTTTCACAGCGGTCAGAAGGCGCGAAAATAGACCTGATATGGCCATTGTTGCTTAAAGGATCCTCTCACGATTTCATATTATCAGTGACTGGTGAAAATACGAGAAAAAATGATGACCATTGATAATTTTGTTCATCTCTCTCACTTTGACCTCATTCATATACCTCAGTGCAAAACCATTTATAATGGTGTGACTATATAATGCCTACCAGTGCTCACTTGCAAGGTCACTCGCAGAAAACTGCCATATTTACTGCTTTTGATATCGACTATAAACAAACTTGGCCTTTGATTGGAAAAGTTGCCCTTTTAACAGCGCATGACAAAACGATTACACCATATCACTGAACGATAACACCTGTACACATATATTTTAAGGTAAAAATAAAATGACCTTTGCCACATGTGACTGGTATAGCCTTGAGCAGGACTGATGTGAGTTGGTGTTAGTTGTAAAAGGGCATTCCTGTTTAAAGCTACCCTACTTTGATCAGGAAAAGTGTGAAAATAAAGCCATCCGTCCATGCTTGCCATGTGTGATCAGCCCTCGACATTGCCAACATTTGCTCACGGACATATGTGATTGGGCTGTGTGCAGGACTCCTATTTTCTTGGCTTTTGTCCACAGAGATGATTTATGACTATGTTGATGTGCAGTGACTTCAGGCCCATGTGTAGGTCGGAGATTTTCATGGCAATAAGGCAGTTCACAGAAGCATTTTTCCTTTTTGTGAGAACAGTTATTGTGCTTCACAATGAATGCTTGATGGTGTATATGGAAGAGATTTTCTTTTCTTTCAAAAGCAATTTAAACCCCAAAGTCAGATTTAATTAGCTTCCATGCATTTCTTTCTGTATCTACAAATTGCCATTGAGATAAAAGAGCTTATCAAAATATAAAAATAAATTGGGTTCGTGTTTTTAACGTTATATTTCTTTATGTGTAGCGTGACTGAGTATCATGACCTCGATTGTTAGAATGCTTGCTGAGAAAAACAAATCCATTAAGGAGAGGTTATCCCATTTTTGTACATATTCTCCAGTTTTCTTGAGTTCAACATAATGAATATTACTGTTTTACTAAGAACAATAGTAACCATTAGCGATACAAGGCAAGTCTTGAAATGTGTCCCTACATCTTCCAAAGAATGACACAAGGCTCTTATTTTCATGACAGACAGATATTCTGCTATTGAGCAGAGCAAGAACCACAGACTCTACACTAACATGTGTGTATGTATATATATATATATATATATATATATATATATATATATATATATATATATATATATATATATATATATATATATATATATATATATATATATATATATATATGCATACACAGCACCAAGAATATTACATAAATACCTACATCAGGTGCTATCATAAATCTTCTGGGTACATCATCAAACTATCAGTCTCTTTGTTTTCTATTGATAAAAAACCTGATTATGAAATAATCAGAGAGTAAGATTGCCCTTTGCTATTTATACTCCCAGAATATGATTTATGGCCTAGTTTTTTTTATCCACATATTGATTAATAATCCAGGAGTTATACTGTAAGTTGAGGAGACTGATTAAAACCTTGATGTGGCGCCAAACCTAGACGACGCTCAGATGCAAATTTAGAAACTTGGTAGTAAAATCTGTATTGCGACTTGGCATTGTTTATAGGAGCTACCTTGGAGATCACCTGTTTTTCTGCCAATCAGATGATTTATGGTCGGCAAAAAGCCTTAGTCGATTTCTTTTGATGCACCTTTCATCTGCAACAAGCATCATAAACTTGTCATAAATTTCAGGTTTGACAGCCCGTCTTTTACGTTTGGCGCCAGACTTATATGCTGCTCAGCAAAAGACATTTGTAAAACATTCAGTATACTTAGGTAAAACAATCTCTACATGCAAATTTGTCACTTTCCAACTTTTTTTCACTTTGTTCAATAAAGGCAAAGTCTTCTTTTAACATTGAGATTTAATTCCATTGATATTTAATTCATATAAACTTCTACTGCTAATTTTATCCATAATTTATTCCTACATTTTTCATTATTGTAACTCAAGGTGCTCATTGTCAAAATAGTAATTACTGAGGTAATATTTTGTGTATCTGAGTATTTTATTGGATATTCTGACCTCTCAGGGCCCGCTTTTTTAAACAATCTCAAGCAAGAAAATGTAAGCAAGAACTTGAAATCTGATATTTACTTATGTAAGTATGGTCTTCAAATCTGAGATCATCCGATTTTTTTTAACAAGCTTGGGACTGATCTTACGTAAGCACAAAATAGCACTTCTCATCCTGAACCGTATCAGTTTTGTTTTGTTAATTTTTATAATTTTATGCTCTAAATATCCCCATTTTGTGTTCCTATAACATTTATTTTGTGTAAAATACTATTTCTTGACAAAAATACCTTCATATTTTGCCCAAATCACTGAATTTGGAGTTTGTTTACATTGCTCCGATATTTGACCCCTCTAAACTCATTACAATGGGGCTCTGACAGGATTTACATTGTAACGTCATGAGGCCACACGGGGCAGTTTGTAACCTTTTTTCCAGTGTTCTGGGTACCTCTGTGACGTCAAGATGCAATATTGTTTCATTTTATCTCATTTTAATTTGCAAGAAAACATTTTTGAAAACATTTGCAGCTGTTTTCATCTTTTTCAATTTTCGATGCAAAATGTAAGCAAGAAAAACTGCATCCAAGCAAGCTACGGACCATGCTTGACATCTAAGCACAAACTTGAAATGTAAGCAAGAGATTCTTGCTTGAAAATGGTTCAAAAAACGGATTTGGGCATGACTTGAGATGTAAGTACAGACTTGCAATGTAAGCATAAATTTCTTACTTGAGATTGTTTCAAAAATCGGGCCCAGGACAGTCCCTTTATAGTGCAAGTAAAATCTTTGCTGGTATAAGATTATTTTTCATAATCGTGAGAATTGAATTGATTATAACCTTTTGTTTTATTTCTTTCTTCTTCAGAACTTCTTCATACTTCCTAAACCAATATATGTCCTAATCATTTTCTTCAATTCAGTTAGTATCAGATCCCTGGCCAGGTGTGTATTACGTGTATTTCTGAGAACTATTGATAATGATGTTTTCGTGTGAGAAGTTGCAATTAAAACATTGCAATTAATATAATATTCCATTCTGAATTCTGAGAATAATTGTGTCACATCTCCTCAGGATTTTAGGAGGATGACAGCAATATTTATAATGTGAATAGCTGCATATTTTATATATAAGCACTAGCAACAATAGCAAGCTCCAACCTAATGCATAGCATTCATTGGTTCTAAGAGCCTCATCAAGCACTTAAAGCTACACAAGGAAGAGGTAAACATTTTATCTCAGGCAGGAACGAACTGTGAAATTATAAAAACATGACAATGACTTATTGCCAAATAAATTGCAAGCAATCACTGACCAAGATAAATTGTCCAATATTGTGTTTTTTGTCACATAATTCGGTGTTTTGGCATTTCATGAACACAGCATGAGGAAACTAGGGCCCACGAGAAAAAGCAATTGCCCCTGGATGGCCATGGGCGTAGGTGGACTGGTAAACGTCAAATAACGGAGGCGTCAATTTCAATGGTATCATTCACAGGAAATTGATGCGAGCTGATCTTTTTGTATCTTTGGTTGCGAAGATCAGAAATGAGACTAATTTTACATATGGTGTCACAGGTTACTCAGTCATCAAGACGTATTGAAATATGGGGCTGTACCATTGAAAATATTTGTAAATACATTTTTTTCCCTGAAATTCTCATTTTCTATCAATTTAGGAATATTATTATGTAACTTGTGCTTTGTTCATTGTAATTGATATCTTTCTATTGACCCTTTCTCAATGTGCAGAGATTTAATTTAAAAATAAACTTTTCATTTGTTTCAATGCAGTAAGAAGACAAATTGTAATTGTTCCTATGTGGTCAAGCAGACAATATGAGTATATATCAAAATTCAAGGTGGGAGGTGGGCACAATATAATGAAGTCTGTCAGATATTAGAAGCTTTTTCTGTTATTGCATCTGGTCCCCAGTCGACTAACAGACCTCCTACGCTGTGCAAGCAAGACCTGGAGCCCGTCCAAACAAAAAAAAACAATTGACGGGAAAAACGGAACTTTTGCAGTGGCGATGATTGCACTGATTGCACAGACAAAATGAATGAAGCAACGTAGGTGGTAATTCTAGACGATGTTTATGAAATCTCTGGAATATTGTCTGCGAGTTTTCATCTTGTAATATGCCATCATAAATGGGTCCATTTTCACACCCCCACATATCTGTTTTTCATCATGTTCATATCCTGTAATGGCGCGTATTATCTCTCGTTATTCTGTGAAGAAAAAAAAACAACTAAAATTTCCTTTCCCCAATTGGACATTTACAGCATCCTTATTTACCAAATATGGTCATATTCAGGTTATACACTGAGTTGCATACGTAAGTTACAATCAAAATAGTATCATGAAGATGTGCTGCGGAGAAATGAATTTTGAATATCACATGGCAAAAGAATCCATAAGGATTGGTATACCTTAGCATTAGATTACAGATGTGAGAATTTATCACAGCATTTACAGAGTCAGACATCTGGAATGGTCATAACCTACAATAAAATTACTTTTGTCCTTGATATTGAAATACAGCTAATCGCATGAGACGAGCTGGTTAGACTAGCAATCACTCTCTTCTCTCCTGTTTCTATCCCTCACTTTCCTCACTCATGCTCCCCTTCTCAAATATGAGCATCAGCCATCATGACCAACTGGCATCCCTTTTTCCCATATCCCATCATAATCTGTTTTCTCATTTCTGAGGATCACCCTTTTTCTCACAACTGAGCATTAACCCTTTTAACCATAACGGAGCATCACCCTTTTTCTCACAACTGAGTAACAACTCTTTTGCATACAACAGAGATCACCCCTCTTTCACATGGCCAATCATCAGATGTTTTTTACATGACCAATCATCCGACTTTTTCCATATGACCTATCATCACCCGTTATAACAGAGCAAAACCCTTCACTTAACCAAGTGTCACCCATTTCCTTGAAACAGAACAATTGTTTTTTTTATGTATGGCAGTATCAACCTATAAATATTCCTGCACATTCACATTGCACATTCACATTGCACATTCACATTGCACATTCACATTGCACATTCACATTGCACATTCACATTGCACATTCACATTGCACATTCACATTGCACATTCACATTGCACATTCACATTGCACATTCACACTGCACATTCACATTGCACATTCACATTGCAACAATTATTAAAATGTTTAGTTTTGAGTTTCCACAGACTAAAATTGAACATTTAAGATAAGATTGAACAAGCCTTGTGCATATCTTTGGACCTTGTATTGGTTGTGGTATTCACAAAGACAGAAAGTCTGGATTCCTTGATGAATGTAGTATACGGATACAGAGCTGAAGTGCCGTTCCCCAGGTGCTCGTATATACATAATATGCTTTTGATCAGATTGAGCTGCTATCCTAATTGTTTAATCATGAAAATTATATCCTTTCCAAAGCAATCCAAACAAAAGTATCTTTGAAGTTCTCAACATTATTATACTCATGGGAAAAAATCATTTTAATACATATTGATTAATGACTGTGAGTTGAATACATATTCATGAATGATATGATTCAGGGGTAAATGTGTCGTTTTCTCGGCGTGAAGTGTATTGAGTATTCCAAATAGTGCTGTTTAAAGTATTTTTTTAACTTCATAAAGAGTAGGGTTAATCATTTTAACAATATCATACATTTTTTCTTCTTTAAGTTCAAGTATAGTTCATTTTTTAGTAACTTTTCAAGGTTATTCTTTATAGTATTATTTCGGGTACATACCATTTTATACTTTAAAGAAAAAAAGAAAGTAAAGTTCAAGGTCACAGATGGCTCTGATAGAGAGAATGAGATTTGGTTATTTAAAAAAAATCACAATGCAAGAAGGCTGAATTTCTGGCACGCAATAAGAAGGAATTGAATGATGATGAGAAGATGCAGAAGAAACGGAAAGGAATGATAGATCACATTAAGATCACAGAACTATCATTACAACTGGACTATTGAAAAACAATTTGCCTGGGATAATAGCTTTTGAATGCATGGAGACTGTCAAGTGAACGCCGAAAGGTTGGCCAGCTAAAGTGTCACTAATATCCCGATCGATAAAGTTGAAAGCATTGTAAAGGATCTTGATGGGACGCCATAGTGTTTGATGTCACAGCAGTGAAAACCTTGGGGAGAAGGAAAAGAGAGTAAATGACAGCAGTTTGCCCTGTTTGAAGCCAAATGAGCTCAGCGGTAATTGTCCTCTGGTCGTTGACTCGGTAAGCAAACTGCCACGGCTCTTAAGTAGAGTTGTTGTCAACATCGGCAACAGAAACATAAAATGAGACGTGGCCACTCCAACTTTAAGAGGGGGGTCATCCTATTTGGGTAATTGAGGTCAGCCGGTGGTAGATTATATCTTGTTTTATTATTTGTAGGTTAATGAGTGATTATTGAAATGTTTTATTGAGTTATCGTTATTTCTTTGTATTCATACAGAGGGGGATTTTGCAGGAGGTATATGGGAGAAATTTTGCAGATACTACCAGAATGGAGTTGACCTACTTTTGGGATAAATAGCTTTTGAGATGCAGATGTAGGTCAGCTTATAACTGGCTCTGAATGAGTTTTGTCATTGAAGTGTGTCCCCATTGACATTCCTGGGCGTCCCATATCACCTTCGAAATGACATGGGACTCTCGTCATGTTAGGCAATCTGGCCCAAGTGTCACATAAAACTTGCACTGAAAAACCTCCGCCCATTGGGCATGTGGAGCAAATTGTTTTTGATGCACAATTTGACCTAGAACTGTTCCTTTGTATCGCAAAGACCATGTTATCTTGACCCGATAAAGCCTAATTTGCTACTGCTTGTTTTGTGTTAAATAACGACTTCGTCTTATTGGGTGCACCGAACAAATATTACACAAGGGGGGAAGCCTTTTGTCCCCGAGATCTGGGTTAATGCACGAAATGGAATTTGTGATCAAGTGTTGAATCTTCGGGGGGTGATTAATCCCACATGATGGGACTACCAAGTTGGAGATAGGCCGTCCTCAAAGCGAGAGGGCACAGGACACATTTCCCCCAGTCAAATACACGGTGCCACACCCTTGTAAATTGGAAGATGGTGATACCACCTTATACCATCTGTTTAATGCCAAGATTGCTGAGAGATTGCATCTTAAAGGGCGGGATTCATAAACGGCACTCTCCATCATGAGGCGGGATTCATCTCATGCCGGGGAGGATAACGGCATTGATGAATGCTGGTGCAAGCATAGAGGTCAAGGCTGGCTACAAACTAGCCCACAATGAATGTCACAGGCCCAGATAAATAGGCCACGCAACATATATCAATGTCATCCATATCTTAATACATAAACAGGGACATCTGAACTGCCACAAATGCTTCTTCTGGTTACAGTTGTTTGGGCTTTTCCATATCAGGCACCCCCCCTGGCCTTCTTGAATAGAATGGCTAAAATAGATGGCATATCTTATTCCCATGACTGATAGACACGGAATCGGAAAAGTGATAGTCAATGCCCTCCCACTGATAGTGCTTCTCTCAAAGAGAATTTCCACTTAGTTCCATTTATTATACATTTCTTTCCCCAAAAACACATTGGAGGAAAAACAATTGGATCCAAACTGCTCATAGTTATTTATAAACATGACCAAATGAGATTGTACCTCAAATAATTTGTTAATCAAGTATGCCTCAGGTATGGCATGATATGGCAAAGTAATCTTTTTGTGATTTTAAATGTGTGAAAAAATAAATGTTTGGATCAGACTTGGAGAGGAAAGTTGTTCATGAAGTCAATCTCCGATTTTGGCAATTTTCTTTTCTGACCTCAATGACACTTTCCTCGCCAACTGAGGCAATTGAATATTTTACTTCTTGCAAGTGCCCCATCCATCACGTCATGCGAGTCTAGCATTTATATCTCTTCACTTGTGTCTTTCATATGAAAATAATGAATGATGACCAGCATATTTTTAACAAAGTAGACTTGAGATAAATGACACCAGAACAATTCGCTCCAAAATATCCCATTAAGATAGGATCAGCTTCAGCACTTCTTCCATTCAAGCCAGCTTAATAAATCGGCTGTGAAAGCAAACTTTGTAACACTTTGAAAAGATACTATTATAGCCAGGCTTTCTGGCAAAGTTTCGCAGTATTATCTAATAGAGACGCCATCAAATTCATAGAAGCCATTAACATTTTTACAGAATTGCAGCGTAGCACCTGACTGTTTGCGGGTGAGTTATGCCTGGGCGGGAGACACCAGGTTTCTAGATGCGAGGGCAATCACTTCCTTTTCTCCGTCATGTGTGAAAGTCGTAATTAACACACACCTCGCAACCAATAAAATTCTTAATGAATCAGGCTTTGCAAAGGCTCGTAAATTCACAAAGACTCGCTGCCTTCTCTGGGGTGAAAGCTGCAAGATTTCTTTTACTCAGGAAGTCTCCAGCGAGTCAGAGTTAATGCAGAAAGTTGTGTGGCATCCGTCACCTCCCATCTGAATCAGCCTCTACATTCAACCTTATGTGTTGCTAATATCAGACGGATCTACTGCCATTTATCAAGCAAAGATAGCAGCGTGATTTAGCATGCCAAGCCTTTGAGTGTTCTGATATACAGTTTTCACAAGTCCACCCACAGAAAAGGCTAGTTTATAATGATAACATGTCAAAGATAGCAGCTTTCTAAAGTCTTTTGCTCCAACAAAAGATTTGCCGTTATTCTCTCTTAGCCTGTTTTATGTATCTACTAAGTCATTGGCGATCTCGGGTAGTTGGGCTGCCGCAGAGAACAAGATCCATCACCCCTTTACAAAAATCACGATCATAGGATGAATAACTCGACCAATTGCTTTACGAGCCGTACAGATCAGGCTAATATCCTAGCTAAATTTATGGACACTTCCATGGAAAACACAGAGCATTTTTCTTCTCCCAAAGGACTTTGAATAAATAAAGAGAGTGACACCATTTCTTACACATGGCAGGATTGGTTAGTGGTATGTGGGTCAAGCCTGATCAGTTGCATCTGGGAATCAACAGGTTCTCACATTTATTGAATTAGTGGATTTGTAATATAATTAATCATTGTATGAAGTAAAATATTTTATTATAGCGTTGCTTTAGGTGGAACATTGTCTTCCAAAGTTCCTCTCATTTGCGACAAAGAAATGGAACGTGTGATTCATAAAATCAATTTTACAAATTTATCCACTTATTAAAATCGTCAATTATTTTTTTATGATTTAAGATTTTTTCTTTTGTTCAGATGTGAGCTCATCTTTAAATAGATTTATTAACCTATAAGTTTTGATTTTAGCTAAGATCTACATGATCAAGATCTCTATGTTCACCTCATAGGTGAAGTTAAAGATTCTTGGGTGCATCCTATAACACAATAAATGAGAATCCCACATGAAATGCAGATTAATACTGTATTAAGTCTGTTGGCATTCGGGAGCCGACCTGGCAGGGCAAAAGGGCTCCCGACTCAGCAAGCATGACCAGTGAGCTATAGACCCGAAGACAACGCCATCGAGAGAAAGCCATGGTCCCATGACACATATACTGACATGAATCTGACCTGGTTCTGACCTGAAATATGGCCACAATTCTCATAGACAAAGCATTGGTATGATTGATACAGCTGCAGGATTAGCCGCAGGGACAGTGCTCGATAGTATCTCACAGATACCAGCCTCCGCCCAATCTATCTTCACCCGCTGATGCCATTTTCAATCAATCCCGCACGCCCATGAGTCATTGACAGAATTAGGCAGGTCCACGACCCCCTAATGGAAGGAAGGGGAAATTTATAGGTCAGCACGGCCTTTCTGGAGAATATCAAATGTTTGCGGGGTCGGATACTGTGTTAATTGGGGGGAGGTGAGAAGAATTGCTGATGGATTAAGGTGCCATGACTTGTCAAGGTCACACAGCTTTGTCCCGTTCTTGTGGGAATGTCTCGCGGCCTTTCTCCTTCTTTTATCATTTGTCACAGTTCTCACTCAGCACTATGCATATTTGACACTTCTGTCGTGTAACAACCTGTTTGTCAATGAAAAAACTTGTGATTTGTTGCTTTCTCCTCATGCAAACATGTAACTGTAATTTGACGAAATTGACTGAGGAGACGCCACAGAAAATAAATCTTCACCTTTGATTATTCAAGATGGGAACATCCATTATGTTTGTTACAAATGAGCAAGCAAGCCGGGCTATCTCATATTTATGAAACATGTGGTGACCTTGTCCATACTAGTCCAATGTTTGGTTGTCATATTTCCTGCAGAAAAGAGATTAATGATGTCGTCAATTTGCAGTATTTTTTTAAGGCAAAAATTATAAAAACACAAATAAGAAAAAAAAAATTTAAATAATACTAATAAACATATATCAATGTGTCATACTGATATTTAAGTTCAGAAATTTGATCTTTATATCAAATGGAGTTGCATTTAAATATAACAAAATAAAGTCTAATTTAGTGCTCACATTCAGTTGGTAATGTGTTGTATGATATTTTAACTTATTTGATCTTTTATTAATGAAATAAAAGAGGTTTTTTCCGGTGCTCCAATTGTTTTTACTCTTTATTTTATTTTTTTAAACTTTTTTCTTTCTTTATTTTGTTGGTGATTGGTTGGGAGGGCAAGAAGCTATAAAAGTGAAAGGTTCAAATTAATCAAGCAACTTTCTTTTTTCCGGGAAATTTTAGTTTGAATAGGAATGTTTCTTTTTCTATTGTCTCATCTTGAAGGTGATTGACTGTTGTATAAGACTGCAAACATGCCAACCGTAGATTTTTTATTTCTTTTGTTGAACATTCAAAGTCTGGTCAGGAACTAGGATGAGAAAAGAGATAGCGCTGCAATAGAAGGAGATCAAATAGATTTACCTGTCTGGAAGAATTTACACGCAGCCTTCATATAACATCAAACGCTACTACCCAGTCAAAGCAACATGTGCCTAATTATGGAAAAAGCCACTGTAAACTACCACCACTGTGTTACCAAACTTTCAAAGAAACACCTCATTTCTGTCTGTGAAAGAGAACGGTGTGACCTTGAACTTTAGGAGGAAAGAAAAGAGGCAAGAGAAATAAAGATGGCCGCCATCAATCAGTAGACAGAAGTACTAAAGTATGAATTGATATAAAGTAGATAGATTAATAAAAGGCAGATTTATGCTTTGTCGCAAGCCTTAATGGCACCGTATTCACAAGATATGATATCTCTGGATTAAGGCAGTGGGACTTATTGTTATCGCAAGACAGAGAGATTATTTACACATTGAGGAAGTAAGTGTCATCACACCTGCCTCTGAACTGACACAAGCCTTCTATTAACCGATCGCTTTGGCAAACGTATCAGTGCAAACATATAAATCAAGCCCCCTGCCTCTTTTGGCACTGCCAAGATTAACTATTCACAAAACTTTCATAATCAATTTGATATTTCACAGAGACACATCTTTGATAAATAATGTCTGTATTGATTTGTGTCCTTGAATTTTGTATGTCTTTGTATGTCTGCAGCTTGTATGGTGTATTTTGTTTATCTCAAGCATAAAATGGAACCCATATGACTGATGCAACTTGTAATAGACTATACAGTCTAAATTGAAAAGTTTGTGATTAATTCAACTAAGATTGATAAACATTTAATGTGCATCCTCAGCCATAGGTACAAATTCTTGCCTCCTGAAATCGGAACTTGTTAGAGGCTGCTGGTGTAAATCAGTAAGCATTTTCTTCCAATCACACTGTTTGTGTGTGGACTATCTCATCCAATTTAACCCTTTACTGTGTGCAGTCTGTAATATTTAATCTTTAATATTAGAATTTAGTCTACATGTTCTCTTCATATTTTAGAATAGAGTAGGAATTCATGTATTTATATAGTTTTTCAAAGTTATTTAAGGCATTGTATAAAAGTTATGAATTGCCCCTCTTTGTGATAACTCCAGCGATTTCTGGGCCAATATTTAAAGAGTTAAGAGAAGAAATCCCACAGCAGGTTGTACATGGCGGAGATTTACAACAGCCCGAGTTCCTCAAGGGAAAATACCATCCAATCCCAAGTTGTGGGAATAATCTGATGAAATGTGGCAATGTAATTGGTGCAAAAACAGGACTGCTTGCTTGGACGAAGCAAGGTCCGCTGATGGGGCAGCTACCAAAGCCGGATGCAGCCTTGATTAGATCATGGAATACGGAAGCTGGTCCCCGTGGAGGGATCCAGTGGTGAGCGAAGCATACCTGTCTGACAGGCGGAGACTTGCAGATGGGCAGATGCAAAGCCGTTTTCGTTTCTTCACCAAAGTTTGCCGGGTTTGAAATGAAACCAAAGTAGAAGTGAACTCTTTCAAGACAGGGTCTGCATGGTGTTCTCGAATATTTTGACATTTGGCAGAGAAATCACATTGAAAGGTTAAGCATAGCTGGGACATGTCACTTTTTGAAAGCAGCATTCCAAATTCATTATGCTTCACATTCACCCTAATAATAACAAGACTGTGAATGAAGAAGACACGATGAATTCATGTCCAGATAAATGTAAAAAAGTACATATCCCTTCATTCATGGCGTGTTGAATAATTATTGTTTCACCAGTGACATACTTTGTGTATATAAATGACCTTGATTATATAGCAATATGGGTAAATATAGCACGTTTATTACTTTGTCTCTGTGGCTCAACATGTTATATTAATGACAAATGATGATGAAGGATAGGTTGGCATCACAGAAGGTCATTATCTGAAGGTCACAGTTATAAAAAATTAGCATAATAGATTATTGATAGTATCTTCCAAGGTTACCACTGTAAATAAAGGTACTAATACATGCTAATTATATGATCTTCTCCGAACAAAGCCTATTTGGAAAGCAAGATCAAAAGACCTTACCCAACTGAATACAGTAGCTCATCTTTAACTTGCCATACTCTACAAGGACATGTGAACATACTTTGTTAACTTTGACAAATAATACTTGGAATCTAAATATAAAATCTCACTCTGAGAGGCCTATATATAGACTTATATTTTATATCACTTGTACCAGATGACTCTGTGTGGGTTGTAGTGTATTATATAGATGGATGACATAGTAGAGAGCTCAATATTTTTACATAGGGGGATGACATGGTCGGCTTATATTTTGTATTACTTGTACCAGATGACTCTGTGTGGGTTGCAGTGTATTATATAGGTGAATGACATAGTAGAGAGCTCAATATTTTTACATAGGGGGATGACATTGTCGGCTTTATACTTTATGCAGAGGGTAGACACTTTTAACACCAATACTTTGCATATAAGAATAGGTCACTATTTTACACAGTGGGACAACATGGTTGGTGTTATACTTTACAAATAGGGGAATGCACTCCTAACACCAATATTTTTGGATGAGGTTTTGGCATGTCAGATTTGCATGTTTAATTACTGATTGCAAAGTCAACTCATATGTTACAATTATTACATGACATATATATCTATCTATCTGTATGTATAATGTATAAATATATATATATATATTGAAAGATGTTACTGAATTATGATTTGAATTCAGTGTTGGTTTGTTAAAACCCACTAGTTTAAGTGGTGAGATATTTTTCGTGATGCTTAATGTTATGATCACAGATGTATGGATTAACACCATGAGATTCTCCACAGCAGCTTTTGTTTAAAAGTTTAAATTGTATCAACACGTTTGATGCTAGACATATGACTGTTATTGATCGGTTGGCAAGGTTTCTGTGATAGATCATCTGCAAAAAGTCGAACCGCAAACGTCCGTCAGGCTAGCCATCTGAATCAGTGACAAAAACCTGGACCAGTTAGGAAAGTAACCTCCCAGGAATAGAACTCTTGCAAACATCATCAACCCACTTGGGGCAAAAAGTTTCTACTTTTTTTTTTCGGTCTGAAATGCAACAGGCCCAATACCAAAGAGTAGAGGTTGGCTTTTTTAATTATCTTTGATACTTAATCAATCATTTCTGTGAATGTTAATCAATAATCGCTTGCACCACGCCTCGCGGGTGTCGCTGGATGGCCAAGTGGAGTGGGCAGAAGCTGTTCGTGCGGTAGGAAACTTTATGCACTGCTAAGCAGAAAGAGGGCAGACAGCTTGCAAGTTGGTCTCGGGGCCCAGGCTTTTTTAAGCAGTGGCTTTCAGGATCACAGACACCTTCTATATCAGCTGGCTGGAGATTCCATTTCAAATATTGGAAATCAGATAAGATTCTAAAAGAGCTTTTTCAAGAATATTGCGAATTTTTTTTTTTTTTTACTGAACGCAAATGGACTTCATTGTCATAATCTTAGCCTAGAGTGCTGTTAGACAAAGAGTGTTTTGGAAAGAAAACCATTTGTCTCATTTGATTTTGTCCAGAGAAAAAAAATATCAAATTAGAGTTCACACTTTTGGTAGAGAAAGTATTTGCATTTTTATTATTTGTCTGTGACATAAATCTCATGAGAATCCCATATATCAGGACTTCTGTCAGATGATATGAAACATCAGTAGTTATCAAATTAAACCTAAGATAACCGCAACCAACCTTCCATGTGACATTTATAGATTAGGATAAACAAGAAACTACATGAAATCAATGTGTTTAATGAGTCTCAGAAATAATCTGTATTAACACAAATCAGATGTTTTCATAATGTAACAGCTTCACTCCATTATGTGAGAAAAATGGAATTCCTTGGAGTCACGGTCTCGTGCTTATGTTTATCATCAATCATAATCTTCTCTAATTTGACTGAATGTTTCAGATACCAAAACTACAGGTTGTACCACTGTCTATTAACCGGCTCTGTTGACACTGTACTTAAAGCTATGGATCTATGCCTTTGATTGTTATCTGTGCCTTTGATTGTTATATGTTCCTTTGATTGTTATATGTGCCTTTGATTGTTATTTGTGCCTTTGATTGTTATATGTGCCTTTGATTGTTATCTGTGCCTTTGATTGTTATATGTGCCTTTGATCGTTATATGTGCCTTTGACGGTTATCTGTGCCTTTGATGGTTTTCTATGCCTTTGACGGCTATCTGTGCCTTTGACGGCTATCTGTGCCTTTGACGGCTGTCTGTGCCTTTGATGGTTTTCTATGCCTTTGATGGTTATCTGTGCCTTTGAGTGGAAGGCGGGAGGTAGTGGGTCTGACACCAATGTTGCTTTCCCAGATGAAAATCAACCTGATATAGCTATTGTTGCAGTATGAATCATTAAAACACCGTTTTTTCCTCTTTCACCACTTTCTAAACACAAACTCTTGTTCTATGTTGAGACAGAAGCACATTTGAAGGCTTCTGTTGAGAAGAAAGGCCTTTAGTGGCCACGACAAGCATGCGGTGAGCTTAGCATGTTTATTTGGCATGAGCATACACATGTGTGGTATATCCTGGCGAATACATGCAATATGGAGAGAAGCAATACCTGCTTTTTGAAATCTGTTTTGATATGAGAAGCTTGTTATTAATGGGGGAAACATTTGTTGTTGTTCTGAGTTCAGGTTTGTTCTGTAGACATTTTTGTTTGATAAGATATATTTGATTGATCCTTTTTTCAGAAGACTGCTGTTTTTTAAGTGTTTCAAATACATCAGTTGTTTTCTTAGTATAAAACAAAAGTTAGTCTGTGATATATCGAGCGAGTGATAACAAGCAAAGTCAAATAGGTCACCATTGCAAGAATGGCAGAATGGGATACAGAGATTTATACTACCATTTGCTAATGAATAACATATATATATATATAAAGTTCAGATACATAATATATATAAAGTTCAGATACATAATTTTATATTTATCTAAAATAATATAATATATATACATATATATCAATATACACACATATATCTAGTTCAGACGGATTATGATATATGTCCTAAGCTAAGCGAGTGCACATTGGTGAGTAGCTCAGGTATATGAGCAGCCCCCCCCCCCCCCCTCCCACTGCTCACTCACATAGTGGATGTGGCGGGATCACTCCGTTCCCACGGGGGTTGCTTTATGTTCTCTCTTACCCAAGTGCACAACCTGTGGTCGTACGTTGACCTGGTTCAGAAATGTTTTCCCGTTCCGAAATGCCACTGAGTGCTGATGGCTTGCTGCAAGCTGGCAGATCTGGCCTCACCTGAGGATGAAGTGTGTCTCGCTTGTGTAACCCTCCAGATATCAGCCACTCGCACTTGAAGATTACTTATGGCACTTACTTTGATAAATAGGTCAGAATCTACACGCTGTCGACTTTCCTCTGGGGAATACTAGAAATTATACTTGCAGACAGCTCAGAAGCTCTATCTCTTGAATGTTAAGGGAGTTTTATTGAACTATGGTTTTTGTATGTGCTTGTGAAATTTACCAAAGCCTGAGTGGGTTATAGTTTTTAATGCTAAAACTGAGGTTTATGAAGGTCCCAGAGATTGGAAATAATAGTCATGTGAGTTTTAAACAAGTTTATTAGATTTTCAAGCAAGAAAGTATGGTTCTCAAATTGTTTTTTTTTAAATTGTCATATGAAGAAAATATGACTGGTATGAAGAGTCACATGAGTTTGATGAATATGAAAGTATGATTTTCGAAAAATAATTCTCTTGAAGATAAAAGTATGCTTGTCAAAAGGGCTTTATAATTTGCCAAGCAAAGAATATACAAAGTCTCTGATTTTAGTGAGGATAAAAGTGTGTTTTCAAAATAGGTTTCTGAGGATGATCAGCATAAAAGTATGATTTTCACAAAGTTCTGCGAGGCTATTCATTAAGCGGACAAATATTAATTGTCATAAAGAGTGGCATGAATGTTTAAGCAAGACGTTTGCTGCGCGTTTCGATCGCCATGATCTCTCTCCAAGCATATTCATAGCTGACGTTATTGCTCCAGTTTCCTCCCTACTTCCTCTTTCAGCACTAATCGTACATCTGTTGAAAATAAAAATAAGAAATATTTGTCATCAACCTCGGAAGAAAGACAGTTTTTATGAGAAGGTTAATCTTGTGTCAGTGCGTTTCATCTGCAGGGACAGACGACGGTAATAACAGATCGAGCTTTGCTTATTCGGACCGCTTGACGTCCGATTTTATGCTGATTAAAGGGTTTCACCACCTAATGAACTATCTTAACTCCATTTTGACTGGGGACTGTTTTTATGCAAGTTTTATTGTCGAAACGGGTAGCTTCTCAAGACAACTTGGGGCCATTATTTTACCATTTATATCGACCTTCATTTCCTGTTCCTCCTGGGTCATGTCCGAATGATTCCACGGCAACCAGTCATTATTCCAGACTGGGCTTCCCTAATTGAAAGGTTAAGACCCTAATTATATAATGCAAATTATAATGCATAAAATGTGACTTTTTATTGAAGTGGCTAAAACTCAACAGGGTCTCATAATGATTTGACATGATGAATGACTGCAGTTTTCCATCGGTCATTTATCAAGAAAACAAAAAAACTGATTCTTGTCGTCTGGAAAGTTATATTTTTACGCATTACTTTTTTAATCAATCAACTTAAGTTCAAATACAATCTCAAACAAATTTTTTTACCTTCTGATTTCTTACCTTATTATCCATAAGTAAATACCTGGGCGTCTTTTCACATAAAATGTCCTTTTATTCCAGGTATTTAATGTATAGAAAGAATCCTGGAATGACAAGATTGCCAAAGTGTCGTGTTGATATATTGTATCAAGGCCATTTAATTTTTTTTTAATTTGCTACAAGAATAATTAAACAGGCCTGGAAGACTGATCTCGCCCTGTTGTGATGTGGGCAAGTAAATTTCAGAGAGTAATAAGGGACACTTGATGATTAATAAATCTGCCGGTGTTTACAAAAAAGGGTTTTGTCAAATCTTCGGAAGAAAACTAATTTCTTGTCAATTTAAAAATAAATGGCTGGCTTCATAAATGAGTAAACAATAATGTATTGTAGCAAGCCATCAGGGTGTGTGTTTTGTCATTCATTTCCTGCAAAGTGTTGACTCAAAACGAAAGAGCATATGACACTTAAGTGACAATCTTCGACCCTGAATTGTTGTCAGTTTCATTTCATTCACAACGTGCAGCCGTATACTTGAACATGAATAATGCAAAGATCTCTGGCATGAAATTCATGTATGCAACTGGTGATATGTGTAAGATTTCATGTCCACATTACTCAATTGCATAAAATATTGATGTCAGTTTTAGTTGGTGACATGTGAAAGGAAATGAAATTCTGACTAATCGTTGGAAGCCCATTGATTTTTGACGCGGGGAAATTTGGTGATGAGCGACAGAACAAGCATTCGGTGAAGCGTGTTTGTTTTAGACACCTGTGTGGAAAATTAGGTGAAAAAAATGAGCTCTTTCCTGTGTAGGCCACCGCGAACATGACACCATGCAAAATTGTGTGCTGATACCGTAGCAGGGGTTAGAAATATTTGATGAGATTTGCCCCGTGACTCGCGTGCTTGCTGCAAAGCTGGGGTGATCAAACTCTTTTGAAATCATGAAACCTGACGCAAAAGGTATTGAAGCTAAAACTGCCCGCGGCAGAGATATGTCTTCAATGATTAAACTACCCAGGTGTTCTCAGCGCTTGTAAAACGTGAGAAGGACGTGGGCAGGAACTATTTCTCCTTCCCACACGAGCTTTAAGAATAAACCTGCTTTTTGTATGGAAAGAGTTGGAGACGTCACAATAAGAGATGCTTCATTCCGTATTTGGATATTTGGATTCTTTTTCAAACTGATCTCCTCTTGAAGGAATGAGAAAAAGTTTATATAACAGCTTGATGAAAAGAAAAGAAAATAGTGTAATTCCCAGATATTCTTGATTATTTAACTATAGATATATTTCTTTATTCACAGAATGTCTGACATAGCAATGCAAACTTACAGATCAACATATAATGAGTCCAGTACAAAATATCATAGAGCCAGTTTCTAGATCTATGCCTACAAGTGGAACTGTGGTTTTCCTTCAATCCTGCAGGACTGCAGGTATATTCTGGGGAGACATATATATATATCTATTTCCATGTCAAATTAAGCCAAGAATTCACTGTAGAAATGCCTGACACAGAACACATAATTTACTACAAGATAAATGCCGGTAATACCTGATGGTATCGCCCAAATATTTCAGTATTATTTTTGTTGTGCCCCCTGCCAGTCCAGATTTTAGTGGTGCCCGATGCTGGGCCTCTGATGGATGCTAAACTGTGTTTCTATGACTCGGTTTCAGAGCTCATAAACCAAACCCTGGTTGTACGTGTCAGGCGCTGCCAAAATTGCACCAACTCTGTCGCTCTTAATAACAATCTTGGCCCATCCCGCGGATAGTATATCACGGGAATGGATGTGTTAATTGATATAGGAAAAGTTAACAAGTTTTAATGTCTATTGTATGTAACTTTTTAAGTGTCATTCCTGTGGTGTTCAGAAATGTTTCCCCCGTGGAGATGTAGATGAAGCCCATACAAAATAATAGAATTAGAAACTGTCCATTTTCAAGAGCCAATCTTGGGCTTTTTTCCCAAGTGGCACCAAACTTCATTGTGTTTAAAAACTTTTCTCCTTTTACATAAAAAATAGCTTCTTTTATGAAAAATTGTTCTATTTTTTATTTTAGAAAGGGTTCTATTGGTTTGTTTTTCATTAATTTAAAATCATGAATATAGAATTTAGATGCTGCTCATGATTTGAGCAATATGGCTTCTTTCTTGGAAAGACTTCATGTATCATATAAAGCTAAGTCAGAAATAAATATTCAGTTATTTTTATATTTTTTAAGTTTTTGTCAGCCTTTGCCAAAAAAAAAAGAGTTTTATTCATTTATTTATGTTTTTCATGTCAAGAATGTGAGCTTGTGTCAAATCTCACACAATTCAGTCAGGAGTGGCATTTGCAGAACAATTTTTCCTTTTTGCTTCTCAAACTACATGCAGCCTGCTCTGAAAATTTCCACTAATACTAGTGATAACATTTAAAACATCATGTGATATTTTTTTGTGTGGATTTATCGTTGTTTCCAACACATCTTTTTTATATATGGAGCATGTTTTGTTCTGTGATAATGAGCTAAATCCCTCTGGCATTGTATGTTGAAATGTATTTCACTGAGATAGCAAAAATCTTGTTTAACGACAAATGTTTTATTAAGTACAAATGACACCAAGAAATGTAAGATGCACTAAACAAAGAATGATCATCAGACAGTTATTAGATTTAATATAAGTCTCATTAGGTTTTTTATGGAATGTATCGAATGAAAGATCTTTTTGATTTCACCTGAAGTTTAATGTCTGGAAATAATTATTCGGGGGTATTGCATAGTAATAGATTAGAGAGTAGAAAGTAGAACAATGTTGAGTATTTCTGAGGATGGTATAGCTGGGATTACATTAGCTTAGAGAGTATCTGCCAGAATATATTACATATTTATTCTATTAGATTAGAGAGTATGTGTAAGAATGCATTAGATATTCAAACTCCACCAGAGGGCGACGTGGTGAACCTATCACCTCTGTACGAGGTGCCTTTTGGTGCTGGCTCCCCACATCCACCAATTTTCATGTAACTGTCAGTCTTACTTATATTTCTTCTTAAGATGTACTCAGATTGGTAAAAAAAATGATATATTTCACCCTTAATATAATGTTTGCCCATAAACAAACAACTATAAGTGAAATGAAACATGGAACTACTTTCTCAACTGGAGGAGTCATTTTCTGGGGAGTAATCAGGCAGAACCACAAAAAAGATGGATGCTTTGCTTGAATTCTTTTAATCTTTCATACCTTTGGTTAAATTAATCCAACAAAAAATGTTCAAATGTTGACAAATCAACTCAATTAGAACTCAAGGCAACTTTATATTTGATGGTAAAAGATGTTAGCATGTTAATCATATTTATTAAAGTTTGACAGTTCATGAGCACATGGCCAGTAAAAGTAGGACCGGATGAATACTAATCTGGGTTAGCCAGAGGTAATAGTTTGCGCGTGCCTCTGGTGGACAGTGGGTTAGATATTGTATTAGATTAGAGAGTATGTGTGAGAATACATTAGATATTGTGTTAGATTAGAGAGTATCTGTGAGAATATACTAAATATTTTATTAGATTAGAGAGTATCTGTGAGAATATACTAAATATTTTATTAGATTAGAGAGTATCTGTGAGAATATACTCAATATTGTATCACACTGTCCACCAGAGGCACACAGAAAGAAAGTAGTTTGTAATAAATTGCAATAGTCAGAATTGTGTATCTGGATTAAAGTAGTTAAATAGTCATAAGTAGTTAAATAGTCCATACTTTGTAAGTAGTCAAATTGTCCATGCTTCATAAGTAGTTAAATTGTCCATACTTTGTAAGTAATCAAATCATCCATGCTTCATAAGTAGTTAAATAGTCCATACTTTGTAAGTAGTCAAATAGTCTATACTTCATAAGTAGTTAAATAGTCCATACTTAGTAAGTCGTCAAATAGTCTATGCTTCATAAGTAGTTAAATAGTCCATACTTAGTAAGTAGTCAAATAGTCTATGCTTCATAAGTAGTTAAATAGTCCATACTTTGTAAGTAGTCAAATAGTCCATACATCACAAGTAGTCAAATAGTGTCAAGACAAAGTTTACGTCGCACCACATGCGGCGATGAGGGTTTCGGAGACAGGGGAGCGGGAGAGGGGGGTGTTTGGGGTTTTTTTTGTTGCGGGTGATGGGCGTTACATACGTGTGTGGTACATGAGGGAAGGTAGGAGGAGTAATGACTGTGTTAGATGAGCACCTTGGCCCCGGCATAGCACCTGATTGTCTTGTTGCATGCCTGCCGCTATCATCACACTCGTATTTCCGCGAGCGGCCACGACCTTCAGCCAACCCCGCCAAGCTGTAACTTCCTTCTCCAAATCATCATAGATGACACCAGGTAGGTCTATGACCTGCCAGTATCGTGCAAAATTAGACTTTTTTTGTTTTGTTTTTTTTTTCTTTTTTTTTTCTTTTTTTTCTTCTTTTTTTATATATATATTTTTTTTCTTGCCTGGTATTGCATGAAATGATCATGCATGACATGACAACCTCCTCATATGTTTTGTCTTTAAACACACCCTGACCTTGCCTTACTTTTGTGGATGTCAGCGACAGCTGAATGCAGAAAAATCAAGTATATAATCTATGGCTTTTATTGGCCTTTATATTTAAATGGGACCATATGCCTTTTTTCTCTCCTTTTCCCTTTTCTTTCTTCTCTACATTTTTTACACCACAACATCATGAAATATAAGGTCTTTTATGAGACCACCACTGAAATCTGATTCACAAATATCTGTTTCTCTCTCATCCATCAAACTTGTTTTTCATTTACATAAACAGATAATCATACCTAATTATGGCCCGGAATATTCTTTGTTTGAAGGTGTAATGATAGCTGGGTAGAGGTGTAACAAATTGATTGTCAGGTCATTTTGGAAACCGAGTGAATCTTGGTGTGCCCATTTGCGCGTCTGTATTAGCTCGGAAAGTCACCACAAACGCTTCTATGTTAACCATAATGGCCATTATCATTAAGGTGTTTGCCGCGCTTTTGTTGCCTTGTTCCCGTGGCCTCTCATTAGTACGCCGGCCCCTCCGCGTTCACATGTAAGACGCTCATCACACGTGCTAGGTGGGGCCACCGTCTGTCCGCCGACGAATTATGATTTACGATGTTGGTTTTGCGCATTACACACCTGCGTGTTCTGCCTGCCATTTACACCGTAAGAAGTTTTCTACTTCCAAACACCTCCATGACAAATGATTTATCGCACGGAGTTGTCCACGAGGACCCCCTCCTTTGAGGCTCGTCTTTGAGGTAGTGATTAGTACCTGTTTCTCTCCCAGCCCGTCACACAAACAATCAATTTCTCCCATAGAGAAGATCCGACACCCCAGATGGCCAGTGAGGTTTGAAGCTGATCACATTTCACTGCTCTCTCGTACATTTCAGGGTTGAGGGTATTTCAGAATGGAATGTCTGCATTTGAAATGTAAATCCTTTGACTGTGAAAGAGCAAGGCGCGGAGAGACCTCAAATAACTGGTCATTTTAGCAACAAATCTGTCATTTCGGTAGAAACAGATGAGCAGCCATTGTTAGTAAATGACACATAGTTTATCTAAGAAGCAATTTCATGAAACAAGAAAAATTGTACTCTATGCCCAAAAAGCCCACTTCCTAGTGTTGGGATTTTGAAGACCAGTGAAGTTTGACAATATCATTATTATCTTTCTCTGCCATATGATATTTACTCATAATTGATGCCCTTAATAAGTAGTTCGGGTATACTTATGGATTTCAATAGCTTGAAAAGGGGGATTGCATCTGTTACATTGCTCAAAATAACTCATGATAAATCAAATGTGTTCAGTTTGTGATAGAGAGAGCAAACCTTTTTGCTTTTGTGTTCAGAAAGAAATGTGGGGCATGTACATGTATAGTATCTGAATCAGATATAATTGATTCACAATAGAGGGCACGTTATGCAGGAGGTTAGGTGATGCAGATACTTGTAGGTTATGCAGGCAACTGTAGGTAGTGCAGGTCTATGCAGGCTATGCAGATACATATAGGATATGCAGATTTATATAGGCTGCACAGATACCTGTAGGCTATGCAGATTCATATAGGCTACACAGATACCTGTAGGCTATGCAGATTCATATAGGGTATGCAGAGATACATGTCGGATATGCAGGTGCATGCAGGTTATGCAGATACATGTAGGATATGTTATACAAGCAATTGCAGGAAGTGCATTCACGAGGTGCAGGTATATTAAAATAAGCATATAGATAAAAAACCATGCAGGTGAGATATGCAGTTAAGAAATGCAGGTACATGAAGGAGGTGTCATAATTTCACAGTGCTTTTTAAAAGACAAACAAAGCAGAAAAGCAAACTGAAATCACCCGTTTTATTCAAAGTTTTCCAATTAGCTTTGCTTGACTCGAGGTATTCACAAATATGACAGAACTGTGCAGATAGATGGTCGCCAGTGCCTGGATAATGAAAGAAAATGCCGGGCAAAAATCAACATCACATGGCACAATGCATCACTTCAAATTATCAGTTACCAGAGAAGAGTTGGGTAATAATAATACAATGAATTTTATGCAACTTTGAATTGAAAATTAATCCATGCAAGTTCATGCTTTATGGGTAAATATGAGAACAAGAAAGGACAAAATCATCACCTGACAATGTAACAATAACGATGATGAAATTTTTAATCTCTCCATTGCATGCTTTAAGCATCAGTATTGCCTGTAATTCCTGTAATTTTGAAAAGATTTAAGCTGAGTTTTACGTTTTAAAACTTCCCAACTTCCATTTCTTTGGGATTTGAATTTCTTTGGGATTTGAAGGTAAATCAGCGTTTCTTATTGTCATTGATACTTGTCAAGATCGCGTCATGGGCTGTCCATTGTCTTATGAAGGCTCCAACTTTCACAGGAACTTAGATGCGGCGTTTGGTTTTCAAGGGTAGGAACACTACACGTTTAATTAACTCTGACATTCAGTTAAAAGCTTCAATTACAGTTGAAAGGTTTTATCACATGACACAGTAAGATGATTTTATTGGTGCACAGCGTGATCACCAATCAAGTACTATAAAGGCATATTAAATCTCCAACTACGCATAGTGAGACATCATCCACAGACAGCTTCCTCTGCTGACTCCATCCACAGACAGCTTCCTCTGCTGACTCAATCCACAGACAGCTTCCTCTGTCCATCCACAGACAGCTTCCTCTGACTCCATCCACAGACAGCTTCCTCTGACTCCATACACAGACAGCTACTTCTGCTGACTCCATCCACAGACAGCTTCCTCTGCTGACTCCATCCACAGACAGCTTCCTCTGCTGACTCCATCCACAGACAGCTTCCTCTGCTGACTCCATCCACAGACAGCTTCCTCTGACTCCATCCACAGACAGCTTCCTCTGCTGACTCAATCCACAGACAGCTTCCTCTGACTCCATCCACAGACAGCTTCCTCTGCTGACTCAATCCACAGACAGCTTCCTCTGTCCATCCACAGACAGCTTCCTCTGACTCCATCCACAGACAGCTTCCTCTGACTCCATACACAGACAGCTACTTCTGCTGACTCCATCCACAGACAGCTTCCTCTGCTGACTCCATCCACAGACAGCTTCCTCTGCTGACTCCATCCACAGACAGCTTCCTCTGCTGACTCCATCCACAGACAGCTTCCTCCGACTCCATCCACAGACAGCTTCCTCTGCTGACTCAATCCACAGACAGCTTCCTCTGACTCCATCCACAGACAGCTTCCTCTGACTCCATACACAGACAGCTACTTCTGCTGACTCCATCCACAGACAGCTTCCTCTGCTGACTCAATCCACAGACAGCTTCCTCTGACTCCATCCACAGACAGCTTCCTCTGACTCCATCCACAGACAGCTTCCTCTGACTCCATACACAGACAGCTACTTCTGCTGACTCCATCCACAGACAGCTTCCTCTGCTGACTCCATCCACAGACAGCTTCCTCTGCTGACTCCATCCACAGACAGCTTCCTCTGCTGACTCAATCCACAGACAGCTTCCTCTGCTGACTCCATCCACAGACAGCTTCCTCTGCTGACTCAATCCACAGACACCATCCTCAGACACCAAACCATCCTCAGACAGTATACTCAGACTCCATCCTCAGGCAGTATACTCAGACACCATCCTCAGACACCAAACCATCCTCAGACAGTATCCTCAGACTCCATCCTCAGGCAGTATACTCAGACACCATCCTCAGACACCAAACCATCCTCAGACAGTATCCTCAGACTCCATCCTCAGGCAGTATACTCAGACACCATCCTCAGACACCAAACCATCCTCAGACAGTATACTCAGACTCCATCCTCAGGCAGTATACTCAGACACCATCCTCAGACACCAAACCATCCTCAGACAGTATACTCAGACTCCATCCTCAGGCAGTATACTCAGACACCATCCTCAGACACCAAACCATCCTCAGACAGTATACTCAGACTCCATCCTCAGGCAGTATACTCAGACACCATCCTCAGACACCAAACCATCCTCAGACAGTATCCTCAGACACCATCCTCAGACACCAAACCATCCTCAAACAGTATCCTCAGACACCATCTTCAGACACCAAACCATCCTCAGACACCATTCTCAGACACCATCGTCAGACACCATCTTCAGACACCATCCTCAGACACCATCCTCAGACACCATCCTCAGACCTTTAGAGTAAAATTAACAATAAGTTTAGACCAGGATTGTAGGCTATTTTCAGGATATATTTTTCCCAATCCATGTAGCGAAGAAAGACGTTTTCCTTTTTGTGCATTTTAATTCTAAGAGGATTATTAATGTTTTGAAAATATCAGATACAAATTTTAGTATTCATATATTTGTGTGTAAGTCAAGGGACATATTTTATGGTATTGGTTGATGTTTGGGTTTTAAAATAGTTACTAATGGTGATTAAAATAGTTTTGAAATTGTAGATTACTTTATGCACTATTTAGACATCACTTTGCTTGTTGACAATATTAAAAACCTGGAATCTTTTGCCAGTAATTATTAGAATTGAGAATAAACTGCATTCATATGAAGTCATACTGAGATCTCGTTATACTTATGAAGCTATTAGAAACCGCAATGATTAAACATGTGTCATGTGGTACTGATATGACTGGTGTGTGGGAACCTGGAAGTGGTGCATCACAAAGCCTTAATTATCATCATGAATATATTTAAAAAGGTATGGAGGTTACTCTATCTGTAAGCTGGAAATCCTGTGCCATTGAAAGTTTGAATAAGGAGTTCCCGATGCATTGAACTGATTACTGCCTGATGTAAAAAAGGACCTTTTGTCATCTGAGAATGTTATAGAAATATTATTAAATTGGTCTGGAAAATGTCATTATATTCTGATCAATTATATGAATTTACTTGGCACATGGTGGGAAAAAAGGTTCATGTGTGTTTTATTTTTTCATTAGATACAAATTGGAGGCAAAACTTTGTGATGTGCATTTTGTCAGATTGGAACGAGAAGGAATATTTTGTTGGACGGAGATCAGAGGAATGGTCACATGTCTAAGTCACGGCTGTGATTGGCTGATATATCGGTTAATGGATTGAAGCGTATGTGTGCGCGGCGTGTTGCGTGTTTTGCACATCTTTGACGGGGTAAAAGTCTCATGCGACTCAAAGGAATATACACTCACGTGTTAGACCAGACTGATATCGCTTCTATAGACAGACACAGAAACAGATAATCAAATTGTGACACCACGCGTCCTTGTCTTGTTTTTGGAGTCCGAGTCACGCAAGGTATCAACTATAATGCACCTTCCTCACATGTTGCACAGTAAATATGTCCCAGTGCTAAATATGTCTGCAGAAAGTTTGCGGAAGCACTTTCTTCCCATTAAGATCTCACTGTTCTGTCTAACTGCATGCAAAACAAGCACCTTATTATATTCCGTGCAAAAGTACTGTTCATGATGCAAAACTTTTTTTGTGGCTGTTTTAGTGTTACTGAAAATGCCTTCCTCGTAATTCATAACCTGATATTTGTGGCATATTTGTTGTCTCCAGTGGATGCGCATAACATTATACAGATATATACAATGTGATACATTTGTGTGGTTTTATATAATTAATATATAAATACAGTAGAAATTCTAATCATCACCGAAAAGCAACTTGAAACTTGTATGAGTTCCTTAGGTTTAAACAGGGAATAGAGAGATGTAAGGTGTAAACAGGGAATAGATAGATGTTAGGTGTAAACAGGGAATAGAGAGATGTAAGGTGTAAACAGGGAATAGATAGATGTTAGGTGTAAACAGGAAATAGATAGATGTTAGATGTAAACAGGGAATAGATAAATGAGCTGAGATGAAGAAGTGCTATATTTAAGAGTTATACTCTCCATTTCCTCGGTTTTCTCAATGTTCACTAAGTAAACTACACCTTTCAATCTGGCGACTATGACTGGCATTTAATTTCTTGAAGAAAAGCACATACTGGTGTTTGCCTCTCAATTTTTCTTGACCAGATAGTTAGGTTTCTGTGAAGTGATTCTTGTGTCCCTTGGTGAACATTGTAGATTGGGAAGACGAGATTCAGTGTGTAGGACATGTATGAGATTACATGAGAAGGATATCCTTAGTCAAATGCCAATCCCTCTGCAGCCAAGAAATAATAGAAGTTGAACATAAAAGTTTTGACAAACTTTTTGAAAGAAAAAGGTCAATACTGTACTGAGGTGGTTAACCAAATGAGAAAGATTTTATAGGAATGCATTGAGTCAAGGACGATATTATCATTGTTAAAATTTGAGTATTTAAAATAATGTTCATGTTGGAATCCAAGAATTTTCTTATAATTTAATTTTATCAGATTGTAACTCTGATTAAATCTTACCACACTTGTGATTCTCCTACCATCAGATAAAATGTACACAGCTCCTTGATTAAAGGTCAAAACTATTACTGGTCTACCAGATTTTGTCCTTCAACATTAGGGCTTAAGATAAGTATCACATGACATTGTTATTTCCAATTAATAAAATATTTCCTTGCAACATAATATGTACACAAATGAATCTGAATGGAAACATGATTGCTAATTAACAATTAACAAGTGCATATATTTTACAGGGATAGAGACTGCGAGATTTTATTGTAATTTCTATCGTCCTTTACAAAGTGATAGTGGGTCATATATAAGTAGGGGACATAAGAGTAATAAAGCGTGTCACAGGGGAGGTAATAGATAGTGTGATTTGCAGCAGTGCTAAGATCCTATTGTTGTTATTGGTGGCATTCAGGTTCTCTGGGTCTCAGGTTTAACAACACCTCAGCAGCTAACAATTACAGGTTAGGTGCCAAACTGAGCGTTCGCCCTTGGGCAAAATTGGTCAAATTCCAGCCTGGACAAGCATTGCTCACAAAGAAACGAGTCTCCTGCCTACAGAGATGAACTTAGGCTCTCAAATCTAAAGCCAACAGCAGGAGTTGACATATATTAAATTTCCAATCAGTTGGCCATGATGTTAGTTATTTCTGTCATTGTTTCGGAGGTCATAAATAATAGTAATGCGGGTTCATGTCCGAGCAGAAATTAATATGGGCGGGTTTGGAGATAATTTGTGTTCTTGGAATCACATGGATATATGATTAATGCAGAGTATTAAGGTGTTTTTAGAGCAGTGCAATTTGTTAAGGGATTGTTTAGCTGAGTCATGGCCGAATAGATAATGATAGACAAAGAATTACTTGGAATGTTGCAAATAGAGATATCTTTCTTGAATTGATATTTGATATGAAAGGCAGGTTCGTATTTATTTTGTTGTCTTGAAGTAAGGTCATTTAGATAGACACACAGTGCCATCTGGTGGATAGAGAGACATGATTGAGGACCAACTAGTGGTTGCTTGTGTTCTCTTGCACAACAATTAATGTGCCTCTAGAGGGAGCTGGTGTGCAACATCACATGACATGACCCTGACCTTGAGGTCAAGTGAAGTGAAAGGTCACATCTGTGGCTTGCGAGTGGCTTGAAGGTCTGGGGACGAGTGTAGCTGGTGAGATCTGACGCCCAGTTACAAGTGACCTTCATAATGGACGTTTGGGATCGGCTTCAAACAAACGGTCCTCTGCCTTCGTATCTCCCATGACAATCATCAATCGGGGCTGCGGTCATGATGCATCTGGCAAGAGATCAAGGTTAGAGACACGTGTCATCTTCAATGTGGATCTGATTTTGAACACGTTTCCCAGGCTGACCCATCTGTAATGTCCACTTTTTGTCCACTCTGACCCAAACCGACAGCTCCGTATCAACTTTCCAACACCATCTACATTTGTTGAGGTCATTTTTTCTTCCATATTACAATCCCAATGGAGTTAATTCTTCCCATCTCCGTGATCAGGGAGTGAGAAGAATACGCAAGGAGGTTTCAAAAGCAGACAAATTGATGTCGTTGGACAGAATTTTGAACCAGCAGAAATGACCTATTTGGATGGTCCAGCGTTGTCATGCAGTATAATCTTTGTTATACATCCTTCGCAGTTGACCTTTTTCCTTTTCTTTTTTTTTTTTCTCATTTCTTGCAAATGTCGCACCATATGATTCAGCAATTTAGGCCCCATGAATAATAGATGTGTTCTCAGGCTTTTTCCACCTGATCATTTCCACTGCCGACACCACACTGCGTCGGCCTGCCCTGCACCAAATGCCAGGTCAATTTGAGCCACATTTCAGGGCATGCTGAGGCAGATTTCACACCATCGTCTTGATGTGGGATCATAAGTGACACACAGAAAACATGTGAGTGCAGCCCGGCATTTACAATAATTGCTAACCTCACATACTGCAGGCTCCAGTTATCACAAGGTGACAAACAAAATATTGGCTTTCGTACTAAACAAGGTGAAAACTGGGCAAAATATATCCTCTCTTGAGTGGACCTCTATTGATATCCTGCAAATTAGTTTTCATGTTGCTTGGAAGAGATCCCTAGCTTTAGAATTGGAAAAAAAATATATGATTCTATACGAGTTATGTTGAGATATCTTTTTTGAAAAGAAAATCTAGACAATAGTGAGGTAACTCTTTTCTGTCTTAAAGTTTTCTTGATAAAACCTCCAGGAGATCAATTTACACAGGTACAATTCCGCAGCATTCTCGTATTGTATCCATTTTGATCTGAAGGTTTCTTTTGCTATAGTCTAGACTGATCACACTCCAACAGTGGCAAGCTATGACTGAAACATTGGTGATACATTGTATTATATAAGCTGTACACTCCAACAGTGGCAAGATCTGAATGAAACATTGGTGATACATTGTATTATATAAGCTGTACACTCCAACAGTGGCAAGATCTGAAACATCGTTACAACTTCTGTGATAGGCAATATTTTCTCTCCATTTTATGTTTTGGCACCATCAGGATAGGTTTCAGAAGAGGTCCTCTATAATTTATTGTTTTATTATATTTTCTAATTAATTTTTTCTTTTATTTAAAAGAATTATTTGTATATATATATTTTTCATGTTATATGATCTCTGAGGATTACTTTTATTGATCAAACCCAGCACTTTCTGGTTGAATGACCGTTCCTAAACCCCAGCCCCACATCTGAAGTTTGTATCCAAGTTGTGAAGTCCAATATGAGATGTGGGTTCAGGTAATTGAAATGAATGGACAAGATAACGATCTGCATCTGTCAGAAATGTGTAGCCATAAACACCATTTGTATATCATCACGCACCTTGCTTTACACTCTAGCTATTTTACAAATAACGGCGCTGAAAACATTTGGTGCTAATGATGATGACGAAAAGAACTGTTGGTAAAAGTTTTACCAAGAATTATATACATCACACCAATTATTTTCAGTAATGAGTTTGTGGATATAAGGAATACATTTTTATATCGTGCAGTATATTGTAACTTTTTTTAGTCCAAAGAATGGAACAAAAACGGGTCTTTTTCAGGAGAATAGTCTGAGATCATGTGATAATGATAGGGTACCAGTGAAGGGAAAACACAAAGTAGAATCATGTGAAGATATTGTTAAAGACAGCTGGTTACCTTGATTCTATAAAATATCTACTCCTCTAAGACTGGCTATGATCAGTAATACAATAATTATCAACACATGGCACTCTGGTGCTGGTTCCGTTGAGCTCCTGGTAAAATAATATTTAGCATATGTCTCTGCAACCTGTGCAGGCTGAATGCTGAGTCTGTTTTATCATTTCATGATCCGTCCAGGTGTCATGATATATGGCACGCCAGGTGTGCTAGTTTCGTGCAATTTTTCTCAATTAAAGACGTCAAAAGCCGTTCAAAATTGCAATCCAGCACATTAAATTTTATCATAAGACCAATTCTGGCACGATCTTTAACTTTGATGGGTTTTTTATTGCAAGCTATTTCATGGGCAATATATTTTGCAAGTCGAATTTCATATCTCTGTTATCACACGTCAGGGTGAAGTCGGATGAGAATAAAAATGGAGATAATTCAAATTTGACAGGTGTGGGTGTTAAGCGGTCGAATTTCAGAGAGCAAACATATTTGTCTGACGGCCATTAAAAAATTAATTTCAAATTTCAATAGAATGTGAACAAATTGTTGTGGGTATCAAGAGAAAAGAGGTATTTATTGTTATCTCCACAAAATGTTATTGTGAACCTCTGACATTGATAAATGTTTTGTCCATTTTGCTGATTGCTTCCTAAGGATTTTCAACAGAAGATCCACGGGTTCAAAGAGAATAGAATGCAGTCAGGAACAATGGGAGAACATTAATCATTCTTCACAATTCTCATCACACAATTGGAGAAAATAATGTCATATAAGTGCTGCCCAAATTGGAGAAAATATTACACATACAATGTTCTCTTTGAAGTGTGATCGCAAACTCGTTAAATATTTGAGTAGTATCAGCGTGGTCCATCTCTGTCATTGGGGTTCGTGTGTGCGTTTTGGGGTAAAATTTGGAAACGTCCCAGAATTCATTGCCAAAGCAGCAGCTGATCGTCGTATCTCGTTGTTGACGATGGCAATGGTCAGAAATTTGAGAACCTGTTTGGAATTTCACCAGACTCAAGGGGCTTGGTGTGGTGCCAGAAACTCTGGTGAATATTGTCAAAATGTAGCACAAATAGAAAGATGTCAAAAAAAATATGTATGGATCTTCAATCTACTTGAAAATTGTATTTCTGGAAACTTGTAAATATTGCCAAAATGAGGCACAAAAAGAGAGATGTCTGGGAAAAAACTGATGGAACTTGAAAATTATATTTCTGGAAACTTGTAAATATTGACAAAATGAGACACGAAAAGATAGATTTCCGAAAAAAAACTGATGGATCTTCATTGTACTTGAAAATTGTATTTCTGTCAATAATTTCTACTTTTCTGCACCTGCATCTCACATGGTATTATAAAAGTTAGAAAATTCACAGATACGCATGCAAATTATAACTTCAACTTTTCAAAAGTTTATTTATAGTATCTCAGTCAAACATACATAAGTCTCTTCACAATAAAAAAGGTTATATTCCGAAAACATAGATAGTATTGTGAACTGATATTGAAAGAAAGTAGAGCTAAAAAGAGAACATCTTATACAGTTGTATACTGCTGATTAAACAAGAAACTTGACCAAGTTTCACTTCCCTGCCTTTATGGACATTGAGTGCACGAATAAGGTACATTAGCAATAGTAATAATCATACCAAAAAAACACGGTTTATAAAAAATATCTCTGAGACTAGGCATTCTTTGCTTGTAGTCTCTCCAGAAAGTGGTGCATGTTACTCTCTTCCTACGTGCAATAAACAAAGTGCAGACTTTCTTATATTAGCCTATGTTAACATTTCTTCATATTTTGTTCCAACCACATCATATTTTTTCATGCAAAATTTAAGTCTTTCATGTCTTTGGTGTATTCCATGCAGTCCTCAGATGTGTTTAGTATTATTTTTGAGAATGTATTTGTCTAAATAACAAAAATATTCCACTCTGAGGCTTTAGTGGGTGGACCTCAAAATAACCTCGTAATTTCAAAATGGCAGACTCCATCCACACTTTCTCTTTCTGTTCTCCACAAGAAAAATACACTTTATTTTTAAATATATACAATTACGGCATTGTATTAATGCAAAACAAGGAAGACGATGTCACTGAATTTCAAAATGGCCGACCATGTCTTTGCACTTTGAGTCGTATACACAGTGGGACGTCTTACAGTCTCTATTTGCCATTTATTAATGGTATTAATATTTGAGCTCAGACAAATTTGTGGATCATAAAACACACAATTAAGAACATATGTTAGGTTGCATGTACCTATGTGAATAAGTAAATGTATATGTTATTGTGCATCATATAACAGACCCCAGAAATGAAACACAATTTTTATAATCCTCTTTTTATGAAGGACCAAGGAGACTCCCATTAAGAGTAAAAAGTTTGCTGTTATTATTTTACCGCAGATAAGTAGAGGAATGCTACTTTTTGCTGTTGTTGGTTTACCTCAGATAAGTAGAGGAATGCTACTTTTATAAGACGCATGTAAGAAATGTTATAACAATATAGACCATTTAAAAAGTTTCATCTGTGGAATGTTAAAATATTTTGGTGCTTTCATTAACACCAATGGATGGAAAGGATGTCAGTATCCACCACTGGCAATGGACAAGAAGAATGTAAATTTCCTCACAGTTCTGGTCATTTTATAACATTCTGTAGGGATGCAACAATGTTATCATGATAATGATGTCACACTGCTCAAATTAGGAACTTTTGACCCCAATATATTTTTGAGCACATTCAATAACCATGGTTATAAATTATATTAATTTAGTATGCAGATACACTAGTCAAGGAAAGAATTTATCAGTCCTGCTTGTCAACAAAATTTAAATAAGCTAGTCCTTGAGGGGTTCACAGTATACTTGTACTCATGCCTTTCAGAGGAGTTATTGTTTTCTGCCATTTGATCAGTTTTTAGTGATATTTGGTTTCCACTTCTCTGTACTAAATGGGAAATCTGGAATACAAGAGAAATTGGTCCATAATATGAGAATTTTTATTGTATTCTTTGCCATGACATTTGTATATGTTAAATGATATCTTTCTGCAGTGCAAAGTTATTATCACATCAAATATATGTATATCCTTGCCATTGCCTTGACCTCGAAACCTTAGTGCTATGCTGAAAGGAAGAAATCATGTGACAAAGCCTTGCCCAAGCAGTCAACAGTCTTCTAATATTTCAAGTTACCTTGATCTCTACCATGCTGCCCCCTGGTGGTGATGATCTCTACGATGCTGCCCCCTGGTGGTGATGATCTCTACCATGCTGCCCCCTGGTGATGATGATCTCTATCGCTCTGCCCCCTGGTGATGAGGGTCTCTACCACGCTGCCCCCTGGTGGTGATGATCTCTACCATGCTGCCCCCTGGTGGTGATGATCTCTATTGCTCTGCCCCCTGGTGATGATGATCTCTACCACGCTGCCCCCTGGTGATGATGATCTCTACCATGCTACCCCCTGGTGGTGATGATATCTACCACGCTGCCCCCTGGTGGTGATGATCTCTATCGCTCTGCCCCCTGGTGATGATGATCTCTACCATGCTGCCCCCTGGTGGTGATGATATCTACCATGCTGCCCCCTGGTGGTGATGATCTCTACCATGCTGCCCCCTGGTGGTGATGATCTCTACCACGCTGCCCCCTGGTGGTGACAGGCATAATCCCGAGGACCACTGATTACATGAGATTATTTTTCATGTCCTCCAGAAGATATGCCAGAATTTAGGCAAACCTTACAGATCATTGTTAAAGAAATATTTGGCAAAGAAATGTTGAATGCTTGCTTTTGACAAAAATAATGATATTTTTTAAAAATGCAGTATAAACATTTCAGATTGGGACATGATTAGATTCTCTTGACATCTTCAATTGTTTCAACTAAATATTTTTTTGTTTTCAAAGTAGGTTCTAATCTTATTGAAATATCATAGTTCTAAAATAATTCTCATATCTTTTTGTTTAGCCTCTTGTTTTGCTGGTATTTTTCAATGTTGATTGAATCAGTGCCCCAATAATACTGAAGGGCATTTATTAATAAGAAAGAGTGGAAGCAGGTGTACGCGGTACGGAAGATGTACACCTCGGGGCACGGGGCACGACATCCTGCTATCAGGTGCTAACATGTTACCTAAGACACCCACACCTGAGCCCAGGGCAGTTGGTGCACTGCTGACTGATGACCACTTGTCTCTTACTTGCCCTCAAACTGAAAACCATTTATGGGTCAGCATCATCCGCAGTTGAAATTTTGTTGAGAAATGTTGTTGGTACATTTTTTTTTTTTGCAGATTAGATATTTAAGATATTTGTGATGTTTGCGAGGTTGTTTTGTTTTGATTCATTGGTAGTTTTGCACGGATACACCAAGATTAAAATCTATCCACCCAAACACCAAGGTTATAGACTCTGCCACCCATACACCAAGGTTATGGACTCAGCCACCCATACACCAAGGTTATAGACTCAGCCACCCATACAGCAAGGTTATAGACTCTGCCACCCATACACCAAGGTTCTAGACTCAGCCACCCATACAGCAAGGTTATACTCTGCCACCCATACACCAAGGTTATGGACTCAGCCACCCATACACCAAGGTTATAGACTCAGCCACCCATACAGCAAGGTTATAGACTCTGCCACCCATACACCAAGGTTATAGACTCAGCCACCCATACGCCAAGGTTATGGACTCAGCCACCCATACAGCAAGGTTATAGACTCAGCCACCCATACAGCAAGGTTATAGACTCTGCCACCCATACACCAAGGTTCTAGACTCAGCCACCCATACACCAAAGTTACAGACTCAGCCACCCATACACCAAGGTTATAGACTCTGCCACCCATACACCAAGGTTATAGACTCTGCCACCCATACACCAAGGTTATAGACTCTGCCACCCATACACCAAGGTTCTAGACTCAGCCACCCATACACCAAAGTTACAGACTCAGCCACCCATACACCAAGGTTATAGACTCAGCCACCCATACACCAAGGTTATAGACTCTGCCACCCATACACCAAGGTTATAGACTCATCCACCTCTACAGCATTCAGATAGAGTGTCGTAGTTTGTTAATGTCAAAGTGGCCACCTTTGAGGCATAATCTGAGATGCGACTCGCCTACCGAGCTTTGGCCTTCTCCCCTGATACAGACTCCAAAGATCACACCCAAGATGTTTTTCACATGTACCAGGGTTTATAGAGTACATCAGAAACTTTTGCAGATAACTCATAATAGTTTTTTCCCAATGGTGGAGATGTGGTTAAGATTACGTTAAATCTCAGAATTGTCCTTGAACCTGAAGTGCAACTCCATCAGAACTCAGTTCAGACTGCGCTTGCTTAATTTGATTAATAACATTTTCCAATTTAATTTTTTTTTTCTATTTTAGAGTATAGATATTGTATGAAAGAAGTAAGTTATTGAAGCTAATAATAGTTTTCCTCAGGTTCATTTGGTGGTAGTTGGGTTAAGATGATGACATTTTAAAAATTGAAATGGTTCAATTTACCAAAGAACTAGACTTTGAATTCCTGATTGCAATTTTGAGTCACAAAGTCTTTCTTGATATTGCATAACTCCAAGTACATACAATTATTATAACATTGGTGGGTATATATTAGGAGTAGTACTTCAGTCACGATCTTCAAGAATAGACTGAAAACGCACCTATCCAGAATGCATGTTCTTGAAGTGCTATGAACAGACTTGCCTAATATCAGCACTATACAAATTTTATTATTATTATTATTATTATTATTATTATTATTATTATTATTATTATTATTATTATTATTATTATTATTAAATGAAATATATATTTGATTTTATTTCATCAATTTTTTTAGAAGATTATCGTATCCAATCTGAACTACCGGTAGATAGTGATGATTCAGTTATGGGCTTGACTGGAAGGTGGTTTGACCAGAGTGAGTAATCCAAGCCAGCCCTGACTGATGCAGGTCTAATAACACTGGCTCACAGGGGGCTATGCTTCATCTGCAAGCTATGTACGATGGTGATTTGTTACTGATCACATCACATCCCTAACCATTTGTGAGACATTTATCAATGTTATTCATACCGGGCATCATCACAGGTGCAGCGGGCATCAGATCCAGCGTATGTCAGGTCCTCTCTGAGGGAGAACGCTTAGATCAGTTCTCTGATTATTAATGACTTTTTGGCCATATTTTTATTTTTTTTTACCTAAAACTTTTGAAATCTTCTATATCTTAGCTATATGTTACTTGTGCATTAACAGCGAAATGGAAAAAAGTCAAAGTCATGTCTTGAATTTTTTAGTTATAAATGGCAAAGATATTCAAGACAACTTAAATATCTGGTAAATTATTTTGCTGTTGTTGAAATATCTAAAAATATGAAATTGTCTTGTGTCCTTAAGGTTAGATAAAAAACAAAAATGCTCCTAGTGAAAAAAGGTAATTGACACAAATTTTGTGTTACTTTCGATAAAAATGTATGAGACTTGTATCTGAGATTGAATTTTAATGGAAAAACAGTAAATAACCTGTGAAAAGCAGTCTGTTTGGAATAACAGGCTTGTGGCTTCAGAAAATATGGCAAATGTGGCAGAAGTGAGAGCATATGATAGTGCGTGATTGTGGTCAGGTTGGTGTAAGGGGCCCAGGCTTGTGTGCGGTCACTCACAACTGACCACAGCTGGACATCACATGCTTCGCTGGTCACTCTGGCATCCACCACCACGCTCTCTGCCACAACATCAGTGATCATCAGACCTTTGACAAGCGCACACCAATTAAAGCAGTCTGTACCACACGTTTGTATTTGTCTTTTTTTGTGGTGTTATCGTCATGTCAATCTGAAGGCGGCAGTTACTGGTCATTCTGGTCAGCGGTCAAACATTGTGTTGCCAGGTTACACCTGCTAATACTGAGTCTGCCTAAGCTTAGAATGGCAAAAAAATGAAGCATTAAAAAAAATCAAGCAGTGTCTATTCTTGTATTTGCTTCCAGGCACTGACATATAAAGGCAAACAAGGCTCATGCTGTTAATATTTAAATTAACTCTCTATCATGCTGCAAGCTGAAAATTGGTTCTCGCTTTTTACTATTTCTCAGCATTAACTTCCTGCATTGCCCAGCATCTGTTGTAGTCAAATCTTAACATCATAGATTTCACATTTGTGGTATTGATGTCAACAGGACTTGTTTATAGTTTGTGGAAACAGGATTGTGCTCTCTTATTCAATCAATGACTGATGATTTTGACATGTTGAGTTCAAGATTAGTGTGAAAAGGTCAAACTGAATGCTGATGGTAACACCTTGATATGTGTATAAAGAAAATGGCATCCAGGTGTCAGAGTAAATAGCAAGATCAAAGAAATGACCAAGGTTGCATATGTTGGATCAAAGTGACCTATGACCTACATCAGAATTACCCTGTGACCTGTCCAGAAATGAGGACCATACCACCCTTAGATTAGATCAGCAGGGACTGTGATGTGTGCCACCTGCTGGCAGCATCCAGTACTAAGCATGCTACAGAATGCTTCATCATCCATTTTTAGTTTCACCTCGATCAGACATTATGAGATATGATTGTAACTGGCAAAGATAAACGTCCTGGTTCTGAAAACAACTACATGTGAGAGTTGTCAAGGATTTTGTTTTTGTTTTTAGCAATAGTAATGCTTGTTTTTGGAGATAAAGAAGATGCTTTTTTTTTTTTTTTTTTTTTTTTTTTTTTTGATTTTATGATGTGGCACCATAATGATTATCTAACATCTAACATGTCAGAGATGGTAAGATGATATGAGTCAATAGAGTCGTTAGATGACATTTGAATTTTTCATTAAAGGCACCACATTGTAGGTGTTAGGAAATATACATGTATATCAAGTAACATGATAAGGTTTATGTAGCAAAAAAATGTCCTGAAACCAACAAGGCCCAATATTATGTAATTGTGCATGTTTAGACAGTTATAAGAGACAAGCAAAAATCATAGAAGAAATCAGTAGATGTTGGTCTTAAAAATATATCTCCATCAAATTGTTAACAGTATTATTAACTTGGCACAAGAATGATCAGGAGATGAGTCCGGACAGCCGAAGAAATTTAAAGAAGAGTGTTTTGAAATAGAAATTTTAGAAATTTATCAAATATGATGGCCAATGGGTATTATTATATTATAGATAGGTTTGTTTGAATATTGAATTTGTTTGAATAGTTTTTGGATGTTTCAATAGTTTTAGAAAGTTTGAATAGCTTTAAGTAGAATGTTTGATAGGTCGAGAAAGTTTGGATAGTTCAAGACAGTTTGAATGTTGTAGATTTAGTGATGATATTTGTCATTATCTCCAGACATGCAAGAACTCATTTTACATGTTTATGTGGACACCAAAGATGTCATGATAGATATAAACAAAGAGGAGAGCATGGCTCATCTTTTGTTTAAGTATACACTATATATCTGACGTACAGGTGGTGCCGACACAATTGATTTTATGACACCAAATGCTTCAAGTGAGGATTATCCCTTTAAGATGATCAGATAAAAGATGGGAAATTAGATACAAGTTACATGGCATGTTCATCAATCTTTGATGCCACCTCAGGTAAAAAAGCTCACCTGATTTTCCGCCAATTGCCGCAAGTTACAACTCCACAAAGTGCGGCATCATACACAATCAGTGAAACCCTCAACATCTGACATCAGAGATGGCAACAAAAAAAATAACACACACACACACACACACACACACACATACATACACAGGGGGTTGTTGCGAGATTAATTATAAATATATACACCTTTGAAAGGAGTATTGGAATTTTGCCACATGGAAATGCGACAGCTGAGTTTTGATTGATGCTTACTCTGTCATAGGAGATTAACATCCATCAAAGAATGACAGATCCTGACAAGGTCGAAGATAAGTAGGTCAAAGACAGAAAAGGGCGAGGCTCAATTGTTACTGCCTTTTAAGTACCCCGAAAGAGAATAATTTCATTTTGTGGTCAAATCAGCAAAAAATAAATTTAACGTTGGACTTTGAAGTTTTATTTTTGGCTGAAATTGACGCAAAACGATGCTCCGTTTGAAGATGCGCAAATTCTATTAAGATATCTTTTGTCGCAATGATGAAACAGAAAGCAAAGAACTCACATGCTTCAGTGGATGAAAGATGGGGCCATTACCCAAGAAAGAGAATGACTTTACGTCTGATATTACAAGCAAATCCTTTGATTAGAGAGAATGGTTATAATCAGGGATCAGCAACAACAACAGGGGCCCACCGAGACTCAGGTTACTTATTACAAGACACACAAAACTTAATTACAGGAACGTAAGATTTATGATTACCTAAGAAAATAGTGATCATTACCATGGTAATGATGCTTTGCTCGCAAAAGTGATATATCGCTCAAAACTAACGTGATGATGTCATGATATGGGGAAAGGAAGGTTAGCAATTAATTGTCTTCTGCAGGTATACATTTCTCGGCTTTATTGGCAGTAGTCATGCAGCAAAGCTGTGTCAAGCCTGTCTTCAATGCGGTGATAAAGCTTGTGTCATACCTGTGATGAGTAATATATGCAATGTGCCTTGTGATCTGTCTCATTTTTCCAGGTTATTCACCCAATTTTGAGTTTTGTAGCATTTCGCAGACAGTGTCATTCTCTAATCTGTAATCTAAGATTTGATAAACGGAGAATTTTTGTGTGATCTAAGAGAAACTTTACATATCACATCTCATCCGATTTGCATAAAATTGTACAGAGTTCAGCGATAGATTGAGAGCAAACTTTGGTACAAATTGGCGTGTATTTGTAAAACAATACGGCCAATCCACATGCCATGTTGTCATTAGTGTGAACTCTAACTGGCAAAGTTAAACTATATATAGCTTCCAATTTGGCCATCGCTCATTAATTCTACATGAAGAATTGGAAACGCCATTCGCACATGCACGTGGGTGTCACTGCAGATAGTTGTAACAAAGCTGCTGATGTGTGAGACAAAGATAACAAATATGTTCACTTTAGAGGGTTTTAAAACATTTCAGATGAATAATTTAACTTTTTTTGTGGGCGTGAGAATGAGTCTCATTAAGGGTGAGAAGTATATAGTTATAACGTGTCATTACCAGAGAATGCAAGTTACTTAGCCTTACTATTGTCATGCAGAAAGTGAAACCAAGTTGTCATGCAGGAACAGCAAGGTGTGCTGAGAAGAACATAGTTGTCATGCAGAATGGGCTTGCTATTTTATTGCAAAAAGGCAGAGATGGTTGTTATGCAGGGTGGATGGGTCAGTTGTCATGCTGGCAAATGGTGTGCAAATTGTTATTTGCAGATTGCAAGTATTTTTTATATTTTTTTTTACCATGGGCAACCTGGTCATGCCGATAACTCCCATTAGTTATCACGAACAGAAAGCATCTTTGGAGAGAAAAGATAAATATTAAACTGCAACAATAGTTAGTATTAAAACAATGACCCAACGATGACTTGGGCACAGCAACTATGTGATAACCAAGACCAGGTTAGGTTCTGGAGTGGGATCACACATCAGGTGGATGGCGGGAATGGACTGCATTACTCACACTATATTTAATGTCTTGATATTGAAAAAAATGCTTCTATCAGAAGGTCCAGATGTGAAAAGATAAATGAAGTAGTTAAACAGGTGGGAATGAAAGAATTATGAATTAAAGAATGTTTGTCTCATTTTTTAATAAAGAGTTTAGTGCAAACTCTTTGTCTCTGTGCAAACTTTGGATCTCTGTGCAAAGTATTTTTCTCAGTGCAAATTCTATGTTTCTGTGCAAACATTCTTTTTCTGTGCAAACTTTCTTTTTCTGTGGAACCTTTCTTTTTCTGTGCAAACTCTGTCTCTGCAAATTCTCTGTCTCTATGTGAACTCCAAGTTTCTGTGCAAACTCTCTGTCTCTGTGCAAACTCTGTCTCTGTGCAAACTCTGTCTCTGTACAAACTCTGTCTTAGTGTTGTACTCTCGGACATAAATAACCACAACAGAAATGCTTGCCCATATTTCATATGTTTATAGTCGACAAGATTAGTTGGTAGCTGATTGAATATTGACAGAACTTTGATTTAAGTATTAACAAGGGCTGTAAATACCAATTTTCCTCTGTCACTAATTATTATAAATTCACATTCAAAGCAATGTTTTATGTGACGGGCTGGGCATTTGACGTGTTCCCTTGCATAATGGATGAGAAGCCCAAATATAGAAATACTGCGCTGTTTTTCCACATATAATATATCTTCATGAATAAGTTAATGCTTAGAATGAAATATAAGTGCAAAGTTGTCAAGAGTATTGACATGTTGATTATAAAGTTATCCTGTACCAAAATCTATTTTTCATTTTTTTTTTTTTTTTTTTTTTCATTTTGGTTGAGTTTATGATCAAGCATTTATTTCACTGCCAAGCTATCTGAATAAGTGTTCATGCACATTTGCAACGTGGTATAAAAGAAATCTCACGAAACATGGACTGTGTACTGTTTTGAAAGAACGACCATAATAGGTGAAATGAATGCAATCATGATGAAAACGGCACGCATCAGTTTTGATAAGAAGTGAAGTTTTGTTGAATGCGTGATTATATTAATCATGGTAGGGTAAACATTTGGATGTATAGGGGACAGATGCAGAAAAGCAAAGTGATACTTCTTTACCAACAAAGAAAAGCTCATGACCAATCATTATGGCCAATTTGGGGTCTGTATCCTTTGTGTAGGTTGGCAGAAGTGTTGGGTCATTTTCGGAAGTGTCAGGCAACTGACGGCACCTGTAATTTACGCTCCATGTTCATTGTCGAATCTGGATCGTTAGGCAGACCTGTCATTCGTCCAAAAGTTTGTTTTGCAAGTTCTGTTTGGTTTGAAATGGACCTAATAATAAATCTTGTCTGTTTCGGACAACCAAATTTGATAATATTTTGATGAGAATTATTACGTGGTGATGAAAATAATAACACTGGAGACAACCAATTAACCAATTTTCATCGAGGTTTGATTTCTTGACAGGGACCAGTTGGCTGATACTTTATTTATCATTGATTTTTTTTTTTTTTTTTTTTTTTTTTTTCCCTCTATAAACATATTATTTGTATATATTTCTAAATCATCATATAAGCATTAGCATTTCAGTGCAGAGAATTGTATTTCAAAGGAATGACCCATGATCACTGAAACGGCAAAATAATGAGTTTGCATTCTTCAGCAAGGTGATTGATATCAGCTTGAATGTTTGAATAATAGACATTTATATGAAATGCTTTATATGCAAACAAATCAGGTGGAACAAGGTTCAAAAGGGCGGGTACAGTTGCATCTCATAGTCTCAAAGAGACGAGACAATCTACAGGCCGCACTTAGGAATATAGGGATTAAGATGCTTGAACGCAAACTCATTATGTCGAATCAAAATCATAATAATTTCCCGATAATTGGCCAGAAAATAAAAACCACCCAGGTGAAAAGTATCTACGAGAGGGAATCATTAAAGAGGCAGGCCTTTTGATGATATCAAGCCAGAAACGCAATGGCATAATTATCACCATGATTTATTTACTAATTTTACAAGTTTTTATTGAGAACCTGGCCTCCAATTCAGTTAATGTATCAAACCTCTTTGGCCAAACGATTGATCCTTGTGCTTGTAACGGCCAAATAAAAGCAGAGAAATGCCCGTTGTCAATATCTATTCTAGCCGTGTATTGTTTATGGGTACCGTATTTACTCGAGTATAAGTCGAGGTTTTTTTCCAAAAACTCTTAGTTAATGTTTAGGGGGTCGACTTATACACGAGAGCAACCTGTGGACGAGGATTTACGCCAAAAAATTACGACACTATGAGTTTTCATTACGAACATTCTTATTTTCGAAATAACGAATATCGGACATAGCGGGTCGGTTTAACAGTCTTATACTCGAGTAATTACGGTAAAACGTAAATACGATCTTCATATTTTCGAAATAACGAATATCAGTCGCAACAGATTGATTTTAATTGCGTTTTAAATGATAAAGAAAGGTATTTACCCAATATTACTGGTCTATTATTCGAAACGCTTTGTTTTGACTTTGTTCTCACTGATTCCAATTATCAGCGTTCACAGTTTTGCAATACGTCTTTGTTTCCACTGCTTTGAGTCGTGTCTTCCCGCTTGGAAAGAAATGCTTGAATAATGAAAACGCTTTGTTATTCTCAACCTGCGAAGCGTAATTGTGATAATATTAAGTAAATACCTTTATTTATCATTTAAAACGCAATTAAAATCGATCCACGTGTGAGAGCATTTCTGTCAATTTCTCAAGATCGCCATTTTGAAAGGCGGGAGAGGGGTAAATACGTCCGATGTCTATTATTTCGAAACGCTTTGTTCTGACTTTGTTTTCACTGATTCCAATTATCAGCCTTCACAGTTTTGCAATTCGTCTTTGTTTCCACTGCTTTGAGCCGTGTCTTCCCGTTTGGACAGAAATGCTTTCACGCTAGTATTGCGTAATGCATGTTAAATGAATGGAAGGTGTCAATTGCATTTAAATGATAAATAAAGGTATTTACCCAATATTATCACGATGATTTACAGCCGATCGAGTGCTATAAACGATAATAATTAAAAACGATATAATGAATATCTTTGGCTTTATAATACACAAAGAAATATTCTACCACGTGTTAGTTTTGACGCTGAGATCAAGGACGTCACGTACATCGATTGGCCACGTGACTCGCAAGTCATGTGATCATTGACTTTGCAGATTTGCCAGAGAATTGCGTTTTAAATGATAAATAAAAGTGTTTACCCAATATTAACACAAAATACGCTTTGCATGTCGAGAACAGAACAAAACCATTCATCCATTTAACATGGGAAGACACGACTCAACACGTGGTCGCAATTTTGAAAGGCGGAAGTGACGGAAGTGAATATTTCTTTGTGTATTAACACGCTTTGTTTTGATGCTAAAAACGATATAAACAATAATAATTAAAAGCGATATAATGAATATCGTTGGCTTTATAATACACAAAGAAATATTCTCCCACGTGTTGGTTTTGATGCTAAGATTAAGGACGTCATGTACATCGTATTACGTTCTACATCGTGGAGAAATTCTTGCGAAAAATAATTTGTGATAATATTGGGTAAATACCTTTATATATCATTTAAAACATATTATTTCAAAATGCTTTGTTTTGACTTTGTTTTCACTGATTTCAATTATCAGCGTTCACAGTTTTGCATCTCGTCATTGTCTCCACTGCTTTGAGTCGTGTCTTCCCTTGTTGACAGAAATGCTTTCACACGTGGATCGATTTTAATTGCGTTTTAAATGGATTGATGGTTTTGTTCTGTTCTCGAACAATTTGTGATAATATTGGGTAAATACTTTTATTTATCATTTAAAACGCAATTAAAATCGACCCGCTACGTCTGATATCCGTTATTTCGAAAATATGAACATCGTATTTACGTTTTACCGTATTTACTCGTGTATAAGACTGCCAAGATCTTATATCGTAAGCATATTTAAGTTTCACTTTTAAAATGACCGCCAAGCTTCAGCTGAAGCTTGAATGGTAGCAGAGCCGATATGTCAAGAAAAACCAACTCGACTTATATTCGGAAACTGTTTTTTTTCAAGAAAAATAACCTCAATTTTGGGGGGTCGACTTATACACGAGTCGACTTATACACGAGTAAATACGGTATGTGTATATTTGTCTTTCAAAAGGATTCCTGGTAGAAAATTAACTTCATTTTGACATACATATATAAATCATTTGTTAACCCCTCAGCAACTTTAGGATTGGAATGGTATTGTTATTGCCAGTATGGATGTCCTGGCAGCTCTTTTTGCAGGCCAATGCTCTGTAATTATATTGACCTTATGTTTTAAACTCAGCAATTATTTACACATGGGATGGGGAATGTTGAGGAATTTAGGTAATGAAGGGTTTTTTCATTTATTGATTAAGTTTCACATTAGGCAAGACATCTTTAACGAAAATGTGCTTTTATTTTACATTGCTCATTTAAAATATTAGCTTATGGCTCGCTCAAACTTTGAAAATTATAAAGAAAATTATAATACTGTACTAAGTGGCCTAGCAGATATATTTAATAAACACCCAAGAACATCTCATTTATTGATTTTCTACACATTATCCACAAAGTAATGGTTTAATAAAGCTTTACCTCATAAAATACAATTATACAATTACTTTAATATAAAAAGGATTCTTCAATTTTACTCTTAGCTTATACATTAGCTTATGCGTCTCTAATTAAATCTCTAATAAAATCTCTATATACCTGCCTCTATCTCTCTCCAATTAAATGTCTAATCTCTATCTCCACATATCTCATACCCCAATCTATATATCTCTCTTTAATTTTATCTCTGCATCCTAATTTGTCTTTGAATAATTTCTTACTCCAAAAAGATAAATAATAATTGAAATGGGCAGAATCTTGAAGCATTTCCAAATCTATTTCAGATAAGTAAAATAGGTTTCTGGTGTCTGTGAAACAGACAAGGAGGGCAATAGAAATGGATCTACTCTGATCCAAATGAGGCAATCAAGACGTAACGATGTGTATTTCGGAATGCCAGAATATCTCAGGAAACACCCTTTGGGTATTTCTCAAGTCATATACATTTCCTTAGAAGTGGAACATTTTGGTCCCAAGCCAAAATCGCTTTTGCCAAAAGACGACTTACTCTGAAACGCAAGATGATGTTAAGACTTTGAAACGTCAAAACCTTGCCAATTTCATGTCAACTCGTATGAAATTTATGTAACAAGTGGCATGTGTTGAAATGACTTGTGGCACAAAACCAGGTAAAGCTGGAAATAATTTCGCCCAAGGTGTGTACATTGATTGTCGAGGATAAGGCCAGGAATTGTAAACATTCCTGATCAGGTAGCCCCAGACACCACAAGCCTATTAGCAAAGTGGCTTGGGTTTCTTGAAAACCTTGTCTTCGTTCAAACCACATGTACTAGTACCGTGTATTGTTATTGGTTAAACCATATTTAATTCAGGTATTGAGTGTTGAACAGAAAATATCCTATATAAAAGAAAGGTGTGAAAAATGTGTTTATGTCTATGAAGTTGATTTTTCAAACAATAGTATTAGAGATGTGTTTATTATTCACATTTTCTGACTTCATCTCATATCCAGGTCTCATAAGTTGGAGCCAAACATCTATATGGTCACACGTAATCATGATCGAATAAGGTCATGCATGGCAATCAGGTGATATCATCTGGTCGCGCATAGCTTTTGCGTACCACTATTTGGTCATGCATACCTCACACATGACACAATACAGTCACGCAGACCAAATAGATGTTTAGCTCCAGTTGCTTGTTGTTCTATTTATTAAAACCACTGATTAGGTTTTGTGGGAGAATTTAACGAAGAGAAGAAATGAATATTATGTGTAATTTCATTATTTTCATCACAATACAGAATTCCATGTTATGTAACTATATGATGATTTTAATTTCTGCAGGAAATACGGGCACAAGAGAAGACGCCACAGGTACCAAAACTGATACTTCTAATCTGCAAACGGTTTGGATAGGTGGGTCCTTGACTTAGTCAGTGTTTTGTTAACAATTACGGTGGCGTTTGGGGCTTTGGGCACGGTGGCAGTAACAAATCTCAAATCCTTTTAGTAGTTTCCAAGCATTTATTTCTTCACTATTTAAATTCATCGGTTAATGATGCATTTCTCTCCATTTAATAGATATTTTTGCATAAATACAAAGGTAATTTCCAATTTGAGAAAGTGTTTAAAATGTAATTTAATTAATAATTTTGTCTTTAAGGGGGTTAATTAATGATTTTTTGATGTGATTAATAAAAAATAAAGCAGTGATAATTCTATTCAAGGACTCAATCTATCTTAACTCAATTAAATTACACCATCACCACACATTCAGAGGCTTTCACAATGTGTTTTACCACACTGGCACCTCACTACACAAAATATATATGTTGTTTAAAGCATCTAGAGAATACAATTTAAAATGAATGAATCATTTAAGATTACTGAGTGTTTATTTATATGATTGATAATGATTTATCAGCGCGGGCCTTTGTAATACAGCTCCTTTGTGATTCATTGGATTTGAGTCAGATTTGTGGAGAAATAGAAGAAATAAGTTTGAGAGGTTTTTGCTATTCATTCCTTCCTGGAACCAGGTAGTATCATTATGCCAGTGCTTATAACATGCATTATATAAGGGGACCCAGGTTAATATTAAATTAAAAGGTACAAATGCCTAGTTACATTCTTCAACCATGAAGTTTTGATACAGTGATATTTGAAATAAAATAAAAGAGTTAAATGAGAGTGAACTCGATCAGATAACTGCAAACTAAATGAGATGAAAAGGTTTGATTTCTTTAACATCATAATTTTATCATATATAATAATTAATTGTATCTGACACATCGGAGAATTGACAAGGTTCAATATTTTTTGTTGTTGACATTATCTGAACTGTTCAGATCCTACGTTTAAGTTCTGTGTTGTAAGAGTCATTTGAAATGCCATTCAGCATTGCTCATTAAACTAAAGGCCATGTTTTGCTCCACGGCATGTTTAATGACATATTTTCCATGAAATATCGAACAGTGCGTGTTGGCATTGTTCTTTTTACAAATAGCATTGTATTTCATAACAAAGAATATCACTCACATCTTTTCACGCAATGAACATGAGTGAAATGAACTTACGAAAACAATCATTCTTTCATATGAAATGTGAGCCTGTTTTGTACATTTTCTCAGCATGTGTAGAAGGTACTTGGATATTTTCTTTGTTTTTAAATGCTTCATTCGGTCGTTCTATTGTTCAGTTAACTTATCCTCGTTTTCAGAGGATCATATTCATTTGTTTTGACTACTATTACAAAAATGTCATTCATAATCATATTGAGAATATAATCTTTTGCAAGAGGTGGAGATATGTGGCTTGTCCTTCCATATTTGGCTTTGGGATATGAAATAAACGTCAGTGGTGTGCATTTCATGTGATATACATTTATGTCTCTGTGTCTGTCTGTGTGGTAATATACGTCTGAACATGTGATATGAATGACAAATGAGTAATTTCTTGGCAAATAATGGGAAATCAATTAAGGTGGGAAGCAGTTCTGAAACCTAAACCACCTGTGTTAATGCCAATTTATCAATATAACGTCTGTATAAAAACAGGACATTCACCCTTCATCAACCGATACATATTTATTTGATACAGAAATAACCAGGAATTGCATTAAAATTCTTTGCTCGATGAAAAACTACACAGCATCTTCCCCTCTTGGCAAATGTTATATTTCTCTATGTGTTTTATCTTGCCCCATCCACACCCGCTCCGACCTACTTTGACGGCGATACAGGTAGCGTTCGAGACAGCAGTATTGATTAGGAAATGATACGTCTGGCCAAGGTGTGAGGATCATTGATGTGACAATCACAGGTATTCACGCATTTCGTGTTTTGGTTGTCACACCTCTCATCATCATGCAACTATCACTGTGAGAGTCATGAATACACCACACGTAGTTCTGGCTTGCTATGCAAAATTTATCGTCGCTTATCAACACTTGTGAAAAAAAAACTTGTTGAAGTTGTTTTATGCATTATAAAAGTTTATATTATTGATTCACTGATTTGGATTTTATCACTGAAAGGAATTAAAAAATGATGTGTTAACAGAATAATTAAATACAATGTTAGTCCTAAATATGATGTCAGTGTGAAGTCAATATGACCAGATCAAAATAATATCATTGCACGTGTAAGTGAAAACAAAGTGATTTCTTGTATTGATGGAGATGTGTGTTTGGGGATTTTTTTTTTCTCATGAATAAATTTTCAGGGAAAGTTTTTTTTTTTTTTTTTCGAACCTGGGCAAAAGCCTTTTTGGAAATAATCCCTGTCCTTAACAATCAAATCTTTTCATTGTTTGATCAAGACGGGAAAAAAAATATTTTTCTTTTTTTTCTTCAAAAACCAGGACCTTATCTTCATTGCCTGCACCCCTGCAGGATTTGCCCACACGTCCAATCAGTTTCCTTTTCTATTTTTTTTTTTTTTTAGTTCTTCCGCGGTTACATTTCCTGTGTGAGCCCGAGCTTGTCGAGTGTCATTGTTGTCGCGATCCAGGCCACCGGTGGCCATAAAGGCGTGGATTTTCTGGGGGATAGGCCTCCAGGCCGCTGGAACATTACATAATACTCTGATACAAGTCATTGTTCTTGAGAGCCACCCCCACCTGCAGACTCCTGCAATGCTCTGCATTCCCCACAATGGCTTCCTTTCTCCTCCACATTGTGCCATTTAATTGTGGAAATGTTTGCAAATTTCGCCCTTTAATGTCGAGAAAATAATGTGAGAAACAAGGATAAGAAATCAAGAGAGACGCAGGAAGATGCATTTAGTTGTTAATTTTGCTGCGCCTGAAAAATCGACAGGTGACAAAATTTTGACGATTAAGTCAAATTATGTTCTTTCACAGGTAGCGGTGGCCAGAATTTTAATCCTCCCCTATTGTCTTATAACACGCATTATGCAATCAGGCCCATGTTTTTCAGGAGATGCGAGAAATAAGAGAGAGTGCTGTATAAATGCACAAACGATGGCGGATTCTGGAGAAGGCACGAGCCTTTGTGTCGGTCCACCCATCCAAAGGGGCATTATTATTACTCATGAAATTTCTCTCAGTTTTTCATCAAGGGTAACAAACCAGTGTGCCTTTTAGTGGTGTTATTCATGCATTTAATCCTCTTTATCCCTCGGCACTCTGACATAAGCATGGCCACCTCAGTGAGATATTGCATCATCAGCTCAAAGTCGATTTAAAAAAAAAAAAAAAAAAAAAATCATTTTTCTCACACATTTTTTTTTTTGTGACTGTTCTCATCGTCAGCTAGGATATCAAGCTTGACTGTGGTGACAACTCAAAAAAGTGCACAGATCTTTTAATCTTCATAATCTTTAGGCGAATTTAGTGCAGTTTGATTGAAACTAAAAACATAATACTGTTACAGAAAACTTTGTCATTGAAGTGAAAAATTCTATCAATTTCCCGCAAAGTTTCCATAAAAGATAAGGAAGTCTTTTTGCAATCAAATTAAATGCTTTGTCCATTAGTTAATTGTGAGTTATAGGCATTGAATGCCAAGAGAAATGGTTCCTTTTATTTTCACTTTTGATAGATAACTTAGAAAGAGAAAATACTGTTAATGTTGAGGAATACGAAGGAAAACTTGACATACCGTGAAGGTGGGTTGACTGCCAGTATTGACGGCATTAACTGTGGCAGCGAGTTGCCAGCAGGGTGGGTGTCGTGCAATACCAGGCAGTAGTGACACCTGGTGACAGACCGATTGTCACTCACGCTCATGACACGTGAGGCTTCGTCGCCCTGTTCCTCCTAACAAAGACAAATCACACCGCTTTACAGAATAATAAAAATATCATTACCTTGTATCATTACAATATCATTACCTTGTATCGGGGGCATCTTTTCTTTTATGTTTATTTTTTTATTTTTTTATTGAGAGTTGCAGGACATAAATATGACATTATTAATGATACTATGTCTTTCACGTAGAAAGTCAAAACGAAACTTTACAGCAGCTGATTTGAACTTGACTGAGTTACAGCCCCCTCCCTTAAGAAAGGGTATGGACCCTTACAACATTAAAAAAGATTCATAAGGGATGGTAACAGGCAAGGTAGAAAGGAAATTGGAAACAAGCTTTTTGCAGTTTCAAATATAATGATTAACCACAACACTATTTTTGGGATCATAATATAGGGGTATTCCTGCCCACATCTGATATTTGTCTTTTTCAATGTTGGTATAAAAGAAACTAATATGAATTCCTTTGCATCCTGTTTTCTGAATGAAATATCAGTGACAAAAGGCAGGTTTCAGTTTCTCTTGAGACAAGAAAGTGGATATGAGAGGCATTGAACTGAAATTAAATCAACAAATGGGATGTAAACTAAGAATGACTTTCAACCTGATTAATACAATGATGTGTTAATGACACTTCAAAGACATGATGTTGAATTTCAGAATAAAGTTACAATAAATTGATGCATCATTCATTTTCCACTTTGCAGATTTCTAAAAAGAAAATTCTAAACATACTGAAGATAATTGATTTTTCAGCTTTATAAGCAAAAGTACAGTGTTTGATATCGTAACCTGAGGAATATATTGGTTTGTTTTACAATATACATTCATAAAGGATATATTTTATTTGTTAGTAATGTGTTGAGCAGTAATGTTTAGCATACCAGAAAAAAAATTGACAAAACAAACTTTGTGAAGGTAAAAAGGGTTGTTATAAACATGATAACTTTCATATTGGAACATGGATTGCCTAAATTTGAAAGAGGAAAGATTGAAATGATAAAATGAAAACATGAGAACAGATCTCGTTATTTAGAAATATAAGTAATTTAGAAGTCTTCATGTAATGCATATGAATAAAGAAAAGAATTTTATTAACATTTTTTTAAACAGAAAATGTCCCCATCATGTGATTTTAAAATATTTTGGCAATATTTCAAGGTGCCTTATCAATAATATTTGTCATAGAGATACATTATAAAAGTAAATAACTAACCAGTTGCAATTCTATTTGCTTAAAGATGGTATTCATCAAAATTCAAGGAAATCCTTTCCTCATTTCCTTGTATGTATTATGGCCTGCAGTCAGTTTGACCTAGTTCTGACCCACAAGAGGTTGACAAATAAAAATGATCATGTTTGTCAAAGGTTTATTATTTTCCATTGAAATATAATAGTATTTATTGTTACTAGACTGACATACTGATTGGAGCATTGCCAACTTCTCATCAAGCTCAGTCCCTGGCAAAATTTAGCTTTTCCTTCTAGCATGAACATTTTTATGTTCCACAAAGACAACATCGAAATTATGAAGTGCAAGTTACAATTTCTTTAAGATGACATTAGATATCCAAAAATCATCAAATGCTTTTTCATGTTATTTTTTTTATTGAGGTCAATGATATCAGCTTCTTAGAAAATTGAGAAGCACAGTGAGAGAAGACTAAAGGTGTCCTGGAGATAAGACGACCATTAAAAGGCTCCATCGGTCTGAGTAGAAACATTTATAGCTTATGTTAAGAGAGGCAGAGAAATTCAGGCACCGTGGAAGTAAAAAAAAGTATGAAGTAAAAAATGACGGGAAATAAAAAATATATATGAAAAAGACAGATGGGAGTCTTGAAGTTTTAAACGGAAAATGAAAGGGCAAAAACATGGCAGTTGTTATAGATCAGATTAGCATGAGAATCTGTGAGAGAAAGTAGGAAAGAAGAGAAGTCATAAACAACTGTTGAATAACAAATAGAAACCAGGAAAAGGAAATCAATTGTGAAATTAGGAGGGAAAATATCGAGAAAAAAAATGAATGGAAGCTTCAAGGACAAATTCGGAAGATTTTGCTTGGGATTGTTTTGAGGATTTAAATGAGTTTATACACAAGGAATTGGGCCTTGCATTGTTTTATGTTATCATTGTAGTGTTATAATGGATTAATGGGCTGAACCCAGCTGTTCTGGCCCTGTATGTCTTTTAAGCAGGCTTATAACATGAGTTCTGTACTTTGGCATTTCTTTGAAGCTGATGTTGACATGAGCTCGGATGAATACATTTTATTACCTTGTATTTGATTTTATTACCCTGTATTTGATTTGTGCTGCATTTAGTCATTCATTCCATCTGTACAAGATTTCCTATTGATCTTTTATTCTTTGGTATATAAAGCTCTCTTGCAGCAAAACTAATCATATTATTGTCTTGGCACAGGGTAATAAATCTTTTTTCTATTATTTAATGTAACTCATCTAAGGTTCAGTTGAGTACAAATTGGAGAGTAATTTTTGCAAATGTTTTGTGCCTTTACGTATGTCATATATTCAGCCTGTTATGGTAGGGAGGGTTTATCTGTGCCCCAATATATGTGAAACCCGTGCAGGCAGGAGGGGTGTTATCTGTGCCCCAGTATGTGCAACCTGTGCAGGCAGGAGAGGTGTTATCTGTGCCCCCCAGTATGTGCAGCCTGTGCAGGCAGGAGGGGTGGTATCTGTGCCCCAGTATGTGCAACCTGTGCAGGCAGGAGGGGTGTTATCTGTACCCCAGTATGTGCAACCTGTGCAGGCAGGAGGGGTGTTATCTGTACCCCAGTATGTGCAACCTGTGCAGGCAGGAGGGGTGTTATCTGTACCCCAGTATGTGCAACCTGTGCAGGCAGGAGGGGTGTTATCTGTACCCCAGTATGTGCAACCTGTGCAGGCAGGAGGGGTGTTATCTGTGCCCCAGTATGTGCAACCTGTGAAGGCAGGAGGGGTGTTATCTGTGCCCCAGTATGTGCAGCCTGTGCAGGCAGGAGGGGTGTTATCTGTGCCCCAGTATGTGCAACCTGTGCAGGCAGGAGGGGTGTTATCTGTGCCCCAGTATGTGAAACCTGTGCAGGCAGGTGGGGTGTTATCTGTACCCCAGTATGTGCAACCTGTGCCGGCAGGTGGGGTGTTATCTGTGCCCCAGTATGTGCAGCCTGTGCAGGCAGGAGGGGTGTTATCTGTACCCCAGTATGTGCAACCTGTGCAGGCAGGAGGGGTGTTATCTGTACCCCAGTATGTGCAACCTGTGCAGGCAGGAGGGGTGTTATCTGTACCCCAGTATGTGCAACCTGTGCAGGCAGGAGGGGTGTTATCTGTGCCCCAGTATGTGCAACTTGTGCAGGCAGGAGGGGTGTTATCTGTACCCCAGTATGTGCAACCTGTGCAGGCAGGAGGGGTGTTATCTATGCCCCAGTATGTGCAGCCTGTGCAGGCAGGAGGGGTGTTATCTGTGCCCCAGTATGTGCAACCTGTGCAGGTAGGAGGGGTGTTATCTGTGCCCCAGTATGTGCAACCTGTGCAGGCAGGAGAGGTGTTATCTGTGCCCCCCAGTATGTGCAACCTGTGCAGGCAGGAGGGGTGTTATTTGTGCCCCAGTATGTGCAACTTGTGCAGGCAGGAGGGGTGTTATTTGTGCCCCAGTATGTGCAACCTGTGCAGGCAGGTGGGGTGTTATCTGTGCTCCAGTATGTGCAACCTGTGCAGGCAGGAGGGGTGTTATCTGTGCCCCAGTATGTGCAGCCTGTGCAGGCAGGAGGGGTGTTATCTGTGCCCCAATATGTGCATCCTGTCAATGTTGGAGGGGTGTTGTCTGTGCCCCAGTATGTGCAGCCTGTGCAGGCAGGAGGGGTGTTATCTGTGCCCCAGTATGTGCAACCTGTGCAGGCAGGAGGGGTGTCATTTGTGCCCCAGTATGTGCAACCTGTGCAGGCAGGAGGGGTGTTATCTGTGCCCCAGTATGTGCAACCTGTGCAGGCAGGAGGGGTGTCATTTGTGCCCCAGTATGTGCAACCTGTGCAGGCAGGAGGGGTGTCATTTGTGCCCCAGTATGTGCAACCTGTGCAGGCAGGAGGGGTGTTATCTGTGCCCCAGTATGTGCAACCTGTGAAGGCAGGAGGGGTGTTATCTGTGCTCCAGTATGTGCAGCCTGTGCAGGCAGGTGGGGTGTTATCTGTGCTCCAGTATGTGCAACCTGTGCAGGCAGGAGGGGTGGTATTTGTGCCCTAGTATACATGCAACCCATCATGGCCGGGAGTAGTTAATTTATACTGGAGTACATGTTTACATTTGCAACCAATCATCATGGCAAGGTTTCTGGAAAGGTCTTTGAACATCGCAGTTTATAAGAAAAACAAATGAACAATCACAGCCATCTGCTTGATTCTCATGTTTGAGATATGGAATATTGTTCTCTTTTTTTCACATGAGAATACAGACAGATAAATCATCCAAACCAGGCTTACATAATATATATCTAGGCTTATATAATATATCCAGGCTTGCATGATATATTCAAGCTTGCACCATATATCCAGGCTTGCATCATATATCCAGGCTTGCATCATATATCCCAACTTACATCATATATCCAGGCTTGTGCCACCCATTTAGGCTTGCATCTTATATCCAGGCTTGAATTATATATCCAGGCTTACATCTTATATCCAGGCTTGCATCTTATATCCAGGCTTGTATTATTTATCCAAGCTTGCATCATATATCCAGGCTTGTATTATATATCCAGGCTTGCATCTTATATCCAGGCTTGCATCTTATATCCAGGTTTGCATTATATATCCAGGCTTGCATCTTATATCTAGGCTTGTATTATATATCCAAGCTTGCATCTTATATCCAGGCTTGTATTATATATCCACGCTTGCATCTTATATCCAGGCTTGCATCATATATCCAGGTTTGCATTATATATCCAGGCTTGCATCTTATATCCAGGCTTGCATCATATATCCAGGTTTGCATTATATATCCAGGCTTGCATCTTATATCTAGGCTTGTATTATATATCCAAGCTTGCATCATATATCCAGGCTTGTATTATGTATCCAGGCTTGCATTATATATCCAGGCTTGCATTATATATCCAGGCTTGATTCATATATCCAGGCTTGTATTATATATCCAGGCTTGCATCTTATATCCAGGCTTGCATCATATATCCAGGCTTGATTCATATATCCAGGCTTGTATTATATATCCAGGCTTGCATCATATATCCAGGTTTGCATTATATATCCAGGCTTGCATTATATATCCAGACTTGCATCTTATATCCAGGCTTGTATTATATATCCAGGCTTGCATCATATATCCAGGCATACATCATATATCCAGGCTTGTATTATATATCCAGGCATACATCATATATCCAGGCTTGCATCATATATCCAGGCTTGAATCATATGTATATATGCAACATCGCTGGACAATATGAATAATTCATGAGCACTTAATATGAGATGAAAGATGTGTTCTGATGCAGGTTAAACTTCCATCCATACATGATTAAAACAAATAGCAGTGGTTTTTTGTATTATCTTTGAACCACAAACACACAGAGTTTGCACACAATATTCTTCATAATGATTATAAAATCCATCCAGAAATATCTCTTAGCATCAGTTATTTGACACAGAGAACTATTCATGTTTCATCCTTGCCAATATGAATATTGGCAAGAATCAAATAATATTTAGAAAAACAGGTTGATTATTAATGGTGGAGTTATTTGTGTAGATTTGTATGGCAATGCTGAAAGGTATTTGGAAGTTTTATCTTTGTTTCTGGCTCTGGAATAACTCCAGATGCATCAGCGACAGTAGTGATGCTTTGAGAATACACAAAGTGTGTTTGGAAAACTTCTCATTTTTATTCATTTTGTGATAGCTAAAACCGTCAGTTATATCTGCACAAGTCAACGGGCAAAGGGGAGAAGTTTGAAAAAACACTCCTCCCATGATGCAACAGAGTGACAGTTGCCTTCAATATAGAAAGGTTAAAGTTAAGCAAGGCGGGGGTGCCCGACATCTCTGACAGGGGCGAACGCTCGCGATGAACTCGCTAGAAAATTGCTCTGTCGGTGGGTGTTAAAAACATCCGCACAACATTTTCGCTGGGTGTCATCCGGTGTTTGTGGGCCCTCTTGAAGTTTTATCACTCCACACAAAGAGCAAACTCTCATCTTCTCCTGACACTTCCATCTCGGCTTCACATTTCAGCGATCCTTTGTGGTTCACATCTCGCCTTCCCATTTCTCTGATCCTTTGTGGTCTATCAGCGGTAAGAGATGTCCAGTGGAGAGCTATCATCCGATCCTCCGGATTCTGCTGGGTGATAGCCATACTTTTTAATTTCGGCCAGCATCCCTGTGTGCCCGACCGTGCAGGCACCTATCACCGCTTCATCTCTCCACGATAAAAGATCTGTCCCCTGCCAATCTTTTGAAATAACTCAAATAAGATATGTGGCAAAGCCATTTTTTTTTTTTTTTTTTTTTTTTTTTGCGTTTGATGGTAAATATTTGAGTGTTGTGGTCAAATGTTCACTTTTTGTATAACTGTCACATAATAATTGTTTCCCCTTTTCGACTGTGTGAGGTAACATCACCTTCGTCAGCTCACACCATTAATCATCGGAAGCAGGTAATTAATCAAACACAACAGCTTGCTTGACAGCTGTCACCCTCCTTGCTCCAGGCCCACATCTGACACACAACCCTATTTACAGTGTTGCCAAAACACCAACTCCAATTTCCATTTCCCACCCCCTTCTCTCAACCACCCGATCCCCACACCTCACTATTACCACCCTCCCGACCCTGGCCCACAATGACCCTGGTCCCCAACTATCCAGACCCCCCCTAAATATTTAACCCCCCCCTCCCAACCCTCCTGACCCCATACCATCCAGACCCCACAAGCCTCTCAACCCCCCAATTGTCCAAACCCCCTCAAGACACCCCATCCAGGTCATTGCCACTAATGCACAAGTGTTAAAAAATGTTTTGTTTTTTATCCTCGACTTTATCTCTGGGAGTTTGGTAGGATGCCGTCATTATGCGAATTACCAAATACCCAGGGTAGCGAAGCACGACTGGGAGTTCAGTGTCAAACAAGAACAATACAACACCCACCGTTTGATCATTTTCACCCTTTTATGAAATTTAATTATTATCCAATTATGTTGGGTTTTTTTTACACGAGAAGCGGGAGAAGTTGGCATTTTAGCGAGGTCTCTCACATTCCCAGGGATGAACCCGCTCTCCGCGCTGGTGGGAGCAACCCCCATGTACCATCGCTCAGAATCACCTGACAGATTTCATCAATTCCTTCTCAAAACTTGAGGAAAATTGATTAAAAAATAAAGGAACATGCTCTTTTAATCAATTTGACTTCAAAACATTCAAAGTTCATTAAGAAATTCATTTTTGTAATGAAAAGAAAGGAAGAGGATTTTTTGTGTCTACCAAAGGACCCATCAGGAAGGTCATTTCATGTCAGGTATCATTTGTCATCCGTAATTATTAGACTTCAAAGCTTTTCTTGTCCCAAACTTCACAAGGTAAGGATTGTTGTGAAAAGAAATGTCCCCATCATGACTTCTGCAACCTCCGTGCATATTTAGTGAGCTGTGAATCACATTTGAATTTCTTTATATTTTCATACAGTTAAATGACCTAAGTTTCTATAACTCTGCAGAGGTGTGTGTCAACATACAACCATGCGTGATGGATGAAGACTCGTAGCTTGAACTTTATGTAAACCCAGATGAGGCTCAAAGTTAGTTTAGCACAGTTTGATGTCATTCTTGCACTATAAATAAGATTGTGTCCTTGATGATGCAATAATCATATCCTTTTACAGTTGTGATGTCATATTACCTTACAGTACCTCTCTGATGACACTTCAGCAGAGGATAGGGCCAAACCTGGAGAGTGCCTGTTGCAGACAACTATTTATTAGCCTAATAGATGCTATTTAAATGGCTAATTTCTATTTATATAGCTTCTACAGTCAGAAAAGAAGTTTGAAATGAAAGGCATACAAATACGTCTTCAAAATGATAAAATGCAAAGGATATTTTAAAAATTGATGGATAATATCTTTAATTATTTAGCGTTTAGCAGGATTATCTCTCAAAAGATACAATTGTTAATTTTGGTATCAGCTGAACAAACTACAGAGTAGGTCATCACCAAGTCATTTTTCTTATCAGTGATCTCATTATTCGAGGCACTGATGAAAGTTAATAGTATTGATTGACATTTGTCCTCAATAGAATACTTGCCGGTGCCAGCTAATACGCTCCTAAACTAACCTAGAGGGCAGTGCAGTCCATGAAAACCAGATCGGAATGAACTTTGTTTAACCTTTGATGAAGCCTGCAGAATCAAATAGCAGAGGAGAATAGTGTGGTCAGCCAAGTCTTTGTCACATAGATATGATACGTCCCATCCCTCCAAACACGCTCGTCTTTGTAATTATCCAATCAAACGTCCATCAAAATGCCTGCGATTGAAGTTGGCAGTATCGCATTATATGATAAGATTTCATCTGATTGGTAGGGAAGGCTGTGATTTGAACATCTTTGTCCAGGTCAATAATCAAATTCTCTTCATCCAAATGATAAGTTCATTGTCTCCTGACACAAATGCAGTCCATGATATTCTGCAGCAAAACAAAGATTTCCTGGACAAGGTCCGTGATTTTATTTCATCTGTCCATTTCCAGAATATATTTCAGGGGTCGATATGACAACACAGTGTGAAAAGAAGAAATAAGACTGACTCCTGTAGTGAGGTTTGTTTGTAGTGGGGGGGGGGGGGGGCTTTCACAAATCATAATGGTAACATTCACTTGTCTTGAAGCTATAAAAGGTTTTAAGGGCACTTAGGTTTAATGCAATTTGAATAACCCGAAAATTGTTTTTTAATGCCTTGGAGGGTTTGGTGAAATTTCTCGAGTGCTTTTCTCCGTGTAACGGTAATGTGAAACAAGATAAAATTAAAAGAACATTCCACAAGAAAAAAGCCCTCTTTTTCCAGGTGTTGATTTTGTTGAGGCACTGGTTTGAGTTGCGCTCTTTTATGTGGAGAAAAAGCACTCCAGCGATGATACTTTTGTTGCTGGGGCCTAGTTGACAAGCACAATGGGTCCTGTCAGAAATAATTAAGTCATTGCACTTTTCTTCCAGTGCCTTTTCGCTCCCCTCAAACCAGGCGCAGCTAATTGAGCGCCATTTTTGTTGCATTGGAGCTCGCCATAGTTTGTTGGTTCGGCTCAATAAGGTGATTCACCCACGCCAAGCCTGCCGGGGAAAACCAGGGAAATTGGGATCAGGGAATGACAATCCCTCGCGATGCCGGAAGGCACTCGGTGGGGTTGCCATGGTATCCATTTGTTTGGAAGGGGTGCAAAAGTCCAGGGGTTCCCCACACATGACGTGAACAACAGCTGTTTTACTTTTTAAATGGCCTCGATTTTCAAAATTGAAATTAAATCCTGGATAAATATCGGGAAAATGGATGGTGGACTTCTATGCTCTGAGCATCTCAAATAATGTCAGTGTTAAAATTCTCACAATAAGATCAAATAAAAGAATTGGTTTGCAGAAAATCACTTCTGTATTCTTTGAACTTTAAGGATATTTTTACTGTAATATTATATGAATATAAGAAATTTTACATTTTGTCTTTTGCTATATTTAAGAGAGATGATTTAATCTCAAGACAAAAATAGAATTGATTCATAAATGATAGTTGGACAATGTACATTTTCTTAACAAGACCAAATGAGTGCGAAATAAGTACATATTTGTTATTTCTCAACATAAGATCATTATACAGACCAATAATTGTAGTAGTTAGGCTATGACCTTTATTTATCTCATTTCCAAAAACACCAATTTTTTTTTTTTTTTGTTTGATAGATTTGTAAAGAAGTGCATAAGGGCATTGATTATCAAGTGAAGTTAGATATTGATGAGTACAGGATCCTGGTGGGACGCGAGTGATCACGGCACCGTTGAGATGAGAGGCGACCCCTCCCTGGACAGTACTCACTGGCTTATGAGCTCAGATCCGAGACTTCACTGCCTGCTCCCCAGTAAGACTCATATTGACACAGACAATGGCAGCCGGGATAGCGGTGAACTGCTCGGCCGGGGTGGTGGGATTGCGAGCTATGCCCTGTCATTTGTAATGCAAGGCCAAGAAATGAGCGTTGTCGTTGTTTCGCACTGCGCCCACTGAGGTGTTGACTTTGCACGATTGCCACCTGTGCACTAAGAAAAAAAACACTTTGGGGTTTTTTTTCTTACCTGGGAAAAATTTGATGCCAAGAAATTCAAAACTCTTGTCTCTCGAGATTTATAAACAATTATTATTGTCACCAGCAAATTTTATGGATTTTGAGTGTCAGAAACTCATTATAGATTGAGAACTGGACACCAGTTATGTTTTCTTTCCAATGGTGGATTAATGAATAGAACTTTCAATGTGACGGGGATTAGAAAAATAAAACTTAATGCCAATTATTTTGTCATGTGTTAATTAACAAAGAAAAAGAACAAAATGGAGAGGTTGATGTATCGCTCCACAACAGGACTTCTCTCTCGTTTCAGCCCCTGGTGGCAGTGGTAAAAAGTTGCGTTCAGGATTGGTCGCAAGTAATTGACTATTCATGAAAATCAGGCTGTGCACTGATTGGCAAAAGGCTGAATGACTATTCATACATATTCTGCTTTGTGCTGATTGGTTTGTGCCTCGGGTCATCTAACTGATTACAGGTCGTGTCCTGAAGTTGGTCAATTCTGATTGGATGATATTTTAGTAAATGTGATTCATATGCATGACTGGAAGATATGTTGCAAATTTCAAATGCTGCAAATATTGGGCCGTGGCAGTGAGAAGACTAAATTAGCATTACTACAGATGTATTGCAAAATACTAAAATGTAACCCCTTTGAAAGTTTTCAAATCTTAGAATACCTGACAGTAAAGAAGAAAATGAGAGCCTTGAGCGTGTTTTATCCCACAGTAGTGTTGTAAGGTTTATTTAATTGGAACTGCCGGTTAATTCCCTGTACACCCCCGCCCCAATGTATTTGCCCATGTTAACTCAGTCAAGGCAATCTGGCCAATTTTCAGGAGTTGGCATCATGAAGACATGGCTGCTACCGTGGGGAGAAACCTAAAACCCATGTAGTTCCTTGTTGCCGGCATTTCCTCTGAATCAATGTCAAACCCTGTTTACAAATGTCCAGGGACTTCTCTCCTGCCAAAACCCAAAGCTTATTTGGTTATAATTTCAATATGCGATAAAAATAAGATGTTTTGTTTTTTTTTTAAATTTGTTTTTTAGTCATTGTTTCGTCATGCAAACATTTTTCATACAAGAAATAATATGAGCCATGTTTGGCCACCACTGTGACAAGCAGAAGTAAGTGTTTAGTGATTACTGTGACAAGCAGAAGTAAGTGTTCAGTGATTACTGTGACAAGCAGAAGTAAGTGTTCAGTGATTACTGTGACAAGCGCATACTTGGGAATCATGTTCCTTCTGCAACAAGAGTAGATTGAACCATGTTAGATCCATGTTCTAAACCATGTCAAGTCATAACCATGACACGTATATAGGAACCATATTAGGTCACTGTTGTGACAAGAATAGATTGAACCATGTTAGATCCATGTTCTAAACCATGTCAAGTCATAACCATGACACGTATATAGGAACCATATTAGGTCACTGTTGTGACAAGAATAGATTGAACCATGTTAGATCCATGTTCTAAACCATGTCAAGTCATAACCATGACACGTATATAGGAACCATATTAGGTCACTGTTGTGACAAGAATAGATTGAACCATGTTAGATCCATGTTCTAAACCATGTCAAGTCATAACCGTGACACGTTATACGTATATAGGAACCATATTAGGTCACTGTTGTGACAAGAATAGATTGAACCATGTTAGATCCATGTTCTAAACCATGTCAAGTCATAACCGTGACACGTATATAGGAACCATATTAGGTCACTGTTGTGACAAGAATAGATTGAACCATGTTAGATCCATGTTCTAAACCATGTCAAGTCATAACCGTGACACGCATATAGGAACCATATTAGGTCACTGTTGTGACAAGAATAGATTGAACCATGTTAGATCCATGTTCTAAACCATGTCAAGTCATAACCGTGACACGCATATAGGAACCATATTAGGTCACTGTTGTGACAAGAATAGATGTTAGTTCCATGTTATTAACCATGTTGAGTCAGACACAAGCATATAGGAACCATGTCGGGTAACCCCTTTGTCCAGCATATTTGAATAATATTAGGTCATCACTATGACAAACACATATGGGCCATGTTAAGTCCTCCCAAATCAAATTGGTTGAGCAAACAAATGGCAGATTTCATGACGCTGATAACAATACAGGCAATTCTATATTGTTTCATTTAAAGCAAGACCCAGTAGATGAATACACATTTCTTCTAACTTTACGATACCTGAGTCAGTGTTATGATTAAAGTTTTTTCTTGCTCTATTATTGCCAAAGAAATAGCTCATTCAAACTTTAGAGAAGTAATATTGGATATGTCAAGAATCTGGATTATTGTTTCTTGTCGTTCTCAGTGGTGATTACATTAGGAATATCTTTTTGTATCAAATAAAGATGGCATATATATGGAGCTTCTCGGAAAATCTCATTTAATATTTATGATTTATAGTAATAAATATATCACTTTTTTTTCTAACAAATAATCAGGAAGTTGCATTTCTTTGAAAAGGCAGGTCAAGGTTATGACCCATTTTTGTATGTAGGTCATGTTCATTTTGTTGTTTGCAAATAAGTTTGTAAGTTTGGCATTATGAGATGGAAGCGTGGTCGCTGGTGGGCTAAATGAGACCATTGATTGATGAGTGAAAGGAGAAACTCCTACGGCAACTTGACTGAAAAAGACAATTTCAATCCACAATGATGCATTTATCGGGGGATTAGGAGACCAATTATTAACAGTCGTGCTCAAATATCCGTACTTTGAGAAATATCTATCCCTATCTTCCTGGAAATCTTGAATTTGAAAATGCATCTTTGGCTGTGCAGAGTACTATGTAATTTTCCTTCTCTGTTTATTTTTTATTATTTCTATGGAACGCTACTTATGCGAATTATAATTGTCAAAAGGCGAAAAATCCAGGTGGGATCATTATGTTCTTTTGCCAGGCAACTTCCCTATTGATTTCTGTGCACACTCCAATGAAATGGTATGCTGGCCAACTACCCCGGCAGCTCATGGATCATTCGGACAGATTATAACATGGAATGTGTGATTTTATGCAAATCTCCATATTGATTGCTCAGCATGCCTGGACCCAGATCGGCATGTGCTGTCCCATTTTCACAGATTGTTTTTTTTTTACAAAACTTTTTCAACATCACGGACTCCCTTCACTTTATTGGCATTGGAAGTGTGCCATCTTTTTGTAATGAAATTCTTTTGTTAATTGATCTGTGCTTGCTGTATTTTGTAATGTAATATCAAGAGCGGGTGAGCTACTGCTATGCCAAAAGACAAAAGAAAGATAAATTTGTTCATTGTCGAGAGCTCATACCCCAAGTATACCCTCCATCATACATTTGAAAGGACCAATTTATCAGTGCAGTATATGTTTGCATAAAGCACTCCTTGATGCAATTCCCTGTATAATTTAAACATTCCCAGAATTATTGCAGCCTTTTCACCACACAAAGATCAGCTGTATATTGCAAACACTGCTGTCAATAGCTGAGTTCTTGGAAAGATTGAAAAGCGGTGTTGAAAACAGAGCCTGTTGCACACATTCATGAAAGCCCACTAGCCGATTGGATGACCTTCTATATAGATGCTACTTAATACTGTATTATAATAAAGGTCACGGATGTCATTGACACATGGTCATCAAGATGATCTTCTGTGCTGGAGGACAAAATGGGCAATATGTTGCATGCTTCAATAAAGGAAAAATGACCTGCTTCAAATGAGCGAGGTCGCCAGGGTGGTGAGATTGACCCATTTCCTTTTTGCGGCAGCAAATATGACCGAACAGAGCATCAGGTGTAAGAGAAATCCAATATGAATACTATTGCCTCTGAAAATAACCATTTGTTATTGAAAGCCATCAAAAGCCTCGAGGGGGAGTCAAATTATACAACGCAGTAGCCCACAAAGGATGAAAACGCCGCTTTAATCGTTTATTGGAAGCACAAAGGTCGGCATGATAGATCCTTATGACCCTTTCCTCTTTATATAAACATAGCAGACAGATACATTTATGCCCTAGATGGCGACCGGGGAGGTTTTAAAATATAGCAATTGCCCACACTGACCATCAATGTATGTAATGTTGGGTTTCACCCTCCTTGTGAGAACAATTGCTTCACATCAGATTATTTTTGTCTTCGGATATGTTACACTGGTAGAGATATTTATCATGGTAAGAGAACCGAACTTGTCTTTAAGGGCTTCTGGTCATGACCTCAATAAGGGGTGATGACCTGGAGGTCAGATAGGTGATGTAAAGATTACTCGATGAAAATTATATATCCATCCCATTTGATAGATATCTATTTCTCCAAATTGGGAAGAGTTAATACCTTGTTTCTCGATGTTTGTGTTGAAACATAGTTATAAATATACACTCCAGGGTAGGAAAGGAAATGAAAACTCCCATGTTGCCACAACCTTCCAATAACTGATCAAGCTTTACTGTTCAGAAATCGTGGACGTGCCTTGAAACTTGCAAAAAAAAGACAAACATTGATTCAGTCCTAAAAAGGAGCTAAAAACAGGTTTCACAGGTGTTTTTGCAGGTTGTTACGTAACTTTATTGGACAACAACTTACGCTCAAATGAGTAATGTTAAAGTTGGCCTGGATGCTCTTGAGGCATTTGCAAGCTATGCATTGCATGGATCAAGCCATGATTTATGCTCTGTCCATGCATGGTGTGTATTCTGTCGGTGGTGTTTAAGCAACGCTCAAGACAGTACTCGTGCCCGACCAGTTTTCCGTCGCTGCCAATTACCGCCGATTACAGCGGATAAGCAGGAGAGGAGGCTTTAAGCCACTGGTGGTCACGCCCTACTTCATCGGAGGAAACCGGTCACGGACGAGTATGCATGCCTCAGTCCCACCTCCTTGTGACTGTTATATCATTATCCTTGTTTGCAATTAAAATTTTGCTCAAATTTTCTCCAAAGTCTTTATCAGATATTTCAAGACTGAGATATGCAACATATCCTTTCTATTGTCAGTGATTCAATAAATTCAGTGTTCGATAAATGGGTAAAATTGAATACTTGCAATCTTGAAGGATATTTTTGTTTTTAGATATATATTCTAATCCTCATTAATTTCTCTGGATTTATTTCTGCTTTTTGTCAACATTGGCACAACTGTATGAAGCTTATAAAAAGAAAGTATTACAAAACTTTTTCTTCTTGTGCATAAGCAAATTAGGTCACCAATAAAACTAGGTCAATATAAACAAATTAGGTCACCAATAAAACTAGGTCAAGATATGTAGGAAATATATCCGGACTCAATTTGCCACTAATTTATGGCATTTCAAGGAATTAGGCCATTGCATTCCTGAGTTGATAAGGGTCGGAAGCGAGGCTCTGTACTTTGTCTCAAACATTGTTTGTGGCTTAACCGCCTCAGCATGATAAAAAAATGCAGTTATGGATGAATCTAGATTACATAGTTCTGTGAGAACCAATCAGAATTAATGGTCTTATGACGGGACATGGAGAAGATGATGTAGAGACATCAAAAGCAGATGATATAAACTAGTTTTGTGTGTCCTTGACCTAATGATGGCCGCAAAAATATCAAGTGATTTGTGACAGAAATCTAGAAATGATTTATTTGAGAAGTGGTGCATGATTGTGGTTCGTTCTTATTTCAGAACAACTCGTAGTTGATCGGTAAATGGATGAGGTTTGAGTGGAGCAAAGGCTATCTATCTCTGTAAGCATGACTTGTGAAGCCGTTAGCGGAGAGGTCATGTGGTCGATACTGCATAGGGATGCACATGTATTTGCACACAGTAAACACCAGCAAAACACAATTAAAGGTGTGAATCACATTGATCCGTGTGTATGTCACCTTCGGGGAAGCGGGTACTTTGTGGGTCAGTGAGCTCAGCGGTAGGAAATTGAATGAGGGTTGCTACCTGGATGGGCCTGTTAATTAACCTGTGATGTGCGAAGTTTGATTTCATTTTCTCTCGTCTCGTTAGGGAGGCTCAGGTGGTAAGATGTGGCAGGCCAAATGGCCGAGATGTTAAGAACCACAATAGGAGCCACCTAACTCGGCCATTATTAAAAAGAAGAGGGTATTGTTAGCCCCTACGGTGCACTCTCCTGATGAGTCGTATCATACAAAATATTAGCCTTCAAATTGACATGTTTTTTTTTACGCACTGGGATAATAAGCCCTTTTATTTCTGACTTCTTAATCCTGACTTCTTAATGCTGACCTTTTCATGCTGACCTTTTCATGCTGACTTCTTTTCATGCTGACTTCTTTTAATGCTGGCTTGTTATGGTCCACAGGTTGAGAGAATTCCCCATTCTGAGAGAATTCCCCTTTTTGAGAGAATTCCTTCTTTTGGGAGAATTCCCCCTTCTGAGAGAATTCCCCCTTCTGAGAGAATTCCCCCTTCTGAGAGAATTCCCCCTTCTGAGAGAATTCCCCCTTCTGAGAGAATTCCCCCATTCTGAGAGAATTCCCCCTTCTGAGAGAATTCCCCCATTCTGAGAGAATTCCCCATTCTGAGAGAATTCCCCCTTCTGAGAGAATTCCCCCTTCTGAGAGAATTCCCCCTTCTGACAGAATTCCCCCTTCTGAGAGAATTCCCCCATTCTGAGAGAATTCCCCCTTCTGAAGTCACGATTTCATATGTTATGTAGTGTGTTATGTGTGGTGTTATATATTGTTCACATGCATACATTACTATTGAGAAGTATTCCACGTGAAAGGCTAAACTTAAACGGATACATGGGCCTCAATGCAAACATCAATATGCATTCATGGCAACACCTACATCAAACAATGTGGCATCCGTTGAAAATAAAAATTAACAGTGTAATGCATTGCATAATGCACTGTTTTATGCACTGCTAAGTGCACTGCACACACTGAGATACACCTTAATACTCGTCCCAGATAAACATTTGGAGTAATATTACAGGATATCACTTCGAATATAAAGCCTCCTATTGCACCCTGCCTCAATGATTACTCATTCCTGCAATTACAGAGATTAATAGCTAATCTTTAAACTTGTGAGGTTAAGTAATGAATGGCAGGAAGATGAGATCAATTTTTATTACGTTTTGATAAGATAATAGAGTACTTTGCTAACAACAAGAATAAATGGCAAAACACTAATAGGTTTAAATTTGAATTTTGTAATGATTTCAATATTTTAAGCTTAATGATATTTCATGAGCAATAATCTATCAGGACTAATGGTATTAAATTCAAATTTTGAACTAATTAATTTAAATTAATAGCTTTTACGCTGTTATTAGGCAGAGTTTTTGTTTGTCAATGTGTGTCAGCACAATCATTATGTGAAAACATGGTGACATATATTTGATTTTGTAATTGAGAATTTAAATGGAATTTCTCCAGTATTGAGATTGTGATTGTTACTATGGTAACGGCCAGAGTCAGACATCCTTGACGGAGTGTGGATGCCCAGCCACAGCAGCCAATCATGCTTCACATCAATTGAAGACAGATACCAGATCACTGAAGTCAGAACTGAGCCCCACGGTTGAGGAAGCGATTGATCATTTTTGATTTTCAAAATTGAACTTTTGATTTACACCCAGTGTAAGAGCAAATGGTATTGTCTTTGGTGTTCAGTAAAAAGGAAAATTTGAAGTAATTTAGGCGGATCACGCTACACAATGAAATTGATTTATTTTTCCAGGTAACTGCGAGTGCTAACTACTGTATTGTCTTCCTTTAGGCAACAGAGTTGATAAGAATGAATATTAAAATTTAAAAAAAAAAAGATTCTCAATTATAAGATATGCCCAAAGCAGCAATTCCAGGAAACAATCTCACTATTAAAACAAGACATATTTCAAGCTATAAAGTTCAAGAGTTCAGTGGGTGTCGTATGGCATGAGAAGTTGATCTTGACCGGAGAAGATTCGGAGGCAGAGCATCTCACTGTCTCAGCCTCACCACCTTATCATCCAATGAATCCCCGTTACAGTGAACGAATATTGACTGACTCGGGGAGCAAACTGCCCCTCGGGTGTTTGTTGGCATAGGCGGTGTAAATTAATGTGCGAAGTGTCCGCTGCGAACAGCGAAACCCCATCCACTCCGTTGCTATCAGTTTAGGCAGGCCGAGTTGGTTTAGCCACCAAATTACATCTCAGGAAACAGGTGCATCGGAAAAGCCAACTGAATCCCTATAATCGTGAATTCCTATTTGAAGCACCACCAAATTGCTTGCGATCGCCTGGGAGTTGAGACTTAACCTTGAAATGATCCTGTTGTTAGCAGTGGTCTGTTTCAAAATAGATTTCCTGATATGTACGTGGTGTATGGAGGTAATGCAGGATTCATGTACTAAATCTCCGCCCAGAAATATCTCGAAACTTTCAAAAACTTTCAAAGACATATCCTGGAATTGTTTTTTTCTATACAGAATGATAAAATGGGTTTTTTGACTGATGCATCAAAAATTCTCTTCACTTGTATTGTTTGTTATTATAAAGCTTGAAGCTGTCACTTGGACTCAATGCCCAACTCTTGTCAAAGAGACACTGGGGATCTTTTATATTATCATATGGAGATGATAACACAAACCTTTGATAGCCTTTGATAACCAGCCATTGAGTGCAAAACAACTCAGTTGCAGAAATCCACCTTTATAATTGTCTGTTTGGCTTCAGTTTGATTTCTCTTCTATAACCACGTCTTGTTTTGGAAAGTATAGTAAAAGGTTTTTGTTTGAATTATACAGCATGTTGTCCGAAATGTCAAACACTTCATTGATCTGATCTGTGTGTGGGATTCAATGGATTTACTGCCAACTCAATGTGCCAGAACACAAGCCAAAGGCAACGGCACAAGCACTGTGATAAGAAAGAATGCAAAATAAAGAACAGTTTATAAATAAGTTTCTTCTAAATATAATTGGCAATGATAGGATAAAAATATGACTATATTTTGGTGATACGAGAATAAGAATGATTTCAAAATTTGTTTTTCTTTTATGAGAATTGCTTTTCAGAAACATGCACCTTTATTATTTAAAAATGAACCGAACTTTTTCAAAATTATGAAGAGAACTGGCACTGATAGAAGATTAGTCATCGATTTAATTGATCTGAATTCGGTGAAAAAAGTTCTTGAATGTAAAATCAGCAGAAAATTGCTGTCAATCAGTCTGTATTGTCAAAATCCACCAAAGTATCTGCCATTAACGATGTCCAACAGAGAAGGTTCGGCACTAGTTTGTAAGATCTGCCATTTGCTAATGCAAATACTTGTGAGACACCTGGTGGTAGATATAAAGTGTTGTGGGCCATTGGCGGCATGCCATTTATTTTGAGGCAGTGATAAGAAGAACATTTTGAATGCCAAACTGATTTGTCAAAGCTTGTTTACTTAACTTCTGTCAGTGGATGCATGTTGTGGACACTTAAAACACACCCTCGAGATGAGGCCCCATGAGAAGGTGCCAGTGGCCCCATGAGAAGGTGACAATCAAGTGAGAGATGATTAATATTGCAGAGTGGAAATAGAGTTTTAAAGACTCACATTCAGAATATGTTTTTTGGCACAGTGCATCTGTTGTAAAACTTAAAAAAATAAATAAAAGAAGCCATTAGCCTCAATTGATGACCTAGATAAGAAAACAGAAATGCTGAAATGCAAACCACTTGGGCAAGTGCTTTCTGAAGTTGTTACCACTTGAGGAGTCGTTTCATCAAGCCAGCTTTATGGACCCCAGGGTTGTTAAAATATGGCTTGGTGCCAGTATGTCAAATACATATGATTTCACTTTCAGCGTGACACATCATAACGTGTCATGATATGTCTTTAGAGCAATAGTCTTAGGTTCAAGGTCACATGGTTGTGGTCAAAGGTCATGACTTATAAGGACAATTTTATATATCTTGCAGATTGGACATGTATGGGGTTGCACAATCATGATGGTAAGAAAAAAGGTCAAAGATCAAAGGCCAAATGTTATTGGCTTATCACACATAACATTGCTCTCTTTGGGTCAATACACATTCCATTCCAGTGTGTCGTCCATGCCATTACATATATTTGAGCCACCTAGATGAAATATCAGCTATTTTGAGATATGTATATTTGATATATATAGATATTGGAATTTCTTCAACTTCAGATATGTCTTCCGTGTATATTCAGTGAGATTGGCAACTCAGATAAAGGAAAGCATGACTGAAAGCGCACAGATCAGTGGGTGACCACATTACGTAGCGCTGCAGTTAGCCCCAGAAAATGTCCATGGTTATTTTGTCTCCAAATCTCTGAGAGAAATATGGGTGTTTTGCAATCATTGGAAAGTGTCATGGGGCTGCATAATGATCTGGGGGAGAGGCATTGCATGTCATGGAGCCCCAGATAGCCCAATCTCCCTCCACAACCTCAGATGTGCTTTTTTTTGAAGATTCCATCTTTGATTTTTATTGCTAGATAATAAAATGGATCAGCAGCAGGTGTTAATGGGAATTTTATTCTCATCTTAAAAAGCTTGATGTCCCAGTGACCCAGTGACCCGCTGTGAGGGGATCTCCCACCGAGATCCCTTCCTCCTTAAACAGGAGAGCGCTTATCTTGATTATGGAGAGGCGCAAGCAAATTGAACACATTTGTGATACCAAGGCGGAGGTGTGTCAATTAGAAATCCATAGATTGCTCCATGATCTCTTCCCTATCATTGATCACTAGGAAAACATCCATCAAATTCTCCACAGCTTGAAAAATAGATTCATGATTTCTGTACAAAAGGTAAAAGTGATAACAATGAAACCTATTTTTTTTTCTTTTCTTTTTCTTTCTATTTTGCATGTGACCCATATGAAATGAAAATGGATTTTTTTTTCTTGATGAAGATAGAAGGAATTCTTTTGAACTACAACTGTTCTTAGCAAGTTTCCTGGCATAAACAATGCAGCACCTGGTCAAGGTTATTTTCTGATTAAGTTTTAAAGGCAGAAGTTTTTGTCAGCAGGAGAACCTCTTTGAGTGCTGAGAAGTGCATAGAAAGAGGAGTATTTACTTTCACTTTGAAGTCAGAAATACAGAGAGAGTTAGTAGATGTCTTTGTGGAAAGTTTCTCACATTACTCAGCCATATAAACTTGACATGTACACACATACGCCACAAGTACATCTCTCACAAAAGATACCCTTTAACAGAAACAAAGACGGGAGAGTCCAAAGTTTAGGCCAGAAAAAGGAGCATCAAAGTTAATGTCATCAACTTTTGTTGTTGAATATAAAACTTTTTATTCATGTACAACATTGCGACTTATATTTAAATATTAATATGGTATATATTATTATCATTCAAAGACTACTATTCAGCATCACATGTGATATCTTACAAAACATCAGACAAAATGGGCATTTAAAATATCACACAAAATAGTCATGTACTAAATCACACAAAATGGTTCTTTTTAATATCACACAAAATGGTCATTGTCTATAGTCATTCCAAATAGGCAGCATTTGTTTATATATATATATACACACATAAATACATATACACATATACAACATTTATATGTTTATGTGCATTTGAAGCACTGATATATTGATAAAATAGTAAATAGATAGATTATGGCGACTGGTGCTGGTCACAATGGCACCCGGACCAACACAGTAATCTCAATTGTCACGCCTCAGTCACAAGTACACACCTATTCTGGATGTGTCAAATTGTATCACCATCTGCCTCATCAAATGACAAAACTTGGCATTAATATTACATGGGGGTAGTTGTCGGACATATGGGTGTATTCGTGCGGCAGAATCGCGATATATAATTGAGCTGTCTTTCTGTTCACAAAATATTTTAAAGAGTCATTGATCCATAAGGATCAGCAAGGACTAGATGTGTGGCCACAATGTTAATGTCTCTTTAATCTCAAAGGTTCTGTTGCCGACTTTTATTATTTTTGAATATATTGTGCACGTTTTTATTAGTTCACAGTCCTCATCATAATTGCATTAAAGTAGAAATTATTATTATTATTATTATTATTATTATTATTATTATTATTATTATTATTATTATTATGATCATCATCATTATCTTTATTATTATTATTGCATAAAAGTAGACAAGAATTTTGATTAAATTCTTGGATAAATAACATCTCTCCAGAAGATGTTTCAAAATTAAATTTGAGACAAAGAAAATGCAAGAGTTGTTTAATGGGTTCATTGTGTCTTTGAGAGACGACAATAAGCAGTTATTTAATTTATTTCAGGCAACATGAGAAATGTACACAGTAATATTTCATTTTATGTTTTTTAAAAAAACCAACAAATAACATAATTCTCTTCAGCCTGGGTGACTTTTAATTAGGAAAAATACGAGTTTTGATGGAACAGTTTTGAATTTGCAGCTATCATTCAAGTGGGGGTCCCTCGTTGGCGGCGTGGATAAATAGTTTTTGAAATTTTTCCTGATTAGTTTTGAATGTCAATTCTCCCACGTAAACTATCAGAGGGAAATGTAGCAAATTTTGCTTGTCTATTTATTTGCTTAAGTCCATTGGGTGGGATTGCAATATTTATGTCTTTTAAATGGTTCTCTGTAAATACGTTCATCGGGTGAGGAGTATGTCCATTTGTGTGACTGTTTTTGGTATCCTCGGGAGCCTCGTTGTATGGCTGGCACAGCTATTTTAATGGATATGAGTGTTATAGTTGCCAGTACAGAAAGTTCACCAGGAATCTTCCTCATTCTCTGTGATTTGGACACGTACCCACCAATAAGTAAGGGGCTTTGATGAATATTTCAATACAAACCCGACTGTACCGTGCCACAACTCATAGATTCATTGAGGGTCCCCCCCCCCCACGGATGCCTACAGGCCCCACGCTGGCCAGAATCACAAGGACACGCCACAACCTGCAAACCTGCCCACTGTCACGTACGCTTCACAAAAATCAGCTTATTAGAAACTTAAGATTCTCATACTTCATATAGAAACATGATACAACACAGGTAGCCAGGCACAAAAAAAATCTATGTCTTTGATATGCACATTGTCTTTTCACGACAATGGTGTAATTCCCCGACAAAGCATAGGATTATTCAAACTGGAATCCATCTCTGTATTTTGCAGTGGTTTCAAATTAAGACAAAATAGGTGTGCATTTATCAAGATAAATTAGGTCATACAGGTGTTAAGCAAAATATGAATATAGATATGAATATGCATTACAGAGACAAGTGTGATATAAAAAAGGTATTTGTGAATTGTTCCAGATATTATGCTGCCAGTTTAAGGTTCCATGTTGTACTTAACAATAAGATGGTGGCATAATATTTATCATAGGATCTCATACAAAATAAGCCGGTGGCATATTTCTCATGAACCTTATGAGAAGATGATGGCTCATGTACAAGAGAGCCTTATAGTGAGACGGTGGCATGATATTTGATCATATGTCCAATAGCACCTTCTAATGGTGTGCTAGCATATGACAGATTCCTTCTCTAATAGGCTGGCTAGATATTGCAGCTTTATTACTGCACAAATGCGGACCTGGAAGAAAAGCACAGTTATTCATTGTTGACAAGGGGAGATAAATATATAGAGAGAGAATTCTCTGCGGTATACAATGATATATGGGTTCAATGTGGCAAGAAAGGCCTCATACCACTACACTCATGTTTCGTAAACCTCGGTGATAATGAGTATGAAATTGCTCACACCAAATTACACTTGTTGCATGTCATAATCACAGTGACTTTGATGTTTAAAATGGATATCCTGTTTTACATCAAACAAAATAAATGTTGCAACACGGTGTTTTCAATATTGGCCTTAATTTGGAAGAATAGGGATGCGTAGTAATATCATAGAAAGGCCTTTTTCCTTGAGGTTGGCATATGAAATAATTAAACCTTGTGTCCGGATATTTGTAAATATATCCAGAGATATGCAATATTTCACAAGTATTGAACTTTGATCTCGAAGTCACCTTGAAGGCACCTTGAAGTTTCGTTTTTTTGACTATGTAGGGAATATATGAATGAAAATGATTTCTTTGGTTTTTTGAGAAAAATACCGTTGATATTTTCCATAATGAAACCGTGGAAGGATAGTGTTGAGGCCCTGATAGAGCGAGTACTGTAATCACTCACCTGCTGCCTGGCCATGTATTATAACACTAGACATGAACTTCATTTGTTGTAAATATAAACTTTCATATCTTTATGCACGTGGGATTTTCCTCACATTCTGCCTCACTTTATATGCAGATAATCTGCATAAAAGGCCTTTTTTTTGCGTATAAAATCATTTATCAAGGAGTGGTGCCTGAGTTCTGTAGATGCACATATACCGGTATGTAGCACATGGTACTTTATTATTGTGAGTCTTTTATGGGTATTCCCCATCCAGGGTTGTGGCTTGGTATAGATGAGTTTTGTCAGAGATTTTGCCTTGCCATTGTGGCAAAATTATAGCATTTTGTTAAGTACCACTGTTTAGAAGTGCTGATGCGGAAAATCTAAAAATTAAATTTAGCGTTAAAGAGAATTATTTTTAAAGATAATGCAATTCTATAACAATGTCAGGTTAGAGATGCCAGTATAAATAATTTCCATGTAGAACAATACAAAGTGCACTTTGGCATGCCGTTTTACAAACAATGAAATCCAAGCCGTGTTATTGGATATCATATTTTCTGAAACTCAACTTTTTACGTCGACCTTGTAACCATTTCTGCAAGCCAGTGGAAAGAGAATGAAATATTATCTGTCATAGCTTTTGCACTGAGCTAATGCAGTCAGCATCAGTTTGGTGGGGAATATAGCCACTTTCTGTCACAAGATGTAGCATGTTTTATTATTGTTTTTGCATAAATCGTAGTACAGACATGATGTTTATTTACATGATATGTGTTAAAAAAGCCTAAATGGAGTCATGTTTTGATGTACCTAATTGACATGATAAGATGTGTTTTTCATGTGATAGGTACACATGTGATGTTGTCAAGAAATGTGATGCTTTACAGGGTGTGGTGGGAGACAGTTCCACCCTGTATGTCGTAACTGCTATACGACACATGTATCTAAATCACTGTGCCATTGCATGACACGACTGGCAAGTAAGTCATACAGAGTTTAAACTCTGCTGTCTATCCATATGCAAGCATGCTATAGATCTTAAACCACCTCCCTTATGTGACCTTGTCTTGTAATTTGTCCTTTCCATGACCTGTCTTGTAACTTGTCCTTTCCATGACCTTGTCTTGTAACTTGTCCTTTCCATGACCTGTCTTGTAACTTGTCCTTTCCATGACCTGTCTTATAACTTGTCCTTTCCATGACCTGTCTTATAACTTGTCCTTTCCATGACATGTCTTGTAACTTGTCCTTTCCATGACCTTGCCTTGTAACTTGTCCTCTCTGTGATCTGTCCTATACCTTGTCCTCTCCATGACTTGTCTTAACCTCTCCGAAACCTGTCTTATAACTTGTCCTCCCTGTAACCTGTCTTATAACTTGTCCTCCCTGTAACCTATCTTATAACTCAACTTTTCCATAACCTGTCTTATAACTTAACCTCTCCGAAACCTGTCTTATAACTTAACCTCTCTGTGTCCTATCTTATAACTTAACCTCTCCATAACCTGTCCGAGACAAGCAACCAATGCCATCAGCCATTCACCTTTTAAAAGGTGGTGTTGGACATGATTGATTGAAGCTTCAGTCATAGGAGAGATTCACAGTAAATGATGCTGGTACCTGCAAGCTGATGTTCCAAAACTAATTTAACCCGAGAGCCCATGAGCGTGATGTTGCTAATCATTTGTAGCAATGCCTTTTGTTGAGTTTTGAATTGTAAATAACTAGTACTGTTTTATCCACCAGGAAAACTTACTCCAGTAAAAAAAAATAATGTCTTATAAAGGCCCGTATATGTCTTATAAAGGCCCATATATGTCTTATAAAGGCCCGTATTTGATGGCCCAGCAGATAACACAACAGGCCCACTGAAGAACAAGTGTGCCATTCATAGAAATACAAATATGACAAATGTTTTGATGTCACTTAATCTTTTGAACTCATTTATATTAGGTTACGTTGGCTTGTGTGGTTTGGTACTATTTAATGTTAGCGGCAGTTTTCGCAGCCCATTTTCAGCTTATTCTTACCCTCCTCATGCTTCATTCTGATATTCTCTCTTTTTTTGCGTCAATAGAATAATGTTTCACTTACACTCACATGTAACATGTGTCAACATAAATATCTTTAGCGTGAGGAAATTGAAAAAAATACTCTTCATGGCACACCTTAGAGAGGAATAACAAATGTAACTACATTCTTCAGGGTCACAAGGTCGGTGTAAAGCGCCAGTCATTGTCACCAAGGATCTGGCCCAGATAAACAACCATACCAAGAAGAAAATGGCAATTTTCATGTGCCCTTGAGAAATACAATCTTGGGCTTACATAGGTCAGTGCAATCCAGTATCATTTTCAGGCAAACAAAAGGTTCCTGACATTTTTACATGAGTCAAGTAGGGCAATTTTTAGCTGAGCAGGGGATTAATTTATAGAGGAAGCCTGGAAGAGGCCGGACAAACTAATGGTGCATTGTGGGTTATTTAGCGCCACCTGGTGGCTTGGTGTGAGCTGATTTAGTAGGGAGTTTTCATAACAGCTCTCCAAGGTCAGTGGCTATAGCCTGTGGAATTCTCAAGACAATATAACGGGACAAAGGTCTGTGGAACACTACACGAGGGACGACACATCAGGCCGATGATGGCTGCGCCAAGAAAAACTTGTACCGGTAAAAAACGACTTGGCCTTCAGGGAAGACTACCCATTTTGAAAATCAATATCATAAATGTACGTTGCGTATGCCGCAGCATAAATATAGCGCAATCCACATCAATGGATGGTATTCTATCATTTGCTTTCGCACTATTTATAGCAATTTTGCAGCGGAAAACATCGATAAAACGTCTTAGCATCAATATTTACAATTCCTCCTCAAACAAACCTGACAGCTTCTTTTATCTGCATCAAAACTATGCTCGTTTTGAACCCGAACCTCAGAAAGTTCCGGTCGCAATGAACACGGCAGTAAACAGTGACAAGGGTGGGCAAACATCCAAGTCTTCGCAGCATAACAGATAGATAGAACCCCAGTGAGATCAAGTGAATGATCGACTGAATCTGCCCCCCATATATAAAACTGCAGCAGACTCCTGCAGCCAAATCTAAAAACGATTGCATGGATTCACTTTGAATGGATGTACTCTGGTGTATAATCTGTTAATGTGGCTCAGACGTGTGTCATTAATAGCATTAAAGTTTACGTTTATCGGCTAATTATATTATACATTAATCCCGCAGCAAAGCCAGGTAAGACAAGGAGCGTCTATTGAGTTGATTTTCAGTTGCTTTGATCGCTGCCTGATTGCCAAACATATCACCCGCTGACTTCCATTTTGTAAGATCCTTAATTGGATCGGACCTTGATCAAATTAGACCAAACTTGCAATACTGGCACAGCAAATCACATCAGGTCTTTTTGTCTGTCAATTATAGAAGCAGATTTTATTTATAGAAACTTGGGTCACCAAAACACCAATGTTCCATACATAATCAGGAAATATTTTACAAGATTTGAATAATATTATGAAATATATTTATAATGTTTGCAAACTAGCACTTAAAAGTAGAGTAAATATAAATATCATGAAATTTAATCAAATATTATTTTATTTTATGATATATGATGAAATATGTGATCTATATATACGTACATAAGGAAGATTTATATATATATATATATATATATATATATATATATATATATATATATATATATATATATATATATATATATATATATATATATATATATATATATATATAATATATATATATATATATATATATATATATATATATATATAAAAGATGTGATGTTATACTGGTGTGATTTATGCGTTATGGGATGTGTTACATACCTAGGATTCCGGTTATGTGATTTGCAAAGGAGAATTTAGCATTTGATTCATTGTTATGGCTTTGTGATGTGCAGATAATGTAATCATCCATATGAAATGGATTTGGAAACAGATCATATTCTGAAATTAATATAAATTTTCTGCCATTTGATTGGATTAGAAAATTATTAATTTGGCCATCAAAAGGATGTCGATAGTTTTGCGGTGGCAAATGTCACGTTAACTGCACATAAAAACTAATTGAGTTATCATGCTTTGTCAAAATAAAGGAATTCTTAGCATCAAAAACATACGCCAAAGTTTTTCACTGTCATGTTTTATTAAGGGTGGTGTTGGGGATATTTATGAGTAGAGCAAATGATAATGACGTCCGAGTACTACAAAGCATTATATCATAAAGCAGTTGGTTCGGTGCCAAGCATGCCATAATACGGGGATCTGTTTGATGGACAGTCATTAATCAAACCCCTCTCGTAAAATATAGGCCATTTACAGTACGAAATTTCTCACCTCGCGTGCTGAGATACGATCTTGACGTCAAGCATAAAGCAAAGGATTATAGATGGGTCTTCTCTTTATTATTGGATATCATGGCATTTAGAATGAGCAAGTTCTGTGTTTAATGGAGATAAAGCTGTCAGAAATCAGCACAGATGTGAGATGAAATGAATAAATATGTCTCGTTTATTTTTTATCCACGCAGTTTGGGATTGTCTTAAAAAGCCTGAAGTTGGCATGATATGTTTCGACTGTTCAAAGTGGCATGTGCCATTTTGCAGGCGAGTTCACAATCATAAGAAAATGAGTAATGTATTGCGAAGTGTAAGGGATGGGATAACGAGGCAACATTCACAAATTCTCCATACTTCTTCATTCTATAAATTATTTTCTTCCTCATAAATTGATCTTCTTTCTCATCTCGGTATTTTCTGTTTCTCCCTGCTCATACTCAGTCGTGATCATCTTCCTTTTGACATTGCCAAGTTCATTGTGGTTTAGAGACACATGAAGGTCACTTGAAAGCCTTGGTCACTCTGCAGCAGACCAGAAATCATGGTCATTCTGCAATCAAGGTCACTCTGCAATCTGCTAAGGTCATTTCGTGGGCAAGGTCACCAGGCAGCCAAGGTCAAGTATGGGCACCTATGGTTCAGTACTTGACTTCAGCAGCTGAGGTCACCCTGTATCCAAGGTCACCCTGCATCTTAGGTCACAATACATCCTAGGTCAACCTATATTCTAGGTTACCCTACATCCAAGGTCACCCTACATCCTAGGTCACCATATATCCTAGGTCACCATACACCCTAAGTCACCCAGCATCCGAGGTCACCCTGCACACTAAGTCATCCTGTATTTTCCATAGAGCCTTGGCCCCCATAAAAAGTTATTTTATTCTTTAAATGTTGATCTCATCCTGCCATCACAGTACTTTTTTTATGAGCAACATGGAGGAGGCGTGCATCGGGAGGTATACCGCGAGCAACATGGAGGAAGCATGCATCGGGAGGTATACCGCGAGCAACAAGGAGGAAGCGTGCATCGGGAGGTATACCACGAGCAACATGGAGGAAGCGTGCATCGGGAGGTATACCGCGAGCAACATGGAGGAAGCGTGCATCGGGAGGTATACCGCGAGCAACATGGAGGAAGCGTGCATCGGGAGGTATACCGCGAGCAACATGGAGGAAGCGTGCATCGGGAGGTATACCACGAGCAACAAGGAGGAAGCGTGCATCGGGAGGTATACCACGAGCAACATGGAAGAAGCGTGCATCGGGAGGTATACCGCGAGCAACATGGAGGAAGCGTGCATCGGGAGGTATACCACGAGCAACATGGAGGAAGTGTGCACCGGGAGGTATACCACGAGCAACATGGAGGAATCGTCCCGATGTATACCGTGAGCAACAGGGAGGAAGCGTGCATCGGGAGGTATACCACGAGCAACACGGAGGAAGCGTGCATCGGGAGGTATACCGCGAGCAACACGGAGGAAGCGTGCATCGGGAGGTATACCGCGAGCAACACGGAGGAAGCGTGCATCGGGAGGTATACCGGGGATGGAAACTATTCCTGGATGAACCACTTGTAAAGCTGACATGCAATCCGGTAGTAACAGGGGTTGTGACACAGCCCATCTCGCTTTTGGACCGAAACCAACTGTTTTGTTGGGAAAATTACACTTGTTAGGACTAATCAATTTTCAACATCCATGGACCTGATCCTGTTTGGTTTGTTTGAGCAACATTAGAATTTCATCAAAAAGTGTTTAAATTGAGCTATAAAATTTCAAGTTTCACCCTACCCAGGACGAGGCTATGTTTGTCTATTTAGAATACCTTGGCACAGAATGTTCTTATTCGTTTGTCTGTCAGGCTTCGATTTCCCAGAGGCCTTTAGACTCGGGAAGTGGGATATTTTATCACAAAGTGCCTCTTCTCGTCATCAGTGGAATTTTCGATTGGAATTAATTTCTTCCAGGAGTCATTGCCTCTCCGGTGAGTACTTGGCAGGACTCTGGAATGGGATGGAAGTTCAGATCGCGTGACTCCCTCCACATTTTTTTGAAGTGTTCATTGCATGGAAAATTTGAAATGAGAAGTGTCTGCAATCCAAATTTTTGAGAGAAATATGTTCGGTAATGGCTCTTTTATTTGAAGGAGTTCTTGAGAGATCTTTATTAAAAATCAGAACGTGATCAAGATATTGCGCTAATTGTTGCTTTAAAACCAGTAAAGAACCAAATTGGTGGTGAGATTCATTCGGCTGCTTACAGTAAGTAGCAGAGAGATGATGTGTCAATGAAACATTAATCAGACATTCTAGGAACTTCAAGATTCACCAAAAACAGGCCACCATCAAAAACAGGCCACCATCAAAAACAGGCCGCCATCAAAAACAGGCCACCATCAAAAACAGGCCACCATCAAAAACAGGCCACCATTAAAAGAGAACATCTCATCCCAACAAAACAAATATTTTTAAAAAAAATTATTTCAGAAACGTTTTTGTTGAAAAGTGTGTGACATGATAAGCATCTGTTGAAGTGTGTTAATTAGGGGGAGGAAAGGGGCGAGGGTGAACCTGTGTATGCCGCCGCCCGACTGACTGAGAGGGTATGGAGGAACAGGAGGTCATAATGCGACCGGCATGGCGAGCATCAAATATTCAGAAGTGTGTCAAGTATGTGCCCATTTGTGGTCTAATCAGGTGGCCTCTCAGCTGATGAGCAGCGTCAGGAGATACACAAATTATTGCACACTTCGAACATAACGATCATTTAGAAGACGGAGGAGCCGTGTCAATCCGCACACGAGAGGTGATACATCACCATTGGCGAACAACCCAATCATGAAATGGTCATTGCTGCTCATAGAGTCAATAAATCTGTACATTTCATGCTTGTCCGCCATTAGTCAAAAAAAGGTTGAACTCTACATGTCATAGTCCAAGATAAAAGCGGCTTGAGTGTGAATCTGGGATGCTCAACATACAGCCAATCACATCGACTGATAAAGCTGATTTGTTCTCTTAATCGGAAAAAAAATCGTTAATATGATAGACGTCATTATAGTGATATCATTTAATTTTCCAGGAAAAATCTATATAAATACTTTATAAGTGTGGAAAAATGACCTAGTTTTAAGAAGTTTTATTAATTAACTGGGCAATGGTGCCATGTCGATAATGTCTGCACCCACAATGCATTGCAAGGAAGGGAATGTTATTAACACATGCATTATTGACATGCTTCATGTATGAAATGGTAAATCTGGTATATATATCCAATACAAGCATGTCATATAAATCTCACGGCACAAAAAGGGCCACCCATTTTGGCAGGCAGAGATGTGTAGCGGTCATCAAATATTTACCTTGAAACTGCATGGCGGTAATGGAGGTTTTGGCAAGATTGCCTGAATTAAACATAGACGAACGTAATGAAGGGGATGTAACTTGTAGACATGTCAGAAGGCGCATAAATTAAACATGTAAGTTCCCACTATCTGATTTGGCACCATTCGTTCAAGAGTTTTGCTGAGAAAACGCGGCTGCAATGCTTTTTTTTTTGCAAAGCGATTTATGGAGCTTGAGAGAACATTTTTGTCATTTATCGGTTTATTTTTTTCCCAGAGTAGGATGTATACTTGTTGGAATATGGAATCTGAAGCTATGCAAACACAAGCAATGAGCTAAGATAGGGGCACTTGGCCCATTTAAAATAAAATTAAACTCATCTCAATAGGCTACATGGGTAATCATATGCTTTACTTGGATTTAAACTCACATGTATATGCAAATATCGATCAGCTTTTAATGGTTTTAACAAAATTTATGCCTTGATTATAAATTATATCCAAATTATACTTATACATTATTGAAAGGTAAAATGTCAAAATAATGATATCTTTTTACTGAAAAGTTTCTTCTGTGATATAAGAGATTTGATTTGTCTTTGACAGAGATAATATTTCAGCGAGCTGATATATGTTGAGGACATGGGAGTTCACTTTTATGATCATATTTCATGTAAAATGCCCATCTGTCACTCAGGTTATTGAACCCATAATGTTACATTTCACACGTTCATATCTAAGTAGATGTTTAAGCAAATTAATCATTTATTTTCACTTGATGAATTGAAATGTGATGCCAAAATCGTTGATTTCATGTTGCCAGTTTCGTTAACAAGGCAACTTTCATCGCCTGATAATCAATGAGGCATTGATCAAATGTAAATAATGATATATTATAATTAGCCAATTACCACCATTCAATAGGTAGCGATGTTACCTCCCATCGTGGTCAATTACATTCTGCCATCTCATGTCGTCAATATTTATTCTTTGTGGAAAAATGACCAAAGCATGATCAAATATGTTTGAAGTTTTTGTTATTTTTGTTTCAAAATGACTTTTTGGAGGAGTTCCATGAAATGATTAAAGTGAGCACTGTTCCTCCTCATAGAAAAATCAATTTATGGGTTTGTAAACAAGGACACTTGTAAATAATTGTTGATGTCACATTCCAACTTTCAATTTTTTTATTATTTGTAAACTCTTTTGTTCCACGGGTCAGTTATATAGTAATATCTTTATTTTCATTGGTCACTCATATTGTGACTTTGGTCATTCCAGAGGTCAGTTATATGCTGACTTTGGTCATTTCAGAGGTCAGTTATATGCTGACTTCTGTTATTTTACTGGTCAGTTATATAGTGACATCTGTCATTCCAAAAGGTCAGTTAAATGTCCTTTGTCATTTACAGGTTGTTTATATGTTGACTTCAGTCATTCCACAGATTAATGAAACAATGACCTCAACAAGGCACATGTGAGTTGTAAAGACATTTGTCACTTCCCAGTCTGCAAGTTTTTATTTTATGTATTAAATTTCTGTGTTTTAATCTTTTATTACCGTTTGAGGAAGGAGTCAAATTTCCACTGTGAATTTGAGACATGAGGAAATAATGAGTGCAGGATTCCTTAAAAGACCAGGAATCCCTAGATATGCATCAGCATACTGGGAACAAATAACATCAGCATACCGGGAACAAATAACATCAGCATACCGGGAACAAATAACATCAGCATGCCGGAAACAAATAACATCAGCATACCGGGAACAAATAACATCAGCATACCGGAAACAAATAACATCAGCATGCCAGAAACAAATAACATATCAGCATGCCAGAAACAGATATCATCAGCGTACCAGAAACGAATAACATCAGCATACCAGAAACAAATAACATCAGCGTACCGGAAACAAATAAAATCAGCATACTGGAAACAAATAACATCAGCATGCCAGAAACAAATAACATATCAGCATGCCAGAAACAGATATCATCAGTATACCGGAAACAAATAACATCAGCATACCGGAAACAAATAAAATCAGCATACCGGGAACAAATAACATCAGCATACCGGAAACAAATAAAATCAGCATACTGGAAACAAATAACATCAGCATACCGGAAACAAATAACATCAGCATACCAGAAACAAATAAAATCAGCATACTGGAAACAAATAAAATCAGCATACTGGAAACAAATAGCAGCATACTGGAAACAAATAAAATCAGCATACCCAAAACAAATAACATCAGCATACCCAAAACAAATAACATCAGCATACCCAAAACAAATCATATCAACATACCGGAAACTGATCACATATCCGCATACTAGAAACAAGTAACATCAGCATACCCAAAACAAATCATATCAGCATACCAGAAACAAACAAATAGTAGAGATAGGTTTGGAGTACAAAGGTATTGCTTGATAGGATTCTTTAATTGATGTTTGTTTGATAAATTCATTAAACAATTTTTTATATTTCTTATTCCGGGTAGCCCCAGTTGGATTTACGGTTAAAAAAAAAACAGCCAGCATAAAAAGTATTTAAGCTATTAAAACTCATTGGAGAAAAGAAACATGAGTTTTTTCTGTGTTTTACCAATATGTTGCAAGGATATTTAGACCAAAGAACTCAAACTGATAAAAGCAATGTTTCTGTCCTGCACACAAAACAATCATGGTCCATTAAAATAATCATGTATATACCTTCTGTACACCTGATGAGTGGCAGGCGTTCTGCCAACCGGACAACAATTTACTGTAGTATGTAGCACCAGCCAATAAGAAGGTGATTACCGGCTTTTACAGTTCATTAAAAACTGGGTGTGATTTGACCTGCATTGTTCCATTGTTCCCGAACATTGCCTCTCTCCACAGAAATCACAGATCACTGCCACCTGCTTTATGCTTCTTAACCCCCACCCCTTCTCAATCACCCCTTCTCCAACACATCAATCTTCTCTTCTCCAGCCCCCTTCTCCAGCCCTCTTCTCCACTCCCTTCTCCAGCCGCCTTCTCCACTCCCTTCACCACTCCCTCTCAGCCCCCTTCTCCAGCCCCCTTCTCCACTCCCTTCACCACTCCCTCTCAGCCCCCTTCTTCAGCCCCCCTTCTCCACTCCCTTCTCCCCTTCTCCAGCCTCCTTCTCCAACCCCCCTTCTCCAGCCCCCTTCTCCAACCCCCTTCTCCAGCCCCCTTCTCCAGCCCCCTTCTCCACTCCCTTCTCCCCTTCTCCACTCCCTTCTCCCCTTCTCCAGCCCCCTTCTCCAACCCCCCTTCTCCAGCCCCCTTCTCCACCCCCTCTCAGCCCCCTTCTCCAGCCCCCTTTAATGACACACAGCAGCTATGCATGACCAGATGATGTTACACAATAATCATGCATGACACGATATAGTCACATTATGGCGTGACCATATAGACGTTTGGTACGGAGCTGTTAGAATGAGGCAGTAATTACAGATAATGTGGTATTATGGGTATGTGGTGTTGTGATTGATGAGTGGGTAGCATCGTATCATGTCCATCACCAGTTATCACTCCATTATCAGAGCAGGTGGTCCTCAAACTACCTCCACTCAACAACTCTCATCTAGTTTTTATTTTGCTTGCACAAAGGGATAAGATTTCAAAAGGAAATTTCAACCTTGACATACTTTCAGATTGAGCACTTTACACATTTTCAACCTTGGCATACTTTTTTTAGATTGATCATTTTTGTTGATTAATTGGTTTTTTTTGTCAGATGTGTAATTTGAGGTGGGTGTGTCCCACCTGACTTAGAGATGGCCAATGCCAAAAAATGTATAAATGACAGAAGTTTCTAGATAAATCATTGAGGAATGGTTTTGTTTTGATATATAATGATTTAAAAATAAATGTCATGAGTAAGAACAAACACATATAGTGACATTCCAGATTCATTGTGATCAAGAACTTTGCAGTTTGTGTTTTATTTTTCAACTGGTATAAAAATGAACTAAAAGGAATAGAACAGCATACATATTTAAGCTGCAAATGGTTGAAAAAACCATGTAGAAAACAGAACTTCAGAGTCAGCCGAATATGGAAGTGTCCAAGTAAATCCTAATGGGTTTGATGTGCGTGCAGGACGCCTCTGAACTCCTTGTCTCATCCCGGCCGCACTGTTATCATTACTCAGCACATAGCTGAATAACATGCCAGGCCCAAAGAGGAAGAAAAAAACGGCCGCTGCATTCCTCCACAGAAAAAACCTGTGTTTAATCTGATCAAAACAAAAACAGCATCTGGGGGGAGTTTTGGAGAGAACTTTAAATATATTTTTATGTATTGTATGTTATCTGTATTTATATATATTAAAGATCTTAATTAATGGGGAAAATGCTTTGTTTGCCTTGAAATGTGATGTGAATTCATAAAAGGAATGAAAACTTTTGCACATAAATGGTATTTCTAAGTGTGTTGTTTGCATCATAAGCATTGAAATATGATAGAGTTATGGAAATCTGCATGAAAGAAACCTTATCCTTATTCCTTAGCATGTCATAAATGGTAAAATCAAAAAGAAGACCATTAAAAGCTTTTTATTTACTCCCATTTCTGACTGTTGAGATATTGATTACCACATAATGTGGGATGCTGGTATACTGATTCCATTAAGATGTACACTATAGCTTGGCATTATTCTCAATAAGTCATTTTGTCACTTTGAATATCTGAAGCACACGTTAAACCTAGAAGATTAGGAGAAAATGTGTAGATTGATCTGTATGGTTGTATTAATACAAAGCAAATAGATCGTCCCCAACTGTTTCTATGCTGGACGTTTACATTCACATATCTATTCTAACCCAATTAAGCTGTTCAGAATGGGAACAAAAGGTGAAAAGGCCATTGGTCACAATAGGCAGTACGCTGCACCTTGATCCTCACTTTGCAATCCAATTTGTCGCATTCACATTGACAGGTCACGGGCCTGGCGCCCGTGGCACGTGTCATCATGCTGCCGTCGTGTTCCGGGATGCCAATTCACACAGGAGGGCCATTTCAGTACCTTACTCCATAATATACGTGCTCAGCACATCAGCTCAGCCACATGATAGCGTAATGGAAAGACACATGTGTTCACCTTCCCAAGATCAGTGAGGGCCTATATAAATGTCCTGGAAGGTCATTGGAACACAAGGCCAGAGAAACACTATAGATCTCACCTCCATCAAAGGTCCTCGTGGCATTATCTCTGACCTAGTACCAACATTAAATATTCAATGGAGTCTTTATCCAAAAGCACCTCCTTAAAAAATGCACTTCAAGTTAATGTACACTTGCCTCCTTAGACGTCCTCTTGTTTTTTGTTCATAAAAATGTTGCAAATGCGACGGGCCTTGTCCTGTTTATTGATCGTAGCTCCACCTAGGGAGTGGAAAATGCCATCTTGTTGCTTTGGACAATAGGCATGCAGGATTCAACAATTATTTTGAATCAATAATGAAATGATTCACGTATCATGCTTGCTTACTCGGGATGCCCGCTTGGATATGAGACAGGCACGAAGCATGGAGACGGTTGCCAAGGGTGACACAACAATGCCAAGTCTGAAGCAATCGTGGTTATTATTATCATTTGAAAATATTCATTATTATCTCGGGTGTAGACTATTACATCGCCTATGTCATTAAGCAGGAAATGATTAATTAGTAAATATTTTGACAAAAGAATGCGTCCCGAATCAATCGAGGGTTGGTCGTAATGAAATGTTTTTCGTATTGAATACTAATGATTTGTATGAATCAAGAACCCAAAATGAATAAATACCTTCGTAATTGTCAGTGACATGCCCCGTGCATCAGATTGTTTGAATGGAATAATAGTTAATTCTCATTCTACGTTTGCAAGTAATTACCAATGCGGCAGGTTTCGTGCATATTGTATGTATGCCATTATTCATATTTCTTTGGCCATTTACACTTTTCACAGATTGATTGATGACTGCGTGAATGTTTTACTTCCTCTGACTGAGGAATTATAACTCTTTGGAATAGGTTTGTTATTGTGAAATTTTATTTGAATTTTAATGGCTAACATAATAAGTAAGACTTTATCTTCTTTGGCTCCATCTTTACAAATGCAATGTAATATAAAAGTAATTTTTTTTTTCTCAATTACACATGAACAATTTTCATACTGGGGTTACTGTGTGTGTTATTATTGGTTAACAAACTTTATGATAAATATAAACACATGAAATATCAAATGAAAGGTACCAGGTTTTCATTTTTTAAAAGTCCTATTCATTTTCACTGAAGAATTGCATTAGTTTAAGACCAGGAACACAAAAGATGTTTTGAAAATGTGATCCTTTGCTTATCTGATCAAATGCATTCATTGCTTTGATTGAAATGTCCATTCAGTAATGTGACACGGGAAACTGACCATGTTGATTTCTGAGCCTGATAAAGAGATGAAATGACAGCCGCACAGAATCAACAGACTGACCACCGAATGTCCATAAGACAATACCAACTGCCACGGCCAGCTAACTCCAATTACTGCAGTTTGTTCAAATTCATTATCATAAACATTATACCCTTAGTACGCTAGAATGCAAACAAAAAAATATTGAAAATGTAAAGATATGGTGAAGAACAAACTGTGACATCACACTCCATGATCGGTTGTGGCACCGGCATTTAGTAACGCTTTTGAATTTGTCATTGCAACAAAGGCACTGACGACGATTTAAAGAATGGCAGGCACAAGGTTAATTCTAATAAAGTATAGAGATAATAAGCTGAAAGATAAAGAGCGTATGCGTGACAGAAACTTGGGCTGCTGCATACCCTTCAAAAGCTGCGGTCTGCCTTTGTGACTCCGAGGTCAGCCATTTACCATTTTAAATAAAGACTTAGTTCGTCATCTGAAACTGAGTGACACTCCGGAATGCCGGATGGCTTGTCAGGATCATCCGATGTTCACCTACCGGATGCACCGTGCTTCCTGGTTTGAAGAGAGAGTTAATTGCGCCAGATTTTGGAGAAAGGATATATTGTTTTACCAATTTATATCCATCCCTTGTGAAACTTGTATGCTTTTATAACAACCCAAGAATATCATATTTCTTGTTGTCACATTATTTGAAACAAAATTGTCCAATATATTGTCCTAGTCATATTAATCTGTAGTTTTTCCAATCAGATTGTTTACTTTTATCAACTTAAAGTGGTTCAAAACAGTTACCTCCAGAGATATTGGGACTTGAATGACCACCAATGAAATGACAAAGCGGAAACATAATCCAAGATTGGTTATTAAATATTTATTCCTAGATGTCAAGAAGGAAATTAAAAACGTGGTTATTGACCTCAAAATCTTTTAGAAGCCCATCAAAATATAGTTCTGTCTGATATGATGATTGAGTTTGCATCAATATAATGTCTGATTGGCATAATGATATACTTGTATTTGACACAGTTGAATCTGGCATCATGATATGATGCGATCAAACATCAAGATATAGCTCTCTAATATAATGAAATCATGATATATTTCTCTATGACATCATGAAATAGTTGACGTCATTATATGTATTTTTAGGCATTATGTAGTATTAAAGGCATTATGATACAGTTGTCTGGCATCGTGATACAGTCCTCTGGCATCATGATACAGTTCTCTCTGGCATTATGATACAGTTCTCTGGCATCATGATACAGTCCTCTGGCATCGTGATACAGTTCTCTGGCATCATGATACAGTTCTCTGGCATCATGATACAGTCCTCTGGCATCATGATACAGTCCTCTGGCATCATGAGACAGTCCTCTGGCATCATGAGACAGTCCTCTGGCATCATGAGACAGTCCTCTGGCATCATGATACTGTTCTCTCTGGCATCATGATACAGTTGTCTGGCATCATGATACAGTTCTCTGGCATCATGATACAGTTCTCTCTGGCATCATGATACAGTCCTCTGGCATCATGATACAGTCCTCTGGCATCATGATACAGTCCTCTGGCATCATGATACTGTTCTCTCTGGCATCGTGATACAGTTGTCTGGCATCATGATACAGTTCTCTGGCATCATGATACAGTTCTCTCTGGCATCATGATACAGTCCTCTGGCATCATGATACAGTCCTCTGGCATCATGATACAGTCCTCTGGCATCATGATACAGTCCTCTGGCATCATGAGACAGTCCTCTGGCATCATGATACAGTTCTCTGGCATCATGATACAGTCCTCTGGCATCATGATACAGTTCTCTCTGGCATCGTGATACAGTTGTCTGGCATCATGATACAGTTCTCTGGGATCATGATACAGTTCTCTCTGGCATCATGATACAGTTCTCTGGCATCATGATACAGTCCTCTGGCATCGTGATACAGTCCTCTGGCATCATGATACAGTTCTCTCTGGCATCATGATACAGTCCTCGCTGGCATCATGATACAATTCACATCATAATAAATAGTGTTATCAAGCAACAATTTCAAGGATAAACTTAAACCCGTATTATTTTGTTTGGAAAGATATATATATATATATATATATATATATATATATATATATATATATATATATATATATATATATATATATATATATATATATATATATATATATATATATATATATATTCACGGCAAGACAATTAATTATTGTCATTTGCAGAGTTGGTTGACCCATTTTTTATTCCTTTTTAGCGGCTTTTTGCCGGGCGACCATTTATATGTTTGTTGATATTAGCTTTTGACCTTCAGAGACTCTGCGGTCCATGTACAGCTGGAGCGTTTGATGGCCTTTTAGTGGCTCTTAGCCGTATATTGCAGAACTGAGGCATGCCATTTGTGATTAATTGACTGCATTAGGCCTATTTAGTCAAGGCAAAAAAATAGACATGTATGCAGCCATATCAATACTGAACTTGTTGTATGGGAAACATGAAAAACAAGGACTAAAAGCTTTCATCTTTTTATCACTCTTGGATATTGTAGAATAAAGATGTATTAAAAGACGGCCTTTGACCTTTCGCTATCACCAATTGCAAAGAAATAGGGCCTCACTCTATAGACTGCAGGAGAAATTACCAGAAATGCCACACAACTAAAGAGTTGGTGAAATGTGATAAATATCTCCTGATATGCGGATGACGTGGAAGGAGAAATAATGATATTTAAATACTTTTCATCGTTGTAGAAAATACCTGATGACCTTTAGGATTTTGATTAATCTCAATAAAGTTTCACGACTGGAAACAAATGATATCTAGAACATTATGACAAATGCACAAGAGACTGACTGCACCTTTTCACATCACTGCACACTTTAATATTGAAATAAAGTTTCAAAATCTCACACACTTTTCTCATTGGAAATTCTTGTGACAGTATTTCAAAGTATATTTCCTGTGATTCAGTGTCATGAGGCTAATGCAGGAATGACATGTTTGCAAGTTTATGTATTTGTGTATATTTTAAATGTATGCAGGTGGCTCCCAATATCCCAGATTTAACAAAGTGATAATCACGAACTGACAGTGTTGTCCTCAGTAGACTGACGGTCACTTTGAAATGGTAAACGTGGATGCCTTGGGGATAATGTTCTTGATGTATGTGAGAATGGAGAGGTGTGGTCCGCCCATGTCGCTCTTTTTCTCTTTCTCATTGTGCGGCTTTCCTCCTCTGCCATCGGCTGCATAAGATGATTAGCAGCTGATCGTGTTATATGCGATGCTTGAATCGTACGGTGGCTTACAAATATTATGGTGACCTTGACAAATATTATGGTGACCTTGAGATCACACTGCAACATCTACTGACACACTGAAAACTATTGTTGTCAAAGTTCTGATAACAACTGCCTGTTTTGTTTACCATTTGGCACTTTTCACTTCTCTTTGAATGGAAAAGATCAAAGAATATTCTATAGTTCTCAAATAATTATTATGAGGGTTTTTTAGTCATTTTGTAAGGATGTTAAGTCACTTATATAGGGATGCCCAGTCACTTATATAGGGATGCCCAGTCACTTATATAGGGATGCCCAGTCACTTATATAGGGATGCCCAGTCACTTATATAGGGATGCCCAGTCACTTATATAGGGATGCCCAGTCACTTATATAGGGATGCCCAGTCACTTATATAGGGATGCCCAGTCACTTATATAGGGATGTCCAGTCACTTATATAGGGATGCCCAGTCACTTATATAGGGATGCCCAGTCACTTATATAGGGATGCCCAGTCACTTACATAGGGATGCCCAGTCACTTACATAGGGATGCCCAGTCACTTACATAGGGATGTCCAGTCACTTATATAGGGATGCCCAGTCACTTATATAGGGATGCCCAGTCACTTATATAGGGATGCCCAGTCACTTATATAGGGATGCCCAGTCACTTATATAGGGATGCCCAGTCACTTACATAGGGATGCCCAGTCACTTATTTAGGGATGTCCAGTCACTTATATAGGGATGCCCAGTCACTTATATAGGGATGCCCAGTCACTTACATAGGGATGCCCAGTCACTTATATAGGGATGCCCAGTCACTTATATAGGGATGCCCAGTCACTTATTTAGGGATGTCCAGTCACTTATATAGGGATGCCCAGTCACTTATATAAGGATGCCCAGTCACTTATATAGGGATGCCCAGTCACTTACATAGGGATGCCCAGTCACTTATTTAGGGATGTCCAGTCACTTATTTAGGGATGTCCAGTCACTTATATAGGGATGCCCAGTCACTTATATAGGGATGTCCAGTCACTTATATAGGGATGCCCAGTCACTTATATAGGGATGCCCAGTTGACGATAATTTTTATCTTAACATTCATTTAGGCTTCAAATCTAAGTGTATACATGAGTCCATAAATGAATCCTTTTATATTCAGTAATCTAGAAAATATACCTACTAGAAATAAATTCCTCGCTGTACATGCCATCGTTCTTTGATATTGAATAATATTGATATATATACAAATGCGGGAAGGCCAGGGTATTAGCAGTGGCAAGGCCAGGGTATTAGCAGTGACAAGGCCAGGGTATTAGCAGTGGCCAGGCCAGGGTATTAGCAGTGGCAAGGCCAGGGTATTAGCAGTGACAAGGCCAGGGTACTAGCAGTGGCAAGGCCAGGGTATTAGCAGTGGCAAGGCCAGGGTATTAGCAGTGGCAAGGCCAGGGTATTAGCAGTGGCAAGGCCAGGGTATTAGCAGTGGCAAGGCCAGGGTATTAGCAGTGGCAAGGCCAGGGTATTAGCAGTGGCCAGGCCAGGGTATTAGCAGTGGCAAGGCCAGGGTATTAGCAGTGGCAAGGCCAGGGTATTAGCAGTGACAAGGCCAGGGTATTAGCAGTGGCAAGGCCAGGGTATTAGCAGTGGCAAGGCCAGGGTATTAGCAGTGGCAAGGCCAGGGTATTAGCAGTGGCAAGGCCAGGGTATTAGCAGTGGCAAGGCCAGGGTATTAGCAGTGGCCAGGTCAGGGTATTAGCAGTGGCAAGGCCAGGGTATTAGCAGTGACAAGGCCAGGGTATTAGCAGTGACAAGGCCAGGGTATTAGCAGTGGCAAGGCCAGGGTATTAGCAGTGGCAAGGCCAGGGTATTAGCAGTGGCAAGGCCAGGGTATTAGCAGTGGCCAGGTCAGGGTATTAGCAGTGGCAAGGCCAGGGTATTAGCAGTGACAAGGCCAGGGTATTAGCAGTGACAAGGCCAGGGTATTAGCAGTGGCAAGGCCAGGGTATTAGCAGTGGCAAGGCCAGGGTATTAGCAGTGGCAAGGCCAGGGTATTAGCAGTGGCAAGGCCAGGGTATTAGCAATGGCAAGGCCAGGGTATTAGCAGTGACAAGGCCAGGGTATTAGCAGTGGCAAGGCCAGGGTATTAGCAGTGGCAAGGCCAGGGTATTAGCAGTGGCAAGGCCAGGGTATTAGCAGTGGCAAGGCCAGGGTATTAGCAGTGGCAAGGCCAGGGTATTAGCAGTGACAAGGCCAGGGTATTAGCAGTGGCAAGGCCAGGGTATTAGCAGTGACAAGGCCAGGGTATTAGCAGTGGCAAGGCCAGGGTATTAGCAGTGGCAAGGCCAGGGTATTAGCAGTGACAAGGCCAGGGTATTAGCAGTGACAAGGCCAGGGTATTAGCAGTTGCAAGGCCAGGGTATTAGCAGTGGCAAGGCCAGGGTATTAGCAATGGCAAGGCCAGGGTATTAGCAGTGGCAAGGCCAGGGTATTAGCAGTGGCAAGGCCAGGGTATTAGCAGTGACAAGGCCAGGGTATTAGCAGTGGCAAGGCCAGGGTATTAGCAGTGGCAAGGCCAGGGTATTAGCAGTGACAAGGCCAGGGTATTAGCAGTGACAAGGCCAGGGTATTAGCAGTGGCAAGGCCAGGGTATTAGCAGTGACAAGGCCAGGGTATTAGTGGCAAGGCCAGGGTATTAGTGGCAAGGCCAGGGTATTAGCAGTGACAAGGCCAGGGTATTAGCAGTGGCAAGGCCAGGGTATTAGCAGTGGCAAGGCCAGGGTATTAGCAGTGGCAAGGTCAGGGTATTAGCAGTGGCAAGGCCAGGGTATTAGCAATGGCAAGGCCAGGGTATTAGCAGTGGCAAGGCCAGGGTATTAGCAGTGGCAAGGCCAGGGTATTAGCAGTGGCAAGGCCAGGGTATTAGCAGTGGCAAGGCCAGGGTATTAGCAGTGACAAGGCCAGGGTATTAGCAGTGGCAAGGCCAGGGTATTAGCAATGGCAGGCCAGGGTATTAGCAGTGACAAGGCCAGGGTATTAGCAGTGGCAAGGCCAGGGTATTAGCAGTGACAAGGCCAGGGTATTAGCAGTGGCAAGGCCAGGGTATTAGCAGTGGCAAGGCCAGGGTATTAGCAGTGACAAGGCCAGGGTATTAGCAGTGGCAAGGCCAGGGTATTAGCAGTGGCAAGGCCAGGGTATTAGCAGTGGCAAGGCCAGGGTATTAGCAGTGACAGGGCCAGGGTATTAGCAGTGGCAAGGCCAGGGTATTAGTGGCAAGGCCAGGGTATTAGCAGTGGCAAGGCCAGGGTATTAGCAGTGGCAAGGCCAGGGTATTAGCAGTGGCAAGGCCAGGGTATTAGCAGTGGCAAGGCCAGGGTATTAGCAGTGACAGGGCCAGGGTATTAGCAGTGGCAAGGCCAGGGTATTAGTGGCAAGGCCAGGGTATTAGCAGTGGCAAGGCCAGGGTATTAGCAGTGGCAAGGCCAGGGTATTAGCAGTGGCAAGGCCAGGGTATTAGCAGTGGCAAGGCCAGGGTATTAGCAGTGGCAAGGCCAGGGTATTAGCAATGGCAAGGCCAGGGTATTAGCAGTGACAGGGCCAGGGTATTAGCAGTGGCAAGGCCAGGGTATTAGTGGCAAGGCCAGGGTATTAGCAGTGGCAAGGCCAGGGTATTAGCAGTGGCAAGGCCAGGGTATTAGCAGTGGCAAGGCCAGGGTATTAGCAGTTGCAAGGCCAGGGTATTAGCAGTGGCAAGGCCAGGGTATTAGCAGTGACAAGGCCAGGGTATTAGCAATGGCCAGGCCAGGGTATTAGCAGTGGCAAGGCCAGGGTATTAGCAGTGACAAGGCCAGGGTATTAGCAATGGCCAGGCCAGGGTATTAGCAGTGACAAGGCCAGGGTATTAGCAATGGCCAGGCCAGGGTATTAGCAGTGGCAAGGTCAGGGTATTAGCAGTGGCAAGGCCAGGGTATTAGCAATGACAAGGCCAGGGTATTAGCAGTGGCAAGGTCAGGGTATTAACAGTGGCAAGGCCAGGGTATTAGCAATGGCAAGGCCAGGGTATTAGCAATGGCCAGGCCAGGGTATTAGCAGTGACAAGGCCAGGGTATTAGCAGTGGCAAGGCCAGGGTATTAGCAGTGACAAGGCCAGGGTATTAGCAATGGCAAGGCCAGGGTATTAGCAGTGGCAAGGCCAGGGTATTAGCAGTGGCAAGGCCAGGGTATTAGCAGTGGCAAGGCCAGGGTATTAGCAATGGCCAGGCCAGGGTATTAGCAGTGACAAGGCCAGGGTATTAGCAGTGGCAAGGCCAGGGTATTAGCAGTGACAAGGCCAGGGTATTAGCAGTGGCAAGGCCAGGGTATTAGCAGTGGCAAGGCCAGGGTATTAGCAGTGGCAAGGCCAGGGTATTAGCAGTGACAGGGCCAGGGTATTAGCAGTGGCAAGGCCAGGGTATTAGCAGTGGCAAGGCCAGGGTATTAGCAGTGACAAGGCCAGGGTATTAGCAGTGACAAGGCCAGGGTATTAGCAGTGGCAAGGCCAGGGTATTAGCAGTGGCAAGGCCAGGGTATTAGCAGTGACAAGGCCAGGGTATTAACAGTGGCAAGGTCAGGGTATTAGCAGTGACAAGGCCAGGGTATTAGTGGCAAGGCCAGGGTATTAGTGGCAAGGCCAGGGTATTAGCAATGGCAAGGCCAGGGTATTAGCAGTGACAAGGCCAGGGTATTAGCAGTGACAAGGCCAGGGTATTAGCAGTGACAAGGCCAGGGTATTAGCAGTGGCAAGGCCAGGGTATTAGCAGTGGCCAGGCCAGGGTATTAGCAGTGGCAAGGCCAGGGTATTAGCAGTGACAAGGCCAGGGTATTAGCAGTGACAAGGCCAGGGTATTAGCAGTGGCAAGGCCAGGGTATTAGCAGTGGCAAGGCCAGGGTATTAGCAGTGACAAGGCCAGGGTATTAGCAGTGGCAAGGCCAGGGTATTAGCAGTGGCCAGGCCAGGGTATTAGCAGTGGCAAGGCCAGGGTATTAGCAGTGACAAGGCCAGGGTATTAGCAGTGACAAGGCCAGGGTATTAGCAGTGGCAAGGCCAGGGTATTAGCAGTGGCAAGGCCAGGGTATTAGCAGTGGCAAGGCCAGGGTATTAGCAGTGGCAAGGCCAGGGTATTAGCAGTGGCAAGGCCAGGGTATTAGCAGTGGCAAGGCCAGGGTATTAGCAATGGCCAGGCCAGGGTATTAGCAGTGGCAAGGCCAGGGTATTAGCAGTGACAAGGCCAGGGTATTAGCAGTGGCAAGGCCAGGGTATTAGCAGTGACAAGGCCAGGGTATTAGCAGTGGCAAGGCCAGGGTATTAGCAGTGACAAGGCCAGGGTATTAGCAATGGCAAGGCCAGGGTATTAGCAGTGACAAGGCCAGGGTATTAGCAGTGACAAGGCCAGGGTATTAGCAGTGGCAAGGCCAGGGTATTTGCCGTGACAAGGCCAGGGTATTAGCAGTGGCAAGGCCAGGGTATTAGCAGTGACAAGGCCAGGGTATTAGCAGTGGCAAGGCCAGGGTATTAGCAGTGGCAAGGCCAGGGTATTAGCAGTGGCAAGGCCAGGGTATTAGCAGTGGCAAGGCCAGGGTATTAGCAGTGGCCAGGCCAGGGTATTAGCAATGGCCAGGCCAGGGTATTAGCAGTGGCAAGGCCAGGGTATTAGCAGTGACAAGGCCAGGGTATTAGCAGTGGCAAGGCCAGGGTATTAGCAGTGGCAAGGCCAGGGTATTAGTGGCAAGGCCAGGGTATTAGTGGCAAGGCCAGGGTATTAGCAGTGACAAGGCCAGGGTATTAGCAGTGGCAAGGCCAGGGTATTAGCAGTGGCAAGGCCAGGGTATTAGCAGTGGCAAGGCCAGGGTATTAGCAGTGACAAGGCCAGGGTATTAGCAGTGACAAGGCCAGGGTATTAGCAGTGGCAAGGCCAGGGTATTAGCAGTGGCAAGGCCAGGGTATTAGCAGTGGCAAGGCCAGGGTATTAGCAGTGGCAAGGCCAGGGTATTAGCAGTGGCAAGGCCAGGGTATTAGCAGTGGCAAGGCCAGGGTATTAGCAGTGGCAAGGCCAGGGTATTAGCAGTGACAAGGCCAGGGTATTAGCAGTGGCAAGGCCAGGGTATTAGCAGTGGCAAGGCCAGGGTATTAGCAGTGACAAGGCCAGGGTATTAGCAGTGGCAAGGCCAGGGTATTAGCAGTGGCAAGGCCAGGGTATTAGCAGTGGCAAGGCCAGGGTATTAGCAGTGACAAGGCCAGGGTATTAGCAGTGACAAGGCCAGGGTATTAGCAGTGACAAGGCCAGGGTATTAGCAGTGGCAAGGCCAGGGTATTAGCAGTGACAAGGCCAGGGTATTAGTGGCAAGGCCAGGGTATTAGTGACAAGGCCAGGGTATTAGCAGTGACAAGGCCAGGGTATTAGTGGCAAGGCCAGGGTATTAGTGGCAAGGCCAGGGTATTAGTGGCAAGGCCAGGGTATTAGCAGTGACAAGGCCAGGGTATTAGTGGCAAGGCCAGGGTATTAGTGACAAGGCCAGGGTATTGGCAGTGGCAAGGCCAGGGTATTAGCAGTGGCAAGGCCAGGGTATTAGCAGTGGCAAGGCAGGGTATTAGCAGTGGCAAGGCCAGGGTATTAGCAGTGACAAGGCCAGGGTATTGGCAGTGGCAAGGCCAGGGTATTAGCAGTGGCAAGGTCAGGGTATTAGCAGTGGCAAGGCCAGGGTATTAGCAATGGCAAGGCCAGGGTATTAGCAGTGGCAAGGCCAGGGTATTAGCAGTGGCAAGGCCAGGGTATTAGCAGTGGCAAGGCCAGGGTATTAGCAGTGACAAGGCCAGGGTATTAGCAGTGGCAAGGCCAGGGTATTAGCAGTGGCAAGGCCAGGGTATTAGCAATGGTAAGGCCAGGGTATTAGCAATGGCAAGGCCAGGGTATTAGCAGTGGCAAGGCCAGGGTATTAGCAGTGGCAAGGCCAGGGTATTAGCAGTGGCAAGGCCAGGGTATTAGCAGTGACAAGGCCAGGGTATTAGCAGTGACAAGGCCAGGGTATTAGCAGTGGCAAGGCCAGGGTATTAGCAGTGGCAAGGCCAGGGTATTAGCAGTGGCAAGGCCAGGGTATTAGCAGTGGCAAGGCCAGGGTATTAGCAATGGCAAGGCCAGGGTATTAGCAGTGGCAAGGCCAGGGTATTAGCAATGGTAAGGTCAGGGTATTAGCAGTGGCAAGGCCAGGGTATTAGCAGTGGCAAGGCCAGGGTATTAGCAGTGGCAAAGCCAGGGTATTAGCAATGGCAAGGCCAGGGTATTAGCAGTGGCAAGGCCAGGGTATTAGCAGTGGCAAGGCCAGGGTATTAGCAATGGCAAGGCCAGGGTATTAGCAATGGCAAGGCCAGGGTATTAGCAGTGGCAAGGCCAGGGTATTAGCAGTGGCAAGGCCAGGGTATTAGCAGTGACAAGGCCAGGGTATTAGCAATGGCAAGGCCAGGGTATTAGCAGTGGCAAGGCCAGGGTATTAGCAGTGACAAGGCCAGGGTATTAGCAGTGGCAAGGCCAGGGTATTAGCAGTGACAAGGCCAGGGTATTAGCAGTGGCAAGGCCAGGGTATTAGCAGTGGCAAGGCCAGGGTATTAGCAGTGGCAAGGCCAGGGTATTAGCAATGGCAAGGCCAGGGTATTAGCAATGGCAAGGCCAGGGTATTAGCAGTGGCAAGGCCAGGGTATTAGCAATGGCAAGGCCAGGGTATTAGCAGTGGCAAGGCCAGGGTATTAGCAATGGCAAAATGCTGCTAGGTTTGGAGTTTACACACGTTTTCCTGCATCTCCAGGACTGAGATGGGTTTTACGATTCACTAGCCGCTATCCCAGGTAAATTATTGATCATAAAACTGCTGGCCAAACATGGTGCTTGTTATGTCAAGGGTTCAGCTGATGAACGCCGAACAATCCGATTTGAAATGCCCTCGGCCGAGTCACATATCTCATCATGGGAACTGAGATACGTGTTGGCAAACATACCACCGGTGCTGACAGGTGCTGACAGATGCTGATGCTGACATGTGCTGATCTGTAAATCAGCATTGGAAAGCATCATTCGTGGAGGCTGGGGAAATATTTTCAGAATGCACTCAGTCACAATACTGGTGTCATATATGTGATCATTGCTATCATCTTGCAATCAAGTATTATGAAAAAATAATGAAAAGAAGTAGATGTCACAGTAATCCTAAGCAGGCTTCATATATCTGAGATGAATGAAAGGTGTTAGGTTAAAAGGGCACTTATTTGAATGTGGATGAATTACTTTTTAAAATGAAATTAGAGATGTTCTTATCTTAGCACTTCTTTTAACAGCAATTGAAATATAATAGATCATTTTTGTGTTATGCACCAAATTAGGGATTATGCGGACCATGAGGAAACAGCTCATGGTTATGATGGAAAAATTGCTTTGCAATTGAATAAATGAGATTATTGCGACTCATTTTGTGTACTGCTTGATAATGTATTGGCAGGAGAGTGATGTGCCATGGTAAACAAAGCGTGGCCTGTGCCCTGGAGGGAGGTGGTGGCCGTAGACGGGGGAATACTCACATCCAGATAGGCCACATGGCTGCTAGAGAACTCACAGAGAACTCGCAGAGAACTCACACAGAACTCACACAGAACACACAGAGAACTCGCAGAGAACTCACATCCAGATAGGCCACATGGCTGCCAGAGAACTCACTGAGAACTCACAGAGAACTCGAAGAGAACTCGCACAGAGAACTCACAGAGAACTCACAGAGAACTCGCACAGAACTCACACAGAACTCACACAGAACTCACACAGAACTCACACAGAGAACTCGCAGAGAACTCACATCCAGATAGGCCACATGGCTGCCAGAGAACTCACAGAGAACTCGCACACAGCTCACAGAGAACTCGCAGAGAACCCACAGAGAACTCACAGAGAACTCAGAGAACTCACAGAGAACTCGCGGAGAACTCAGTGCATGATGCCGTCGGCAAACAGTGACACTCCACTAACCCATCCACACTCACAAGCCTTTAATTGCGTTTCAAAGACAGAGATGAATGGAATATCTTGAAATTTTGTGGTCCCTTCTGACAAGATGAATTGTTTTTTTTTAATTTATTTATTTTTGTCTTTAATATGCAGTTACCTGTTAATTAGCCAGTTGAGTCTTTTTTAGATATAAGGGATATACCTGCAATTAGGCTCTTGTTTGTGCATGTAATTTAATAACTGCACTCTTTTATGTTGAATTTTAGTAGCTTGTTTCAAAGAAAGCAGCAAACCCCTCTATCGAGCATAGCCCATAAAATTTGGAATACAATACGAAGCGATGGATGTCCATGAATATCGTAGGTAATCAAGGTGTGTGTTTGTACATGGATACTGTTATGTTGACTGCCGTCAGCTTCTGACACGTAATGGATATTGCAGAAGACCAAAGAAAACACATTCATAAAAGCTCGTTCTCATCTGACATAGGTATTTAATAACGGAAAATGCATGATTACAAAATAGAAGATAGGATGAGGGAAGAGTGCTCCCGCGTATGGATTGACTGAAGGTGTTATCACTACAGCGTGTGATTTTATGACTCGGCTGATGCGCTTGATTTGTCTCAGATTAGCTACGGTATTGTCATACGAAGACCTTGACCCAAATACAGTTTTTTTGCAAATATTTAGCTGTTGATTAGCAGTTTAAACATGTGAGATATTTTATAGGCATATATCATCTATAATGTTTAAATATCAAGATGATATGTTTTTATTTCATTCATCATTAGCTTTTCCTGCTTTGTTTGATTTTTTAATGGGAGGATTCTGCATCAGGCCACAGATGGTTTGCAAAGAGATGGAGTGATATCTGATGTCCTCGGCAGTGATAAAAGGCAGTTTGTGATGAGGAGATGCTGTGGTTTTATGCCATCTTATATCACAATACGATAGGGATCCAGTGTGGGTTCTCCCGGACAGTTGCATTAATTGTAATGTGGAGACTTGTCAACCAGCTCTGACAAAACAAATTAACTTGCAAATGGAGTCGCTGCAAGTGGATTTGACAATTGTCACCATGGCGATGCCAAAATGTTGTCAAATATTAGCCAATTGGACTCATCACATTGCGCCGACTGCGCTACCGTTCGGATCAAATTGGATTACGATTTCATAAATTTGCCTGCAGTCAGTGAATGAGTATCAGCATAGCCTTGTTGGGAGGGTCGGCCCGAGAACAAAAAACATGTCAGAAGGAGCAATTTGCTTTGTCATTGACGGAAGAGGAGGTGTCACCCATTTGCAGGGTTTGATGTATTTCTTCAGTGCTCATGTCAATTTCATCATGGGCGATGTCGTTTTCATGGTTGTCTTTTGTCAGCCTACATGTGGATTATCTGATCACAGATATCCAGCGTGGCAGAGGTCACCCAGCGTAGGCTACTCCTCACCACAATTCCAAATGTTCATGAATTTTAAACACCGCTCGACACGACAACGAGCGACTCAGCAGGCTCATTGCAGACTCGGGGGAACGTTGAAATATGACCGTTTTATGGTGAAAGTGATTACTTTGCAAACATGGGAAATTGGGCCAAAGTATCCGGTAGTTAGCTCTACCAGATAATGCCATACAACTTTAACAATATCGTCAGTAGTAACGTTGCGGCGTACATCTCCTTGGACCATAATTACTCCCGGTAGACCGGGCTCGTACAAGCAGCAAGTTCCAGGATGTGTAAATTACAGTGTTCTCTGTGGATCTGCTGATTATCTTATTACTCAAGACTTAGGCAGATCTTGTCATTGATAATTACCCAACTGTTGATGTAGAGAAAAACGGGTGTTTCGCATAAATATTATTGAAAAGCTGATTAATTCACGTGCAATTCATTTCCGCAGTAAAAACAATACAATAATGGTAGCAGCTGTAAAAGGAAAGCATATATTTGTTTGCTTATATTTTTTGTGAATTATTTTTTAATGGAAAAGGGAAGCGTAAAATAGAGTGGATTTTCGTTCAATTGATAAATGTAAATTTTGCTGTGTTGGAAGGGTAATAATGAAGTGGTATTTGACTGAAGTGCAAGTCCTAAGATCCCAGGCTTAGAATTTGTGGTCAGGACATAATGACTGAAAAGTCCTGTGGCATAGGACTGAAGGTCAGAACCTTGCACGGTCCCCAGGCCTGAGGCATATGACTCAAGGTCACAACCTTGCAAGGTCCTCAAGGCTGAGGTAGAAGACTCAAGGTCACAACCTTGCAAGGTCCTCAAGGCTGAGGTGTAGGACTCAAGGTCACAACCTTGCAAGGTCCTCAAGCCTGAGGTAGAAGACTCAAGGTCACAACCTTGCAAGGTCCTTAAGCCTGAGGTGGAGGACTCAAGGTCACAACCTTGCAAGGTCCTTAAGCCTGAGGTGTAGGACTAAAGGTCACAACCTTGCAAGGTCCTCAAGCCTGAGGTGGAGGACTCAATGTCACAACCTTGCAAGGTCCTTAAGCCTGAGGTGTAGGACTAAAGGTCACAACCTTGCACGGTCCTCAAGGCTGAGGCATAGGACTCAAGGTCACAACCTTGCACGGTCCCCAAGCCTGAGGCATAGGACTCAAGGTCACAACCTTGCAAGGTTCTCAAGCCTGAGGTGGAGGACTCAAGGTCACAACCTTGCAAGGTCCTCAAGGCTGAGGTAGAGGACTCAAGGTCACAAACTTGCAAGGTCCTCAAGCCTGAGGTGTAGGACTAAAGGTCACAACCTTGCACGGTCCTCAAGGCTGAGGCATAGGACTCAAGGTCACAACCTTGCAAAGTCCTCAAGGCTGAGGTGTAGGACTCAATGTCACAACCTTGCAAGGTCCTCAAGGCTGAGGTGTAGGACTAAAGGTCAGAACCTTGCACGGTCCCCAAGCCTGAGGTGTAGGACTCAAGGTCACAACCTTGCAAGGTCCTCAAGGCTGAGGTGTAGGACTAAAGGTCAGAACCTTGCACGGTCCCCAAGCCTGAGGTGGAGGACTCAAGGTCACAACCTTGCAAGGTCCTCAAGGCTGAGGTTTAGGACTAAAGGTCAGAACCTGACACGGTCCCCAAGCCTGAGGTATAGGACTCAAGGTCACAACCTTGCAAGGTCCTTAAGCCTGAGGTGGAGGACTCAAGGTCACAACCTTGCAAGGTCCTCAAGGCTGAGGCTTAGGACTCAAAGTCACAACCTTGCACGGTCCCCAAGCCTGAGGTGTAGGACTCAAGGTCACAACCTTGCAAGGTCCTCAAGCCTGAGGTGTAGGACTCAAGGTCACAACCTTGCAAGGTCCTTAAGCCTGAGGTGTAGGACTCAAGGTCACAACCTTGCAAGGTCCTTAAGCCTGAGGTGGAGGACTCAAGGTCACAACTTTGCAAGGTCCTCAAGCCTGAGGTGGAGGACTCAAGGTCACAACCTTGCATGGTCCTCAAGGCTGAGGCTTAGGACTCAAGGTCACAACCTTGCACGGTCCCCAAGCCTGAGGTGTAGGACTCAAGGTCACAACCTTGCAAGGTCCTCAAGGCTGAGGTGTAGGACTTACGGTCAGAGCCTTGCATGGTCCCCAAGCCTGAGGTGTAGGACTCAAGGTCACAACCTTGCACGGTCCCCAAGCCTGAGGTGTAGGACTCAAGGTCACAACCTTGCAAGGTCCTCAAGCCTGAGGTGTAGAACTTACGGTCAGAGCCTTGCATGGTATCCTATCGTGGTATACAGGGCTGGTGTTTTGTGACATACTGTATGGTATACGGTGCAGGCATGCTGTGTGGTATAAATGACTGGTATATCCTGGGATACAGGGCTGGAGTTTGTTGGCTAGAGTTTGTTGGCACAGGCATACTGTGTGGTATAAATGACTGGTATATCCTGGGATACAGGGCTGGAGTTTTTGGCTAGAGTTTGTTGGCACAGGCATGCTGTGTGGTATAAATGACTGGTATATCCTGATACAGGGCTGGAGTTTTTGGCTAGAGTTTGTTGGCACAGGCATACTGTGTGGTATAAATGACTGGTATATCCTGGTATACAGGGCTGGAGTTTGTTGGCACAGGCATGCTGTGTGGTATAGTGCTCAGTATGTGTGGCAGGAAGAATAAGGAGCAATCACAGAAGCTGCCCAGCCTACTTCCTCCCCCCTCTGATTGATAATGCTTCTTATTTCACACCTAATAACTCACCCATAATGTGTGCAAGTGCAACTTAATAGAACCCCTGCTGAACCAAACCCCTGCTGAACCAAATCCCTGCTGAATCAAACCCCTGCTGAACCAAACCCCTGCTGAACCAAACCCCTGCTGAATCAAACCCCTGCTGAACCAAATCTGCCGCCTCGTCATACACTGTCTCAATTCATTGAGATTAAAACCTTGGACAGGAAATAAAACTGCATTCACTTTTATTTTAACCTTTTTGTTACAGTTTACATTTGTTACAGTTTACATTTTTCACATGTAGAACTGCAATGTTGATGACTTATAAATGTTATATGTATTGGTGATAGATTGAGGATTGTGAAGTAGTCGATGCTGGATCAGTTTGTTTCTAGGGCTAGGGTGGTTCTCAATTATGGCAACCTGTTTCTGTCACTGTTTTAATCTAGTCGGTAAATCATTGCACCTTCCCTGAGTGGAACTGTTGGTCAACACTGACCGGCACTTCACTCACGGTACGGTCACAACATGGCATTTCCCTGCATCATAATCACTCAACATGTGTCATTATCACTCAAACATGCCTCATTATCGTCCGGCTCGCAGGTTAAGTGGTAGTTGTTCTGGCCTGCTTTTGTAGGAGGGGGCCATGCCGAGTTTTAATCACCTCCTACAGAACCCTTCATTGTTATCCGAAATTGTCGATCTGATCGTCCCCAAGCAGGCAGGACCTGACGAATATGATGGATTCTGACCTCCCCGAGAATGATGGATATCCCGACCGTGCCCAATCTCGGTCACGTCCCATTGTGATAAATCACGGGTGGTAACAAGCAGAATCCTCAAGGACCTTGACAACATGGAGATTGTCATTGTTCTCTGAGCCGATAATAAATGGCGTATCTCAAAGTCATATGTCCCATAATCCATCTGTGATCTCTTACTTCCTGTCTTCAGATATTAAATTGCACACAACCTGATACTGGCACAGTGAAACTGGGCCAACTTCAAAGAGATCGACATCACTCCCTCAGAAGAGATACCAAACCAGATTCCTTCTGATCACAAATTTTCAAGTCGCATTACACCCAAATTATTCATGACCCGAGGTTAATCCATGTCCTCACCAGGAACTCTTGCCTGATTCGTCATGAAATCATAATCACGACTTGGACAAAGCGATATATCATGCCATATTATGCTCAGTCATATAGAATCAGCTTTTGTTTATAAAACATGAAAATCTGTGATCTTTTTTTCTATTTATTTATTTATATTTACTTATTTGCACTGAAGGAATGAATAATATATAAGCTTTAAATCGGTGAACAACCCGAGACCCTCTCCATCATTAAAAACATAAATATATATCTGTATGTATAACACTGATTTTATAGATATGCCTAATGGGTGCTCATCAATCATATCAATATGATTTAGTACTGTATAAAGTGTTAAGCTATGGGCAATAATAACGTGTTAAGCTATGGGCAATAATAACGCAGGGTTATAGAATAGGCACCTACTGAATATTGTATCTTTTACTCATGCACAATGTCCTGTGTTATGCTTCAACAAAATTTCAATTACATTTAGTTGATGTTCTTGTGTCCAGTTCAAAGTAATGTATCAATCTGCTGTACATTTTGTCTCAACCTTTAAATCAATATGTGACCTAAATAGCTGGAGGAGAAAATGATTTAGATTACTTGAGCAAGTGGCTTATATCCAGATCAGTGAAGATTTTGACACAATAAACCCACAGTAATGAATATTTGAGAATGGACCGGGGTTCAAGGCTATGAGGTGGGTTAGAGGTTATTAAAAAAAGCAAGATGGTGGATGATGGAACTTGTATTGGCCAAAGGTGATCAGAACAAGGGATGGACTCGAAAATAAACATGGTTGAGTTTACACACTGATAGCGTTTACCAATTAAATATAGCTCTGTTGATGCAACAATATAAAATGTTACATTGATTCTACACATATACCCACAGTGAGAGCAATTCAAGTTGTTTCTTTTTGAGAATAGTATGGAAAAACAGTGTTGTTTAAAAATTTGACCCCCGTTTTTTTGGGTTTTTATTTTTTAAAGAAAAGCCTGTTACATATTATTGGCAAGTTTAATAGTAGGAAGTATGGCAGAGTATTGGTGAACTGGAAGCAATGAAGCATTTTCCATCAATCACGCTAATCATGACAACTTGTGGTGCACGGGGGTAGGGACTCACCAAGATGAGTCCCTACGAGTCCCATCTCACGGAGATTGTGTGCGGAGAGCTGCCACTGATTGTCCAACAACAAACTTTTGCCAACAAGTAATAGGGTTATGGAAAAGCTTTGAAGGATGATCAGATGTCTTTGTCAGAGGAGAATGACCCTTTGTATTGATTAGCAAAGTGCTGTATGTAAAGTGGTGTCGGAAAGTCAAACATTTAATGAAAAAGAAATATCTCTGTTATTGATGAGGACAGCTGCAGAATGAGTTCAAATAGGCAAAGTACAAACTTTTATTAGATAAAATCAGAATCCGACTTTGATTGCTCAAAACATCAATGAGAGTCAAGAAGTGAGTTTGTGATTGGCCAATACATCTGTGGAAGATGGTAAGCTGATAGCATGTGAGCATGCTGCTGATATGTATTAGATATATAGTCACAGGATTAAGATTAACCAAGTAGGGGTGGCAAGAATGATAACTCCCTTTAAACCGTTCCTTTCATGCCAAAGTCACAGAACTCAGAAACAATTTCATGTGTTGGTGATAACTGAAAACAAACATTTTAATCACACCCTTTGCATCTTGTCAAAATAGTGACTAAAAATAAACCTTTTTTTTTTGCTTGTGTCATTTCAGACGACATTCCCGAGTGGGAGAAGGAGCTGCAAGCCGAGCTCCAGGAATACGAGGTGGTGGATGATGGTTCTGCCCTTGATGATGCTGACCTAGAAAAGGAAATCCTGCAGCAAATAGAAGCTGAAGCTAACCAATCATAATGCCCAAGAGAAAGAGACTATGGCCAATCACAATGCATGATACAATTTTTTGGGGATGGAAAATGTAACTCATTTTAAGCCAATCAGAAAGCCTGATACAAAGACCAAGGCATTGCGCAATGCTCAATCTGCAGAATAGCTCATCTAATATGGAGACAAATGTATACCATTACATCACCGAATGGAAAAACCAAAGAATGTGCCTGTTACAAGAAATGGTCAGATTTGAATTGTTACAAATTTTGTCAGAGCTATCAAATATAAATGACCAAAAAGATGCAGGACTCTGGAAGACCTTGAGTGGCATTGAGACCAGTTATATAACATCTCATTTGGCATAGACCATAAAATTGCTTACTATTTACTATTTAAATCAATAGGAAAGCTTTGGTTGAAGTTATATGCTTGCAGTCATGTTATAAAAAGGTGTTTCAATTCCCACAACTGTTGATGTATATATTGAATTCAAAGCAAACTAACTGAGCAAAACCTATGTTTATAAAATGTATACCATATTGGCCACATTTGCTAAAACTGAATACCCTAAATAGGCACATAAATTCCTTGATCTTTAAACATATGTTGGTAAGCTGGGACAATAATAAGCCTGTACCAATTATGGGGCATGGTATACATTAAGTCAGGTAAATACAGACTCTGATGATCAATAATCATAATATTCTAAGAATCTGATTTAAATATTTTACATTGTCTCTGATTTATTGCCCCACCATTAACTTTGCTTCTTTTGTGGGTTATTTGCTTGTTTACACTTCGAGTGTGGCTTCACTGTTGCCAGCGAGTAGAGATGTCAGGGATATTATGTGTTCATGTTTGCTTATTCACATCGAGCTGGCGTGATGTATGCAGACTCACATTTACAGGAGTGAAACTGCAGGGAAAAGTGGTGATTGACAGCATGTTTGCTCACCAGAATGTCATGAACAGCAGCATGGTGGGTGAACACTTGTAGTTTGTTCAAACAAATGCCAATTCTGTCATTTCTGATAAAGAATATAGGTCAATATAACACAAAATCTAAAAAACCCGATATTGTCTGTGAATAACATCAATTTTTTTTTATTTTGTTGTTTATCGTGACTTACCCAAAAGCCTTCTGAGAGTGACTGGTTGTTTTGCATGGGACCCAGTTTGACTGTACCCTGTTCAACCATTCCCTGTTCGACTGTACCTTGTTCTTGTCATCATTAATGTTTGCCTTCAGTGTCAAATAGCTTTCTCCAAAGAGATTTTGAGCGGTTACAAAGTGACTTCAAATGATAGCATCTCCAGTTGAACTGGTGGACAGGATTATTTTATACAAACAGACCATGGTGAAGTAGACCACTGTCAAATAGGCCATGGTCAAATAGGCCATGGTCAATTCAGCCATAGTCAAATGGGCCATGGTCAAACAGGCCATGGTCAAAATAGGCCATGATCAAAATAGACCATGGACAAACAGGCCATGGTCATATCAGCCATGGTCAAGTAGGCCACCTTCAAGTAGGCCACCCTCAAATAGGCCATGGTCAAGTTGGCTGCCATCAAATAGGCCATGGTCAAAATAGGCCATGGTCAAATAGGCCATGGTCAAATAGGCCATGGTCAAACAGGCCATGGTCAAATCAGCCATGGTCAAATAGGCCATGGTCAAATCAGCCATGGTCAAATGAGCCATGGTCAAGTAGGCCACCCTCAAATAGGCCATGGTCAAACTGGGCATGGTCAAACAGTCCATGGTCAAATGAGCCATGGTCAAGTAGGCCACCTTCAAGTAGGCCACCGTCAAATAGGCCATGGTCAGATGGGCCATGGTCAAATCAGCCATGGTCAAGTAGGCCACCCTCAAATAGGCCATGGTCAAGTAGGCCATGGTCAAATAGGCCATGGTCAAGTAGGCCACCGTCAAATAGGCCATGGTCAAATGGGCCATGGTCAAATCAGCCATGGTCAAATAGGCCACCTTCAAGTTGGCTGCCATCAAATAGGCCATGGTAAAAAAGACCACAGTGGAACAGGCCACATGAGTACAAGACACAGGAGAACAGGACCCATGCTAACACACCAACGATCCTTCTAAGTACAGAAGTAACATGACCACAAGATATTTGGTTTTGAAAGAAACAGTAAAACACTTCAAAGGCAATCCTGTTCAAAAATGAATCCTCCATGATATTTTAAGTTTGTGAATTCCTCAGTACTAAAGGTATTATACATTTGCGAGTCTTGTGGATACATGGTGTTTGTGACATGTTGGTATTGAGTGCCTGGGTATAACTATTTCCTCAGTCTATGGTTGTGCAACTTGCATTTGTTCATGATATGTGGGTCACTTCTACCCAGCTAAGCTCTTCTGCCATATTTTATTACATTTTTGCAATCATCAACAACTAAAATTGTCCCAACATTTTCTATGTGCACTGCATTGTCATTGCTATTTTATTTTTTTAATATTAGTCCCAGGGCTTCAATAATCTTACAAATTACCATTTTTGAAATAGTTGAGAAGTAGAAACATTTAAAATCTAACAATTATAGCAATAATATCAACAACCCCTAATGTAGTAATGCATCTGAGATACAATTAGTGTATAATCGGGTAGGGACTATTTTCTTATATTAATGATGTCCTTGTAGCCTAGGGGTTAATGTGTCTGCCTCAGGGTACAAGGGTTTGTGTCCTGCTCATATTTGTCTGTGTATTCAAGAAAACACGCCCCAAAAATGAGATAACCAAAATGTTTGTAGCTGTGTCTATGATATTCAGCAGAAACGCATACATTCCATCAGAAGTGATCTGTTTGATATTCCTGCCCGTTTTAACCCCACAATTATATCTGTTTAATACATCATATGCAGTCCAATCACTTTTTCATTAAATATGAACAAAAAACAATGGTGGGAGGTAATTTACTCAGAATGATGGATTCCTATTTGTTTGTTTGTTTGTTTGTTTGTTTGTTTGTTTGTTTGTTTGTTTGTTTGTTTGTTTGTTTGTTATTATATAACTGCAGTTATAATTTCCATCTCGCTTGATGGTCATAAGAAACCAAAGCAAACAGAAAATAATGTTATTGCTTCAAGTAGGGTGAGGGTTATCATTTCAACCAGGAAACAAGTTACATCAGCGAAATGTGAATTCATTCAAAACAGATGTTAAGGCTGATCATTTAACATTGAGGTATTAAGGCCTAAATGTATTAATATCTAGACATGAATTATAAAAACAGATGTTAAGGCTGACCATTTAACATTGAGGTATTGAGGCCTGACATTATTAATATCTAGGCATGGATTATATATAGAATGATGGTAAAAACAGATAAAAGAAAAATGTTAGTTTTGTATATTTTGACATGTGTCTATGTCATTTTGTTAAGCATAGAATTGTTAATATTATGAATTGTACAGATCTTATTGGGGGGTTGCCTTGTGGTCACAACTCGTATAGTGTGGGGGAAAATCTGGGAAAACACTTCATCATGTGAAGCCATGGCCTTGTTGTCCTATGCCAATAGTAGAACTGCTCATTTTGTTTGTGTATAATAATAATAATCAAGATAATTACAGTAAATGTGATAATAAGATATTTATGAATCAATTAAAAGCATTATTCCCAACGTGCTCTTTTGTCAGTGAGTCTTGAATGACAATATTTATTAAGAAAGTGCATTTCTTGGAACTAATTACCAAATCTGTCAGTAGTTCCCAGTAGATGTGGAATTTTGTCACACAAAGCTACAAAGACCCAAAAAATAAACCTGGATTGCAAAGGCTTTATATTGTAATTCTAGATGACTTTAAATCAAGGTGAGTTAATATGTGTAATTGGATTTTATAATTTGTGAGAATGGGGCCATGGGTTTTACATTAAGAATGTTTATTTATTGATATTTAGTTATAGACTGTACTATGGAGGGGTGTATATATTATTGGGTGTATGAAATATAAGGTTGTAAACCAACAATCTTGATTATAAATCTTGATGATTAATGTGCTGCTTAAAAATGCCTTATTATGGACCAGTAAAAAAGGGTTGCTCACACAGTAATGGTATATTATACAATCCTGCACTAAGTGCCATTTCTGCAACCAGTTCATACCACTCTTGTTTGCATCTGTGACTTCCCTGTTAATAATGTAGGCATTTGTGAAAAACACTTAAACATTTGAAGATGGTCCCAGCAAGCATGAACTTGCTCGACTGCACTAGGTTAGAGAGATCCAAAACAAAAAGATCCATGCAACACATTTTGAGAAAAGAAGTAGCATAATGTTGAAGAAATGTTAATTGAGAATTGCATTATGGGTTGTTTTAGATTGTGTCATCTTGTATAGTTCCAAAACTATCGTCCTCATGGACCAAACAAAAGATGACAGATTTCTTTTTAAATTCTTGTGAAGCATATATTAATTATCAGCCACTTAAAAATTTATAACTTTTTAATTCATTGGAAATATTTACTTTTAACATTTCAACCCATATGTTATCTACCAGAACACAGAGACAAAATATCTGTGACTAACTAGAACCAGAAGGAGAATCGCATAGATTACTTATACTACTGCTATTAAGAGGTATTCAAATATTCTTATAATACAACAGTGCCTCGGTGCACTTAATCAAATCTTTAAATCTACTTTTTGTTATCAAAGCTGTGATTCATGATACTGGTATGCCTCCACTATTGTCCCATAACCATTCACATAATGTAGGGTAGAGTGTTACTGGAGATTTTAATTAAAGGGCAAATCTGTAGATGTAGAAATGATGATAATCCATATATTTTTGAGCATCTACTTGGTGCAGCATCTGTAAGTATCCCCCAATACATATCATAAAGCATACAAACAACTCTCTCTGCTAGATCTAGATTTGCACTGTAGATATACAAGTTGATTTTTTTCATTCTTGGCTACCAGGTTGTAAATTTTACAGAATATCTTTTATAGCCACTTTTGGGTTTTTATTTTTATTTTTATTTTTTTATTTTTTTTTTAGGGCTCATTCACAGCAAAGGTTACTGAAACGTTTTCTATGGTGCTACTCAGTTCACAGACTTCCACTCCATCTGGTGTCAGAATATTGAAGGTTTATTTGAGAACCATGACATGGTTTCCTGTGCTTATGTCACATATACCTTTCTCCAAAACATGAAATGTGTAGGTCTGTGAGAATTTGGTAAATTTGGATCAAGCTTACTGACAATAGTCACAAGGAGATTGATGGGTCATTGGTAAGGTCCAGTATTGTTCGTATCAACATTTTGTAATCACTGAAGTTAATATTGCAGTGTGTAACCAGCATAAAAAGTACAGCACAGTTATTTCATAATAAAGATTATCAAATCTGTCTTCGCGCCACAGCACAAATCTTAATAGACCCACATTTCATGTTTATTTGTCTGTATTCTGATGGTGCCAACTCAGAAGTTTCCATCTAAATTATTCCTTATCCGTTCCAGTCTCTATGTCATGGTTTAAAGGAGAACTCTACTCTCTGTCATGGTTTAAAGGAGAACTCTACTCTCTGTCATGATTTAAAGGAGAACTACTCTATGTCATGATTTAAAGGAAAACTACTATGTCATGATTTAAAGGAGAACTCTACTCTATGTCATGATTTAAAGGAGATCTCTACTCTATGTCATGATTTAAAGGAGAACTCAACATATTTAAGGAATGAGCCAGCCCATTGCATCAAGAAGGTTAATTATGTCTCATTGAGTGCTTTTATTTACAAAGTTGAACTTTACAATAAAATGATGGTAGGATTTATGTTTGACATCTGATTAGTCTCCATCTTGGAAAATCACAAAAGCCATTTAAATTTTCAAGATCCAAATATTCAGTCAACTTATACATTAAGAGTTGTAATATCTAAGATTTTTCTTGTATCTCATTTTTAGTATTGATATTTGAATTAATCTCAGTTGCAGTAGGATATGCCAATGATTAGCAAATCAACTTATCTTATTGACACCAAGTGGCATTGATATTATTGTTAAAAGAGCTAACTATGTTTATTTAATCACAAATATATTTTGATTTGGAAATTATATGGTAACAGATGCCACCTGGTGTCGAACTCGTGATGTGAGTGACCCTTAATTCTATATTTAAAGTATTGCTGCAAATATAACACTTATAAATACACTAATATAATGTAAACAGGTGTGGAATAAATCAATAATAAAAACATTACAATTGGGTCAGTTTGTGTTTTCTCTGTTCCCATGTGATAAAAGCAATTCGGGTGAGAAATGAATTTCCAAATGAATAAATAGAATTGTTAAGAAATAAGTTTGACCATTGTTTTTCATGGCAATCTTTGAGTACTCTGCATTACATAATTAGTATTGCATTAGTATTCAATCTTCTCATTGCTACTGCTGTCTTTGCCCAGTGTTTGTTATCATTCCAAATTTGGAATTCTCCCAGTCATAAATACTCCTCTTGCTCACCAAAATATCATCCAATCTGAATTGACCTACTTCAGGCTATTTTAGATCTTACAAACCTTCAATCAGACAAAGGCTAGTAAGAGCTTCAGGGTCTGGGATTTTTCATGTAAGGGCTCCTCTGATTGGTTTTTGGCAATGAATATTCTGACTGGTTAATCTATTTATAGAATGGTGGCAGCTGCCCATTGTGTGCTTAGACTATTAATAGATTGGCGAAATCCCTTTAGGGCATGCCAGGGTTCTCGTATAGTTTTTTTTGTGACTGTTGATTAGTTGACAATTGTTATTTAAAAATCAGTTGCCCTATTATATAAGGAGTTTAAAAAGGTTCTCATACGGGGAAATTAACATGGATAGGTTGCCCATGGCACAGCATTATTGATTTCATACCATTTTATACCTCCAAAGAAGAGCTCTGACTTGAAAGCTTCAACTCTGTAGAATCTTTTGTTTTGCAAATGTAATCAATCATATACTATAAAGGAATTAATATTGACCTTATACAGAGATCCATGCATAAATCACAGCTAAAATACATATGTGCACGCCACATAAAGTAGACAGATCTCCATAAACAGGTCAACAACAAGAAACCAACTTTTGTTCATTTTTTAGATTTTGTAATTGATTAAATGTGATTTCCTTTGTATTAGGGCGAAATTGGTATTATCTGAGATGAGATATGAATATGTCCTGTGCAATGCAACAGCTCAATTTTTGTTATCATAAAGCTTGTGTCTCATGAGTGTGATTATATGCATTTATCTTCTCTCGTGGCGCACTCATTATTTCCCCTGTATCCATATTTCAATACAAACATGGGTTGTTCATATCCTAGATGTCATGACAACTCATCTATTCGTTATATATACCTGCAAATAGCACTCAATTTGGTATAAAGTCCCTGAGATCAGAACATTTTTATTCCAAAAAACAATAATATTCAAGATCTTCAAAATGTGGAGTTGTATAAATTTGACCATGTCCGCCATTATGGAAATCAGCAAGTCACGTGTCACCTCTGTGATTTCTGGGTGGCATTTAAAAATCGCTTCTGCTGGAAAAGGAAATATGATGTCAAATACATATGTATAAAGATGAAAGAAATGTACTCAAGAAACAAAATCATCCAAGTCCAATAAAGATCAGATATTTCAGTGATTTGGGCGATTGTAAATCACCTTGATTGCAGCCCTGAGGCCTGGGCTTGGTCTGAAAGTTTGTAAGTTGACGATGTTACTGAATGAATGCCACCAGATGCAGAAAACCAAGTTTGTGTAAAAAAGTAAGACGACACTGGGCTAATGAGCAGCTATAATGACGACACGATAAGCAGCGTGTATTAGCAACATCAAACTTTGGGTTCCCATTTCAGATGTCGCAAAAGCCTTCCGTACTGCAAGAGCAAATCACAGTTTACTCTTTCTTCGCATGAAAATCGTCATGCAATCAAGATCGAATATTGTGTGTTTTGACATATGATAGCTCTGTTTAAGATGGAATAAACCCATAGGGTTACTCTGATTAGTAAACTGGGGTATTTATTCACCTGGGGTTTAATGCCCTTAATATTTGTCATCAAGATTTTTATGTGATTTGTGTATCAGAGAGAGAAGATGTAGCAATTCTCAGCGGCTCACAGTCCCCATATAAATACCTGAGACTTTTAAATAATCCTTTCAAGTTTTCTACTCCTGGCATATGGACATCTCTGTGGATGTCAACTTTGATATCCTTTCAATATTTCCACTCCTGGTATGAGGATTTTTCCATGGATGTCTTCTTTCATATCCTTTCAAAAGAAACCTGGCATAAGATCTGCGTAGAGGCTCTATTCTAAATCCCTAGTCATCATCCCTGGTCCCTTTTATGTCCCTATCGTAATCATTGTGACCACCATGCCTTGTCTCTGATGTGATCTGGCTAAAATAGCTCAATTGGTAGAGTATTAGCCCTGAGATCCAGGGGTTCTAGGTTCGAATCCTGGCCAGCTACTATCAACCGCTATGAGCAGACAATGTCTGATATGACGGTATATAAATGTCAGCTTTTTAAACTGTTTTGCATATCTTATGCCTTGAGCACTCCAAAGAAGCGGATCCATCCGTGCATCCCTTCAATATCCACGCTCTCAGGGTATCCTGACCATTAAGACAATAACTGTTGTCTTGGTAACCCAGGCATTGTTCAAGAAAACGATGGGTGAAGGTCATTTGCTTTAAAGATATTAATAATCCAATCAGAAGATGTTTCTGCAGTATGTAGTAATATGATGGTATATCTCAGAGAATAGTTGATAGTTTAGGGACAGGGTGTGTTCGTGGGGTTTAAAATATGAATAAATTCAAATAAGCCTGTGTGGCTATTTCTTTTAAATTTCATTCATCTGGCATCTTAGTTCTGTTTATCGGCGGTAGCTGAATTTAGAAAGATAGAAACCATTTTGCAGTAGATAATCTTTTCAACAAGGCTGCATGTAAAATAGTTATTATACATCCAATTATTGATTATTAATCATAAAAAGAGGTAGTCTTTTTATGATTTTTTTTGGCAAATTGTTAAAATCACATTAAGAGGTTTCCAATCTTTTATTTTTCCCTTTAACTTAGACGTTTTATGAAATGATTACATCGCCATAAATGAAGGACATAGGCTATTTATACAAAAAATATAAAATTTAGGCAAAAAGAGATTATAGGGGTGTTTGACAGTTGAAAATAAGATTTTAAAATGAATAAATTCTGTGACCTTGGGATGACCTTGACATGACCTTCAAATATGAAAATGCTGTTGCACACTAAAACTCTCATATTTAAAGTCATATTATGACAGATCTCTCCAAAACGAAACAAACAAGCCCAAGATCAAGTCTGTAGCTATAATAGAACAGATTTTATGCGCCGTTGAATTTTCAGCCCAAGGTCACAGGGATTTTCCATTGATTTCAATGGAGAAAAATTGAAATTTTCACTTTGTGAAAAAATGGCCATCAATTTGAAATGTGTCCCATGTGGATATGTTAGGGGGATGTATAGCCCACTTTTTAAGCCATTATTGGTACAAATGCCATTGTAAAATTTTCTGCCTTTTACGAAAATATGATTTTTATGGATTTCCATTGAAATCAATGTAAAAATCGGGAAAATTATATATATCTTTCAAATCCAAAAGGCAGAAAATCTACCAAACCAACTCTTAAAATTCCTTTTGCTTTGCGTGCTATCAGAGTTATATTTCCAGCATAATATGGGACACTTTTCATCATTATAATTTCATTATTTGAAAATTTACCATAAACTACAATGAATTTTCGCAAAATTACCCCTTGGAAATGCTATTCAAATGTATATATAGGCACCATTTTTATGGGAAATATAGTCAATTGTACTATTATTTGACATAATTTTACTTCTTGTAGGTATTTTTCAATACATAAATATTTCATTAACTAGTTATTAAACTTTTTTTGAGAAATTTAAATTTAAGTGTGTAAAATGGTGCAAAATTTCACACTGACACCCACTACACATGAATTTGGATCCCTACCCGTTCTAACGCCTATGTCCTAAATTTATGGTGATGAAGAAAAAGAAAGTTGATAATTATGATTATGATGTGCCAAATACCCCCCCTGAGGCAGTAATACGTCAATAGAGAATAGGGTTGAACAGAAAAATATTTTGTTGTGTCATTATGAAACCCATCTGCACATGAAAACATCATATCACCATCAAAGTTTGAGAAAAACAGTTGACCTCATAGTAAAATACAATAATGCAGTTCACAATATACATCTTTGTTGTGTGTAGAATATTTATCATTTTATAACAATATATCTGTTGAAACATAAGGATTGCACTAGTAGGAATGAGTTACAGTGAAGATCTGAAACATCTGGTAATATTTTGGTTAACACAGTGTGTGTGTGTGTGTGTGTGTGTGTGTGTGTGTGTGTGTGTGTGTGAAGGGGTGGTCGACTAAGATGATAAGCGAGGATTAATTGCTTCCAATCATAATCATGTTAAATAGGATAAGCTAAATAGGACACGTTATTTGATATTTCATGTCATTGCCATGTTCTTGACTACAATATAGAAGAGATTACCTTCAAAAAAAGTATTATTGAGATTTTAATTGAATTTTTGAAACGTGACATCAATCAAACAAATGAGAGATGTTTAATGTTGAAGAGTCACTTCCGGTTGCAATGAAGGAAGTCATTTTTGTGGCGCTCATGAAATACCAGTTATCTCTGACAAATATAATGAAATCACATTAATCATTTTCAGGAACCCGTGAAGACAGTTCCTTTCATTTTATAATCGGTCCATTTTTTTGGAATTACAAGGTTTTAATAAATCTTAGTACAATAGTGAAACATTTTAATAAGGGTTGGTGTTCAAGTATTAATATTTGAAGGAAGGGCTTTTATTTTCATGAGAAGAAACTGTTAAAAGTAGGGATAGTAGTTTATTTGTGTGAAGGTATCACCAGAATCGTGTGCTTTCTTGCAATCAAGCTCAGTTCTCTGTCAACTTTGATGGAGTTTTGCATAACATATTGCCCAGGTAGTTTTTGTTGGAGACGTGAATCACTAGGACCACATCCAAACATAACGATAAGACTCTTTCACTTGCTTTCTCATAAACTTCACCAAACGAGACCCAAATGTGGGAAGGCCATATTTGACAAGGTAAATCATGCATTTACTCTACCAGCTAAAATACACTTGAACATGCAAGAGGCATATTCGCCCTCTCACAGTCAGTTCTTTGTCTGCTAGTGCAAATTCCACAGGTTTCTTATGTGAGTCTCTCATCAGAACCCATAGAGCCTGCCAGAAAAATGACATACAAGCACATGGCATTACCATTGAGGTGCGCGATATTTCACCGTCCGAGATTACACGAGATCATGTCAATCTTGCATGCTTTCAGCTCATGAACACGGGATGATACAGGCTAAACTTGGGCGGAACTCCACGGGAGAAAAGACGCATTTTCTCAGATGTGATCCTGTTTGAAATATGCTTATTTGGATTTCTGGGTAAAGTCATGCTAATACTCCATTTTCAGCTGATTGACACGATGCCAGAACTGTCGGGAAACTACCAACCAATTTGAAGCATTACCGAGGTTTCTCTCTGTTGATGCAAGCATGAAAGTAGACTTAAAACACTAAAATCACAATAAAATCCTGCAAAAAAACACTGAAAAACAATTGAAATCGTGGAATTGTGAAAGATGTGGTTGATGAGTCAAAAAAATAAGGATGATAATTAATACAATTTGTGTGGTAATGTGAGAAAGTGGGCCAGAAAGAATTGTTAGCTATGGTTGTTTTACATGTCAAATTAGGTAAATCATGACAAACACAAGAGAAAAAAGTTGTTCAGAAGGCTACAAGGTAATAACAAGTGTAATAGTTTCATGTTTGTGGAAAATAGGTTAATTGTTTGTATAAAGTATGATCTTATTACAGAATGTTTGACCCGGGAAAAATCGCTCACCAAAATGAATTCATTTGGAATACACTTTTATATTTGTAGATTTTTCAAGCTTTGTTTTTTTTTGTTTTTTTTTGTTTTTTTTTTGTTTTTTTTTTGTTTTTGTTTTTTTCAATCCTGGATATACACATACGGAATCCGGGACATGCGGAAAACAACGTATTGTTATGTGACCTTATATTAAGGTCACTTCACACGAGGGCCAGGAGGCAGATTGAAATCAGTATTTCCGTTGTGGTATATTAAGGTCAACAAACCCCTTGGGTCATTGTAAATACTCCCACATATGCAAAGCCTCTGAACCACAAGAAAGATATATGAAATATCACATATTTATCCTGTCATGAACCATCTGGACTTCAGGATCAGATTACCTTTTGCCAAAGGGTTTTTGTTAATGATATTTAAGGAAATGAATGTATGACCTTTGGTATTCATTTTAGACAAATGATACCTGACCGAACTCTAACTGTTGAGAATTCCCTTCAGGCATCATGAAAGAAAATCCACACAGAGTTTGTTGATTACTTAAAATCCGAACACTGCTCTTTTAGGAGAATACAATATGTTCATATTTCTTACATACTAACTTATAAGAGTGCGTTAAGGAAACTGTAATTATCATATTTTTTTCCAGTTCTCGTGGGCGCAAGTTTTAAATTAGTATTATCCCAATCATTATTTTATAGTGGAACACTGTACAGCAATATTATTCACACCTGTCAGTTAAAGACTCATGTCATAAGACAATACTGTTCACTGCCACATCTAAAAGAAGCAATTAACATGGCAGATTTTTTCACAGAAGCCTGTCCTTATTATGAGTACCATTATATATTTATAATATAGAAGCATGCCATGAGGACGTTTCACACCTTTATCCCATAGAAGCATATAGCAGGGCATTACTGTTCACACCTTTATCACAAAGATGCTTGTCATAGCCCAGCACTGTTCACACCTTTATCACAAAGATGCTTGTCATAGCCTAGCACTGTTCACACCTTTATCACAAAGATGCTTGTTATATCCCAGCACTGTTCACATCTTTATCACAAAGATGCTTGTTATATCCCAGCACTGTTCACATCTTTATCACAAAGATGCTTGTCAGATCCCAGCACTGTTCACACCTTTATCACAAAGATGCTTGTCATAGCCCAGCACTGTTCACACCTTTATCACAAAGATGCTTGTCATAGCCCAGCACTGTTCACACCTTTATCACAAAGATGCTTGTTATATCCCAGCACTGTTCACATCTTTATCACAAAGATGCTTGTTATATCCCAGCACTGTTCACACCTTTATCACAAAGATGCTTGTTATATCCCATCACTGTTCACACCTTTATCACAAAGATACTTGTTATATCCCAGCACTGTTCACATCTTTATCACAAAGATGCTTGTTATATCCCAGCACTGTTCACATCTTTATCACAAAGATGCTTGTCAGATCCCAGCACTGTTCACACCTTTATCACAAAGATGCTTGTCATAGCCCAGCACTGTTCACACCTTTATCACAAAGATGCTTGTCAGATCCCATCACTGTTCACATCTTTATCACAAAGATGCTTGTTATATCCCAGCACTGTTCACATCTTTATCACAAAGATGCTTGTTATATCCCAGCACTGTTCACACCTTTATCACAAAGATGCTTGTTATATCCCAGCACTGTTCACATCTTTATCACAAAGATGCTTGTTATATCCCAGCACTGTTCACATCTTTATCACAAAGATGCTTGTTATATCCCAGCACTGTTCACACCTTTATCACAAAGATGCTTGTCATAGCCCAGCACTGTTCACACCTTTATCACAAAGATGCTTGTCATAGCCCAGTACTGTTCACACCTTTATCACAAAGATGCTTGTCATAGCCCAGCACTGTTCACACCTTTATCACAAAGATGCTTGTCATAGCCCAGCACTGTTCACACCTTTATCACAAAGATGCTTGTCATAGCCCATCACTGTTCACACCTTTATCACAAAGATGTTTGTCATATCCCAGCACTGTTCACACCTTTATCACAAAGATGTTTGTCATATCCCAGCACTGTTCACACCTTTATCACAAAGATGCTTGTCAGATCCCATCACTGTTCACACCTTTATCACAAACATGCTTGTCATATCCCAGCACTGTTCACACCTTTATCACAAACATGCTTGTCATATCCCAGCACTGTTCACACCTTTATCACAAAGATGCTTGTCAGATCCCATCAGTGTTCACACCTTTATCACAAACATGCTTGTCATATCCCATCACTGTTCACACCTTTATCACAAAGATGTTTGTCATAACCCAGCACTGTTCACATCTTTATCACAAAGATAATCACAAGTATAAATTGTATAATGATATTGATCTAAGTGTCATGGGTGGAAGATGGTATGAAAGTATTAGTGATGACAATTTTTGCAATGCTGTCACGGTAAAAGAATTAATTGATATACGTGATGGAGTTTCTTTCTGTGACTTTTTATCACATGATGATGTAAATGAAATGATTGAAGCAATTTGTGTAAAGTGAAACCCTGAGTTAACTCTCTTTACTTTGTTTAAATTTTATTTTATTTTTTTTCTCAAATGTATATCTGTCTGTAAACATGAATATTATATATGTGCCAATGTCTTTTTTTTAAACTTTGTGCAAATAAAGATATTGTAATAATAATAATAATAATAATAATAATAATAATAATAATAATAATAATAATAATAGTAATAATAATAATAATAATACTAATAATAATAATAATAATAATAATAATAATAATAATAATAATAATAATAATAATAATAATAATAATAATAATAATAATAATAATAATAATAATAATAATAATAATAATAATAATAATAATAATAATAATAATAATAATAATAATAATTATAATAAAGAAGTGTACCATCAACAGACCTATTCACACCTCCATAATCTAGGCACACTTTATTTATACCCCCAATGTGTATGCGCTTGCTTGATACGCCGAACATTTTCACCTTAATATCATCCAATATGTGAAAGTTCTCACTGATGCCATGTCCGAGGAAGGCACATGCTGTCATGAACATGTGCATTATCTAAATTGAGTGCCAATCAGAAAATTGGTTGACCTATCCAACGCCACTTAGCTTTCCTAATCCATTTGATTAATGTCTTTTTTTATTGGGAGAATAAAATTACATTAACTACACGTTTATAGATGAACACTTAAATATATTAGTTCTACAAAGCCATTGATGGGAGCCATTTCTCATATATGAAATGCAGATAATTAACGATCAGCAACCAACACTTGCTGATTATATTGCCATAAAACATGTATGACAGCAGAGTGATTAAAATGTTTGAAAAACTCGGCAAGAGGATGTGCCCTGGTTAATCCTGGTTTTTGAGACTTTCTTTTGAAGAGTGCAAGTCTATTGTTATACCAGAATTCACCATACTTGTGTGGTACACTTACAGTGTATTAAGGGTGGAATTCGCCATACTTGTGTGGTGCACTTACACTGTATTAAGAGGGGAATTCACCATACTTGTGTGGTGCACTTACACTATATTATACCTCTGTCACATTTGCGCCGATTTCAGTAAAGATGCCCGGCCGATGGGTATTTTTTACAATATCGGCAGGCATTTCAGATTGCCGTGCGGGCACCGGGAGATCATCGGCCACAATTGGGCATCTTTAAGACGTCGGGCGGGTCATCGGGAACTTTTATCTTGAACATAAAAGTTGCCGGCGTTTCCCCGATGTCTTATCAGCAAATATCATCTTAAAGTGCACGGCAGGGTCCCGGCAGTGTCCCGCAGGGACATCGGCAGATTATCTTAGGGCTGCCGGTGGCATCGTGCGGTGAAAATAGGATTATATTTATTTCATGTGTTCATAGACCATCGTCAGATGATCGCACGGGCTCCCTGCGATATATCATAGACGTCTTTAAGATGTCTTTCAGACGTCTGTCAAATGAGACAGACGTCCTTAGGATGTCTTTCAGACGTCTGTCAATGATTCAGACGTCTTTAAGATATCCTGCAGACGTCTGTGCTATTCAGTTTTGCACGTGCCGTGCGGTGCCCTTTAATAATGTGACCACAGCTACGGCATATCTCAGATTGTTGCTTATAAACTCCCCGGCGCCCGGCAGACTGTGAAGTCGGCCGATTGTTACTGCCCGGCCGGCGCCCGGTGCAAATGTGACTGAGGCATTAAGTGGGGAATTCACCATACTTGTGTGGTGCACTTACACTGTATTAAGAGGGGAATTCACCATACTTGTGTGGTGCACTTACACTGTATTAAGAGGGGATTTCACCATACTTGTGTGGTGCACTTACACTGTATTAAGAAGGGAATTCACCATACTTGTGTGGTACACTTACAGTGTATTAAGGGTGGAATTCGCCATACTTGTGTGGACCACTTACACTGTATTAAGAGGGGAATTCACCATACTTGTGTGGTGCACTTACACTGTATTAAGTGGGGAATTCACCATACTTGTGTGGTGCACTTACACTGTATTAAGAGGGGAATTCGCCATACTTGTGTGGTGCACTTACACTGTATTAAGAGGGGATTTCACCATACTTGTGTGGTGCACTTACACTGTATTAAGAGGGAAATTCGCCATACTTGTGTGGTGCACTTACACTGTATTAAGAGGGGAATTCACCATACTTGTGTGGTGCACTTACACTGTATTAAGAGGGGAATTCACCATACTTGTGTGGTGCACTTACGGTGTATTAAGGGTGGAATTCACCATACTTGTGTGGTGCACTTACACTGTATTAAGTGGGGAATTCACCATATTTGTGTGGCGCACTTACGGTGTATTAAGGGTGGAATTCGCCATACTTGTGTGGTGCACTTACACTGTATTAAGTGGGGAATTCACCATACTTGTGTGGTGCACTTACTCTGTATTAAGTGGGGAATTCACCATACTTGTGTGGTGCACTTACACTGTATTAAGTGGGGAATTCACCATACTTGTGTGGTGCACTTACACTGTATTAAGTGGGGAATTCACCATACTTGTGTGGTGCACTTACACTGTATTAAGAGGGGAATTCGCCATACTTGTGTGGTGCACTTACAATGTATTAAGTGGGGAATTCACCATACTTGTGTGGTGCACTTACACTGTATTAAGAGGGGAATTCGCCATACTTGTGTGGTGCACCTACACTGTATTTAGTGGGGAATTCACCATACTTGTGTGGTGCACTTACACTGTATTAAGTGGGGAATTCACCATACTTGTGTGGTGCACTTACACTGTATTAAGTGGGGAATTCACCATACTTGTGTGGTGCACTTACACTGTATTAAGGGTGGAATTCACCATACTTGTGTGGTGCACTTACACCGTATTGAGAGGGGAATTCACCATACATGTGTGGTGCACTTACACTGTATTAAGTGGGGAATTCACCATACTTGTGTGGTGTACTTACATGCAAAAAAATGGTTGATTTGTGCCGTACTGGATGTTTTTGAGTTTGACATTTGTTCTATTCTTTTATTGGAGAATACTGAAAATCCAAACTTGTCTTGAAAAATGGATAAATGTCTATGTCTTTACATTGATATTCGATGCTTTGTTCATTTCTAATATCAGTATATCTAATACAAATGTAACTAGTGTTTACATAGGCTACTGCTATCATGTTTTTTATGATGTCTAACTTTGCAGATATTCAATTACTATCACTAGATGGTTCCACGTGACCTGTAGATTGGTTATATCTTACCACAAATTACTACATGTGCAGGAACACATTAATTGGCAAGAGCCTTGGACAAATTGAAAGCTCTTTTAATTTAGAATACTTCATAAAATAGCGAAGGATATAATATAATTTCGAGTGCCACATGAATAGGGCTGTTGCTAAGTACTTGTGATGTTCATGGGAATGAAATATGAGCAAAAGAAACAAACACAATGCCAAGTATACATGTTATTATGCAAGTCTCAAATCCAATCTAATTATCAATGGAAGCAACAAGGGTTCTGTTGATTGTCGATACTAAATGCCAAAGAGTAAGGTCTCTACTTTTCCTCTTATAAATCAATGGATCAAGGTACTTATATCAAGGAATATTCAGTCCACTCAAAAGCCGTTCCCACCTGGGAAAGCATATTTTAACCAATAAGAAGGGAATTTGTCCAAACTTGTTTGGTACCATTTCAATCGATATGCGAGAGTTAAGGCTGGATATGTACAGAACCATTATGTAACGCATTACACTAATATATATACTAGCTTATGCTAGCTGTATTTGCTTGGTCACTTAATATTTCTTGGAAGTGCAAGCCATGTTGGCAGGATTAAATATGTTATTGTTGCTAGAAAAAGTAAAGGAGAGGACAAGAACCAAAGTCCGCGTACTTCTAACGGACAATGGACCTTTCTCATGATATTATAAACTTGATCAAAACCGAAAAACAAAAAAATATATAACCCCGTCTCAGAGGAAGGGAAAAAAGACCAATTATGAAGCTACAGGACATAAAGAAGACATTTCTAATTTTGGTTGGAGTTGGAATAGTCGTCTTCTATTTTTTCATATTCGAGAACTCTTTTGGCATAGCAGGTAATATATATTGTTTAAGTAATCTCTTAGTTACTCTACTTTCTAACCATACTTACCAGTAGTTATTTATGCCACTGACACTGCTAGACATGTCCAACAATCTTATAAATATTCTTATGGTGCCTGTATACTTAAGGCTACTGTGGAAAGATGGCTTTAACCGGAGTTTTCTGTATCCTTTTGGTCATGCATTAGTGTGAATATATAAGATAATATAATTATCTTTTATGTATTTCTGAGAAAACAGCTCTTGAAAGTTGTAAAATTATTCAACCACACATATGTAAATCGACAGGCGATACCTCTTTCTTCTATGTCCGACAATAATATATAACTAGAAAATATCAGTAAAAATTCATTGATATTATAGATATCATATCGTCTTTTTTGTAACTAAAACTTAATTAAGGAAAACTCACTTTCCACAGTAGCTTTAAATTAGTGTGTCCATATGGCTGAATGGAGGTTAAATATCGCTTTTTTTCTCATTTTGTATTATTTGTCATGCATTCTATTTTAACACCGGTCTTGTATACTACCTGCACAATTCTATGTTCATTTAATATTAATGCCTTCTCCCAGAACTGCCATATATTCATATCGCATCCGTTTTTGTATTCTATTTGTAGTTATAACTTTTCATATCGTATATTACATTAGTCAGTATTTCATATAACCCAAATTTAAAAATTAAATCAAATTTATACATCAGATTTCCATTGCTCAAAATCAAATCGGTTTACATTTTTCATTTTGTATTAACATTAACCTTTCAATATTATGTAATCTTAATAACTTTACAAATTGTGCAGTTAAATGTACAATAAATAGTACAACTGATTTATAAAAAACACCTCAAATCTTTATGTTGGCTTTATTTCCAGGGTATGTTGCATATATCAGTGGAAATGGAGAAACATTTACAAGATTACATTCAGCAATGTTCAGAAAAAATCATCTACAACCTTCATACCAGACAATGGACAAACTTAAAACTATGTTGAAAGTTTTAGATAACTTATATTTTGAAGCGTCCAATAGGGGCTTCATACAAATAGACAATGATGAAAGGGTTTGCCGAAGGTACACAAAGGAATGGAAACTGGAAAGAAAAGTTATACCCAGTCCATGGATGCAGTTTAACACCTACTCTGATAACTCAGTAACTTTGGCTTTACATTTGACTATGGATAGATTAGAAATTATGAGTTTCCTTCTTGAGACATGGAAAGGACCAGTTTCTGCTGCATTTTATGTTAATACAACGCTCAATTCGACCCAAGCAGAACTCGTTGACTTTGTTACTAAATGGCAGTATAGAAAGGATTTGGATATTCATTTGATCACGGAAATTGGGGTATGTTCAAAACAGCAGTAAGCTTGCAAATATATATATACTCTTTTTTTAACATAATGATGCTAAATATATGATATTGAGTTTTGACTTCTCACATACATGTAATGACCTTATCATATGCAACTCTTGTCGATCAAAATGTTAAATATTTGGTAGATTATCTGAAACAAGTTCAGAGCTGTCTGAATGTCGTGTCAAGATTATATGACGTAACGATTATTTTGTTATGGTTTACAAACCTGGGTGTGACGCTCAATTAATCAATATAGAAATGTTTAGCAAGCAATTATCGATTCACACATAATAGTATATGTACTATACATACCAATGTCAATTGATTTTCAGGAGTTTTACCCAGTTAATTTGCTGAGGAATATTGCACTGAAGTACACACAAACTGAATATGTCTTATTGTCCGATGTTGATTTTATTCCATCACCTGGACTTTTTGAGTATTCTTTGACATTAATCAAATATATCACTGCCAATTCGATGAATGATAAAACAGTAAGTTTTCTATCATTGTCACTCGCTATCGCCAATAAAATGATTTACTTGTGTTTTTTTGGTATCTTACTTCACAAAATGCTTTGTTTTACTGTGTGCTTTTGGTCTATTTAAACTCAGCCTTGGTATTTGACTATAATTATGTTTTATTTTACAATATGCTTTAGGCCTATGTCGTTCCAGCCTTTGAATTCATCGACAAAATAATTCTACCATTCCCACAGAACAAATCGCAACTTTTACAGCTGTGGGAGAAAGAAGAAATATTGCCTTTCCAGTAAGTAGTGTAGCTTGATCATTTTTTACCTTTGCCAAATTCACTTCAACAAAGCACATCTCCTTTATCAAATGTCAAATACAATGTTTCCATCAGAAACGTTTGAAGGTATGTTTGAATATATATATATAGTCGCTTCGTATGGTCTCCTCCCCATCAAGCAACCCCCATAAGGGCCTTATATAGGGTGAATTCTAGAATCTGCCTCCTGGTCAAACCATGCTTGGCCAAAGGGCTACAATTTTGTTATTTTGGCTTCATTTCCAGTGCCTTTTTGCCTCTCTTTCCACTTTACCTTTGCAAGCAAGCTACTCTTTGTCGATCTGACCTGTGTCAAGGTCAAGGTCGTCTGAAGGTCACCGTGTGACCCTTTAGGAAGGTAATTTGATATCGAAAGTGGCAATTTTTATCGAGTGATGCCTCATATTGTCTAAATCTGGTGTTAACTCATTTTCGAAAATCAAGTCCGTCAGGTCCCTTTTTGCCTGGGGGCTGTCATATATATATATATATATATATATTGGCGTAGTTTATAGCAAGTATATCTTGTTAATAATCCCTGGGAAATAAAAATTTGGAGAGCTTAACCCCAACTCAGACACAAAGTTCAGGTCTTAAGTGTCCTGTTTTTTAACTTGTCCATTGTTAAAGATTTCCAATTCAGCAAATCTATACATTTATGATGCAATATTAAATAGCTGAATGTCAGAGATTGGTAATAAGTATTCAGATTAGCATTACATACATCAGACCATGTCATGGTGACCCATATCATGCTGCAAATTGGGCATATAAATAAATCCTTGTTTGATTGAACCGAATATGAACCTCACTGGAGGTCTTGTTGTTCCTCATAGTTTTAATCTTATTGAAGGTCATTTTATGTTCCGACTTATCAAGAAGACCTTTTGGAGGAATAAAAAATATTCAATATCAGAGAACATGTGCGAAAAGCAAAAGAAAGTCGATGTGGGTGAATGGGTTGCTATTTATAGTTACTTTCTATTTATGTGCACATGTCGAAGAAACATGGTGACCTTTTTGAACTTGCGATTGACCCAATCAATAAAAAATTAGTAGAAATAGGCTGGCTCCAAAGTGTCCAAACCCCACATGGTGGGCCCCCATAGTACCCAAGGGGTATTTTGTCAAACTCCCGGGGTTCGAATCCAGGTTGGTACAATACATTGGGACACAGTTTCATATCAAGTTTTTATCTAAGAGGAATCTAACTGTTTACTTGATAATATTCATTCAAAATCTTTGACATTTGGGAAAATAATCTGGTGTTGAGGATCTTTTTTTATACCATTGTTTAAGATAGAGATAAAGTAATTCAAAATAAATTGTTGGTGGCCCCTGTTTATCTAAATTTGTTTTAAAAGACCTTTCTTAGGGCAATCTAATATGACAAATATAATGTTTGAAATTTGAAGTGTTACCACAAAGGCAAAGGCAAGTGCTTTGTATCACCTGCTGTGACAGACAGTAATCTTGGGATTATCCACTGGCGATTACTCTGAATTATTATTAGCGGCAGGTGATTTCATTGGATTACCTGAGGTGACACACTATTCTCGAGGGGTACACCAAGGGAGGTCCTTAGTTAAAAGTAAATAGAGTCAAAACAATCTTTTTATCATTGAGATGTTGTTATTCAAGAAACATAAAACAGATGTATGAAACTGAATATTTGAAATCATCCTATTTAATAAGAATTTTGTTTGGCCTTATAGATATTTGACCCTGCTCCATTTGTTTGGCCTAATATATTTGACCCTGCTCCATTTGTTTGGCCTTAGATATTTGACCCTGCTCCATTCGGATTCCTTTGGGATTGGCAAACCAGGAACCACCATGTTCATAAATTTGCCATTAGTATTGTGAAGTTTGTATGATATTTGTCTAAATATTTTTAAAAACAGATTTATATATTAAATACAAATATATACCAGTCTGTTCAGTATTTATAAATATAATTCAAGGTTACTGTTAGTTTTGTAGACAAATAATTACTGAAATATTTGTCTGAATCGCATATCCCTCCTAATTGGAGCAGCACATCTCAGAATTCATTGACAAATATGAATGAATTGACAATGAAATGAATCATAGATGGCCATAAAGATGTGATTTCAAGTACTTCCAGGACGGGAACCCCCCTGTCTCTCTTCTACACAGTAATATTACAACTCAAACATTCAAATACATTATATGTTTTTGAAAATACCTGACTTTGGAGGTGTAGCACCGGACTTTGGAGGTGGAAAGTAAGAAACAGTAGTTGGGTATTTAAAAAATTGAATAGAGGTTACCGACAAATGCATTCCCAACCTTGGATGAGAACCTTTTTAATCCATGTATAATGTTTTCAATTTTACCTTCATGACCTTGTAGTGCAGATATTTCTGTTTTGTGCCATCTAATCCTTAAAGTCAGTGCTTCAAAACATACGATGGCCTTACATTGATCCATATTTCTGCCCAAATCTAATATCATTTGTATAAAAATCAGAAAAGTCCGTGATTCACTTGAGAATTATGGAAATGAAAAGTGTCCCACAGAATACTATTTTAATCCTGTACTCAGTGGGGTGTGACAATAATGCCTTGTAGTTCTTTGCAAATATTATCAATCACCGGTTTTTTTCTTCTCATATCTCTTGGAACAAAGATTTCAACTCCATGAAATATTATTTCAAGGAAGCATGTGGTAAGGATTGCAGTTTCTATAATCACTTTGCTTTCTTAGCCTTGTATGGATCATATCTTTGAAATTTTAGGATGTTCCTGACTATTCCTAATCTAATTTGATACATCAGATTGGCAGAAATGTGGTGCAAGAGTTTCCATATCCTTTATTTATATATAGTAATACTTATATACAGATACACGATCGAGTTCAAACGAATGCTTATTTGGTTTGCCGACAGCTCCTAACCGTTGACATAATTTGTGTTACCCTAAGTAAAACTGTGAAAGCACCGACGCCAAGATGGTCGAAAGCTGGTCGGAGATTGCATCAAAGTCTCTTAAGGGCCAAACATGTTATGTATTATATATGCTTTATAATGAACGCTGTGGTCTGGCATATTACCTATCTCTCAGCCACGTTTGCGTGTCCTCAGATAGTATACATTGTTTCTTTGTGTAGTCCTGTCTGATCTTCAGGCCACGGGCAGTGGCATAATTAGTTAGAGTGAGTGCAAGCTGATTAGCACCAGTTCCTCTGTGGTGATCTAAAGGTTGTGGTTTTGATCCCCGGCCATACCGAGATTGAATTGATACAATTTCACTTATGAGCTGAGGCTCGATTCTAGAGGGTTATTCCATCGTCCTTGTAAATCTGTGACCGGGTGGATTGTCATGTCAAGGACCGATGACATGACTATTCAGTGAGGCAGCACTATATCTGCTACAAGTAGGTCTCATCGTGAAATGACTGAAAGAATGTTGAAAGTAATGTATAAACCCCAAAGGAACAAACAAACCTGTCTCAAAATTTCTGTTTAAATTTTGTGGATGAGTGCATTTCATATATCTCAGCAAATATCAGCCAGCAATTCTTTGTTGCTATCATTAAACAGTTTTTGCACGGATTCCCCTCAGAATTCGACACATCCAAACGAGCGGTTCCATCATAAACCGAATGACGCCGTTAGCAGACTGACGGTCGGGAGTCACAGAGATGACATGTGAAAGATTTAAGCTTCTACATTGTTTGCTGATTGGCAAAACTAGTGCATCTTTGAAATAATCTGTTTTCAGCATCCGATCCTGTGCTCACTGCCATGCAGCTACCAACTTTCCAAACTGGAAGACTTCAACACACATGTACAATGTAAGTATATATGTATGAATATTTGTGTGTATGTATCTTTATATGTGTGTATGTATATATTTATATATATATATATATATATATATATATATATATATATATATATATATATATATATATATATATATATATTCAAATAACAAAGTTAATTCATAAGGGATATATAATGTTGATATATAATATTATGAATGTGTGTGTTTCAAATATATAAAATGATTCTACATTTTTCCAGGTCACTCACTCTGGGAGTTTTGAGCCATATATAATTGCTAAGAAGAGTGTGCTTCCTAGTTACAATGAGCTATTTCTAGGGCGATATTATGATAAAGTATCATATATGCAAACTATAAATCATCTTGGGTGAGTAGTGTTGCGATCAAAGTTGTGTTTATATCAGGGTGAAATTTATCAGAAATTGTGCAATGAAGGAGCAGATCTTCCTGTGTGGCAACTGCAGGCAATGAACAAGTAAAGGTCTGTGATATTAATCACTAATGTTTTATCTTATTAAATTTAGGTTTCAATTTGTTGTTCTGCCGGATCCTTTTTTCGTTCATTTACCACATCTTCGTCAAAAGGAGGCTTATTATTTGAGGTAAGAGACATTTTCCTTTTAAATTTCAATTGATATCTTTGTAGTATATGACAAGTTCAAATTAATACTCTGGAGGAGGAGCCTCGACTCCAGTATTTTCTATTCCCTTATAACATCACTTGCATAACTTGGTCATCTTTGTTGTAAGTTGCTTTCTGTTTTTATTGTTTTACAGATGTTCCAAACAGGTTTTTAGCAAAATCCATTATAAACTGTTGTCCATGCCACTAAGATCATTCAAGGGAGGATGTTCAAAGGAACATTGTCACGGATACAAAGTAGGACAGATGGCAAGGTGGTTACATTGAGAGATTCATCACAAAGATGGAAGGACATCAATGCTCATGCATCACATCAATCATTTAATTATTTATATTTCATTACATATATTATAGGATTATTTTGGGTGGTAATGTTTTGTTGTATAACTGTAGAAATCATGGTTAAAGATATACAATTAAATGTGGAATAATAATTGATTTAATAAAGAAAGATTTGAAAAGATAAGATAAGATAAAATATTAGTTAACACAAAAAACATTAGCTGAAAGCTAGTGATCAATGTCTAGTCTACAAAACATATGTACAAATATTTACAAGAAACCTGCAATCAATGACACCCAGGAGCTACATCCTTATTGGATGCTCCTGGATAGGTCACAGGCAGACATACAATTGCAATTGTGTACCATACAAATGATACAATGGTAACACTAGCATTAGAGGCACATTGCTTCAATCAGTAAAAACATTTAGCTTTACTACATTATGCGCTTTTCATTTCATTTCATGACTAAACATGTAAAAAAGAACACAAACTGCAGCAACACTTTGGACCTTCCCACTTCTGAATTTGACACTTGAAAGTTTGAAAATCAACCCCATTCTTGATTTCGTTTGGAATAGTATTCCAGATGTGTGCTCCATAGTAGCTAAACGTGCCTTTACCGTATGTAACTTTCTGATAGGAGGGTTGAATGAGTATACAGTCATCACGCAATGAGTATGGCACTTCTTTCTGTTTTAAAAGGTCCTTCATAAAGGATGGGTTGAGATCATTGAGACTTTTGAAAACCTCACATGCAATGAACTTTAATCTACGTAGATGGAGGGAGTTAAAACCTGCCTTAGATGTTAACTCAGGGTACTTGCTTTTGTAGTCATTAAGGAGAAATCTGAGGGCCCTTTCCTGTATGCTTTCCATTTTGTGCAAGCTTGATGTACTGCAGAAGTGCCAAACAATTGGGCAGTAATTGAAATTGGCTAAGATAAGAGTCCTGTACACTGCTTTCTTTTCCTTATCCCTAAATATTTTCTTGAACCTATACAATATGTTTAACTGTTGAGATGCCTTGGCACAGATATTGTTAACGTGGGAGTCAAATTTGAGTTTTTCGTCAATTGTTATACCTAAGAGTTTTACGCTTGGGAGTCTATCTATCTGGGTCCCATTGACTATAATTTGGAAATACTGTGTTACTACGTATTGACTTCATGAACATGGCTTGAAACTTCTCTACATTTGCTTTCATAAAATTGATCTTGAACCACTCTATAGAATTTTTGGTATCAGTGACAAGGGCATCAATTAGTATCTCCACTGTGTTTGCTTCTTTGGTTAATGTATTGTCATCGGCATAGAAAAGAAAGAAACCATTTTTTAAACCAACTCTACAAATTCTCTACACAGACTCTACAAATATACATTGCTGGTATGGTGAACTTGCGTAAAAATGTTAATTTGTTTGTAATTTGGATGTAAAATGACTGAAATAGTTATATATGAGAAAGAAAACGTGATAGGAAAGGGAAGACCATGTTGAGGTGGCTTTCTGAAGAGATGCCCCCATATATGGCTTGATTCTATATTTATATACACACATAGAGGATCAGTAGCCAGACCATACATGGGTGCATAATGCCACCATGTTTAGGTATCCAGCTTTCCACACCAGCAGCAGTGGCAGACCATATGGAGAAGCAGCTTGTTCTATTGATACAGCGATCTGGATCAGCTGATGCAAGAAAAATACAACCTGTCATCACACATAATACAATGAGGCAACATCGAACCTGTCACTGGCACATGAATATTTTGGAACGGGCCATTTATCATTTTTAGAGGCAGTGGTAAAAAGAAAAAAATCATTTCACCTGTCTGAGACCAATCTCAAATCTTACCAGCCAATGGAAATCCATCCTCATATTGTTTGTCCCTAGCATAATGCATGGTTCCTTTTTGACATATATGTTTATGGATATATGAATTATTAACCACTGATATAGTGCTTCCATTAAGTCACTTATTTCAATAGAACCTAGAATAGGAGCTCCACGAGGTTATATATGCAACAATCTGGTAAAATATTATGTTTGTTACCTTACGTCTGAACGAAATGTATACATCAATAAATGGATGTTTGGACACAGAATATGACAATATTCCAAAAGATCTTTCAACATCTGGTAACAAAACACTTAAATGTGTGTGTATCATATTATCATGTAGGCTTAATGTATCACAATAGACTATATATTTGGATCAATTGAAGAGATGTGTCTCCAATTCCTGCGGCCTGAGTGTGATTCCCGGTTGGCACATTGGCGCATTGGTGATGCTGCATGACTGAGAAAAAAAATGAAAATCTGCTATTGAGATATTTCTACCTTCAACCAATACCTCATAACTTGTTATCCAAGGTCATAAATTTGTGTACAAATAAAAATATCCAACGCCACTTTTCGAAAATAGTGGAGCATTGAGCCCTGGTAATGTATGTATGTATGTATTCTTTTATTTTACATGGGACAACTAATACAGTTACAACTGATTTTCAATTAGGCCCATACAAATAAAACACACACAATTAGGCAACACATTTACATAAAAAAGAGTTAACATGTACAAGATTAAAATCAGTTCAAGTTCTGCTATTTACAAGATACTGCACAACCCTGCTCTTAAAATGGTTTTGAGAAGTACAATCATTCATGTTAAAATTTAACCTGTTGACAGCTTCTGGACCTCTGAATGTAAAACTACGCTGGCCAGCTGCTAGTTTATGTTTCGTTGGTTTGGGTCTACTGTCGACACTAGCCCTGGTATTGCACCTTTCTCTCTCTGAGTTGTACTGTATGGAATCATAGAGATACCTTGGACACTCATTTGTGTAACATCTATACATCATAATGTTTAAATGAAGCTGAATTCTCTCCTCAACTGATAACCACTTAAGTTCCGAGAGAATGTCTCTTTTATGGGAGAATCTATTCCATCCAAGGGTGACTCGGCCTCCCCTATTTTGGAGCCTTTGGAGCCGTTTTAGGATAGTGTTGCTGCAGTTTCCAACTACAATATTACAGTAGTCGAAAATTGGTAGGACTAGGGCATTAAACATCATGGTAGCTACGTTTCTATCAAGATAACCTCTGACTCTTTTTAGAACACCAATCCTTTTGGAGATTTTGTTACACAAGATCTCAGCATGCTTGTCATAGCCTTAATGTAATAAAAAAACTTTTAATAAAAACTAACAAAACTCTAATACAATGTTACAACATTTGAATATGATAAAGGGTGACATTGTTCATCATTGGTAAATGTCCTTTTAAAGGGAGATTGTGACCAAAAGCCTGTCGCTGTGAAAAAGAAGTGAGATATTATGACTTTGTCCATAACTCAAAATCATCTGACAACATACCAAATATATGTGTATCTCATGAGCCTATTGTTTGTGGGTACTAACTACTCGCATGAAAAGGACACAATCATAGTCTATAATATAAAAGAAAGATATTCAACACCTGAATTTGGACAGGTATATAAGTTGATATTTTTCTAAGTCAACATTAATATAAATGCCTCTTTGTCTTTCCAGGCACATGATACAAGGTACATCTAGTGTCTTTCCAATCCCCTTTAAGACTTCTCGGCAATTCGCCTGTTACTATTTAATTAAAAAGTCTATAAATTCGGAACAAAGGTCAAAACAGTAATAGTGTTCTTGACTTAAAATGACCAAGGCAACCACTAATCTCAAATAGGGTTGACTTGAACAAGGATTTGTCACAAATATGGCTGTCCTAACCTAGATTTCAAACTATCCTCTCTCATGACTTATGAATTTTCATTAATTGAATCCACGTCTTCCCAATGAATTACTGCACAAATTAGGCTTCTGGTTTTCAAACTATCCAGGTTAGAGCATCTAATGATGTATCGAATTGGTCAGAGGAACGGTAACTACATAAAACTGGAATCAACAAGTTCGAGTGAGTACATACACATACGTGGTGATTTGTTTTCCACAGAAAGTATGAAATGTTAACATGTTCTTGACTGTTAATCAATTAATCATCATCATTATCGAATATGACATCAACATCTCTTTGGGCCTTAACACATAATACTCCTCAAGAGAAACCACCTGAATTGGTCTGGCCTTTACCAGAGATGAAATTAAAAAATGATGGCCCTATTACACCATAAATAGTGAATAATTCCCAAATACCGTAAAACATTCCAGCTTGTAATTTTGTGGATATGCCATTCAATTTGTTGAATGTTCAACAACAACAAAAAAAGAACAATGATATTACTTTTACGGTTCTAAAGTAGTTTTAATAATGCGCTGCATTAAAAATATATAGATGTGCTTCAAATTCACAGTTAAACATTACATTTTAATTTATCTACATAAGTTACCCATTCCTATTTTTGCAATGGAAAAAAATCGACAAGTTTAGCGTTAGAGTTCCAACATTTTATATTGCTGAAACAAAAATGTCAATAATATATTCGTGTGGTTCACTAAAATCAAAGGTTTTTGTTACCTTTTGTGACATATATATGTGACCAGATGCTATATATATGAGATCAGATGCTATATATATATATGATCAGATGCTATATATATGTGATCAGATGCTATATATATATGTGACCAGATGCTATATATATATGTGATCAGATGCTATATATATATGTGATCAGATGCTATATATATATGTGATCAGATGCTATATATATGTGATCAGATGCTATATATATATGTGATCAGATGCTATATATATGTGATCAGATGCTATATATATGTGATCAGATGCTATATATATATGTGATCAGATGCTATATATATATGTGATCAGATGCTATATATATGAGATCAGATGCTATATATATGTGATCAGATGCTATATATATGTGATCAGATGCTATATATATGTGATCAGATGCTATATATATGTGACCAGATGCTATATATATGTGACCAGATGCTATATATATGTGACCAGATGCTATATATATGTGATCAGATGCTATATATGTGTGATCAGATGCTATATATATGAGATCAGATGCTATATATATGAGATCAGATGCTATATATATATGAGATCAGATGCTATATATATGTGATCAGATGCTATATATATGTGATCAGATGCTATATATATGAGATCAGATGCTATATATATGAGATCAGATGCTATATATATGTGATCAGATGCTATATATATGAGATCAGATGCTATATATATGAGATCAGATGCTATATATATGTGATCAGATGCTATATATATGTGATCAGATGCTATATATATGTGATCAGATGCTGTATATATGTGATCAGATGCTATATATATGTGATCAGATGCTATATATATGTGACCAGATGCTATATATATGTGATCAGATGCTATATATATGTGATCAGATGCTATATATATGATCATTCAGTGCATCTCACCACTAATCTGGTTATACAGCTACGCGACCCAGTATCAAGGGTTATCTTAGTCCTACATAAGACAGCATAATATAATAAGTCCTTGGCCCTTTTACGTGAGAAGAATAATGAGATCCCACGACGTATATACATGTGAGACAGAAAGACTTTTATCATGTGCCTCTCTGGTCTATTTATTGATTTGAAAATAGGTTTTTTTAATTTTTAGGAAATCCTTTCAATTCTGTTACAATTAAATGACATCTTCGATTTCGCACCAGTTTCGATCCAATCTTTAAGGTTAAGATGGCAGCTCCTCATCAGCTGTTTCTCTCAAATGCTCAGGATATTGATTTGAGTTGAGTTTCACAGGTAATATATACATTTATCACAATATGAACACAATAACAAAACATGATCAGATGAATAGCATATAAAAATACTAAACCACAAGTTGATATTCATGAGAAACTGCTCATTCAATACATTATTATTGGACAATTGTTGTAGAATCATTGTCAAGAATTATAAATCCTGATGGTGGAGTAAAGTTAGTATTTTATGAAATCATAATATAAGTGAACAGTCATAATAAAGAGTAAAAATTAAATATGTATCGAGCCTTGTTTTAAATATAACATTTACATCATATACACATTTATATATCTTTAATGAAAAAAATACTAAATGTGTGAATATTTGTCCAATCGGTTATATTTCACAAAGTAAGTTCTTTCAGCTTCTATAAAGATTAGGTCTCTAATTACAAAATGGTACATGCCAAGATTGGCAAACCCACGTCACTGATTGGATTGAGTGGGACACAGGTGAAGTTAGTTGAGTAGAGTAGATCAAGAGTATGAGAGGAGATATGATCCCACCACATGGGTTATTATCATGTGTTTCCATGGGAGCTATTTCTGTTACAACAGACTAAGAGCACCAATATATGATAGTCTATTTATGGTGATAAATGACAATGATGATTAAACGCCCAATATATGTATCTGTTAAGAGTTATTGACCCATATCAATCATAGTTACCCAACACATTGGGCTTATATTTCACTACAAAATTTAAACATAACTTAATCATTAGAAATGGGGCATACGTATTCATCATGTACATACAGTATGATGTCTAGCATCAATACACTACCAAATGAATTGAGCATATATATAGGACAAAAGTAAAGAGTAATGCTGATGTCGGATGCTTTTCCACTGCAGATCTTGAGCTGACCCCTTATAAGAAGATGCTCAATGTCCAAGTTGTGGGTCAGTGGAGTAGGGCCCGGAGGCGCACCGGGAGGTCGGAAGATGCGGCCCTTGACCATCTGTTTAACCAAGGGAAATTACCAAACTGCTTCCTGCTCTGAGAACACAGCCAGAAATAGTCTACCAGTAATAACGGCTGGGGCTGGCTGGTGGTTCTAGTGGCACACAACCAGAACATTGATTCACAAGTTAATTATTAAAGGCGTATATTGTTCAGAGCATAAGATCATAATACACTGAAACATTTAAAAATGAAACCAGTGATAGTAAAAGATAACAGATTTCAGTATGTATAATCTCTTTCATGGTCATCACACCAGCGTTGTGAATTAATTTTGGAAGAATCCTATATATTTGAATTAGTGGACTTGAATAACTTCATCTTTTACTCAAATTACAAATCACGCGTTATATTACTCAAATTTGGCAAATCTTGATTCGGAATAGGCCCTGCCATTTTGTGTTTACACCTCTTGTGAAAAGCAGGCTGTGCTTGGTATCCTGGAAACAGGAAGAACACACCCGTGGCAAAAGCAAGGTGTTCCATTTGTCAATCCAACAGTTTGCTTTTTACAGACTACCATCGCTTCCGGTTTGCGGCCAACGGTCTATTTATAGGGCACCAATTACTTACGAGGCACTAACCTCTGACATTTACTCCACAAAATACACATAGCTTCTTCTTTCTGAGCAAAATACCAAGTCTACGGGAAGCATAGCATCTTCAGGATCCAAATAGGCTTACTCTAGGTCCTATATGACATAAGGTTCTCACATTTTGAGAAATAAAGGTTTGAATTTCTTCAAAGTAGGATTACTATTTGACAGTATTTTAGCAGATCTCTAACATGTTTATGCATATGTCTGAGTAAGTGGACTGACAAAATATTTGAAGGCCAGAGGAAGTGTGATTGATAATGTTGTATACGGGTTTTAACACGGCTTGTCATGGGTATCGCCTGGTGAAAAGGTCATGGCGTTTGTCACAAGACAGGGTTCGTGCACCAACTAGTTTCATCTTCCCTATATGTTGTGTATAATTGATTTGATTTACGCTACAAAGCTTTTTTCTGCATGTTCACATATATCTCATTCATTCCTGACTTAACATCCTGAATATAGGAAGTAGATTGGATTGATATTGGTTTCGCAAAGGGTAGCTGCAAAGTTCTACACCTGAACAATATTCATGCCAAACAGACCATTTATAACATTTATGATAATTCACTCAGCAAAGCATGAACAATGCGGTATATATATTTGATGAATGCACAACCAGACAATCGTACATGGAAACGGTTGTCTGTCTGGTAGGCAGCCCAGCTGGCTTTGGTTAGAAGCAACAATTAGTATAGAGGCTTCTAAATGATGTCACTCAACTCACCCATCCATCACCCTAGATTCCCCTGTCAATGTACCTGTCTCCTGTAGAGGCGCATCCAGTGGGAAACTGGAAAGGATGTTTGTATATATATATATGTGTGCATATAATTGTTGTAACAATTCATTGTCCTTGGTTTGTAATTTCTTTGTTTGACTGAACAACTGTGGGGATTTAAAATGCAATCAGAAAAAATAATCATTACAAAACAATGCTTACATAAAGCTCCAATGTTGCCCTGTCTGACCATATTTGTTTTCTTCCTATTCTTAGAATACATCTTTATGTAAACTCACCCTCTGTCAAGAAAGTTGCATACGCTGTCAGAGTTTTCAGTGATGTTTATGAGGTTTGGCACTTGTCCCACCTTTTAAGCACGAATCGAAGATCTGCCACGTCAATTGTTCCCTGCCTCCCAGCTGCGCTCATATATACAGGGTATTTATAGAATGGATAAACCAAGACCCTGATCAAGATCTCTTACCTAATGTCAACCGAAGGCATACACACCTAAACGTCTTACGATCATCAAAGCATTTATTTATGCATATATGCATACATTTGTGGTTTCTTAGTGATCTTGATATCATTATCTTGGATTATTTCAGACCCCAAGAAGCATATATATATCTATATCTATATCATGTCATAAAAAAGGTTTTAAGTGCGTTTACGTATATCTGGTTAATGGGTTTATCGCAAAGGTTTATGAACGATGTGCAACTTGAGAATTTTGATCGATTTCCAACTCGCCTTTCACATTTTTGTTATTTAATTTCAACCCATATTTACCAATGTTCATCTAATTTTTCTGAATGATTGATAATGAATAACTAAACCATGTTCCTTGTTCTTGGATAGTTCTCAAGTTGCCTTTTGATTCAGCTTGGCATGGTGCGTACCATTTGGATTTAAAGTAGCATCGTTTATAACGATTTTCAACCTGCCGATTTTGAATGACGTGCAACTCAACCAACACATTTTCATTATTTAATTCTCCCCATTTTTTAACTAATATTGTCCACCTAACTCTCCATGGCTATTTGACAGTGAATAACTGCACCATGTACCATGTTCTTAAGAGAGAGTCAAATATATCAAATATATGAATATGCTTCAGCATTTGATTTTGGTACGCTTCATGCGGGTTAACAAGATCGTCTTTGTGATTCGTATTATAAAATTTATCCAATTTGCATTCTATAATAACATGGGATACTAATGCACACAGTATTGTGATAATTCTAAATTGAAAAAAATGGGAATAATATTTTGAAATATTTTGAAATATATAAATATGTGATGTTTAGTCGGAAATTTGAATGGTAGGATTAAAAGATAAGGAAGGATGGACATCTCCCTGAAGATATATACGTTGAAACCATACCATGTTCCTTTTGAGGACACAAAGGTTATTCATATTTACTTCCATAAAATATGAGATGTCTGTGTTACCAGCACCTCCTCACAAAACCCAGTGTGCATGAGGATGACATGAAGATTATTATGTAATGCACACGCTGGTGACAACAGGAGACCCTATCACGCACTGAAACGGATCACATTACCTGGGATGTCCAGGGGCGGCCAGGATCAAAGAGCTTTGATGTTGCCTACATTTCCCCCACATGATGCAATTACACAACCCAAAAGGTAACCTTGCTTATGTGATGCAAGCAGTTGCGATTTAGGATTAATAACGCTAAGAGATACGAGCACGACTCTGACGATTGCAATTACTTTTAAACCTTCCCATGCTTCGTGATCAAGGGGCCGATTATCCGTGTAACAAATGAAAATCATGCAAAGTAATGGTAGGAATGCAGATTCCGGATGCTGCAAGTCCATCTGCGTGATGAAATGAAATTGCTAACTCTGCTGCCAAAACAATTAAAACTAGGTCCAGGCATTTGATCTCTTCTGGATACGTTTCCCAGAAATATTATATTTATGAATCAATATATGCTATTTCTTATATATTTCTTATTATTCTTATTTATGAATCAATATATGCTATTTCTTATATATTTCTTATTATTCCTTTTTATGAATCAATATATGCTGTTCCTTATATATTTCTTATTATTCTTTTTTTATGTATCAATATATGCTGTTCCTTATATATTTCTTATTATTCTTACATGATGTGCAGAGCATAACTTATCTATCAACTCCCTTCTTATTGGTCTGTCAAAATATCTCATTAAAGCAGTTGCAGATGGTTCAAAGCACGACCTCTAGAGATGCAAAGAGACTGCTAAAGTGTGGTCACATTGCTCCAGTTGTCTTCAATCTACTCTGGCTTCCGATAAGTCTACAGATTAAATACAAAGTGCTTTTCACCATGTTCAAGGTGCTGCATACGTTAACACCAGTGGATCTGCAGGATATTGCATCCAGGGATATCAGAGTACTCAGGGTTCAGGAACCGGTTCTTAAGGTCCATGACACAAAAGTGGTAAACCATTCTCTGTTGCTGGACCATAACTGTGAACGATCTTCCTTTGTATCTATGCACCAGTCACAATGTGAATAGCGTCTTATTGACATGTACATTGCCTCTGAACACTTAGTCTGGAGACGATACCTGGTGCTATATAAGTGGCTGTCATTCATTTATTCATATCTCAATGGTGTTCAGAGTGAAACTCCTCAGTCATATAAGTCACATCATTATCTCAATTGTGACCATAACTTCATGTGACTTATATATCTCCACGGTGTTCAGGATGTGACTTAAATATCTCTACGGTGTTCAGGATGTGACTTATATATCTCTACGGTGTTCAGGATGTGACTTAAATATCTCTACGGTGTTCAGGATGTGACTTATATATCTCCACGGTGTTCAGGATGTGACTTAAATATCTCTACGGTGTTCAGGATGTGACGTATATATCTCCATTGTGTTCAGGATGTGACTTAAATATCTCTATGGTGTTCAGGATGTGACTTATATATCTCCATTGTGTTCAGGATGTGACTTAAATATCTCTACGGTGTTCAGGATGTGACTTATATATCTCTACGGTGTTCAGGATGTGACTTAAATATCTCTACGGTGTTCAGGATGTGACTTATATATCTCTACGGTGTTCAGGATGTGACTTATATATCGCTACGGTGTTCAGGGTGTGACTTAAATATCTCTACGGTGTTCAGGATGTGACTTAAATATCTCTACGGTGTTCAGGATGTGACTTATATATCTCTACGGTGTTCAGGATGTGACTTAAATATCTCTACGGTGTTCAGGATGTGTCTTAAATATCTCAACGGTGTTCAGGATATGACTTAAATATCTCTACGGTGTTCAGGATGTGACTTATATATCTCTACGGTGTTCAGGATATGACTTATATCTCTCCATGGTGTTCAGGATATGACATACATTTCCACGATTCTAAGAATGTGACATATGTATCTGAATGATGTTGAATAAATTTTCTTCACTTTCTAACCTCTATGTCCAGATTAAGTTTATCTGAGAATCTCACATAGTTTTAGCTCAGATTATACGCAGATTTGAAGGCAAACAAGCAAAACCTGTAGATCAGGTGGATCAGTAACATTCCAGGCATAAATCCCTGCATAGTTAATAATAACACAGGATATTCCGCGCGCATGCGTAGTCTTTATAGATTCGGATAAGCATCCGGTGAAATTTTTAGGATTAAGAGGATATAGAAATGAGTATAACATTGTAGGATTGAAGAGAATGTGACTCGTTATCTGCGTGTAGAATACGATCGGGGATAACCAAACAATGGCGAACTACAGGCAGCCTACAATAAGCCAATTTTTTCCTTTTTTTGTGTTGGTATTGACCCAAATTGATGTACTTCCTTACTTTTCAAAAGAAGTGCCATTTCCGAAAACTAATTCTTTGTGGGGGATAGGTGCATAATACATACAGATGAGGGAAAAAAAGAACTTTCAAAGGAGAGATTTCTCATTACTGAAAACGTACTGCAACTTTTATGTGTGTTTTCCATGCTTTGCCCTCATCACAACTTTCAGCACACCGCTTGGTATTGGGGGAATCTTTTGTGGCACTTTACCGTATTAGAGATCTAGTCAAGTTGTAAATGTCTTACCTTTTATCATATTGTTGACTATGTTATGGGTGTATCTCATGGGGTTTTTTTGCTTTCATGATATGTTTGACAAAGGACAGTAGTTTCTATTATTTGTTTGGCGAGAAAGATGTGTCCATCAGAATAAAGAAATCAGTATGAAGAGTTATATACAAGTAATTGTTTTCTTTTTCATTCTCTTATCCTAACGAGCTTACAAGTAAAGTGTTTCTCTTATTGTGTAACTTTCTGCATTCTTTGATGTGCCATAAATAATATGATGAAAACGATTCTTGCGTTAAAAAGAAGTCGTAACAAAAAAATCTTATTTTAGTTGCGGGTTTTCTGTTGGGTTGCATATATATATATATATATACTTATATGTGTGTATGTATATATATATATATATATATATATATATATATATATATATATATATATTGAATGATGTATTTGTGTCCAAGATGGGTACACCAAAGTAATGGGATCCCATTCACGCATTTTTCATCCCGTGGTGCGTGTAAGGATGTGATAATACATATGAAATATATGAAAGATCCTAGTAACTGTGATAATACATATGAAATATATGAAAGAACCTAGTAACTCTTTTAGAGGAGAAGGGCATTTACTCCCAGTGGTCATATCTGGACTGGTATAAGTGAGGATGTGCAGTTGAAAATTCAACTCAGGAAGGGAGGGAATGTATGAAAAATAAAAGTTTTTTCTTTCCAAATTGGTAAATTTATATCACACATTTTTCTATTTTGTTCTCGTTGGTTTTTTTTTTCTGCTTTTTTTTGTTTTTTGTTTGATTTATTTTGTTTTAAGAGACGTTGTTAGGTTACTAAACAGTCTGATTTGTTTTCAAATTTATTCTTATTGTACCGTGGCTGACAGAAGGAAGAATGATTGGAGAAACAACTCTGTATTTTACCTTTTGAGTTTGCATATTTTACATAGATCATGTTACATTCACATCTTCTATCCAGATATTTTGACATATATTTATTTCTTCAACAATTACATTTGAACTTTTCACTCCTAGACATTATTCCTAGATCGTGTGGCCTCTATATTTCATACCTGGTGTAGGTCTTGTGCCCTCTATATATCATACCTAGATTTTGTGACCCCATATTTTCTTAATAGATCTAAAAACATCTTCTTAGATAAGGGAATATCAGAGTAACATGTTGTAAGTTACTACAATAGGATATAATAATTCTTAATAACGATGTTTCCAGTTTTGATTAAATCATAAAATACAAGTTTTTTAGTGGATAAACACGATGAGTAAGCAGTTTTCCTTGCCAAATGCCTCAACTATACGGCATAACCTTTCCAAAAGTGGTTATCACCCATTACAAGTTATAGATTAACGCTGTAATTAGTTAGAATAATGCTTATATTAGTATAGAAAAGTCTCAATTAGTGTCGTAGAAGATACAGTAATCACTGTCATAGCATAATGACCTGATAATGGCCTTGCATTGTCCTTGACTGTCCTCTATCAGAATAGGCTTGCCACAAACAGTCTGGCAGCCTCATAAATGTTGTATCTTTGATATGGCACTTCTGTTGAAACTAATGACTTTGTCAATTGACCTCTATCTATATATAGCAGATGCACAGGTACGCGGTGTGCTTTCATAATCTACAAATACAACCAAAGAGGCTCTACACATATAGTTATGAAAACATCATATAGTTATGAAAACATCGTAGGAAAGACATCATCATATCATGAATGCAGAATGAATTACAGAAACACAAGGCAGTAATTATATACTTCAACAACAATTCCTGTTAGGCAGGACGGGTCCTAATATACAGGGAGGTTCTGACATGCGGCAGTCTCTTTGATATGCTTAGCAAGACTTTACTTATCCTCAGAAGCCTGCAAATGCCGTGAACTGACCTAATGGGTTTGCTTCATCCCCGGATGCTCAAAGTGATTGCATTCATTCTTTCATATTTCAGACATCTATATTTAGTTCTTCTGATCAATCTCTGTCATTATGCTAGTTAAGGACAAGGATATTTTAAGCACTGGCCAATTGTAATATCAGGGGGGCGACCAACCAAATGTAATATCATGGGGTGAAAAGAAAAACATATTGGAACCACTCAAAACTGGGTTTTTTTCCGTTAATCAGTCTTTTCTCATTAATCAGTTAAGAACCTACTGATTCAAGGCTGTTGTCACCCAATGATATGATCTGATGTTTCCATGACGTGATCTTTTGGGATTTTCTAAATGCCACTTTCAGTCATCAAGCTTAATATCGGGTAGTAAACGGAAGAAAGTGGTCTGTATTTAGCTATATTATTACTGGAAAAGATGGTGACACAGTTAGATAGTACAACACCTAATCACTGGAAGTCGGGTTTATACACTGAGGTAATAATGGTATTCAAGGATGAAGACCGAAGGATGTAGGGTTGAAGTGAAGATGAGCAGGGATTTGTTGGTATATATGCGTTACAACTTGTGCATGTGTTCAAAATATGTCTGTGAGAGTTCTCACCATTTTCATACAGATTTGAAACATTTGTATCATTCTATCTGATACCTCTTGCACGCTTCTTGATGGCCCAGCAGCGATACCCCAAGCATCCCTCTCTTCATTCTGTAAAAATGGTGAAGTTGTAATCTTAACAATATATGGAATATTATGAAAATGCACAAAAAATTACATGCAAAATTGTTTTAATAATAAGAAATAATTTAACATCGAATAAGTGACAAAGCTGGAACAATATGATTTATTAGCTAATTATTAACCCGGCACAAACTCATGACGTGGCTCTGAAGCTTAAGAGCCAATTCAAAATTTGTAGTTTTGAAACAAGAACAATTTTGCCAACTACAATTGTCATTATGTTGTGTTCAATTGCTTTCGCAAATCATTACTCCCTTGATAGTTTGAAGAATTGTATAACATCATTGTTTTGTCATTTTGTGTGGAGAACAATTGCAGTTATTTGAGACTAAACTTTAAGATGAATTGTTTGTGGGATTAATTTTACTAACTTTTATGGAACTTTTTTCCCTCATTTTATGCAGAGGTTAAGCATTTCTAGAAGCTTCCTGGTCAGTGGATACTTGCACTTCTTTCTTCCCATGTAATATTTATTCAATCAGCGGTGGTTAAAGCATTCATCCTTTCAGTCTGCAACTGCGTTCAGATAGTTCACATTCTTTTTCAAGATAAAATAGTGTTTGCTGGAAACGGTTGAACATGGAAACATTGGCTAAACATGAGCTATAAAAACAAAGCATATTTTGAACTTTGATAAATAATCATGTTGAACATTATTCTTTAAATACTTAAATTCAATTCTTTGTGTGTTGGTATTAGGTTTGTCTTCACTGTAAAGTTATATATCACGAGGAGATCTAATTTTAGCTGATATAGCGCTGCTTCATTGAATTGTCATGTCTTAGTAATTGCAATGATTATTACAAAGAAACTCCTGCTAACATGCTAACATTACAAAGAAACTCCTGCTAACATGCTAACATTACAAAGAAACTCCTGCTAACATGCTAACATTACAAAGAAACTCCTGCTAACATGCTAACATTACAAAGATACTCCTGCTAACATGCTAACATTACAAAGAAACTCCTGCTAACATGCTAACATTACATAGAAACTCCTGCTAACATGCTAACATTACAAAGAAACTCCTGCTAACATGCTAACATTACAAAGATACTCCTGCTAACATGCTAACATTACAAAGAAACTCCTGCTAACATGCTAACATTACAAAGAAACTCCTGCTAACATGCTAACATTACAAAGAAACTCCTGCTAACATGCTAACATTACAAAGAAACTCCTGCTAACATGCTAACATTACAAAGAAACTCCTGCTAACATGCTAACATTACAAAGAAACTCCTGCTAACATGCTAACATTACAAAGATACTCCTGCTAACATGCTAACATTATAAAGATACTCCTGCTAACATGCTAACATTACAAAGAAACTCCTGCTAACATGCTAACATTACAAAGAAACTCCTGCTAACATGCTAACATTACAAAGAAACTCCTGCTAACATGCTAACATTACAAAGAAACTCCTGCTAACATGCTAACATTACAAAGAAACTCCTGCTAACATGCTAACATTACAAAGAAACTCCTGCTAACATGCTAACATTACAAAGAAACTCCTGCTAACATGCTAACATTACAAAGAAACTCCTGCTAACATGCTAACATTACAAAGAAACTCCTGCTAACATGCTAACATTACAAAGAAACTCCTGCTAACATGCCAACATTACAAAGAAACTCCTGCTAACATGCTAACATTACAAAGAAACTCCTGCTAACATGCTAACATTACAAAGATACTCCTGCTAACATGCTAACATTACAAAGAAACTCCTGCTAACATGCTAACATTACAAAGAAACTCCTGCTAACATGCTAACATTACAAAGAAACTCCTGCTAACATGCTAACATTACAAAGAAACTCCTGCTAACATGCTAACATTACAAAGAAACTCCTGCTAACATGCTAACATTACAAAGAAACTCCTGCTAACATGCTAACATTACAAAGAAACTCCTGCTAACATGCTAACATTACAAAGAAACTCCTGCTAACATGCTAACATTACAAAGAAACTCCTGCTAACATGCTAACATTACAAAGAAACTCCTGCTAACATGCTAACATTACAAAGAAACTCCTGCTAACATGCTAACATTACAAAGATACTCCTGCTAACATGCTAACATTACAAAGAAACTCCTGCTAACATGCTAACATTACAAAGAAACTCCTGCTAACATGCTAACATTACAAAGAAACTCCTGCTAACATGCTAACATTACAAAGAAACTCCTGCTAACATGCTAACATTACAAAGAAACTCCTGCTAACATGCTAACATTACAAAGACACTCCTGCTAACATGCTAACATTACAAAGAAACTCCTGCTAACATGCTAACATTACAAAGAAACTCCTGCTAACATGCTAACATTACAAAGAAACTCCTGCTAACATGCTAACATTACAAAGACACTCCTGCTAACATGCTAACATTACAAAGAAACTCCTGCTAACATGCTAACATTACAAAGAAACTCCTGCTAACATGCTAACATTACAAAGATACTCCTGCTAACATGCTAACATTACAAAGAAACTCCTGCTAACATGCTAACATTACAAAGAAACTCCTGCTAACATGCTAACATTACAAAGAAACTCCTGCTAACATGCTAACATTACAAAGAAACTCCTGCTAACATGCTAACACTTTAGATGATCAAAGTTAACAATGTCTGTCTGCATAGCGCCATAGCAACCCAATGTTTGGAACAATAGGATATTTTATCTTTGAACTTAGGTGTGTTACCGCCAATTGTCCTTAGTGATGGGAGCTGTTTAGGGTGTTTATATGTTTTCTATATTGTCATTTCATTATGAATAGATTGTTAAAATTGGGCAAAATTCTCGTTAAAATAAATCTCTATTTAATCGTATACTTATAAATATCACTGATGATGGTGTTATTTTCTTGGATGCTATAGTTGGACATAATGGATTGGTGGTAAAACACATTGCATCTTTGAGCTTATGAAGTTACATCTCCATTCATTATACTCCAAAGATACCATGAGTTGAGTTCTACTGGAATAGTAATTTAATCAGGATGGGCAATGCATGGTATATCTAGGAAGAGTGGGTTCATTTTGCTGATGTTCATGTATGGGTCTAGCAGTTTGCCTGACAACTCTGTGTAGCTCTATGGACGCACTCAGCATGATATCAGCCCTGGAAATATCCTCAGCGTCTTGGTCAATAAAACTGCCATTCTGGGAACAAAGTGACGTCATTGTTTCTTCTTGCTCCCATTGGTTCGAGTTCAGTAACCTCCATAGAAGTGGTCCCAGTGTGTTTCAAACAACTACTCGATGTTTGGGCTGGTGTAAGAGAGCTGCACTGTTTTATTTGGAGTTATCAGCCTTCCCATTAGACGCTTGTCACAAGGCGGGACAACCGCTGCTCTATTGACCTCGTGCTGAGGACTCAGTCAAACAGTCCAGTGACAATAAATAACAGAACAAAAGGTGCCCGGTCTCTCTGCCACCCTGAGAGAGGCTGACAAGGTGGCATACAACATAAGGTTTTAGGAGCTTTGCTACATAATGAGGATTGTCATTCATAAAGTACATGTCCGGATATATAATCATTGAGAGATATCTCTCTAATTGGATACAAAATGTCATTGAACCAAGTACATTTATTTGTTTACATTCTCTTTTTTCAGGTTGTTTTTAGTCATATGAGATAATGTTTCTATACACATTGATATATTATGTATAGATGAAAGAAAATGCACTTAATGCCATCAAACCCAGCCAATAAGCTGGTTAATACAATAATGTGTCCATAGAATTATCAGGAAAACAGCAAAAAGTACACATTTATTTTCACTGCCTACACCAGCAGAGGCTGGCTATTTTTGTCCCCTCAACAGGCAATGAGTGCATGTTTGTCGCCATAATGAAATGTGGAAAGACATTTGCACTGAAATCCTTTTCTGAAACTCTTTGATCTTTTATTTTTTTAATACAGTACCTATACACCATGAATAATTTGATGGCCTTTATTTATATAGATACTTTATTTTCATAATTACTCGAATCTATAAGGAATAAATTCAAATGGTTTTGACCAGACATGATATAATTGAGGACATTGGGTCTCTAAATGTGATTTTATCTTCTGCATCGCTATAACTTTTCATCATCCTTATTTTGTATTTAACATTCTGTTTTAAATAGGAAAAAATATTTTGGGGGATTGCATAAAAATCACATGAATGGAAATCACAGGATAAATGGCAGCAAACAATATTATTTAACGCCACTAAGATTAGATAAATCCACTGTTGAAAATCATTTTCCTCCTGGGACAAAATTTCATGATGCAAAACTACACTGCTGAAACCTCACCATTGTCGTTCGGCTCATTTCCTTTACTAACTTGAACTTGACAAAACTATAACACGAGAAAATGACTGAAAATATTGCACCTGCCACTATAATATTCTTTTATTACAACCAAGATACATCACCATTCTCATATATTAGTAGACCTCGCTGCGTTTTATATCAAGATGATCTCGATTGGCTTCCGGAAGTTACCTGAAAGGGGTACATCCGGTTTGCTAGCCAATGCCAGGGATGAATGTGGAACATGCAGTCCATTTCAGGAAATGAGAAATCCTTGATTATCTGCAGATGTGTAGGGACCAGACCTCTGACAATTTTCTATAGATCTATAGAATCTACACCTCTCCTGATAAGACGGAATTGTGCTTTTTCTCTCATTTGAGTTCTTATCGGTTGTCCAGTGATGTAGCCTATTTCATTCCCCACTAAAATTAAAAATTGACTATCTCAAAGAAAATGATAGAGATTAAGGGTGATAAATAAAATATTTGGAATACTGGGATTCAGGTTTTGCTTGGTTCTTAAATGTTATGACTTTTGGCTTCATAAATGATAAATATCAAACTAATGGCCGTTCTGTTTGAGCTGTTCATAATATGGGATCGCTTTATTTGGGAATCAATATGCCACTGTTTCGTGTTTCAATAACATGTTTTTAATAAATTGAAAGTCAATATGATATAATACAAAGAAAAATATATTGAGATGCAATTTTCAAATACATTGCTGCACACAAGCTTCATCCTTTCTTTATATCAAGGTACAGGAGTGTGCCTGAGTCGCAGCAGACCACACTTTTCTTGACTTCACTTAAAAGTGTATTTATGTCATTATTGTATTCAGCACTACAGGTAAAACAACCATTACAAACCTAAATAAAACTTAATTGATTTCTTCAAGATACAATTTTGTGATCCCATTAATAGCCGAAGAAATGTAATATCAACCTGGGGTTAATGGCCTGGTATGTGCAGACTTCTAGTATTCACTTCCCTTCATCTTACATAAAAGCCATCACATTGTGTTAGCCACACACGGTTTTCTTTGTGGTAAATAGATATGCAGTATAGCTTAATCACATGGAAGAATTACAGAAACTCTTTGGATAACTTTATAAGACAGACAAGGTCAATGTCCTATGTTTAATGATCTAATTGGAGGACAACTCATCGCAAGGGAAAGGTCAATGTCCTATGTTTAATGACCTAGTTGGAGGACAACTCATCGCAAGGGAAAGGTCAATGTCCTATGTTCAACGAATAACTCATCGCAAAGGAAAGGTCAATGTCCTATGTTCAACGACATGGTAGGAGGACAACTCATTGCAAAGGAAAGGTCAATGTCCTATGTTCAACGAATAACTCATCGCAAAGGAAAGGTCAATGTCCTATGTTCAACGACATGGTAGGAGGACAACGCATTGCAAAGGAAATTATCTTTAAAAACGCCGCCGGGAATTATCACAACAAAATGTAATTTAGAATATTTCCATCATACAATTTGTCAGCTATTTGCACTAGAAGGACAGTAATACACAGTAATATATTCTTCTCAGGACATGCAATATCACCATCTACATTTGTCATCATCATATAAGACATGGGTGTGATGATATGCCTGGTCATGTGTCTGCCCTGCTACATGCTAGCTGCCTGACTTTGATATATGTAATCTGCCAAGGATCCAAGAAGAAGGAACGTGCATGTTTAATGCAGAACTCCACCATGCTGAGGTTCATAAAGAAAGGAGATTATACGGATATAATACTATATTCCACCATCATATATTTGGCTATATTAAAGAGCAAAACTTCCTTTAGATGTGGAATTTTGTATTAAAGATACAAAAAAAGATAAATATATGATGAATAAGATCAAATTCCCTTCATGCACTTTTCTTTTACACAAACTTGTGTGACTCAAAACCTTACTGTATGTTCAATATGAAGCCTTTTCATTCAGGACAGCGAGACAGAATTGTCACGTCACCTCGGTCCCGGAACTACTTTGAGTCTAGGTGCATTTCCGGCAAACTACGGTAGTTCAATGACCGTGCAATAGCGCGCTTCCGTTATGATTAGAGCCCTGCATGTTAACAAGGTTACTTATGCAATCCAGGCCAAATTAGGTTATATGTTTCCTGCACTCAAAAGTACAAAATAAATACATGCCTTTTTGCCAAATGACAATATATTTCAGTCATAAACCAATCAGATGTACGTTCTATCAATCTCTGTTGTTGATATTATATGTAAACACAATTATAAATTCAACATAATTATTAATTCAACAACATAAATTTAATAATAATCTTTTTAGAAACATGGTGTTTTCCATGGCCTGGCCTTGTTCAAAGCCATACTTGTGCCTTTGTGTCGCGATGGATTCCTGTGGGGAGTGTATTTCCCATCTCCAGCACAGGACATGGACCTTATACATACTTGCAGCACGCATTTCACACAACAGGTTAGGCAACCTCATAGATTCCTAGAGAGTGGGAAGCAGGTCTTAATCTTGCAACTGGCTTGCATACTAATGTTTCGGGACTGATGTGTAGATAGTTGACATCACGTGATGGCATTTTGACTGAATATGCATGAAGCATCATTGAATTGAATAGAGTAATTGCTTGAGGTTGAAATGATAAGAATAAATGTTTGAAAAAGTATTTAGATTTATCTCATTTTCGAAAACAAAGCATCATGTGAGTATCTGGTGTGGGATAAATGATTGTTACTTTATTTATCAAAGTGCAATATTACAATAAATCCTGATTCCACAATAAAATAAAACAAAAGAACCTATAAAGAAATGTAAGAAGGATCAAAGCGTAAAATGTTGGACAGAAAATGTGGTGAGATGAGAACACATATGAATACACTTCGATTCCACAATAAAAAAATGTATTCCTGCTGTGGCTTAGGTGAGCTTTGGGCTCGACAAGATGAAATACCACTGGTAAGATGGAATACTACTGGTACCATACCACTGGTAAGATTGAGTACTGGTCTCATACCACTGGTAAGATTGAGTACTGGTACCATACCACTGGTAAGATTGAGTGCTGGTACCATACCACTGGTAAGATTGAGTACTGGTACCATACAACTGGTAAGATGGAATACTACTGGTACCATACCACTGGTAAGATGGAATACTACTGGTACCATGCTACTGGTAAGATTGCTTACTACTGGTACCACACCACTGGTAAGATTGAGTACTGGTACCATACCACTGGTAAGATGGAATACTACTGGTACCATACTACTGGTAAGATGTAATACTACTGGTACCATGCTATTGGTAAGATGAAATACTACTGGTACCATGCTACTGGTAAGATGAAATACTACTGGTACCATACCACTGGTAAGATGGAATACTACTGGTACCATACCACTGGTAAGATTAAATACTACTGGTACCATACCACTGGTAAGATTGAGTACTACTGGTACCATACCACTGGTAAGATTGAGTACTACTGGTACCATGCTACTGGTAAGATGTTATACTACTGGTACCATACCACTGGTAAGATTGAGTACTACTGGTACCATGCTACTGGTAAGATGAAATACTACTGGTACCATACCACTGGTAAGATTGAATTCTACTGGTACCATACCACTGGTAAGATTGAGTACTTCTGGTACCATACCACTGGTAAGATGAAGTACTACTGGTACCATACTACTGGTAAGATGAAATACTACTGGTACCATGCAACTGGTAAGATGAAATACTACTGGTACCATGCTACTGGTAAGATGAAATACTACTGGTACCATGCTACTGGTAAGATTAAATACTACTGGTACCATACCACTGGTAAGATGGAATACTACTGGTACCATACCACTGGTAAGATTAAATACTACTGGTACCATGCAACTGGTAAGATGAAATACTACTGGTACCATGCTACTGGTAAGATGAAGTACTACTGGTACCATGCTACTGGTAAGATGAAATACTACTGGTACCATGCAACTGGTAAGATGAAATACTACTGGTACCATGCAACTGGTAAGATGAAATACTACTGGTACCATGCAACTGGTAAGATGAAATACTACTGGTACCATGCTACTGGTAAGATGAAATACCACTAGTACCATACTACTGGTAAGATTAAATACTACTGGTACCATGCAACTAGTAAGATGAAATACCACTAGTACCATACCACTGGTAAGATGAAATACTACTGGTACCATCCCTCTGGTAAGATGAAATACTACTGGTACCATACCACTGGTAAGATGGAATACCACTAGTACCATACTACTGGTAAGATGGAATACTACTGGTACCATGCTACTGGTAAGATGGAATACTACTGGTACCATGCAACTGGTAAGATGGAATACCACTGGTACCATACCATTGGTAAGATGAAATACTACTGGTACCATGCAACTAGTAAGATGAAATACCACTAGTACCATACTACTGGTAAGATGAAATACTACTGGTACCATACCACTGGTAAGATGAAATACCACTAGTAACATACTACTGGTAAGATGAAATACTACTGGTACCATGCTACTGGTAAGATGAAGTACTACTGGTACCATACCACTGGTAAGATGAAATATTACTGGTACCATGCTACTGATAAGATTAAATACTACTGGTACCATACCACTGGTAAGATGAAGTACTACTGGTACCATACTAATGGTAAGATGAAATACTACTGGTACCATACTACTGGTAAGATTGAGTACTACTGGTACCATACTAATGGTAAGATGTAATACTACTGGTACCATACTACTGGTAAGATTGAGTACTACTGGTACCATACTACTGGTAAGATGAAATACCACTAGTACCATACTACTGGTAAGATGAATTACTACTGGTACCATGCTACTGGTAAGATGAAATACTACTGGTACCATGCTACTGGTAAGATGAAATACTACTGGTACCATCCCACTGGTAAGATGGAATACTACTGGTACCATACTACTGGTAAGATTGAGTACTACTGGTACCATACTAATGGTAAGATGTAATACTACTGGTACCATACTACTGGTAAGATTGAGTACTACTGGTACCATACTACTGGTAAGATGAAATACCACTAGTACCATACTACTGGTAAGATTAAATACTACTGGTACCATGCTACTGGTAAGATGGAATACTACTGGTACCATGCAACTGGTAAGATGGAATACCACTGGTACCATACCACTGGTAAGATGAAATACTACTGGTACCATGCAACTAGTAAGATGAAATACCACTAGTACCATACTACTGGTAAGATGATATACTACTGGTACCATACCACTGGTAAGATGAAATACCACTAGTACCATACTACTGGTAAGATGAAATACTACTGGTACCATGCAACTAGTAAGATGAAATACCACTAGTACCATACTACTGGTAAGATGAAATACTACTGGTACCATGCAACTAGTAAGATGAAATACCACTAGTACCATACTACTGGTAAGATGATATACTACTGGTACCATACCACTGGTAAGATGAAATACCACTAGTACCATACTACTGGTAAGATGAAATACTACTGGTACCATGCAACTAGTAAGATGAAATACCACTAGTACCATACTACTGGTAAGATGTAATACTACTGGTACCATACCACTGGTAAGATGAAATACTACTGGTACCATACTACTGGTAAGATTGAGTACTACTGGTACCATACTAATGGTAAGATGTAATACTACTGGTACCATACTACTGGTAAGATTGAGTACTACTGGTACCATACTACTGGTAAGATGAAATACCACTAGTACCATACTACTGGTAAGATTAAATACTACTGGTACCATGCTACTGGTAAGATGGAATACTACTGGTACCATGCAACTGGTAAGATGGAATACCACTGGTACCATACCACTGGTAAGATGAAATACTACTGGTACCATGCAACTAGTAAGATGAAATACCACTAGTACCATACTACTGGTAAGATGATATACTACTGGTACCATACCACTGGTAAGATGAAATACCACTAGTACCATACTACTGGTAAGATGAAATACTACTGGTACCATGCAACTAGTAAGATGAAATACCACTAGTACCATACTACTGGTAAGATGATATACTACTGGTACCATACCACTGGTAAGATGAAATACCACTAGTACCATACTACTGGTAAGATGAAATACTACTGGTACCATGCAACTAGTAAGATGAAATACCACTAGTACCATACTACTGGTAAGATGTAATACTACTGGTACCATCCCCCTGGTAAGATGAAATACTACTGGTACCATACCACTGGTAAGATGGAATACTACTGGTACCATACCACTGGTAAGATGAAATACTACTGGTACCATACCACTGGTAAGATGGAATACTACTGGTACCATACCACTGGTAAGATGGAATACTACTGGTACCATACCACTGGTAAGATGAAATACTACTGGTACCATACCACTGGTAAGATGGAGTACTACTGGTACCATACTACTGGTAAGATGGAATACTACTGGTACCATACCACTGGTAAGATTAAATACTACTGGTACCATACCACTGGTAAGATGGAATACTACTGGTACCATACTACTGGAAAGATAAGATTATTCTATATGTTCTTTGTCAGCAGATATTGGGGGCTTCTTTCCCTTTAAAGCAAATGCATATTTCTCATGTGAATGAATAATTTTGTTGTTGGTTCTTTTATCACTGCGTGTATACATTGTCATAAAAACGAATGACGGGCAAAAGCCATGAATGTGCGTATCTTTAGAGTGACTCATATGTCTGAAAGTGCTCAAAATACGTCTCATGAGCAATGCAATTTAAGGTAAAACATCTTCTAAGTTTTAAAATGTATAGCGTGGCAGAAAGCATGTAGATATAGATTGTGACCAGTATTTGATCGTACGATTCAAACAGCAGATCGATGGTACTCAAGCATATCATACATCAGAGAGTAGATATATGTGGGAACCTGATATCAAGCATGTATGACAACAAATATATGATAATCTGACGATCTGACCAGTATCGCGTGTTTGACAACAGATAGATGATAATCTGACAATCTGGCCAGTATCACGTGTTTGACAACAGATAGATGATAATCTGACAATCTGACCAGTATCACGTGTTTGACAACAAATATATGATAATCTGACAATGTGACCAGTATCACGTGTCTGACAACAGATAGATGATAATCTGACAATGTGACCAGTATCACGTGTCTGACAACAGATAGATGATAATCTGACGATCTGACCAGTATCACGTGTCTGACAACAGATAGATGATAATCTGACAATCTGACCAGTATCACGTGTTTGACAGCAGATGGATGATGATCTGACAAACTGACCAGTATCACAACATGTCAGACAGCAGATAGATGATAATCTGACAAACTGACCAGTATCACAACATGTCAGACAGCAGATGGATGATAATCTGACGATCTGACCAGTATCACGTGTTTGACAAAAGATAGATGATAATCTGACAATCTGACCAGTATCACGTGTTTGACAGCAGATAGATGATAATCTGACGATCTGACCAGTATCACGTGTTTGACAACAGATAGGTGACCAATGTCACGTGTCAGACAGCAGATGGATGGTAATGTGGCATCTTACACGTCAGCTAAGTGATGTATTATATAATCCATTTAAACGAGCCAGAAACGAGACAACACATAGACTAGAGACCGGGATATATGACATTGCTTTCATCATGCTTCATTCCGTATTTCTGATTCCCTGGATGGTAACAAATACATTAACAGGCATTAAGCGTTATTCACTGCTGTGAAAATATTCTCTATCCTTCTGTGGTAATTGTAGAATGTACAGTTCATAATAACAACAATATACTTTCACAGATAATCTCAATTGTATTGTACAATATTTGAGATATTTCATTTTAAAAGTTAACGTTTCTATAATATTTAATGTTATAAGGCAGCACCCCTAAGATATGATCAGCACAAGATTAACTCAATACTAAAAAGCTAATATAATTATCACAACTAAAAGGCAGTTGACATATTGCCAACCTGTGGTTGCCAATTGCCCTCAGTGATATTCAATACTGAATGGTTATACCATTTATGTTACAAGGTAATCCCCTGAAAACAGACGCCAAAATGATTACATGATTAGGGGCAGAAGACTGCGCTGACGATACTAATTCACTGTAAAAGGTGAAAATCTGGAATTCTCTCATCCTCAGTTATTCATTATCAACAATTTACATATTTCATTTGTATCATTGGATCAAAATCAAACAAGACAATATAAGGTAGTAGATATCTAGCAGTTTTACTGGGAAATTTCCATTTCATGTCACATTCAATGCTATCTTGTAGGCAATTATATTCTATTGTTTAAATGGAATTTGGAAAGAAAATAAAAAGCGTGAAATGTTCCTACAAATTTAAATCTCTGATCATTAGATTGTGGTTTCTATTGCTTGTGTCCAATGAACATTTGACAGTACTTAACGTGATATATGGTAATCAACACAAGTGTAATATGATCACTTGATAACAAAACAACAATATAATCTAAACATGTAGTCTACCCTTATTTACAACAATGTCAATTTGATATTCTGGAATGTGCCAGATAAGACAGCACAAAAGGTAATATTTCACAACTCTATTAATACAGAAACTGGCATACTGCTATAAAGGTTGATAAATGGGGGTTTGGTTATCTCTTGGCCCAGCTTATCAATGCTCTTTGTGGTGTCCAGCAGTGTCGAGGGCTAATTCTGACTCCTACAGTGGAGAAGCTGCCCCATTGTCTAAGCATGTCCTCGCCTCAGAGCTGAGCCATTCCACTGTGTACCATTTGTGTTTCCTTCTCTGGATGTGATGGCTATTACTCAATGTTAACAAAGGGTAGAATAGTGTTGTCATACCTAAACAAAATAAATGATGCCATGAAATTAATTGACCATGCTAAGGGTATTGGTGTAATCAAGACCAGGTCACTGAAGGCCAAAACCGCCTCTTCCTGCTTCTGAATATTTATATCATTTTTATGGTTACGTACCAATGGCCTAGGTTTTGATCAGATAAATGCTAAATTGAAAATGGGGTTGATGCATGGGTTTGCACTTGATGGCATCGCCTCTACTGTTGCAACATGGCACAATGGCATTTGCAAATCACCATAAGCTTCTATTGAAGCGGAATATCAGAAGGGACCCCGGTCAGCGTGCGCGTGGCCTCCGGGGACGGGGGAACTGGTGAAAGTACCGTGGGTAAAAGACGACCTATAACCTCGGCGCCCAACCCCCGCCCGCCCCCGCTAGTAACACCGCCTCACCCCCGCCGCATCCATTCCCAACCCCCCATTGTCTTATTTCAAGAATACTTTCACCCTTGTAATTTATGGGGCACACCCCTTTTTACTTCTCGGTGCATCAAAAAACAGATACTGTTTTTTGAAATGCCTCGGGATGCTGTTACTTTTCCTGTATAGTTGAATACATCTCAAACTTTATATAAAAAACCTCTAAACGTTTCTTTAGGCTGTTGGTTAGCATTGACTTGAGTCCTTTTTAGCATTTTATATGAGGTAAAATATACCTTAACCTATTTATACTTTAAATTTCCATCTTTTGGCATCTTTTGGCATTTTATGAGGCAAAATATACTTAAACCTATTTATACTTTAAATAACCTCAATCTGCGCAACTCTTTACCAGATAATTCATATTTTGGCATTTTATATGACCTAAGCCAGTTTTTTCTCTAGCTCATCTCAAACTGTGCATTTTTTAGTCATGTTTCCATCTTTATTCATGTTGCAGCAAACATTTAAGTTATCCCATAGATTGTGATATTCCAATGACAGCAAAGGTACATCGTAAGACCAAACAAGAGAGCTCTGGACCATATCATGGCATGCTTCCTCCACCCACTTATGATAAATAAATTATTTCATTTTTTAATAGGAAATAAACAAATATTGTGGTACATACAAAGTAACCCCAGTGCATTTGGTTATCATTAACACGCGAGTCATAATAAAGTCCCTATTATTAGATTATTTTCAAAGGGCAATTAAGGCGTTTCTGAGCGCGGATACACATTCAAAGAAATTAATTTGTCCTAAATGTCATGCCTGCTGTTTCTGATATAAAAAAGCCTTTGTGTCCTTTATATTGATAATCTGAAGTTCATTGACCAGTGAACATCAGATATATTTTAAGAGAGCTCTAATGTTATCTCTGTGTCGGTCGCATAAGCGGTGCGCAGTGTGAACGCTGATCTCACACAATTTGTGACATTTTCTGGCATTTACACTATCAATTATAGATGTTTTTGTAAAGAGCAATGACCGACACATCATCTAGATAGATTACACAGATACAGTGCTAGGTTACACAGAAACAGTGCTAGATTACACAGATACAGTGCTAGATTACACAGATACAGTGCTAGATTACACAGATACAGTGCTAGATTACACAGATACAGTGCTCGATTACACAGATACAGTGCTAGATTACACAGATACAGTGCTAGATTACACCGATACAGTGCTAGATTACACAGATACAGTGCTAGGTTACACAGATACAGTGCTAGATTACACAGATACAGTGCTAGATTACACAGATACAGTGCAAGATTACACAGATACAGTGCTAGATTACACAGATACAGTGCAAGATTACACAGATACAGTGCTAGATTACACAGATACAGTGCTAGATTACACAGATACAGTGCTAGATTACATTGATACAGTGCTAGATTACACAGATACAGTGCTGGATTACACAGATACAGTGCTAGATTACACAGATACAGTGCTCGATTACACAGATACAGTGCTAGATTACACAGATACAGTGCTGGATAACACAGATACAGTGCTAGATTACACAGATACAGTGCTAGATTACACAGATACAGTGCTAGATTACACAGATACAGTGCTAGATTACACAGATACAGTGCTAGATTACACAGATACAGTGCTAGATTACACCGATACAGTGCTAGATTACACAGATACAGTGCTCGATTACACAGATACAGTGCTAGATTACACAGATACAGTGCTAGATTACACAGATACAGTGCTCGATTACACAGATACAGTGCTGGATTACACAGATACAGTGCTAGATTACACCGATACAGTGCTAGGTTACATTGATACAGTGCTAGATTACACAGATACAGTGCTAGATTACACAGATACAGTGCTGGATTACACAGATACAGTGCTAGGTTACACAGATACAGTGCTAGATTACACAGATACAGTGCTAGATTACACAGATACAGTGCTGGATTACACAGATACAGTGCTAGATTACACAGATACAGTGCTAGATTACACAGATACAGTGCTAGATTACACAGATACAGTGCTAGATTACACAGATACAGTGCTAGGTTACACAGATACAGTGCTGGATTACACAGATACAGTGCTAGATTACACCGATACAGTGCTAGATTACACAGATACAGTGCTAGATTACACAGATACAGTGCTGGATTACACCGATACAGTGCTAGATTACACAGATACAGTGCTAGATTACACAGATACAGTGCTCGATTACACCGATACAGTGCTCGATTACACCGATACAGTGCTCGATTACACCGATACAGTGCTCGATTACACCGATACAGTGCTGGATTACACCGATACAGTGCTAGATTACACAGATACAGTGCTCGATTACACCGATACAGTGCTAGGTTACACAGATACAGTGCTGGATTACACAGATACAGTGCTAGATTACACAGATACAGTGCTAGATTACACAGATACAGTGCTAGGTTACACAGATACAGTGCTGGATTACACAGATACAGTGCTAGGTTACACAGATACAGTGCTAGATTACACAGATACAGTGCTGGATTACACAGATACAGTGCTAGATTACACAGATACAGTGCTAGATTACACAGATACAGTGCTAGATTACACAGATACAGTGCTAGATTACACAGATACAGTGCTAGATTACACAGATACAGTGCTAGATTACACCGATACAGTGCTGGATTACACAGATACAGTGCTAGGTTACACAGATACAGTGCTAGATTACACAGATACAGTGCTAGATTACACCGATACAGTGCTAGATTACACAGATACAGTGCTAGATTACACAGATACAGTGCTAGATTACACAGATACAGTGCTAGATTACACAGATACAGTGCTAGGTTACACAGATACAGTGCTGGATTACACAGATACAGTGCTAGATTACACAGATACAGTGCTAGATTACACAGATACAGTGCTAGATTACACCGATACAGTGCTAGATTACACAGATACAGTGCTAGATTACATAGATACAGTGCTAGATTACACCGATACAGTGCTGGATTACACAGATACAGTGCTGGATTACACAGATACAGTGCTAGATTACACCGATACAGTGCTAGATTACACAGATACAGTGCTAGATTACATAGATACAGTGCTAGATTACACCGATACAGTGCTGGATTACACAGATACAGTGCTGGATTACACAGATACAGTGCTGGATTACACAGATACAGTGCTGGATTACACAGATACAGTGCTAGATTACACAGATACAGTGCTAGATTACACAGATACAGTGCTAGATTACACAGATACAGTGCTAGATTACACAGATACAGTGCTAGGTTACACAGATACAGTGCTCGATTACACCGATACAGTGCTCGATTACACCGATACAGTGCTCGATTACACCGATACAGTGCTCGATTACACAGATACAGTGCTAGATTACACAGATACAGTGCTGGATTACACAGATACAGTGCTCGATTACACCGATACAGTGCTAGGTTACACAGATACAGTGCTGGATTACACAGATACAGTGCTAGATTACACAGATACAGTGCTAGATTACACAGATACAGTGCTAGGTTACACAGATACAGTGCTAGATTACACAGATACAGTGCTAGATTACACAGATACAGTGCTAGATTACACAGATACAGTGCTGGATTACACAGATACAGTGCTAGATTACACAGATACAGTGCTAGATTACACAGATACAGTGCTAGATTACACAGATACAGTGCTAGATTACACAGATACAGTGCTAGATTACACAGATACAGTGCTAGATTACACCGATACAGTGCTGGATTACACAGATACAGTGCTAGGTTACACAGATACAGTGCTAGATTACACAGATACAGTGCTAGATTACACCGATACAGTGCTAGATTACACAGATACAGTGCTGGATTACACAGATACAGTGCTAGATTACACAGATACAGTGCTAGGTTACACAGATACAGTGCTAGATTACACAGATACAGTGCTAGATTACACAGATACAGTGCTGGATTACACAGATACAGTGCTGGATTACACCGATACAGTGCTAGATTACACAGATACAGTGCTGGATTACACAGATACAGTGCTGGATTACACAGATACAGTGCTAGATTACACAGATACAGTGCTAGATTACACAGATACAGTGCTAGATTACACCGATACAGTGCTAGATTACACAGATACAGTGCTGGATTACACAGATACAGTGCTAGATTACACAGATACAGTGCTAGATTACACAGATACAGTGCTAGATTACACAGATACAGTGCTAGATTACACAGATACAGTGCTAGATTACACCGATACAGTGCTGGATTACACAGATACAGTGCTAGATTACACAGATACAGTGCTAGGTTACACAGATACAGTGCTAGATTACACAGATACAGTGCTAGGTTACACAGATACAGTGCTGGATTACACAGATACAGTGCTAGATTACACAGATACAGTGCTGGATTACACAGATACAGTGCTAGGTTACACAGATACAGTGCTGGATTACACAGATACAGTGCTAGGTTACACAGATACAGTGCTAGATTACACAGATACAGTGCTAGATTACACAGATACAGTGCTAGGTTACACAGATACAGTGCTAGATTACACCGATACAGTGCTAGATTACACCGATACAGTGCTGGATTACACAGATACAGTGCTAGATTACACAGATACAGTGCTGGATTACACAGATACAGTGCTGGATTACACAGATACAGTGCTAGGTTACACAGATACAGTGCTTGATTACACAGATACAGTGCTAGATTACACAGATACAGTGCTAGATTACACAGATACAGTGCTAGATTACACAGATACAGTGCTAGATTACACAGATACAGTGCTAGATTACACAGATACAGTGCTGGATTACACAGATACAGTGCTAGATTACACAGATACAGTGCAGGATTACACAGATACAGTGCAGGATTACACAGATACAGTGCTAGATTACACAGATACAGTGCTAGATTACACAGATACAGTGCTAGATTACACAGATACAGTGCTAGATTACACAGATACAGTGCTAGATTACACAGATACAGTGCTGGATTACACAGATACAGTGCTAGATTACACAGATACAGTGCTAGATTACACAGATACAGTGCTAGGTTACACAGATACAGTGCTGGATTACACAGATACAGTGCTAGATTACACAGATACAGTGCTAGATTACACAGATACAGTGCTAGGTTACACAGATACAGTGCTGGATTACACAGATACAGTGCTAGATTACACAGATACAGTGCTGGATTACACAGATACAGTGCTAGATTACACAGATACAGTGCTAGATTACACAGATACAGTGCTCGATTACACCGATACAGTGCTAGATTACACAGATACAGTGCTAGATTACACAGATACAGTGCTCGATTACACCGATACAGTGCTGGATTACACAGATACAGTGCTAGATTACACAGATACAGTGCTCGATTACACAGATACAGTGCTGGATTACACAGATACAGTGCTAGATTACACAGATACAGTGCTAGATTACACAGATACAGTGCTCGATTACACCGATACAGTGCTAGATTACACAGATACAGTGCTAGATTACACAGATACAGTGCTCGATTACACAGATACAGTGCTGGATTACACAGATACAGTGCTAGATTACGCAGATACAGTGCTAGATTACACAGATACAGTGCTGGATAACACAGATACAGTGCTCGATTACACAGATACAGTGCTAGATTACACAGATACAGTGCTAGATTACACAGATACAGTGCTAGATTACACAGATACAGTGCTAGATTACACAGATACAGTGCTCGATTACACAGATACAGTGCTAGATTACACAGATACAGTGCTCGATTACACAGATACAGTGCTAGATTACACAGATACAGTGCTAGATTACGCAGATACAGTGCTAGATTACACAGATACAGTGCTAGATTACGCAGATACAGTGCTAGATTACACAGATACAGTGCTAGATTACACAGATACAGTGCTAGATTACACAGATACAGTGCTAGATTACGCAGATACAGTGCTAGATTACACAGATACAGTGCTGGATAACACAGATACAGTGCTAGATTACGCAGATACAGTGCTAGATTACACAGATACAGTGCTGGATAACACAGATACAGTGCTCGATTACACAGATACAGTGCTAGATTACACAGATACAGTGCTAGATTACACAGATACAGTGCTAGATTACACAGATACAGTGCTAGATTACACAGATACAGTGCTCGATTACACAGATACAGTGCTAGATTACACAGATACAGTGCTAGATTACACCGATACAGTGCTAGATTACACCGATACAGTGCTAGATTACACCGATACAGTGCTAGATTACATTGATACTTGATATGTCTGCGTGAATAACAGGAGCAGTAGTTTAAAAAACAATCCATTGGTTGGCAAAATAAGACTGGTCCGCCATATACTCTTCTGTAGGAGGTTTCATTTTTTTATATTTTATGCTATATAAACTATATATATATACCATTTTTACATCCATGCATGGGGATTTCTTTGTAGTTCACTCAGTGGACCAACAGAGCCACAACCAGCAACCTCTCAGTGGACCAACAGAGCCACAACCAGCAACGTCTCAGTGGACCAACAGAGCCACAACCAGCAACCTCTCAGTGGACCAACAGAGCCACAACCAGCAACCGCTCAGTGGACCAACAGAGCCACAACCAGCAACCGCTCAGTGGACCAACAGAGCCACAACCAGCAACCTCTCAGTGGACCAACAACCTCTCAGTGGACCAACAGAGCCACAACCAGCAACCTCTCAGTGGACCAACAACCTCTCAGTGGACCAACAGAGCCACAACCAGCAACCTCTCAGTGGACCAACAGAGCCACAACCAGCAACCTCTCAGTGGACCAACAGGGCCACAACCAGCAACCTCTCAGTGGACCAACAGAGCCACAACCAGCAACCGCTCAGTGGACCAACAGAGCCACAACCAGCAACCTCTCAGTGGACCAATAGAGCCACAACCAGCAACCGCTCAGTGGACCAACAGAGCCACAACCAGCAACCTCTCAGTGGACCAACAGAGCCACAACCAGCAACCTCTCAGTGGACCAACAGAGCCACAACCAGCAACCTCTCAGTGGACCAACAGAGCCACAACCAGCAACGTCTCAGTGGACCAACAGAGCCACAACCAGCAACCTCTCAGTGGACCAACAGGGCCACAACCAGCAACCTCTCAGTGGACCAACAGACCCACAACCAGCAACCTCTCAGTGGACCAACAGAGCCACAACCAGCAACCTCTCAGTGGACCAACAGACCCACAACCAGCAACCAATCAGTGGACCAACAGAGCCACAACCAGCAACCTCTCAGTGGACCAACAGAGCCACAACCAGCAACGTCTCAGTGGACCAACAGAGCCACAACCAGCAACCTCTCAGTGGACCAACAGAGCCACAACCAGCAACCGCTCAGTGGACCAACAGAGCCACAACCAGCAACCTCTCAGTGGACCAATAGAGCCACAACCAGCAACCGCTCAGTGGACCAACAGAGCCACAACCAGCAACCGCTCAGTGGACCAACAGAGCCACACCCAGCAACCTCTCTGTGGACCAACAGAGCCACGACCAGCAACCTCTCAGTGGACCAACAGAGCCACGACCAGCAACCTTTCAATAAGCCAGGGAAGTAGTAATTCACCTAACCTTTGCGGTGAGCAATGCGCCTTTTAGGCAGCTCAGTCCACCGACCTTTGTAGTGAGTATTGTGACTGACTATTCATTTTGTCATTTTGATTAATGATTGTTGAACTGATATATTTCGCTGATTAACGGCAGAATTGGTATACACTATGTACTACAGGAGATATGAGTTCATACAGAGGTAGATTACTGCTATCACGGAAGTCAGATTGTTCTGCTCTTAATTAAAATCTTTTATTTTCATTTTGGGCGAATGATAATCTCATATTGGGATGGTTGTATGCGGCTCTTTGCTGTGGAATGATAGTCAGTAGTGTGATATTCACATTTAATGTACATTTATTTTCTATGTTGACAGAATGTATACACGTCACGCTGACAGAATGTATACAAGTCACGCAAATGAAAAAAAAATACTTTCATACTTTCTTTCTTTTGTAATGTTTTTGATAATGAGGGAAATCTGAGTTTAGAAGATATCTTATATCTTATATTGTGATGGGAATTCTCTCCTCATGAGATGCTTCATATTACCAAATGTATTCAAACTTATGCCTTGCTTTGATATGTATTGCAAACGGTAACACATTTTCTAAACACAAGAGCGACTGATACTTAAGTCGAAATATTTATGGATATGTTCACCTTTAGACTGCAACGATTTTTTGAAAATGTTAACACCATTTATTTGAAAATATAATAAAAATCGGTGAATCCTATATTATAAAAACCTTGCATTGTTTGCGATATAAAAGAATAACCTCACTTTGCATTGTATGTGATATAAAAGGATAACCTCACTTTGCATTATATGTGATATAAAAGGATAACCTCACTTTGCATTGTATGTGATATAAAAGAATAACCTCACTTTGCATTGCATGTGATCTAAAAGGATAACCTCACTTTGCATTGTATGTGATATAAAAGATAACCTCACTTTGCATTGTATGTGATATAAAAAGATAACCTCACTTTGCATTGTATGTGATATGAAAGAATAACCTCACTTTGCATTGTATGTGATATAAAAGGATAACCTCACTTTGCATTGTATGTGATATAAAAGGATAACCTCATTTTGCATTGCATGTGATATAAAAGAATAACCTCACTTTGCATTGTATGTGATATAAAAGGATAACCTCACTTTGCATTGTATGTGATATAAAAGGATAACCTCATTTTGCATTGTATGTGATATAAAAGGATAACCTCACTTCGCATTGTATGTGATATAAAAGGATAACCTCATTTTGCATTGCATGTGATATAAAAGAATAACCTCACTTTGCATTGTATGTGATATAAAAGGATAACCTCACTTTGCATTGTATGTGATATAAAAGGATAACCTCACTTTGCATTGTATGTGATATAAAAGGATAACCTCACTTCGCATTGTATGTGATATAAAAGGATAACCTCACTTTGCATTGTATGTGATATAAAAGGATAACCTCACTTTGCATTGTATGTGATATAAAAGGATAACCTCATTTTGCATTGTATGTGATATAAAGGGATAACCTCACTTTGCATTGTATGTGATATAAAGGGATAACCTCACTTTGCATTGCATGTGATATAAAAGGATAACCTCACTTTGCATTGCATGTGATATAAAAGGATAATCTCACTAAGTTCTGATGAAATGTTACCTTTGCCATGTGCACACAGTGTCAGCTTGAGTGACATCTTAATGGAGATACCTGATTCCCTCATTATGACCTCAATCTTACTTAATGCCATATTGGCCGGGAGAACATGGTAAAGTCACATGTTTGCGATATGATGAATTCGGTATTTATTACTAGCACATCGCTCTGAATTACAAAAGAAAGCACATTATCTGATATAAGCAAGTATAAAAGAGATCTTTATTTGCAATTTATCATATCCACATTTCTTCAGTGTTGCAACATTTAAAAAGAAGGTTTATCGGTGTTATCAAATTTAATAACAGCCTATATAGTTAGTCAAAGCATGACCATGACAACATCCAAAAGCTTCTGATGTGATACATTTTGCGGGAAATATTAAAACAGAATATGACTGAACTATTTATTATTTATTTTGAAATCATAGTGTTTGTCCTCTATCCTCTTTTGATAGATGAATCATGCTATTGAACCAGTACCTAAGCCTGAATACTGAATACTTAGACAGCTTCCCACTTCTATCGAATATAAGAATATAATAACCCACAAAGTATCATGATTTAACATGATCACTAATATAGATACACGATATAACCTTTAGTGATCACCCCAAATGAACTATATAAGGTTCACATGTATAGCACAGCTATGTAAGTGGTCAGATGCCTCATCGTCAACTATCATATTACTTAAGCACAGCCAATATATATGACATATGCAAATACACACTTATTGTACACATATCTGTACGTGTACACCAAGAGACAACATAAATGAAAATATGCACGTGAACTTTGGCCATTCTGCTGGATATTGATATTTTTTTACAAAATATTGTTATCCTCATAACAGACCAATAATACATACTCAGCGATGGCCAATTACTTATTTACTTTTAAGTTAGTGTACAGTATGCAAATGAAAGAGTCAAGATTGAAGAGTTTAAATCAGTGCATAGGATTTTTATTTAATATATTCAGCAGGTGTTTTGTTACCATTTCTGGTATAATCAAGATGAATTTTCGTTTTGGGGTTTCATTTGAGTGATTTGCATGTTAGAACATGCAGAATTGCTTTGTTTTTTGCAAATGTAAATAGATATTATACACTAATTACTTTATATAAATAAAACAAAAGGAGAAATTGTTATATTGGGGTTTTGTTTGAGCGATATGCATATTCGTTTGCAAAGAAACTGTAACATGGATTTAATCGTGAATTTTACATGGATTTAATCATATATTTTATCATGTATTTTGCACTTAGTGAGTTGCCTTAGTGAGTTGCCTTCTCGATTCTGTACACCAGTGAAGGCAATTTCTGACATATTGAAAACGTCCCTGTACCCTCCTTTCCATTGATAAGTTCATAATAAGTCAATTGCAACATTTGAATTTAAGAAAAGGGTATAGGAATGTTTATGGAATAAAAAGGAGTACAGTAGATGTGATAAACAGATGTAACAAAAAGAGGTTAATGATCCAAGCTTTACACATATATATAGTTATAAATATTTACTAGACTTTGCTGTTACTCTGCACTTGGAACCTGGATGCTGTTATAAATCATCGTCTATTTGAACATCACCTCTTCATGGTTCAAGGTTACTATATGTATCATTATCAGATGGTACCTGCATATAAATGTCTATAACTTATTTATATGTCAGATGTTTTTGGATCACCATTTATTCAGTCACAATTCAGACATATATGACATATGATATATATATATAGAAACATAAAATTAAATATATATATATATATACAAACATACACACATACATACAAACATACACATGTAGTATGCTTGTATGTATGTATGCACGTATTCCCTTTCTTGAATAAACATGCCAAGGGTTCGATTATTAGTAAGAATTAACAGCTGTGTAAGTTATCTCACCATTCCAAGAATCCTAGTAAATAATGAATAGAGCAGTTAATGAGATAACGATAAATGTGTTTCATATCAATTTCATTTCATTTAACATTAAAATCTAATAATATATGTGATTTGATATCAGACAGACATGACAGATTGCTATAATCCTCACATTGTTGTGAGAGATAGTAGTGCAGTGCAGTCATATACAGTCACATTATTGAGAGACACAGCATAAAAGCTGTTACATACAATTACATTGTACGGAGAGATAGTTTGTTGTTTGTTGTTTGTTTGTTTGTTTGTTTGGGGTTTTATATAACTTTCAACATTATTCCAGTCATTTCGTGATGAGACCCACTTGTAGCAGAAAAAGTGCTGCCTCACTGAATTGTCATGTCGCAGATCCTTGACATGACAACCCGCCCGGTCACAGATTTACAAGGACAACGGGTTAACCCTCTAGACACGGACCTCAGCTCATATGTGAAATTGAGTCATGAGTTCAATCTCGGCACGGCCGGGGATCGAACCCACGACCTTTGGATCACCACACCACCTGGGACCCCGGAGAGATAGTATAAAGTGCAGAAATAACCCAACATTATTCTATAACACAGACAAATGATGAATATTTCGGCTTATCAAAATGCACATTACATATTAAATATGAAAATACAACCTACTACAATCTTACCTACAACTCCGATCAGCAGTGTCTTCAGAGAAGATCCAAGTTGACAGAATAAGAGAGATTTTCCCTCTCACTGCAGTAAATGTTGTGTTGTTAATGGTCTATGTGAGTGTAGCATGACTATTTTGGATGCAGTTTCCATAATCAGTTGAGACAGGAGTTGTTACTTGAACTTTGCAGGCTTTCCAGCACATATAAAACAACCTGATTTATTGTACTGAACTTTACAATTGATGACGATAAAAAATATTTCAGTAATATATATATATTTTTTATTTCTGCACTTTATATTATCTCTCTGAACAATGTGGCTGTACTGAGCCACCAAACAAGTGATGACGATATAAAATTATTTTAGCAATATATTTATTTATTATCAAAACAAAGAAATTCTGCTATTGGATATTTTCATTCACGTGACTCATTATTTCATTTGTTTGCTTAACTGTATTCGCAGTTTTTGTGTTTTATATGCACTGCTTATCTTGAGTCTCATCTATAAGCTATAAGCTATAAGCTGAATGTAAATATATATTATTTAAACCAGCATACAGTCGTATTTACGTTGCCTTTTTTATGTCTTAACCAACATTAATACTCAGAACCTGTAGTTCGGTCCAGGGGAAATAGAAACATATCTGGTAATGTGACGTCATGATATCTGTTGATCATAAATATACTATGGGAAGCTAACCTATTTTGTTATAATATGGGACAAGAATAATAAAGGAACTCACAATGCTGATCAAAAAGGGTTTTTTTTAAATGACTTTTCTCAAAATTGTTTGACTGATCATTATCTCATGAAATCTCCTAGGATTTCAATAGTAACCATGGGAGATGGTATGAAGCGGCTCAAATGGAAGAGCATTCACTCTGTGACCCAAGGACTCCGGGTTCAAATCCCGGTCAGTTACTACCAACCGCTTTGAGTAGACATTGTCTGGAATCAGCGCTTTATAAATCCGATGTATTACGCATTCTCTGAGGGATATGTCATCACACACCTTCGCTATACGGTAAGGAGTCACATGCAACGCCAAAGCAGGCAGTAAAGATGGTTGAAACACTCCATGAATCATACATATTTCATGTTGTGCAGAGAATTAATGTACACAACAGAAAATATTGAGAATAGTATATTTTCTCATCTCCATGTGAAAGCCTGGTGTAAAAGCACTGTTGGAAGCAAACATTGAAATAACGGGTCACTGTTTGATGATAAATGAAAAAATGTCTTGTTAATTCTGCGTGCGCAACCTCAATGTTTCTCTCTATGAATATTGACATGTGTGTATTCAATATGGCGGAGGTCCCGCGGCTGGACTTGGTGCTACTAGCGTTCTCCAATCACCAATCGGCAAAGCCCAGATAGGTGATCTGGAGAGGTCTAAGATTTTTGCTTTTCTTGCATAATCTCGTTTAGATGTGATTTTTTAAATACCAAACTGTTTTAGTGATAATTCATATTTAATGTATGATTATGTCTAAAATCTCACAAAAAAAAGCTTGATTATTCTTCGGATAACATTAAAGAAAATATAAATACTTGTTAATAATCGCCAGCTGCAAAAACCCGTTCTAACAGCAGTTGAAACAGGTTTAATTTTGACATTTAAACGGGTTTGCCACAGTTTTTGCAGCTGGCGACGTTTTACTTCACTAGAGTTCAAACAACTCCACCAAACTTTTCTTTGGTTGTAATTGGTAGAGACCATGGACGTTCGACAAACCCCTCCAGATCACCTATCTGGGCTTTGCCGATTGGTGATTGGAGAACACTATGGTGCTACACTAAAGCCAGGTTTAACACATTCAACTTATTCTTGACGATTAAAACTCTTTCAAATAGATCATGAAACCATCATATCTTAGTGCAATCTCTACATTGTTATTTTTCAATATTTTTCATTGTTATTTTTCAATATATATATATATATATATATATATATATATATATATATATATATATATATATATATATATATATATATATATATATATATATATATATATATATATTGCCGTGTGGCGCAGTTGGTTAGAGCGCCAGCTTATTAGCACCTGTTCCTCTGTGGTGATCCAAAGGTTGCGAGTTGGATCCCTGGCCGTGTCAATTTGAATTCATAATACAATTTCCCACATGAGTTGAGACCCGTTCCAACGGATTAACCCATTGTCCTTGTAAATCTGTGACCGGATGGGTTGTCATGTCAAGGACCTGCGACATGACAATTCAGTGAGGCAGCACTATATCTGCTACAAGTAGGTCTCATCACGAAATGAATGACTGAAATAACGTTGAAAGTGATGTAAAACCCCAAACAAACAAATATCCCCCCCTGGTTATACCCCATTGGTTAACCCCACTGGTTTACCCCACTAGTTATACCCCACTGGCTGTCCCGCACTGGGTTGAAATAAGTACTTAAGTTATGCTGAGTTTCTATTTATTTATTTATTTATTTTTTTCATTACAGCAAGTGCTTCAAGACTGGTTATCACAGGCTCTGATTGTGTTATAATATCTATGTACTAATCTAAAAATAAATACCCATGGCACTATTAGAAAAGGGTAGGGCATTGGATCCCGATGTTATACTTCTAAATGACTTGACATAGCCTAATCATCAGAAATAAAGTTCTTTAGTAAAACAAACAAAGCCTTGTTTTACATCCTTGGATACCCTAGGTGACAGATATGCTCCAAACTGTGGCTGTTCATCGCCCCTGCATGGTTACACCACTGTGAGTATGGTTATGTTCCGGGCATTTCATGTCTGATGATGGCATCACTTGACAGGGCATCACCTATCTACGACCTTCTACCATGCTTAATGTACGCACAGTTTAATGTTTAATGTTGCTTATAAAATGGTCTCTGTTCTCACTCCTGGCCTGAAATTCACCTTTATCTTCTGATCAATCACCTTGCACACATGTAAGGGGCGATCCATATGATTTTTGTGGGGTGGGGTGGGACAGCAGTACTGGATGAATAAATTTTTTTTCTTTGGTAGGGTGGATGAATAATTTTTTTTTCTGGTGTGGGGTGGGTGAATAAATTTTTTTTCTGGTGTGGGGTGGGTGAATAAATTTTTTTTCTTGTTAACAATCCGTCATTAATTACTGGGCGGGGCAGGACAAAACTACAAAATATAAACCATCTAAAAAACTGGAAGGAGGTGGATGAATAAATTTTTTTTCTTTGGTAGGGTGGATGAATAATTTTTTTTTCTTTGGTAGGGTGAATGAATAAATTTTTTTTCTGGGATGGGGTGGGTGAATAAATTTTTTTCCAAAATCTCCCACCCCACCCCACAAAAATCAAATGGATCGCCCCTAAACTAGTGCACCTTCAGGAAGCCACTATTAGTGCATTGTTATATATTCCATCAAATGTTTGCTTTGTATGTCATTTTGATTAAGGAAGCACGTTTCTGTTCCTCCTTTCAGTGCAAGCTTTTAATTATATCTGACAACATTTCATGCAATAGTCTTTGAATTTTTCATCAGATATGCGATGCTTTTAACACGGATTAATAAAACGTGTATCTTGTACAATAAACTGTTATATTTCAAACACTTAACCGGTTTCACTGATGTACAATAGGGTTCGATGACCGACCTTTGCAGAGATATTAGCCTACGAAGGAGCTGGGTAACGGTAATGGGGTGCACCGTTTCCTGATCCGGCCAGCTAAGCACATGAAATGCCCATTAAGTTATTGGATCATGATTGTGTATGACTAGGTATTGCCGGGGAAACATGCAAGCGGATTGCCGAGCGTTATTGTGTGAACATGAAGCCACCGGTTCCCGTCCAGGGTGGTCATACAAGCCACATGCTGTTCTGTTGTAGGCCGGCGCGTGTTGTTGCATTGGATCCTCAGCTTATGTTTCCAGCTTATATTGCAATAGTGGAGGATTTCAGGAATATGTACAAACGGGTCTCCATCCATGTTGACGTTGAGAGGAAACCAGGAAATGCCATGTCATCTAAGATGTATAAAAAGAAAGCTCTCCTTATAGAACACTGAGCAATAGGCTCTGTATTCTGTATTCTGCACTGCTGTGAAGTCTGAAGGATATCCTAGTGAGAAACGTCAATGACTTAAATATTGTATATTTACCTTTGTGCAACATGCAAAGGCCGCATATCTTATAAAACATATCTATATCATTGGGTTCTTGGCAGTAATCAATATTAATAGAATTGCCATTATTCTTAATGAAAGATTATGGGTACCTATCTGGTATTGTCGTTTTACTTAAACGTCTGTCTCTGCTGGGGCTGGTTGGGGTCAAATCCCTGGTTTATATGGCCAATCCGGTACTGGGCATTTGGGATAGAGGGACAAAATAATATGTTGTTAATGAAATGATATACAAATATCATGAATGATATGAACATGTCTTAATCATTTGATATCGTACCTATAGACATACTCTATTTTCAACATTGAGTTTGGTTTAGAAAATGATCATTTTTTAATTAACTTTATTCGGGGATTTTACAGACCAAACATGAATAATTGATTTCTAGTTTTAACAGGCGTCTCATTATGCTTATGCATTAATACATTATAGCTGCATTCACAGTGATTGTAAAAAGTTGTGTACAATATGATATTTTAAACCCAATATGATGATACATTTATGATTAATTTATACGTAGATGCGAAAAAAAACTAAGAGCAACTCCAAACCTTTTTATTCCCATTTGATTATAGATAATAATACACAAATATGGAGTTACCGGGAATTTAATGAACATAAAGTTTACGCTCTAATGATAATATAACTATTATTGATAAAGCTAGTGTCATTTTAAGCCACAACTAGATGATACTCTGCATTATGGATTTTGATCATTAAATAAATAATAAAATATACACTCGTGTCTGTAAATCCATTTATCTGATTATATGTTCATAGTTTATTCCACTTAAACTAAAAAAAAGATTGATTCACCTCAAACATGCAATAGCTGTGCAGTTAGTTATGTGTGCCACTTGAGTATATTTCTCTCTATTCAAACTAATGCACCTGCATACTCAACTTTTTCTTTGTAACAAGTATATCTGGCTGCATCTGTTATCCCAGGAGACGTCAGTCTGTTTGTTTTGCATTGCATAAATTACCATGGGAAAAGTTGTATGGATCCTTTGATAAACATGCTCTCTACCTTATTTGAACTATTTGCACATTTGGCTTTTTTTGTGAGATAGGACCAGTTACTGAAACTCAGCTATCAGAACATTCATTTACATTATAAAGTAAATGTACAGAAATGCTGACAATGTATAGAAATGATCATAATCTCCATTATGCTGTAACTTAATACGTTCATAGACATATCAATAATTATAATGGCGAAGAGTGTGCTGCAGTCATAAAGGTTCAGAAAAGGCAATGCATTAAGAGCATATGTGTCCTCATGTAAAATCTTAGTTAGGTCAAGGTTACAAGAACCAACACAAAGTAAATCTTTTTATTCATCAATGTGCACATTTACCTGAGTACCAAATTATAAAATCACAAGGTATGCATGTGTTTCATGTTTCAGAGTTTGCAAACAGCAGTTCGATACAGCGGCGATCCCTAATTTCGCTAAACCCGCTAATTGCTACAGCTAAACGGTAGCGAGGCCGTATTTGAGCGGTATTCTGCACACAGTGGGTCACGTGACCGTGATTAGGGAGGGCTACGAGGTGCGATAGGATCCAGGGAGGTGACTTTGCTAATGCATACAGAAAATCTGGATCAACAGCATACTTGGAAAGTGCATACTTTTCTTGTCACTGAAAACTGCTCTAATTAGGCTTGGGTCAGTCCTTTGTTGACATGCTCAACCTTAAGGTAATTTACAAGCAGACTTTGGCACAATCAATTCATCACTCTCGGGTCTGCAATGTGCCATAGGAATAGGCAAGTACGGCCAATACGGCTGTTATTGAATAAAATATATATGAAGATGAAATAAGGTGAACCGCTCATATGAGTGAAACTATATTTAAGTTTGCGCTAGACGTTTGTCAATCTGTGTTTCAAATATGAGAGAAGTAGAGGATAAAATGACAGATATGATAGATATAAAATGAGGACCATAAAATGACAGATATGATAGATATATTTTAATACAACGTGTCATTAAGCAAAGTCTAATCAGTATATTTTGATTCTATAATCACTAAGAGGTTTCATAAATGACTTCCCCTTGAACCTTTAAACCAATATGGCATAATATTGTCAAACTAATTGGACTGCTATATGGTAAATGTGCATTGGCAGTTCCAGGATTACGTTGAAGAGCTGCCAGATTGGCTACAGAGACATGAACCTCATTTTAGATATGTCCTTGACTTCCTGAGAACAGCTTTCTTCTCAACCGATCTATAAAAAGCAGCAAATGGACATACCATTTTATTTTCTTTGGTTGGATTGGGTAGTGAATATTTGATTATCATTACCCATAGCCCAATGGAAAGGGCTGAGGGCTAAGTTAATACCAGGTCCAGTTATACCTTATATTGTACAATTTGCATCAATATGGAAGATTTAAGCATCCAAAAGATATCCAGAATGTGTCCGTAGTTTGATTAAGATTCTGTTGTTTTAACGCTGATATTTGGGCTCAAAGCTATTATCAAGCTAATTCTTTCTTTAGAGTGTACAGCTATAGATATAAAACATGTATATGTATATCCCCATGAGAATATATTGTGTATTCCCTTGGTGAGGACACGGCGGCTGTCAGGTGTTCACCTCCGCAATGATTACTCTCGCTGAGGTCACGGAGAATCTATACAATACGTGATGTGCACTTACAGGTAGCCACATGGTCTTGACGTTAATATTCCTATTCATCTATATTTGGCTAATTAGTGACAATAAGAAGGTCGCTGACCGAGTTTCCGAGGATGTGAGCTCGCGGTGCTGCGTGTGTATCACGAGATCATCAAACGGATTAGAGAGGACAATTCAGGTCAATCCCTTAATCCGGGTTAAGCCCAAATAGGTGTTAGGATGAGCTATCAATCAGCTTTGATTGTGCCTTCTCTGTGTTCTGTTGCCTTAACGACGGTGATAACCAGGAGATACTCAGTCAAATCTCATCCATTCCCGCCGGTGGGCATACATCACGGCTTATTCACGACTACCGAAACCTTCTTGATGGCGGTTTAATGGAAAACCTCTTTCCCGTTCGCAAAGAAGATCATCTTGTTGAAAACAATTATACCCTTCTAAGTGAGCCTGACTTTTCCATAGACTATAAACAACCCACTAACTTGACAGAGCGTTTCATTATTGTCATTTCTGGGCAATTTCTTCTCTTTAACTGTCAATAATGCTGAGCCTTCTTGGGACACCTGGATTTGACTTGAAAGACATAGGAGAAAGTTGTAAGTGCAGGATGTAACCCACATTTTACATGGAAACATGAAATTAGGTCAACTGACATCACGAAACTATGACAGAGGCATAAGAACGTCAGAAGCACACGTGGTTGCTTAGGTTACTAATGAGTAAAAATTGCAGGTTTAGGGCTAAACTTCCAATTACATTGTAGTTCCACATTGATTAAATGCCAACAGGAAATGGAAAATACGTGCATCTCTTTATTTGTTATGATCATTAAAACCCATAAATGTCTGCAAAGATATATTTACACAAATCCTCCAGTTCCCTGGAAGGTCGTGGCATTCGCATCACGGAGAATTTAAATGATGTTAAAACCTCTGGGTATTGTCTTCCAAGGCCAATGTAACATTGCTAATAACAAGCTGAGGACATTTATCGTTGAGCACTTGTTTTGAGTCACTTCCTACACCAGGCGTTATGAGGACCGGAAATTAAACATATTATACCAAGTCGAAAGTAGGTCACCTGCAGAAAATTGGATTCAGCACCTTGTTGAGAGAGGATATCTCTTTCCCTTTTCCTGTGCCCAGATTGATATTTTTAGCACAATGGATTATTCTATGATAGGATTTCCCTTGATGGGGTTATCTGACAATGACATTCATGAATAATGGCGTGCCCTTCACTTTGTATGGGCCTTCTGTAATCACCTTTCCTTTTAATTTAATGGGATCGGTGTGAAGTGAAATTTTATAGGGTTTCTACAATATTATGGTATTACCCGAGATGCACCAGGCACAATGCACTATGGCTCTATCATTTTGCATGTTAACTTATTTTTTAAAGAACCTTGCCGCAAACATTACGTTAGAGACGGATGAGAGAACCTGTTTGAGAAACAATTCAGATCTTGAATTGTTTTTTGAACTCTTTCTCTCTGTAGTCAGGTCATATATGTCACTGCTATTTGCCATATATGTCACTGCTATTTGCCATATATGTCACTGCTATTTGCCATATATGTCACTGCTATTTGCCATATATGTCACTGCTATTTGAAAGATGATTACAAAAGGATTAAAACAATGAAGTCTTAAGAGTATCTTTATTATTTATGCTTTATCTTTATACTGCGGGGTTCATGTTAATACAATAAGCCATGATGAAAATAAAGGGTCTGTGCCTAAGTGTCCTGATTAAGGAAACGTCTATTTGACATTGTTGAATATAATTTTAACTGTTTTCAGTCTTTTGTATTTCTTTATTCTGCATAGCGATGATTTCACATGTGAATACGTATGAGATCTGATATAATGATAAAAATAATTATAATAATATTAATATAGCGCTAATCACCAGACAGTGTTTGTTCATAGCGCTTGAAATGATTTGACGCAATACAGAGCGCGGTAGTCATTCCTTGTCACACAAATGATATAAACTGGGTTAATGGTGGCAGATTTTTAATATTACAGAAGCTTCACCTCAATATGAGGTCAATGAACCTTGTGTAAAAAAGTCATTTTCAATATCATATCTATCTGTCATACATTGTAATAGAATAATGTAGCCTAATACAAAATACCATTGACATTGTATATTAAGATAACCCCGGGTCCCCGGTGCTTTGTAATATCTGCCATTTCTGCAAGCTGTGGTGTACTCTGCATTCACATAGGATGTTGACATTTGAACAATGGGAACTAGTCAATGGATATGTGTATTAAGGTCCGGACGAGGGAGAGTTGCGACCACATAATGACATGAGCAGGGAAATTTGCCACCACCTGTAATGTCCACAATAGTTGTATACATGGTACCCCACACTGTATCTTCATTATTTATATACTCTATAAAGGACTACTATTGTACATTTATCATATTATAAGCATAATAAGGACTACTTCTAGACCTCTTCGTGGAGGTTAGAGTTATTTAACCGGAGTTAGAGGAAGCCTGGAGCTGCCACCTCTGCTCGCACATGCCATGGGGGTATACGGGTATGAGGGTACCCTCAGGGTGTCACCACCAGGTTCCCGCCTTCTACCACGTCTGGTTAGTTTGGTTTGTGTCTTCATGAAGTGCAGACGTGTGATGGTACACCTTAACCTGTGATAATCGCTAAGACTTTCTGTGAATTTTACTATGGATAATTTTATGGATTTTATGGATAAAGTTTTTACTGATATGGATTTTAATTTTCACGTTTTTAGCCATCACCACACCTTTTAACATACCAGGTATGAACTTTTATGAACTTTTTATGTACATCTGAACTTTTATGTCCACGCCTATCTGATTACCGGTCGGGAGTCGCCCCGACAGTCAGTACCGGTCGGGAGTCGCCCCGACAGTTGGTCCCCGGTCGGGAGTCGCCCCGACAGACCAAACTATGACACAAAAGACCTGTACACACTGTGGCCGGCCAGTCATCGGACACCCAGGTCCATATGGGAAGAAAAAGTGTGTAAATCAGCCACTGTGGATCGTAGAGGCCCAGCAGACCATGGACCTCGACCTCGACCTCGCCCCCGAGCATCCTGAAAAGCTCCCCTCATCTCCCGAGGCCGGTGAGAGGGAGTCAACCAGGATGGAGGGGGAGATCCACCCGATGTACCGTCAGTCGGCCATTGGGGCCCAAGCACCTACACACACACCTGCACCACCTGCACCACCTGCATTACCGTCCATTCAGGAGGTCCAGGCAGCCACGATCGCCGCCATGAGGGATCAGATGGCTACTATGCAGGTACAACTACAAGCGGTAATAACCACGCAGGCAGCCATGAGCCAATCCCAGGGCGCTCACACCCCCCAGGTACATCTCAGGGCTCAACCGCAGGCCAGTCCAGGCTTCCCAGGCATCAGCCAACAAGCGGCGAGACAACCGTCTACTGCAGGTAACCAACCATTTATTACCGATACATTAGTAATGGACGGGGACCCCCAACCAGGGGATATTATCAGCCATCCAGGCGACCCTCCAGGGGTACTGAACGATAATAACTTTGCTCCAGCCGGGGACTACGTGGAGGTAGGAGGACCCATGCCCGACCTGGGGTGGAGGATTCCGGGCCTACGGAATACCGAGGGCCTCACGGACCTGAAGAAGCTATGCCCGGTAGCCAACATATCAGAGAAGACCCTCAGGTCAGCCCTGAGGGGCGAATATATACAACTGGATGACTTCCTATCCAACTTGAACATTCAATCTGATGACCAGGGCGCCATGCATACTTACCTGGACAGTGAAGGTACCCTGCGTTACAAGTCCAGGAAGCAGAAGCGCAGGATAACTGATATACAGACCTGGAACGAAGCCTGGAGGGCTTACGAACGTTTTATGATCAAGGTACACGGCTGCCAGCTCTATGAACACATGTGTGAATATAGCCTGCGTATCTATGACTTCTCCAAACGATTCACCTGGACGGCTCTTACAGCCCTGGATGTTAAACATCGGATAGGGATGTCAGGGAGACACGTGAGATTCGCGGATATCCACCTGGACAACCTTACCTCCACCCTGGATGCTACAGCGATCAGGTTCGGGGTACCTAGGTGCCCCCGTTGCAGGTCATATGATCACTTCTCCCCTGCCGAATGTCCTTTTCTATACGCCACGCCGATCCAGGGCCCGCCAGGCTCGGCGTTTAGGGCCCAGAAGAAGGCGTTCGCAGCGACACCAGGCGGAGAAATCTGCAATAATTGGAATTCACAAAGGTGTAATTTTAAATCCTGCAAGAGGATCCACCAGTGCAGGGCCTGCAGGGGCCCCCTGCCATACGACCTCTGCAGCAAACAGGGGAGATGTGCCCAACCAGGTCCCTCACAGCAGCAGCCAGGGCCCATCGTCACCAGCCAGGGCACCGGCCAGGGCACGGGAGCTCCCCCAAGGTTTGGCCAGATGCAGTGAATTTTGGCGAACGTCCCTCCTTGACCTTCAAGATAGGGACCTTGCTAGGGACCTCCACCAGTCCGCCAGGGATGGGGTTCGGATAGGTTTCACCGGCCACCCTATCGACCCAATAATAAAGAATTGGCGTTCATCTCTTGAACACAGTGAGGAGGTGAAGAAGTTTATCGAGACTAACATAGAGTCACACAGGGTCGTAGGTCCCCTTCAGCGGGAGGACCTCCCCACGGGCTACCGTGCCTCCCCCCTCGGGGCCTTCGTCAAAAAGTCTTCAACCAAGACTCGGATCATCCATGATCTTTCTTGGCCTGCTACGCAGGCAGTCAACGACGGGATCGACTCCTCCAAGTGCTCTCTCTCCTACGTGAACGTGTACGATGCCGTCACCCTCATAGACTCTTTCAAGGATCCTCCATGGGCTGCTAAATGTGATTTTTCTTCCGCTTTTCAATCTGTCTACGTACATCCGGATGACCAACCGCTACTGGGATTCACTTGGGAGAACAATTATTATTACATGGCAGTCTTACCTTTCGGGCTTAAATCGGCTCCAAAACTCTTTAATGACTTTGCTGATGGCCTCGATTTTATATATAAGAATAGGGGGGCTTCCCCCGCCACAATACATTACCTTGATGACGTCATCACGTTCGGGGAATCCCCCCAGGCCTGCAATAAGAGTTTAAATATCATTTTAGAAACTAGCGAAAACGCCGGTTTCACGATTCAGCCTTCAAAGACGGTCTTACCCACACAGTGTATAGAATTCCTCGGGATTCAAATTGACATTCTCAACAGGACTTTATCAATCGGGCCCGATCGTCTAAAAGAAATAATAGCACTTACCCGGGATTGGATGTCTAAATCACGCTGCTCCAAACGAGAACTATTATCTTTGATCGGCAAACTGATGTTTTGCGTAAAAGTTGTCAGCCACGGCGTAACGTTCACCAGAAGGCTGATTCACTCATCTAAGAAATTAAGAAAACTTCACCATACCTGCAGGATATCCCCTCAGGCCAAGGCGGACATTCGTTGGTGGTTCCGGTCCATCTCCAGTCACAACGGGATAGCCATGTTCCCGAAGGAATTCGACGTACGCACAGCAGACCTTCTCTTCACTGATGCGTCCGACATTGCGTGTGGCGTCAGTTTACACAACTCGTGGACATTAATGCAATTCTCAGGACCGCATCAGTGGATGTATAACATGACAATCGCATGGAAGGAACTATATGCAGTGGTTTTAGCCCTGGCTACCTTCGGCCCCAGGCTCCAGGGCCACCAAGTCATAATGAACATCGATAACCAGGCTATATGCTACTGTGTGAACGCAGGCAAATCTAAGGATCCGAAAATAATGGGCCTGATAAGAGTCTTATATTACTTTATATCATCTTATAAGATTGACTACAAAGCAATTCACTTGTTTTCGGCCGAAAATGCCTCAGCTGACGCGCTGAGCAGGTTGGACATGGAACGGTTCAAGAAGCTGAACCCCCACAGTGACATTAATATAACAAAGCCTGCATCTATACCCACTGATATGTAAATGTTATATACTTATATATGTTGCTTTAATTCCTTTCAGATCTGGACGCCCGGGCTCGGGAATTGGTACAATCCGGCCATCGTTTTAATACAAGACGGACTTACAACTCCGCCCAGCTTCAATATGTAAAATTTTGTAAATACTATGACATTTCACCAATGCCTGCAACAGAAGATATCATATTAAGATATGTAGCTTTTCTTACCTGCCCCGCTCGGGGTTCGACGCTTTCTCCCTCTTCTGTCTCCGTCTACCTGGCCGCTGTCCGGTCTCTTCACGTTCTCAACGGTTACTCGCCTCCTCCTACTAACCGACCGCGAGTACTCCTGGCCCTTCGGGCCCTCCACGACCTCCATGGGCCTCCGAGTCAGAAATCTCCTATTTGTTTTAATCTCTTGGCCCGAATGTGTTCACTGCTCGACGACTCACTCGATGACCTAGTTCTCAAGTGTGCGCTCACGCTGGGCTTCTTCGCCTGCCTGCGTGGTAGCGAGTACTGTTCGGTCTCCAACTCAGCTAACCGACTCGTTTCTCATCCTCCGACGGTTAGTGACGTTACCTTCGGTTCCCACCTTGGCACACCGTACTTTACTTTAAGGATTCATCAGTCCAAGACGTCAAAATTCGGTTTCACAAAGTTCATCGGCTGCAGCCGTTCCACGACCTGTTCTCACTGCTATTTACATCGTCTTCTCCGCGCACGCGCCACGCGCCGCGGCACGAGCCTGCCCCCTACCGCTCATCTGCTCGCCACGCGAGACAATCGTCCGCTCACGAAATTCGCTCTTAACAATTGCATTAAGCGACTCATAACCCGACTTGGGCTCGAACCCGGTGCCTACTCCTCTCACTCTCTTCGCGCGGGTAATGCTACCCAATCGGCTTCCAATCGTTTCACCACGGAGGAGATCAAATCGTCGGGCAATTGGCGATCTCAATGTTACTTACAATATATACGTCAACCTCCATTAACTCACATTCATTATGCGGCTCGTTTAACCAAGCCTTGATTAACCCCTTTTCACACGACTTTTAACCATACCTCAATTAACTCAATCTCTTACGATTCATCATGGGCTTCACCTATGTACCTTGTACCTAGCTGTTAGGGCTTGCCATGATACCATTATATTATGATTAGATCTTCGAACACTAAATATACTATGTACTGGGTTAGTTATTGGTTAGTAGTTCTGGGTTAAGTTTATATAATTAGTAATGATTAAGTGTGTTCTAGTGTGTGTTCTAGTGTGTGTTCTAGAGTGTGTTCTAGTGTGACTTGTACCGCTTTACTTGAATAAAGCTCTACCTCCACTTAAGGCGAGCGTTTGGTCTTACTCTAAGTGGAGGTTAGAGTTATTTAACCGGAGTTAGAGGAAGCCTGGAGCTGCCACCTCTGCTCGCACATGCCATGGGGGTATACGGGTATGAGGGTACCCTCAGGGTGTCACCACCAGGTTCCCGCCTTCTACCACGTCTGGTTAGTTTGGTTTGTGTCTTCATGCCCCCTTCCCGCCCATCAGCTTGGCCCCTAATATTAGGGCATACTTAGGGGCTTGCCATGATACCATTATATTATGATTAGATCTTCGAACACTAAATATACTATGTACTGGGTTAGTTATTGGTTAGTAGTTCTGGGTTAAGTTTATATAATTAGTAATGATTAAGTGTGTTCTAGTGTGTGTTCTAGTGTGTGTTCTAGAGTGTGTTCTAGTGTGACTTGTACCGCTTTACTTGAATAAAGCTCTACCTCCACTTAAGGCGAGCGTTTGGTCTTACTCTAATGTGTATAAAGTATTTAAAGAGTAGTACCTCCCATTCATCACGTGTTTATTCTGCTTCCGCTACATATTTATTATAATTATAATATATTTTCTGCCCTATTATGCCTCCAACCTCTATACTTTCATTATATGTCTTGAGACCATTTATGTACAAAATATGACGTGATTTTTCCATACTTGACTTTGGAGGTGAAACAAAGGAGTAAGGAAATGTCGTGGGGGATTAAAAATCGTAATTCAGCTCAGCCGTGAGTGCATTTACAGGTATTGTGTTGGCCGCAAAATAATGGTGGACAAGTTGTGAAAGCACGAAGCTCTAAACTCAAAAATGGTGGTTGTAAGTATTTCAGGAAAAGCCTCAATATCTCTTAAGAGCCTAACACAATGGATTAATGGTATACAGATTATTAGATTTATGCAAAAAGGAACATTTGAGTGATGTTAAGATGATCCTTTTGAATGGTATGTCACAACAAGAATTTAAATTATTTGAATTGATTATCAAAGGTTTTTGTCAATTAACGTTTTTGAAAAATAAAAAATGGTGTTTCACGTGTAGCACGGACTGGAAAAAAATGAAGATATAAATAATATTAAAAAAAATTCTTAGACAATCAAACCAAAATATTCAGAAACACCAGAAATTACAAACAAACAAAAAATAAAATAAACAGAACAAAAAAAATGAATAAAATGAGTATTTCTATTCATCACAGTAAAGATGTTACCATGGGTGGAAAGAATATTTCTGCTTTTGTACAGACATAACATATTGGTAAGACCTCATATGCTGGTGACTCACAGATATAAACATGTGTAAAATGAGTGGTACTGGTTATGCACAAACATAACCATAGTGATAATAATGCTCATAGACAGCATAAACATAGTGATAATAATGCTCATAGACAGCATCAACATAGTGATAATAATGCTCATAGACAGCATAACCATAGTGATAATAATGCTCATAGACAGCATAACCATAGACCTTGTGGAAACGTTGAAGCTTTGAATTTCAAGTCTTCCGGGAACATATCATTTTACGTTTGAATGAGTACCTGCTTGACATTTTCAAAGAGACTACACACTCCTTAGAGACATAAATAGATTTGACTTCCTGGTTGACTTATATCCATCTTTGTCATATGTCATATATATATATAACCATCTGTTTCAAGACTGATTAGATCATTTCTTGAGTTCTTGCTGATAGTTCATCTGCTGCGTTAAAGCATTAGAACACGATATAAAGGCTGTGTTTTTTATTGTTCTCCGTTTTTGCAATATGGGTTAGAAGTTCAACCAAGTACAGAAAGAGTCCATATTAAGAACATAACATCTTTTTTGTTCATTAAACAAATCTCATGCATGATGGGAAGTATTCTTTTTTTCTTCCTAAAATAATGGATTGACATCCCACAATGCAGTCAAAATTATGTTTTGCTACAAGTAAACATTGATCTACGTGTAATAACCACAGGACAAGCTGGGCTAATCCAAGCAGATAATAAACAGCAGATGATAAACCTCAATCTTATGTCAGAAAACATTATATATGTTTAAAAATTATTTTTTTTAAAGTACGAAAAATTAAGTATATCCTGTGGTATTACTGAAAATAACTGGATGTAAGACTATAACACTCACGTATTTTTATATATTGTCGGGATAGATTAACCCGCTTTGAATTGACTAGAAATGTTTGGATTCAGATAAATACATGTACATGTGGAGTTATTTAGCAGAGTTTGGACGCACTTTCTATAAGCAAAAAATGATGGTATTCTGCATGAGTTTAATCCCAATACCAAGTCTGTCTTACTTGGGAGTCTGTGTGCGTGAAAATACATAATAGAAATATTATACGAAGGCAAAACAAAAACAACAGAAGGGTTAATCAAGAAAAAAGGGGTTGACGGAGCCTGCATATGTCTTTCTATATTATTTTCCTATTTGTTGTGATTTGTGCATATTTAGATTGAAATAAAATATATAAGAGTGAGCAATATTTGGCCAAACAATTGATTCAGAATTAACTATATTTCATAATTAAGTATATGGTTAAGTTGAATATTAAATACTACATTCTGAATATATCACTTTTTAACATCCCTTTCCTGGCTTTCAGCATAAACTACAGTGTGGAGGTTCAGCATGTTGGTGACTGGTGATCGATTTCCGGTTGAGACTAGGTCACGCTGCATGATTAAGAAAAGTGGAAATCAACTAACGAGTTGTTCTCATCCCAAGTTGTACCAGGCCATTATTGCAATTTTAGCTGAAACGAGCACTTGGTCCTTCTTTCTTCAGTGGTCAATTTCTGGCATTCTCAGCCATATATGACATTCCTGCTAAGAAGGCCATTCCTCGCAGCAACGGCCAGATATGAGATATATTTCAAAGATATGTAGGTCTGCACCTTAAATGATGTATGTTTCCTCCCGCCGTGGTTCAGTTCTAAAACTGACCCTCCAAGTCTCGGCGAATTAGGAAGTGTTGGCGGAATTCAGCGCCAATTTAGTATGTTTACAATTATCGGCGGTCTAGCAGAAAAATGGGTATCTGAATTTCTTTGTAAACTCAGGAGTCCGATTTGTGCCGGTGTCAAATTTAGTGTTTTCCTATCACCACTTTGGCAAATCCCAGACAGGTGATCTGGAAATTGTGAAACATACAGGGCTGCTTCTGTTTCAAGCAGAGAAGAGTTGGGTTGGCTTGACAGAGTCATCAGCTGAGTCATATTGTGGCTTTGGACTACACACCACATCTGATTGGTCAAGGCCACCTTCCTGTAAACCTCCTTGCCCTCCTGAGCAGATCAAGGAATAATACCTGGTTCTGCAAGTAAATGAATTATTCAACTCTTTAAGTGAGTGTTCAGAGGCCACACCCAGTGCAAGCAGCCAATAGACACTGAGTTAAATATTTTGAAAATGGGTACAACACCAAATGCATGTGCTGGTAACAACACGTGCAAGCAACAATCAAAAGTTTAAGCTGTTGTGGCAGCTTGTTATGGTCTGAAAGAGGGTGGGCATTGGGTGTGTGCATGTGCGCAGCCCACCAACTGCACACCTGTCTGTGGACTATGCAAACAACTCTGCGGAAAAAGTAGGGACATTTTCATACCTATTGGGGCAGAGGTAGTATATGACCCTACCTCGCCATGCAGAGTAAATCTTCCTATGTGAACACAAGGTGTGATTGGTCAATATCTACTTCCCATCTTCTTGTGTTCTGAAAATAAAAATTGTGAAATGGTGTTTCAACAACAATGTACCATATCAGATCGATTTTTAAGAAATTCGTAAGACTACTCTTCAACAAAATTCAAAAATTGATATGTATATTTTAAGATCTGCATATGAATGAAACATGATTGGTTGTAGGTCAGAAGCGATGATGGTGCTGCAGTTTGTTTGGTCCGCTTGAACACAGCTGCAGAAATGGACACCTTGACATGTGATATTGTTTAACAGCGAGGTTGCCCTGGGAAACTAGAAGTCCACTGAACACTATGGCATATTACACGCATGACACTGACGCGTGTCATTGGAGGGTGGAAAATGTTTTAAATGGTTTTTGATTTAATCAGAAGCTCGATAAGTTAATAATTTATTAGCTGAGCAATTCTGAAAATGTCACTAAATAAGATGATAAATCATGTTAGAATAGATGTCACAAAAAATTACCCTCCTGCTGTAAACAAAATGTATGCTGAGTGATAGTTTAAATTCCATAAAAAGAAATGTCAAGAGTGTCCTTCTCCATCTGATTTCCTATTATCCAGTTAAAGCTTTCATGAACTCTTTTTCCTTATATAATATAAATGTTTATACCCTAAACTTTGTGATCAAATATTATTATGCATCCTATTATCCCTACATAGATTTGACTGTATATGGGTGTTTTGCTTAAGTCTCAATCATGCCTAGCTGGCCGGTGCAAATCACGAGCTCTCTGCAAACCAAATGGTGATGACACTCACGTCAGCCTGTCCGCCATGTCTCTTTCCTATATAAGAACTAGGTGTTTGTTTGTTTGTTTGTTTGGGGTTTTACATCACTTTCAACAGTATTTCAGTCATTTCGTGATGAGACCTACTTGTAGCAGATATAGTGCTGCCTCACTGAATTGTCATGTCGCAGGTCCTTGACATGACAACTCACCCGGTCACAGATTTACAAGGACAACGGGTTAACCCTTTAGGAACGGGTCTCAGCTCATGTGGGAAATTGTATCATGAGTTCAATCCTGGCACGGCCGGGGTTCGAACCCACGACCTTTGGATCACCACAGAGGAACTGGTGCTAATAAGCTGGTGCTCTAACCAACTGCACCACGGCCCGTGGCCCGCAGAACTAGGTGTATACATAGAGATTTGAAATGGCACATACAGTATGTCAGATATTTAACAACCCACTGTCTTAGCTTTTCAGACTCCCTATGGTTTGCTCTCAATAGGTCATGTTTGTCCAGTATTGTTTGTCTATTAAGGCCTTTTACCCATACGGACCACAACAGTTGTCGTATAAGTACAACCTTGGAGTAATCAATTACTCCAAAGTACGACATAGTACTTTGTACTTTCTGCAAAAATGTAATTAAGCATGGCAAGTATATTTTGGTTTATTTCAGAGAGATAGATTGTTTATATCACAGTTTCATGACCGTATAACTATTAAACACACCCAACATCTATATGACATTCCCTGTGCCCTCCATTATTTCAAGAAAGTTTTCATTTTTTACATTATAAAGATATTGCCTGGAAAATATATTGCTTTGCAGATTATGAGATCTGCAAGGAGCAGTCAGTTAATTTGTAGTCAGCTGTATGTTTTATTATTGCCACGGCCATGGAATATCTTATTGTTCCATCTTCCCTTATCACATTTCGTTGAAATTTGATCCAGGCCATGACAGATACAAGCCTGCCACTGTAACATAATTCCAACTCCTTTTAAATATTGGTTGCTGATTTCTTGCTTAACTACACATGCCGCAGATGCAACAGTTCTGAGAAGTGGTAAAGGAAGGGCACTTAAAGGGCACTTAAAGGGTACTTAAAGGGCACTTAAAGGGCACTTAAAGGACACTTAAAGCAAATCGACCTCCACGTCATGGTCATTCCTCGACCGCGCTGCATCATTAATTAAGTTTGATGTATAAACTCTCATTTGTGTATGTATGTATGAGGTTTTTTGACACTTTCAACATTATACCAGGCCTAGCATGACGCCTGAATTGTTAGTGGATAAAGTTAGTGTGAATAGTTAACACTATTTACAATAGATATTCTTCCTCTTCTATACATAGCTGCATCATTCTACTGTGGAATTGGTTGTAGAATTCGCAATTAGAAATGTAATGAAATGCATCTGTGCATGTGAGAACTGGTCAGGAAAGTTTGTGCATTAACTGGTCCAGTAATAAATGTAAATATGTTTGAAGGTGGGTTGTTAGGAAGCTAAGTGTGATGGATGTTTTTTTTGTATAAGCTAAACTGCGGATATAACTCTTAGATATATCAGCATGGGATGGTCATTTAGATGTCATAAGATATATAAAGACCCTATGTTTGAAACCAATTCCGCAATGTCATATACAGATATAAATTTCCATCATGGAGGCCGAATGTCAAGATATGATTCTGTTCCAATGGGCCAAAATGCCTCCCAAGGGAAGCATTGATAAACGCATTAAGCCCTCAATCATCATCATGTAATCTTTATGCTTCCTGGTCAATTACATATAATTGAATATAATCATATCCCTTTGAAAGAATCATTAGTTGTAGATACGGCTGATAAAGCTGTGAGCACCAAGCAATAGGTTTATAATGGAGGCGATTGTTCAGACACGTCCACTGTGCTTAAAGCACCCGCTACCCCTCGGGATATCTGTGCTGGTATTTATGTTGTCCAAGGGGGGCAACTTTAATTTCCAAACTGTATTATTCATAACGCGAAAATCAAATATTATTTCACCAAATGTGCGGTTGGCATGTTGAGAGCAGGGGGTCGTGCTGCTGCATGTGAGCGGGAAATATACATGGCCCCCACGTGGGAAATGAACATTATGGTGAATATCAGCTGTGAAAATGACCTGCATTCAGACAGAAATGCACACACCCAGCCGTCAAAACGATTGGTGAAATGGCTGTGTTATTTCCCCAGTCTGTATCAAATGGATTTCTCAAAAGTTGCATCAAATTTATGTTTTTTAGACACGCTAAATCATAGTTAAACCTAGATATCCGTGATAAATGGATATGCCCTCTGTTGTTGTATACTATCCATGCCCAATGTCTTCTGATCATCATCATGCGAAAATCTGGAGAAAATAATTTTTAATGAAATATTATCAGGTCTGAGGGCGTAAACCGAGTTATTGTGTGGGGTTTTCTTAATGTAGCTTTTCAAACTACTACAGGTGAACTACATCTAAATAACCGATTTTTGGGTGATTTCCAGTTTCATTTATTGAATGTTAACTAACCAGCCATTATTCATCATAGTAGTGATATATTTAAGGGCCTTTTGTCATCTGTTCATACGTATGATCGCCTCAATTATACACCTGTTGCTTCATGCTCACTGTCACCAGTCATTTCTGAATCTTTACACTGGTCCATACTGAGTGATATCCAACTGGCCGTTTTTGAGTGACATCGAACTGGCCGTTTTTGAGTGACATCGAACTGGCCGTTTTTTAGTGACATCGAACTGGCCGTTTTTTTAGTGATATACAACTGGCCTTTTTTGAGTGATATCCAACTGGCCGTTTTTCAGTGACATCCAACTGGCCGTTTTTCAGTGATATCCAACTAGCCGTTTTTCAGTGATATCCAACTGGCCGTTTTTCAGTGATATACAACTAGCCGTATAACGCCGTGAAAATGTTGCACCTCGGCACCATAGAATATATGCACTCATGTCGCTATTGACGATGGAGGTCATATCTGCCATATCATAAACTGTCCTAATGTTGACAGATCAAAGGTTAAGAGGGCGTTCATCCATCTTGCCTGTTCTTGTATTTGTATGTCTTAGAACATAAAATAATCGTGTGCATGTAACATTTTCCCTCGCTCAAGATGTCTCTTTTGAATATCGTGTTGTGCTGTACCTATTGATCCACACGTTAATGGCATAAAGTTCACAATAGATTTATTGAGAGATTACAGAAGAAAAATCTGCTTGTCACGATATCTTCACCTTTAGCACGTGTATGTACATTATCGTTCGCCATTGCTTATTCAGGACTCAAGTCTGTTGTCCACTCTATTGTCTAATTCTTGTCAAAGATCATTTGGTGACACAAATAACAGCAGTTTACTGCACCATAAATAAAACAAAAAGTACAAATGAACCTTTTAGATTATTTTGATTTGTTGTTGTACAGATTAAATGTTGACCTTGCGGACATTTGTCAAGCACCGGAAATATTAATGAAAAGAACAAAAGAATATCATATAAATTCATCAGGTATGTGCCCAATCCTTTATTTACCAAAGAGTCTTATTACGAAGCTCAACAATAGTCCGCATTTCAAAGCCTCAACATTTCAATGAAATGTTCTCTGATTTCAGCTTTTGCATACACGATGTCTGAAAAAGCCAACAACTTGTGTATTGTCTATGTACAAACGGTAATTTAATATAAAAGGTTATAATTCCTTTTTATTTCATGTTGGAAAATATTCTCATGAGATGCTTTGTTAGTGTCACTTGACGCTCCCAACAATTCACGCCCATGTTGATGTTTAATGGTTTTGTTTGTTTGTAGTAGGAGCCTTGTTTTAAGTAACAGCTTTGACAAAGTCTGATGATATAAGGCCCTCAGGCGAATCTCTATCTAGTGACCTGTATCCCACGGCAAGGACCTATTACCTCGCACAATATGTCGTAATGGCAACCAATCAAATGTGCTCCCGCTGCAATAAACAAAAACACATATTTGGACTTCATATTCTTTCCGTAAGAGTTCATTCCATATGATATATCTGTCTAATTAATTCAGGGATGAGAAACAATTATCAAAACTGATAAATACTGAAATGTCACGGGGAATACAGTTCTTAAAGCAAAAACACTGACATTGACCATTCAAAGACGCTATCATGTGATCATTATGTTTTATGATTTACTATGAATATATATGATATAATAGTCATGATAATATTCAAATAGAATAAATAATATGGGATATGGGATATGGGATATATATATATATATATATATATATATATATATATATATATATATATATATATATATACCCCATGTAATCTAGGTCTTCCCTGGTGCGGGTGGAGTGTAGCATTAATGACAATTCCCATCTGTACCTCCAATGTAGCAGCTCTTACCTATCAAATATAGTATACCCTATATTATAAATAAACGAATCAGACCAGACTAGATCCTCAACCCAATGGACCTCTTGTGCTTTACTCCAGTAATTAATACCTACAACCAGCAATATAATCCCAGATACCGGCTCGTTAAATATTGCACTGATATGTTTTCTGACCATTTTTGCCCCACCTTAGTCAGAGTCTGAGACTTCTCTTATGCCCCAAAACAATAGTGTTCAATATTCTGTACTAATTTCTTCTTCTTTAGTTTTGGTTAGTATTTTTAGATATTCATGTAATCTGCATTGAAATTGGGAAATGGTTTTTTGACCCTTTCAGCAATGATGCCTTTACCCAGTGCAAATAGGATATATGTCTTCCAGATTGATTTCTCCTCCAAAAGGACATCTAGCTTCATGGCCATGTTTATTTGGATACCCACATTTTGGTACCCACATTGTTTCATCAGTTTAATTCGCAGACGATCAAACATATATATATATATATATATATATATATGACAACTCGGTGAGGCAGCACTATATCTGCTACAAGTAGGTCTCATCACGAAATGACTGAAATAACGTTGAAAGTGATGTAAAACCACAAACAAATATATATATCAAACATATATTATACGCCAACCACCGAAATTAAATCAATTTATCGTGATTAAATAAAGTGAGTAAACACCTTTCCTATTCCCAATACCCTGTTCTATTATGGATAAAAAAACTATATAATTATACAGATATTCCTATTATCGGCATATACATGATACTGAGGGTCATTTTGATAAATACCACTTGCTGATGGTGAAAAAAACTGGGCCGATGATCGGGCCTTTAGGCTTTTTCTTATTTGGTTCACATTCTTATGTTTTCTCATCAAAGATAGTGTGGACGTCCTGCTAATCCACAGGGCAAAATATCATATTAATTTCCCTCTTTATAAATTTTAATCTATATTTTTGTACCATGTAAAGAACACCTTTGTTGAGTTTTTACTGTCTTTTTCTGAGATAATGTTTTGCTCTTGGAAATAGACACCTCTCATGTAACCTATATTTTAGCGCTTGTGGCAAAAAGCCGTCTGCCCCGCGGCTAAATGCCGTCTGCTCAAATCACCAATAAAACCACAAGCGAATGTTTATAACCACCGAAAAAAAACCAGGTCGGCCAGACGCTATTAACCTAAATCACTTCATCAGACAAGCGGGTCGTTTGGCACAATGGTGTCGTCCGCCACGTGGATCTCGGTTGACATGACTATGGCACTGTGACATTTTATCTGGTCTGAGATGGACTTGAGCCACATCAACATACAATCATATTTCTTTTATTTTATGTCACAGTTTCATATCCTACATGCATGTTCGTATTCAATAATGGATTAAAAACGTGCCTTAACTCAGTCAAAGTATTTCATTTGTATATTCATCCATTCGTGAGTGTAAAATATACATTACACCAGTCATATTTCATATGCTATTCTCATGTACTTGACTCATATACCAGACCTACATACCAAACATAAATATACCATTCCATGGGAATCTGATGGTTATATATTCCAACTTCACAAATAAGTGTTTCAGCGGTGCTGCTGAAAATGTCCAACTTTGTCCCAAACAGATGTTCTGATCAGGAGGAGCCTATTCCAACATAACACGCCCACTGAGATAGAAGAAATAACGTCCTGAGAATTATGGGTAATTACAAGTACGTGGTGCATGTTCAGGTGAATAGAGGGCAGTTTTGTTATGCATCCTGTGGTGATATAAATTTTAATATTATGTGGTTCTTCCAGCTTGGAAATCAAAATGGGTTCAAGCTGTTGCAATGCTCCTGCGAGGAGTCCATTGATTATATGATGTGAGATTAAAGACTTATTTCGATTCAGATGCAGTACATTTGTTCAGCTTACTCTGGAATGTCCAAGAGAAACCTAACCATTTGATTTAAATATATCGTTGAACAAGTAATACATAGAAAGCATTGATTTGAATGCTAAGAAAATGACCCAAAGTACAGGAGAGATGAAAAACTAAATGTTACTAGTTTGTCGTCGCATTGCTGTAGTTTAAATGTGCCTCGCCTCTATGCGAGTAGCTCTTTGCCACATATTTGACTCTGGTTATATACCAGAAACCATTTGTCCTTGTACTTATCCACTATAGACTGATATACGTCACACCTAAATAACACTCTATTTCAAATCAAAGATTCATTTATTGCCCCCCAAAAAATCATATCATATCATGTGAAGTGAATTTAATATTATATACATATCTTTGTGGCACTAAATATTCAGGTGGTACTAAGCTGCTGGTTAAAAGAAATCAAACCATTTCATTGGAACAACTAAAATAATAAAAAGATTCATGGATTGAGCCCTATAACTGGCACTGAATTCTAATTTAATGTTTGGAAATGTCTGGGTCATCGCAAGGATGAATGTCTGCAGGATGTCAAGGATTCTGGAGTACTCTCAGGACCTAAAGAAACAGAATAGAGTGGAGCCCCAGACACACTGATATCGCCTCTTTCATTGTCCTCAATGTGATTTTCACTCTAGCATTGTGTATTGCTACCACTACATACTTAACAAAACCTTATTTTATCTTCATCCTCATCTTCATCTTTAATCCTCATTGATAATCCAAAGGTCATAGGTTAGATTCCCGTCCATGTCGACTTCAGATTCATGTTAAAATTCCACATATGGGCTGAGGCCTGTGTCTGAGGGGTTTACTTTCCGGATTTACTTGTGTTCTTGTAAATCTGTTAATTTTTTAATTAAAAACATTACCAAATAGCAATGATAAAAAAAAACAAATAATCTTCTTTTTTTAATTTTTTTATTAATCAAAGACAATATGTTTCGCATAATGTAAAATCCCCCTGGTATAAGGAGTTCTCTCAATAGTAATTGCCACACCCATAATTTTAGTTTTATGGATGTACAATATCCAAGCTACTTTTAGCAACTCGTTAGCATTGATTTGTGGTAAGTGAAAATGGCAAAACTGAATACTGTGCCAACTAAGTGATGCTCCTACATTCTCTGTGACCAGGCACAGCTTATATTGAGGGATCACATATCAAGCATTGAGCTGTGGTTCAAGAGGGCCCCGTCATCAAATGTCCAATAAAGCGTCATGGTCCATCAGTGGCCTGTGAGAGGGGGGCTCTGTTGTATATCTATTGTACCCTATCTGCATGGTGTTATCTGCTTTATTACCTGACCGCCTCCAGGATGGGGCATGACAGATATTGTTAGTCAAGAGCTTTTTTTCTCAAAAATATCAATGCAGAATAAGTGGCAGGCTCTGTAGCAACGAGGATTAACTTTAAATGAATAAAGTCTTGTACTGCACTGTAAGTTTGGACTAATGGAAGCTGGACTTGGGGTAGGCACATAACCTCCCTATAAGCTTAGAAATGGTGGCAGCTCAATTTTGGAATAAATTTGACTCTCGCTTTTTAGTGTAGTAATGTAAGCTTCAACTCAAGGCAGCTAAGCTTGGAACTGCCATTAAATCATTTTCAGGAATAGTAGTGTAAACGTCAATTAATTTTGTCAAATCTGTATCCCCCACCCACACACACACATGACTATAGTGATTTGGACTTTATCTTATGGCACCTGGGTTTATATTAGATTTAACTCACATAAGTTATTATGTAAGCTCTAAATAATTCTATCTTTCCTGAGAGGTGAATCATTTAAGTTTAAACTAACTACTCTATATTAAAACTGATTACACATTCCAGACAACAGGCAGTCGTAAATTGATTTTGCTATTCAGTGCCATATGCTATCCCATTTAATCATTTAGGTTTAGCTCAAGATAAACATCTCTTTTTCATTCCATTTAGATTAGGCCAGAGCATAAAACCTGAATGGAAATTCATGCCAAAGTGGTAGTAAATTATCAAACCCATATGATTCTATTCAGCATGACACTAATCATTTTAACCCCTTATTGCCAGGAAGTGTGAAGCTGCATCACCTACATTCTATATGATATGGTACACCTCATATATTCGAGAATTAATACATTTCAGTATTGATCTTGTGAAAGAATGAGAACAGCCCAATTCTATTGAGTCAACCTATCTTGGGAAATCTAAAAAGTGCATCAATTATCACAAAATGGGATCTTTATTTAGGAGGGTTTAGAATTGATCTCTGAGATGACCTACATCTTCATCCATCTCAAGAACAAAGCTACAAAGGTCATGACCTATTGCAGCCAGGGATCAGTGTCTTTTCCTGTCATCTTGAGCTTGTCTTACTGGCTTTGACCTTCAGCCGTCATTCTCATTATTATTCAATAGTAGATCGATCTTTGACCCCTCCCAACACTTTATAATAGGCCAAGCAGATGACACTTTCAAAATTCTATTTACACTAATTATCTGTAACACAAATAACCTAATTGTATTGAGGTTTTTAGAAACAAAGATGCCAATGGGATGGGGTGAAATCAGGCATAAGATTTATCCTATCATTAGTTAGGAAAGAGTTTAATCTCATACAGGAGTATAATTCTTATATTTAAGAAAATTGAAAAGGTATAGAGATGTGATCTTGACAGAGACCAAGTTGATAGTAACTGCCACCACGCATGCGCATCATTTATTCCATCAAGTAATCAGCTACTAGTGTTATCCAAGCTTTGCTGGTCTTCTTTAATTAGGTATTACTGTGATTTTAATTAGGTATCACCTTGGAGCAATTACTTCAATGTATCACCATGGTTTGAAAATATTTCAATGTGTCTTAGGCTCATGGGTCCACCACTCAATATATGCAATGTCAAAACAAATCCCACTTTTGCAAACTTGCTTCCATCCATCCGATGCAAAAAGATATATCTGAAATTGTAACAATTTATCATCTCATCACATAATTGTGTTGAGTAACAAAAAGTCCTGAGCGGCCTGATTGGTAATTTATTTCTCAATATAAAGATGCCACGTTTTGGGAAAACTTAATTCATCTTGTGCAGCCAATATCCTTCATGTGATTCGTTTCAGTCACTTTTCCATTATATGCGGTTCATATTCTATTGTGTTGCTTTAAAAGCAATAAGTATCATTTCTTGTTTGATGTTTTATGCATCAGGGAAACACAAAAAGCACGTTATTCTAGCTTTTCATACAGATGATGGAGCGGGTAGATTTTTACAGTTGTTTTTGCACAGAGACCTGTTTCATTTCCTGGTTGTATTGGAGGTTCAGTTAAGTGATCCATCAGGCACGGGACAGCCTGTCAAATACAACCTGGCTGATCCATACCACATTACAGAGCACCAGACACAGTTTGTTTTGAGCGCACAATGTGCCGCTTTATGCTCCAGACACGGTCTCACCTGCGCTAATGTAGATGCACGTCGTTATTGCTGATGGATTGATCTCTTCCTTTCCGGATGAGCTTTGGTCAGAACGAGGCTCATTGCTGGAGACCCGGATGGTGATCTGGCCTGCTTGATCCGCTCCTCATGCAGCTTTTGTTCACTTATAAGATTTGTAGATTCGTCTTTCTCGTGGCTTGCAGTTTTACAATGTTTCTTTTCTGTAGTGCTATCGTATTTTGGACTAGCTTTTTGCTTATTCAAATTTGACTGTAGACTTCCTTTGCAAATGGATATTTGATTTTTTTTCCTTTTCTCAGAAAAGATATGATTGAGGTATATGTCTACAAGCTTTACCCAATAGTCAGAGGGCATTTTAATAATATTCATGCACGTGGTTTACACCTTTTGATTGATATTATTGATATCGGTTTCATCATTCTTTGAGCAGCTGTATATTCAGCCTATCTAGTCAATGTCATCAATGCTTTTTGTAACTATTGTGATTCAATAGCCATTTGTTTTGCCAATTTATATATATTCTCTGATTGACAACTGTCTATTTGATATTTCTGATAGGTAACATTGTATATATTGTATGTAAACAAGCAAGGTTATATTTAGTGTTAAAGATGGACTTTCATAATGACCTTCTCAATCTAAATCCAACATTTATTGATAACCCACCCAGCTATATGTTATATTCATGGAATACATGTCTTACTTTAGCTCCTTGTAACCTAATTAGGGTATGGATTTCGAACTGAACATGGGTAGTTCGCTGACAAATCTACACAACATTAAACCCATCAGAGAAGTCAATCTAGTTTTAACACCTCATTTCAAACAGCACCCTGTCATTTGTTGCAAAATAATGAGTTTCAACACAAAAAGTAAATAAGTACTCAACACAAACCACAAAACCAGAGCAAACGCGGACGGTGCCACGCATTTCTCTTTGATCTTTTGAGCAACGTGAGTAAATATCGCTCTGAGCTGACACCGACTATGAACATGATGTCAATTTCAATTTTCCAAGCTATTTTGTCCTCTCTCACCTATTTCACTATTACTTTCAACTCCATCGCAGCAAGTTTAATCACAGACTGTCTTTTTTCGTGGCATGTCTCTTTCTCACATTTCCTCCGATAAACCAATTGTTCTCCCATCGGGACTTGAATGCAAAGGTCAGGCGTCATCCATTGATCAGTGATGATAAACAACACAAAATGTCACCTCGCTCCTTATTATTCTGTCTCCATGCTGCCATTGACTAAAGGCTGCTTTAGGATCCCCTCACCATAAAATCATCTACAGAAAAGTGGGGCACCTAAGAACCATTCCAGCAAAACACCATTCACGCCGTGTGCTTGTAATTGGCAAGTGTTTAATTTTATGGACATAGATCAATTTCTGTGGCATCTATTTCATCCACCAGTGGCATGCAACCGACATGGCGGGCAGGTCCACCTTTGTAATATGCCAATCCTTACTCAACCTCCTTGTCTGTGGTGTTAATTTATAGGGATACGTTTCAGATGCTGAAATATCAAATCTGTGTCCAGAAATATTTCATTAATTAGGTGGTTAGTCGTGCATAGAATATTAAAAAGCGCTGCCCCAAGGATATTCAAACCCCCCAAACCACTGCAGTATACTTTTTACACGCACACAGACCCGTGCCTTCACGTAGATGAGTGAATTTCTGCATTCATATAGTCTATTTTTTCTATGAAATATTAATTGCATATGAGATAAAAAGATTATTGAAACTGTTAAGTGGAATAGAAAGTCATTGTTAATTCCAAGTGGTTGCATCCCCCGGGAGTGTAGGCACGTGTAGGTTGAAGCACACTGAAGCTCACGGCACGTGTTCCGTCAGAATGGCGTTACTGCCAGTGCACAAAGCATTCTGATTAAAATCCCTGTTGTTTTGGGAACCCCCATTGGGCCCCTTGTGTCTCTTGTCTCGGGTATTGCTCCCTTTGAATGAAAAGTTTAAAAATCAGAAAATTGCATCTGTGAGTTGAACCACATGCCCGGGTATCAAACTTCTCTTGCCAGAGGAGGAGATAAACGGGTTCAGCATTAAACAATGTGACCAGAGGGTCAATGCAGGCGCAGTGCCAATTAAAAAGTAATATAGTTTGGATTAAACTGACCGGAAATGCTTCTCACAGAATGTGAGTATCTTGGTGAAGTTAATATCAGGCCTGATTGCCTCACTTGACGCCATCCTTGGGAGGCCACTTTACATTGGAGACCCAATATTATTTACATCGGAGACTTCATTTATTGCAGATCCTCTTAACCTTGGATACTCAATGGCGACTGTGTATTATTTATATGGGAGGGTGTCTCTACCTACATTAGCATGTGATTTTGTTTATATAGGTTCGTGTTTTTTAGGGCAAGATCTTACCTTGAAAAAAATCATTGTTTGTAAATCTTTTAAATCTATAAAGCGGAAATGGTCATATTTCATTGAATAATTTATTTTGTTTGTTTATTTTGTTTGTTTATTTGGGGTTTCACATCACTTTCAACTTTATTTCAATCATTTCATGATGAGACCTAATTATAACAGATATAGTGCTGCCTCGCTGTGTTGTCAAGTCGCAGGTCCTTGACATGACAACTCACCTGGTCACAGATTTACAAGGATAACAGGTTTACCCTTCAGTCACGGTACATACCTGGGATAAATTGAATATATATAAATTTCTTATTTCAAAACATGTTATGGCCAGTTCATGCCATGAACGGATAGACAACATTACACAGAGAGATTAAAAAAAACTAATTTGAACTCATCACAAGAGTTTTTCAAGTGTTTTATCATTGTGTGTTACCACACATACTAATACTATTGACACATGCGTCGCAACTAGTGTGTTTGTCATTACTCCCCATTTTTGTCAAATGTTTGCTATAATCATATGAGATGAGATCGTCACAGTAGATGGTAAGAGTTGTATCTTAAGTTGTAACTTAACATGTAAGGTTACGAATGTTGTGACAACAGACATAAAGACTAAATATGCGTGTACCTTGGAGTAATTATCATAATTACTCCAAACATGTACCAAGATAACTAAAGCTTCAATAACTACAAAAAGTGCCAAATCATAAAATATTGTTGGAAGTTGGATGACATGGATAGAGAGGGGATTTATTTGCATGCCGCATTGTCCTATCAGTGCACATCCCGATCCTGATTAGGGAACTGCGTTGTGTTTGTTCCTATTTGGTTTATGTGAAATATTTCCTTGTTTCCCAATTGCACCATTATACCATTAAGGTGTGGCTGTGTTTGTTCATGGTTAATTTCTGTTCCTTTTATTCAGAGCCGTAGTCATCAACATTTATCAGTTCACTCTTAAAATTTCGTTATGGGTTCTTCACTATACTGCACTGAAGCCTTTTGATTACATTTTTTGCTTTCTCATAGCCTTGCAAATTACAGAAACCATACATAGAAAAATTGGTCTTTACCATATTCAAAATATTCCTTTGGTTATTTGTGGGGTGTGCCATGTGCAGGTCTTGTATTAATGTCTGTAGAGAGATCAATGGCAAATGACTGGTATGAATACAATATAATTTGGAATTAATTTTGATATGACATGATATTGATATGAGTAGAATGGCTTAATTGGTCCTCTTTGTGTCAACCCACATTTTTAATCAGACCAAACTGGTCTTTCCTAATGAAATATTGGCCAGGAAAGATAAACATAACTTAACTTTCAACCCAATTATACCAACAGCGAATCTGACATGCATGTCTCAAATTGAATTTGATAAAACATGCAAAGTCGTAGTCAGAGTTGAAAACAATTAGGTCAATGACACAGATTTTTTTTATCTTTTCATTTTCCATATCACATTAAATTGAATGATGAATGATTCGTAGAATGACAGGGTAGTCAAAGATAATTCAGTTTTAATCTTAATTGAATACGTCATTTACGTGTTGATTATGACTTGCAGCAAAAACAGGTGTTTGTTGATGAGGAGGCAGGGAGAATGATCAGATTGTTCTTTCCCCATCCTCAACCCATTAAGAAGATCATAGCATTATATCATCTGGCACTCCATCCAAGATAATTGTTTTTATTTCAATCTTTTCTTTTTCTTTTTTGTTTTTTTAATATTTTGATTAGGTTTCAATTCAAATCAGATTAATCTAATGGAAAAATGACATGAAAATGCATTCGGAACCATAATGGAAACCGGCTGATATATGATTGTGAAGTATATCTTTGAACATCAAAAGAGAAATCAGAACCTGATGACCATAGCAACATGAATAGACATGACTTCAATACCATAAATATATATTATCATTCATAAGGTAATGCTGTAAGATATCAATCAATGACTACAAGGATTGGATGTTTTTTGGTAATAAATGTTTAGATTTAAATGGTTATAAATTTTATAAAATGTGCTCACCTGGATGAGCTGTTTGACTCATTTAACCAATTAGTTTATTGCATGATAGAATTGAATGCACTGTTTGGGTAATAACAATAAACATGAAGATGTAGTGGCAAGCATAGTAATAATTTGTATACATTATCTTTTCTTTCTCATGCATATATTGGTCAGGCATATTTAAGTTAATGAATAATGAATAGAACAATAGATATGCCATTTGTTTCACAGATAATATATATAATGAAAAGGTTTGATTTTGCTGAAAGGTTTTACACATCATGCACAAGGCTACTTTGGGAAGAGAAAAGAAGGATTTATTGTATGGTGCCTTTTTAACCATTTGATGCTAAATATTGCCCTTCAATATTGCCTTGCCCCTGTTAAACAGAATAGAATCAAGAATAAACCCTTGAGGAACACCTGAACTTACTTACAATAAGTTAGTTTATCAATTTCAACAGTTTGTTTTCAATTAAAAGATATCTAAAGAATTTGATTTTTAGGAATTTGGAGAAATGGGAAAGATGCTGAGGGATACAAAACCAGAGTAAACCTCCCAGAACTACCCAGAAGTACATGCTACCCTTCACACTCCCATACTGAACTATCACAGAGTAAACCTCCCAGAACCACCCAGAAGTACATGCTACCCTTCACACTCCCATACTGAACTAGCACAGAGTAAACCTCGCAGAACCACCCAGAAGTACATGCTACCCTTCACACTCCCATACTGACCTATCACAGAGTAAACCTCCCAGAACCACCCACAAGTACATGCTACCCTTCACACTCCCATACTGAACTATCACAGAGTAAACCTCCCAGAACCATCCAGAAGTACATGCTACCCTTCACACTCCCATACTGAACTATCACAGAGTAAACCTCCCAGAACCACCCAGAAGTACATGCTACCCTTCACACTCCCATACTGAACTATCACAGAGTAAACTCCCAGAACCACCCAGAAGTACATGCTACCCTTCACACTCCCATACTGAACTATCACAGAGTAAACCTCCCAGAACCACCCAGAAGTACATGCTACCCTTCACACTCCCATACTGAACGATCACAGAGTAAACCTCCCAGAACCACCCACAAGTACATGCTACCCTTCATACTCCCATACTGAACTATCACAGAGTAAACCTCCCAGAACCACCCAGAAGTACATGCTACCCTTCACACTCCCATACTGAACTATCACAGAGTAAACCTCCCAGAACCACACAGAAGTACATGCTACCCTTCACACTCCCATACTGAACTATCACAGAGTAAACCTCCCAGAACCACCCAGAAGTACATGCTACCCTTCACACTCCCATACTGAACTATCACAGAGTAAACCTCCCAGAACCACCCAGAAGTACATGCTACCCTTCACACTCCCATACTGAACTATCACAGAGTAAACCTCCCAGAACCACCCAGAAGTACATGCTACCCTTCACACTCCCATACTGAACTATCACAGAGTAAACCTCCCAGAACCACCCAGAAGTACATGCTACCCTTCACACTCCCATACTGAACTATCACAGAGTAAACCTCCCAGAACCACCCAGAAGTACATGCTACCCTTCATACTCCCATACTGAACTATCACAGAGTAAACCTCCCAGAACCACCCAGAGGTACATGCTACCCTTCACACCCCCATACTGAACTATCACAGAGTAAGCCTCCCAGAACTACCCAGAAGTACATGCTACCCTTCACACTCCCATACTGAACTATCACAGAGTAAACCTCCCAGAACCACCCAGAAGTACATGCTACCCTTCACACTCCCATACTGAACTATCACAGAGTAAACCTCCCAGAACCACCCAGAAGTACATGCTACCCTTCACACTCCCATACTGAACTATCACAGTGTAAACCTCCCAGAACCACCCAGAGGTACATGCTACCCTTCACACTCCCATACTGAACTATCACAGAGTAAACCTCCCAGAACCACCCACAAGTACATGCTACCCTTCATACTCCCATACTGAACTATCACAGAGTAAACCTCCCAGAACTACCCAGAAGTACATGCTACCCTTCACACTCCCATACTGAACTATCACAGAGTAAACCTCCCAGAACCACCCAGAAGTACATGCTACCCTTCACACTCCCATACTGAACTATCACAGAGTAAACCTCCCAGAACCACCCAGAAGTACATGCTACCCTTCACACTCCCATACTGAACTATCACAGTGTAAACCTCCCAGAACCACCCAGAGGTACATGCTACCCTTCACACTCCCATACTGAACTATCACAGAGTAAACCTCCCAGAACCACCCACAAGTACATGCTACCCTTCATACTCCCATACTGAACTATCACAGAGTAAACCTCCCAGAACCACCCAGAAGTACATGCTACCCTTCACACTCCCGTACTGAACTATCACAGAGTAAACCTCCCAGAACCACCCAGAAGTACATGCTACCCTTCACACTCCCATACTGAACTATCACAGAGTAAACCTCCCAGAACCACCCAGAAGTACATGCTACCCTTCACACTCCCATACTGAACTATCACAGAGTAAACCTCCCAGAACCACCCAGAAGTACATGCTACCCTTCACACTCCCGTACTGAACTATCACAGAGTAAACCTCCCAGAACCACCCAGAAGTACATGCTACCCTTCACACTCCCATACTGAACTATCACAGAGTAAACCTCCCAGAACCACCCAGAAGTACATGCTACCCTTCACACTCCCATACTGAACTATCACAGAGTAAACCTCCCAGAACCACCCAGAAGTACATGCTACCCTTCACACTCCCATACTGAACTATCACAGAGTAAACCTCCCAGAACCACCCAGAAGTACATGCTACCCTTCACACTCCCATACTGAACTATCACAGAGTAAACCTCCCAGAACCACCCAGAAGTACATGCTACCCTTCACACTCCCATACTGAACTATCACAGAGTAAACCTCCCAGAACTACCCAGAAGTACATGCTACCCTTCACACTCCCATACTGAACTATCACAGAGTAAACCTCCCAGAACCACCCAGAAGTACATGCTACCCTTCACACTCCCATACTGAACTATCACGGAGTAAACCTCCCAGAACCACCCAGAAGTACGTGCTACCCTTCACACTCCCATACTGAACTATCACAGAGTAAACCTCCCAGAACCACCCAGAAGTACATGCTACCCTTCATACTCCCATACTGAACTATCACAGAGTAAACCTCCCAGAACCACCCAGAAGTACATGCTACCCTTCACACTCCCGTACTGAACTATCACAGAGTAAACCTCCCAGAACCACCCAGAAGTACATGCTACCCTTCACACTCCCATACTGAACTATCACAGAGTAAACCTCCCAGAACCACCCAGAAGTACATGCTACCCTTCACACTCCCATACTGAACTATCACAGAGTAAACCTCCCAGAACCACCCAGAAGTACATGCTACCCTTCACACTCCCGTACTGAACTATCACAGAGTAAACCTCCCAGAACCACCCAGAAGTACATGCTACCCTTCACACTCCCATACTGAACTATCACAGAGTAAACCTCCCAGAACCACCCAGAAGTACATGCTACCCTTCACACTCCCATACTGAACTATCACAGAGTAAACCTCCCAGAACCACCCAGAAGTACATGCTACCCTTCACACTCCCATACTGAACTATCACAGAGTAAACCTCCCAGAACCACCCAGAAGTACATGCTACCCTTCACACTCCCATACTGAACTATCACAGAGTAAACCTCCCAGAACCACCCAGAAGTACATGCTACCCTTCACACTCCCATACTGAACTATCACAGAGTAAACCTCCCAGAACTACCCAGAAGTACATGCTACCCTTCACACTCCCATACTGAACTATCACAGAGTAAACCTCCCAGAACCACCCAGAAGTACATGCTACCCTTCACACTCCCATACTGAACTATCACGGAGTAAACCTCCCAGAACCACCCAGAAGTACGTGCTACCCTTCACACTCCCATACTGAACTATCACAGAGTAAACCTCCCAGAACCACCCAGAAGTACATGCTACCCTTCATACTCCCATACTGAACTATCACAGAGTAAACCTCCCAGAACCACCCAGAAGTACATGCTACCCTTCACACTCCCGTACTGAACTATCACAGAGTAAACCTCCCAGAACCACCCAGAAGTACATGCTACCCTTCACACTCCCATACTGAACTATCACAGAGTAAACCTCCCAGAACCACCCAGAAGTACATGCTACCCTTCAAACTCCCATACTGAACTATCACAGAGTAAACCTCCCAGAACCACCCAGAAGTACATGCTACCCTTCACACTCCCGTACTGAACTATCACAGAGTAAACCTCCCAGAACCACCCAGAAGTACATGCTACCCTTCACACTCCCATACTGAACTATCACAGAGTAAACCTCCCAGAACCACCCAGAAGTACATGCTACCCTTCACACTCCCATACTGAACTATCACAGAGTAAACCTCCCAGAACCACCCAGAAGTACATGCTACCCTTCACACTCCCATACTGAACTATCACAGAGTAAACCTCCCAGAACCACCCAGAAGTACATGCTACCCTTCACACTCCCATACTGAACTATCACAGAGTAAACCTCCCAGAACCACCCAGAAGTACATGCTACCCTTCACACTCCCGTACTGAACTATCACAGAGTAAACCTCCCAGAACCACCCAGAAGTACATGCTACCCTTCACACTCCCATACTGAACTATCACAGAGTAAACCTCCCAGAACTACCCAGAAGTACATGCTACCCTTCACACTCCCATACTGAACTATCACAGAGTAAACCTCCCAGAACCACCCAGAAGTACATGCTACCCTTCACACTCCCATACTGAACTATCACGGAGTAAACCTCCCAGAACCACCCAGAAGTACATGCTACCCTTCACACTCCCATACTGAACTATCACAGAGTAAACCTCCCAGAACCACCCAGAAGTACATGCTACCCTTCACACTCCCATACTGAACTATCACAGAGTAAACCTCCCAGAACTACCCAGAAGTACATGATACCCTTCACACTCCCATACTGAACTATCACAGAGTAAACCTCCCAGAACTACCCAGAAGTACATGCTACCCTTCACACTCCCATACTGAACTATCACAGAGTAAACCTCCCAGAACCACCCAGAAGTACATGCTACCCTTCACACTCCCATACTGAACTATCACGGAGTAAACCTCCCAGACCCACCCAGAAGTACATGCTACCCTTCACACTCCCATACTGAACTATCACAGAGTAAACCTCCCAGAACCACCCAGAAGTACATGCTACCCTTCATACTCCCATACTGAACTATCACAGAGTAAACCTCCCAGAACCACCCAGAAGTACATGCTACCCTTCACACTCCCGTACTGAACTATCACAGAGTAAACCTCCCAGAACCACCCAGAAGTACATGCTACCCTTCACACTCCCATACTGAACTATCACAGAGTAAACCTCCCAGAACCACCCAGAAGTACATGCTACCCTTCACACTCCCGTACTGAACTATCACAGAGTAAACCTCCCAGAACCACCCAGAAGTACATGCTACCCTTCACACTCCCATACTGAACTATCACAGAGTAAACCTCCCAGAACCACCCAGAAGTACATGCTACCCTTCACACTCCCATACTGAACTATCACAGAGTAAACCTCCCAGAACCACCCAGAAGTACATGCTACCCTTCACACTCCCATACTGAACTATCACAGAGTAAACCTCCCAGAACCACCCAGAAGTACATGCTACCCTTCACACTCCCATACTGAACTATCACAGAGTAAACCTCCCAGAACCACCCAGAAGTACATGCTACCCTTCACACTCCCGTACTGAACTATCACAGAGTAAACCTCCCAGAACCACCCAGAAGTACATGCTACCCTTCACACTCCCATACTGAACTATCACAGAGTAAACCTCCCAGAACTACCCAGAAGTACATGCTACCCTTCACACTCCCATACTGAACTATCACAGAGTAAACCTCCCAGAACCACCCAGAAGTACATGCTACCCTTCACACTCCCATACTGAACTATCACGGAGTAAACCTCCTAGAACCACCCAGAAGTACATGCTACCCTTCACACTCCCATACTGAACTATCACAGAGTAAACCTCCCAGAACCACCCAGAAGTACATGCTACCCTTCACACTCCCATACTGAACTATCACAGAGTAAACCTCCCAGAACTACCCAGAAGTACATGATACCCTTCACACTCCCATACTGAACTATCACAGAGTAAACCTCCCAGAACCACCCAGAAGTACATGCTACCCTTCACACTCCCATACTGAACTATCACAGAGTAAACCTCCCAGAACCACCCAGAAGTACATGCTACCCTTCACACTCCCATACTGAACTATCACGGAGTAAACCTCCCAGACCCACCCAGAAGTACATGCTACCCTTCACACTCCCATACTGAACTATCACAGAGTAAACCTCCCAGAACCACCCAGAAGTACATGCTACCCTTCACACTCCCATACTGAACTATCACGGAGTAAACCTCCCAGACCCACCCAGAGGTACATGCTACCCTTCACACTCCCATACTGAACTATCACAGAGTAAACCTCCCAGAACCACCCAGAAGTACATGCTACCCTTCACACTCCCATACTGAACTATCACAGTGTAAACCTCCCAGAACCACCCAGAAGTACATGCTACCCTTCACACTCCCATACTGAACTATCACAGAGTAAACCTCCCAGAACCACCCAGAAGTACATGCTACCCTTCACACTCCCATACTGAACTATCACAGAGTAAACCTCCCAGAACCACCCAGAAGTACATGCTACCCTTCACACTCCCATACTGAACTATCACAGAGTAAACCTCCCAGAACCACCCAGAAGTACATGCTACCCTTCACACTCCCATACTGAACTATCACAGAGTAAACCTCCCAGAACCACCCAGAAGTACATGCTACCCTTCACACTCCCATACTGAACTACCACGGAGTAAACCTCCCAGAACCACCCAGAAGTACATGCTACCCTTCACACTCCCATACTGAACTATCACAGAGTAAACCTCCCAGAACCACCCAGAAGTACATGCTACCCTTCACACTCCCATACTGAACTATCACAGAGTAAACCTCGCAGAACCACCCAGAAGTACATGCTACCCTTCACACTCCCATACTGAACTATCACAGAGTAAACCTCCCAGAACCACCCAGAAGTACATGCTACCCTTCACACTCCCATACTGAACTATCACAGAGTAAACCTCCCAGAACCACCCAGAAGTACATGCTACCCTTCACACTCCCATACTGAACTATCACAGAGTAAACCTCCCAGAACCACCCAGAAGTACATGCTACCCTTCACACTCCCATACTGAACTATCACAGAGTAAACCTCCCAGAACCACCCAGAAGTACATGCTACCCTTCACACTCCCATACTGAACTATCACAGAGTAAACCTCCCAGAACCACCCACAAGTACATGCTACCCTTCACACTCCCATACTGAACGATCACAGAGTAAACCTCCCAGAACCACCCAGAAGTACATGCTACCCTTCACACTCCCATACTGAACTATCACAGAGTAAACCTTCCAGAACCACCCAGAAGTACATGCTACCCTTCACACTCCCATACTGAACTATCACAGAGTAAACCTCCCAGAACCACCCAGAAGTACATGCTACCCTTCACACTCCCATACTGAACTATCACAGAGTAAACCTCCCAGAACCACCCAGAAGTACATGCTACCCTTCACACTCCCATACTGAACTATCACAGAGTAAACCTCCCAGAACCACCCAGAAGTACATGCTACCCTTCACACTCCCATACTGAACTATCACAGAGTAAACCTACCAGAACCACCCACAAGTACATGCTACCCTTCACACTCCCATACTGAACGATCACAGAGTAAACCTCCCAGAACCACCCAGAAGTACATGCTACCCTTCACACTCCCATACTGAACTATCACAGAGTAAACCTCCCAGAACCACCCAGAAGTACATGCTACCCTTCACACTCCCATACTGAACTATCACAGAGTAAACCTCCCAGAACCACCCAGAAGTACATGCTACCCTTCACACTCCCATACTGAACTATCACAGAGTAAACCTCCCAGAACCACCCAGAGGTACATGCTACCCTTCACACTCCCATACTGAATTATCACAGAGTAAACCTCCCAGAACCACCCAGAGGTACATGCTACCCTTCACACTCCCATACTGAACTATCACAGAGTAAACCTCCCAGAACCACACAGAAGTACATGCTACCCTTCACACTCCCATACTGAACTATCACGGAGTAAACCTCGCAGAACCACCCAGAAGTACATGCTACCCTTCACACTCCCATACTGAACTATCACAGAGTAAACCTCCCAGAACCACCCAGAGGTACATGCTACCCTTCACACTCCCATACTGAACTATCACAGAGTAAACCTCCCAGAACCACCCAGAAGTACATGCTACCCTTCACACTCCCATACTGAACTATCACGGAGTAAACCTCCCAGAACCACCCAGAAGTACATGCTACCCTTCACACCCCCATACTGAACTATCACAGAGTAAACCTCCCAGAACCACCCAGAAGTACATGCTACCCTTCACACTCCCATACTAAACTATCACAGAGTAAACCTCCCAGAACCACCCAGAAGTACATGCTACCCTTCACACTCCCATACTGAACTATCACAGAGTAAACCTCCCAGAACCACACAGAAGTACATGCTACCCTTCATACTCCCATACTGAACTATCACAGAGTAAACCTCCCAGAACCACCCAGAAGTACATGCTACCCTTCATACTCCCATACTGAACTATCACAGAGTAAACCTCCCAGAACCACCCAGAAGTACATGCTACCCTTCACACTCCCATACTGAACTATCACAGAGTAAACCTCGCAGAACCACCCAGAAGTACATGCTACCCTTCACACTCCCATACTGAACTATCACAGAGTAAACCTCCCAGAACCACCCAGAAGTACATGCTACCCTTCATACTCCCATACTGAACTATCACAGAGTAAACCTCCCAGAACCACCCAGAAGTACATGCTACCCTTCACACTCCCATACTGAACTATCACAGAGTAAACCTCCCAGAACCACCCAGAAGTACATGCTACCCTTCACACTCCCATACTGAACTATCACAGAGTAAACCTCCCAGAACTACCCAGAAGTACATGCTACCCTTCACACTCCCATACTGAACTATCACAGAGTAAACCTCCCAGAACCACCCAGAAGTACATGCTACCCTTCACACTCCCATACTGAACTATCACAGAGTAAACCTCCCAGAACTACCCAGAAGTACATGCTACCCTTCACACTCCCATACTGAACTATCACAGAGTAAACCTCCCAGAACCACCCAGAAGTACATGCTACCCTTCACACTCCCATACTGAACTATCACAGAGTAAACCTCCCAGAACCACCCAGAAGTACATGCTACCCTTCACACTCCCATACTGAACTATCACAGAGTAAACCTCCCAGAACCACCCAGAAGTACATGCTACCCTTCACACTCCCATACTGAACTATCACAGAGTAAACCTCCCAGAACCACCCAGAAGTACATGCTACCCTTCACACTCCCATACTGAACTATCACGGAGTAAACCTCCCAGAACCACCCAGAAGTACATGCTACCCTTCACACTCCCATACTGAACTATCACGGAGTAAACCTCCCAGAACCACCCAGAAGTACATGCTACCCTTCACACTCCCATACTGAACTATCACAGAGTAAACCTCCCAGAACCACCCAGAAGTACATGCTACCCTTCACACTCCCATACTGAACTATCACAGAGTAAACCTCCCAGAACCACCCAGAAGTACATGCTACCCTTCACACTCCCATACTGAACTATCACAGAGTAAACCTCCCAGAACCACCCAGAAGTACATGCTACCCTTCACACTCCCATACTGAACTATCACAGAGTAAACCTCCCAGAACCACCCAGAAGTACATGCTACCCTTCATACTCCCATACTGAACTATCACAGAGTAAACCTCCCAGAACCACCCAGAAGTACATGCTACCCTTCACACTCCCATACTGAACTATCACGTATCATCACCAGAGTAGACCCCCAGTTGTGCCGTAGATTGTTCTGTATGATCACTCTGTAAAGCTCCCACTGCTGAATTCTTATCTATCCTCACTAGAGGAGAATCACCCAGAAGTGCCCCTTATGCTGAAATATTACCACTTCTTACCAGAGTAGAATCACCCAGAAGTGCCCCTTATGCTGAATTATTACCACTTCTTACCAGAGTAGAATCACCCAGAAGTGCCTCTTATGCTGAATTATTACCACATCTTACCAGAGTAGAATCACTCAGCGGCGCCCCTTATGCTGAAATATTACCACATCAAGAGTGGAACCACCTAGAAGTGCCCCTCCCCCCCCCCCTGTCCCCCCAACCCCCACCCTCAAGTTACAGCAGGTTGAATCTTCTCACAAGCGTAAATCGCATGGAAGCATCCTGCTGGGCTGTTAGCACTCCCAGCAAGAGTACACTACTCTGTAGGTCTCATCCTGCTGGGCTGTTAGCACTCCCAGCAAGAGTACACTACTCTGTAGGTCTCATCCTGCTGGGCTGTTAGCACTCCCAGCAAGAGTACACTACTCTGTAGGTCTCATCCTGCTGGGCTGTTAGCACTCCCAGCAAGAGTACACTACTCAGTAGGTCTCATCCTGCTGGGCTGTTAGCACTCCCAGCAAGAGTACACTACTCAGTAGGTCTCATCCTGCTGGGCTGTTAGCACTCCCAGCAAGAGTACACTACTCTGTAGGTCTCATCCTGCTGGGCTGTTAGCACTCCCAGCAAGAGTACACTACTCTGTAGGTCTCATCCTGCTGGGCTGTTAGCACTCCCAGCAAGAGTACACTACTCAGTAGGTCTCATCATATTGGACTCTTACCAACTATAACATGACCACTCAGTACACACACGAGAGCAAAACAACTGAGTCCTGCATGCCGCGGACTGTTTACTCCATATCATTATGCAATCATTAATCTTTCAGAGGTAATTAGTGTAATCGATCAGCGCAATCAGCAAAGTCCAAATCATGTTAATTTCTGTGATCCATTACATTCTGGGGTTTGATGTGGACCCCTCTAGCATGTGGTCTTCATGGGTCACGAGATGACAAATAGAAAAAACGCAAGAATCTCCTGGAGAACATATCCACGAATGCTACGCAGCACGCACTGAAGCAGGACAAGTGCGTGATGCTCGGCTAGTGCGGGAGGAGGGGGGCAGACTGGGGGTCAAGAGGTCAGTCTACTCAGGGAGCAGATGCCACTGATCCCACCAATTATCTTAGCCCTGGCCACTAATATTGCCGATATTGGCTATCTGTATAGTTCAAATATAATTTATTATTATTATTATTATTTTTTTTATTTTTTATTTTTTTTTTTTTTTCTTTTTTGCATCTGTGCACAATCCTCTTGTTAATTTGTCTATTATTTTGTCATGTTTGAAATAGGTTCGTAAGAGAATCAATCCATTGCAGCCCTTTTGATCATTATATTGTTTTCACTTAAAACGTTTATGCGAAGATCATTAAAGATTATTAAAGATTATGAAAACATTTTATTTCATATTTCATTCAAAATAAGCATATCCCATGTCCTCATATTCGCATTGTTACCACAATTATTAGTTCACGTTCTTAATTAAACCTGTGTGTATTACATAATTCTATCTGGAATATTGATATAACACTGCCTAAACGTACATTGATACTTTGAATGTAATCTAAATGAAAATACTGATCACATTTTAATGATTTGCATTTTTTAGCTCAAGATGTGCTGCTATGACATCAAAATAAATATTTAGCTGGAATATAAATGCAAATCATTAAAACGTGATCAGTATTTTCATTTTAAGTCTGTGTGTCCTATCAAAGTCGAATCTGCATGTCCCCTAGTGATGGAATACATCAAAGTCTGCAGTAATCTGTATGACCCATAATGATGGAATACTTCTGCAGTAATCTGTATGTCCCCTGGTTATGGAGTGTGACAAAGTCTGCAGTAATCTGTATGTCCCCTGGTTATGGAGTGTGACAAAGTCTGCAGTAATCTGTATGTCCCCTGGTTATGGAGTGTGACAAAGTCTGAAGTAATCTGTATGTCCCCTGGTTATGGAGTGTGACAAAGTCTGCAGTAATCTGTATGTCCCCTGGTTATGGAGTGTGACAAAGTCTGCAGTGTTCTGTATGTCCCCTGGTCATGGAGTATGTCCCATAGCAGTACTCTCGCATAATACCACCAAACCTCGATCATCAATAAATAATTAACGTTGTTTCTTGAATGGTTTGTACTCCAACTGGGAAGAAAATACAACTTAAACAATTCATGGGTGTTTCTTTTCACGGAGAAAGAAAGAAATCAAATTTTTAGGTAAATTATTAAACAGATGGAATTTACCTTGACAGTTTTTTTCGACCTCTCTATGTTTCTACCTGACAGGATAACCTAATACAGTTGTGACACCACTAAACGTTCTGTGTAACAATGTCCTGATTATATAAAACTCAGACAGAGTCAAGTTGAAGTGTGGGTCAAAATCTGGTCAATAATGCATGACCTGAGATAGTCTTGTTGAGTTGATATAATCATCGGTAATTAGCAAGACAAACTATAAAGATGCAAAGGTTGACACCAGGTTACCGGGTTGTCACCAGGTCATTCGCCTATAAACGTGTACTGTGCTTGTCCCCGTTTGTAAGTTGCAGGCCAATGTGATAAACATAAATGCTTGTGAATATCCATTCACAAGAGTAGCCTTCGCTGAGGCTCTGAACTGTGGCGGGCTGTAATCACAGCATAGCCGAGTGGTATGATGGGTGGGAGAGCTCTGAATGGTGCCAGACTGTAATCACAGCATAGCTGAGTGGTATCAGGGGTGGGAGAGCTTTAAACTGTGGCGGGCTGTAATCACAGCATAGCCGAGTGGTATCAGGGGTGGGAGAACTCTGAACGGTTGGTCTTTTATAGAAAATCTTTCACGTTTTTAGAATAATTTTGGGCCGAAATTAGAAATATATTATATCTAGCCATTGTTTATCGTGCGCTGCGGCTGTGATTTCACTGCTCCGGTTATGTTGTGAGTGTCCGGAACAACATGAAATATTTGCATCAGTTTAGTTTTTTTAGTCCGGTGCCGTTCAAAGCTCTTCCACTCCTGGAGGCTTTGGTGCACATTTTTGTAGTTTATGTGGACTCCTGATCTTGACTCTATTTGGTATATTATTTATTGTTTTTTTATATGTTTCAACTTTATGCAAGGTTATTTGATATATACACTATAAAGGGCGAGTTGCCTCTGACCTATTCTGCTTAACATACATATCTGCTTACTCAATCCAAACATTGTGAGCGCAACATTGTGAAGAGGATGGGCAGTATCATTGAAATATGATGTGGAATTGACAAGTTGGCATCTGTACTCAGAGACTCTCTGATTTGTGATATAATAAAAAGGTGATGTGTGTTGTGTTGTGGCCACAAAATGTCTATATCGCATTTTCTGTGGTGCCATAAAAACCTCATATAGAGGCTGGGCACACAATGGAAGCCACATAAGGAAAATAAAAGACATGCTCAGAGTTAAGGACATGCTCTTGTGTTTGTTAATGATTTATACATCCCCAGCATCTTCCGAGTCAATATCAGAAATAGGATCATTGCATATGTATGTACAATGATAGCACACTGCTCCAGGTCATGCTAATTTATATTGTGTTTTTTGGCTTTACTTTTATCCCCAAAATATATACTTTTCTTCATTCATTGCATGAAGAGGAATGTCTCAGTCACTCAAGGGGGTGAAAAGCTTTGACAATGAGTGTCTCAGTCATTCAGGGAGGTAGGAAGCTATGACAGTGAGTGTCTCAGTCATTCAGGGAGGTAGGAAGCGTTGACAGTGAGTGTCTCAGTCATTCAGGGAGGTAGGAAGCTATGACAATGAGTGTCTTAGTTATTCGGGGGTGGGGGGGGTAGGAAGCTATGACAATGAGTGTCTCAGTCATTCAGGGAGGTAGGGAACTTTGACAGTGAGTGTCTCAGTCATTCAGGGAGGTAGGAAGCTATGACAGTGAGTGTCTCAGTCATTCAGGGAGGTAGGAAGCTATGACAGTGAGTGTCTCTGTCATTCAGGGCGGTAGGAAGCTATGACAGTGAGTTTCTCAGTCATTCAGGGAGGTAGGAAGCTATGACAGTGATTGTCTCAGTCATTCAGGGAGGTAGGAAGCTATGACAGTGAGTGTCTCAGTCATTCAGGGAGGTAGGAAGCTATGACAGTGAGTGTCTCAGTCATTCAGGGAGGTAGGAAGCTATGACAATGAGTGTCTTAGTTATTCGGGGGGGGGGGGTAGGAAGCTATGACAATGAGTGTCTCAGTCATTCAGGGAGGTAGGGAACTTTGACAGTGAGTGTCTCAGTCATTCAGGGAGGTAGGAAGCTATGACAGTGAGTGTCTCAGTCATTCAGGGAGGTAGGAAGCTATGACAGTGAGTGTCTCTGTCATTCAGGGAGGTAGGAAGCTATGACAGTGAGTGTCTCAGTCATTCAGGGAGGTAGGAAGCTATGACAGTGAGTGTCTCAGTCATTCAGGGAGGTAGGAAGCTATGACAGTGAGTGTCTCTGTCATTCAGGGAGGTAGGAAGCTATGACAATGAGTGTCTCAGTCATCCAGGGAGGTAGGAAGCTGTGACAATGGGTGTCACAGTCATTCAGGGAGGTAGGAAGCTATGACAGTGAGTGTCTCAGTCATTCAGGGAGGTAGGAAGCTATGACAGTGAGTGTCTCAGTCATTCAGGGAGGTAGGAAGCTATGACAGTGTGTGTCTCAGTCATTCAGGGAGGTAGGAAGCTATGACAATGAGTGTCTCAGTCATTCAGGGAGGTAGGAAGCTATGACAATGAGTGTCTTGGTTATTCGGGGGGGGTAGGAAGCTGTGACAATGGATGTCACAGTCATTCAGGAAGGTAGGAAGCTGTGACAATGAGTGTCTCAGTCATTCAGGGAGGTAGGAAGCTATGACAATGAGTGTCTCAGTCATTCAGGGAGGTAGGAAGCTATGACAGTGAGTGTCTCAGTCATTCAGGGAGGTAGGAAGCTATGACAATGAGTGTCTCAGTCATTCAGGGAGGTAGGAAGCTATGACAGTGAGTGTCTCAGTCATTCAGGGAGGTAGGAAGCTATGACAGTGAGTGTCTCAGTCATTCAGGGAGGTAGGAAGCTGTGACAATGAGTGTCGCAGTCATTCAGGGAGGTAGGAAGCTATGACAGTGAATGTCTCAGTCATTCAGGGAGGTAGGAAGCTATGACAGTGAGTGTCTCAGTCATTCAGGAAGGTAGGAAGCTATGACAATGAGTGTCTCAGTCATTCAGGGAGGTAGGAAGCTATGACAGTGAGTGTCTCAGTCATTCAGGGAGGTAGGAAGCTATGACAATGAGTGTCTCAGTCATTCAGGGAGGTAGGAAGCTGTGACAATGAGTGTCTCAGTCATTCAGGGAGGTAGGAAGCTGTGACAATGAGTGTCTCAGTCATTCAGTGAGGTAGGAAGCTGTGACAATGAGTGTCGCAGTCATTCAGGGAGGTAGGAAGCTATGACAGTGAGTGTCTCAGTCATTCAGGGAGGTAGGAAGCTATGACAGTGAGTGTCTCAGTCATTCAGGGAGGTAGGAAGCTATGACAATGAGTGTCTCAGTCATTCAGAGAGGTAGGAAGCTATGACAGTGAGTGTCTCAGTCATTCAGGAAGGTAGGAAGCATTTTCGAGAGGAATCACCAACATAACTTTATTTCGGTGTTTATTTGTCAGTGTTTGTATATCAGTGCAATTTTTTTATACTGTTTCATTATATCTGTCAGAAAAATCACATTTCATGTATTATTCACACGATAATGTGAAGAAGGAAATACGGCAGAGGTTATACATTATAAACAGCTATTTGGTACCTGAATCTGATTTTCTCCTTTCATGTGATTGTGGCTAAACAAAAGTACATTGAATCACACAACAATACACAGCATGTATGCATTTGATACATGACCCAATGATGCTTATCTTGAATCCAGAGACATGCATCACAATAGCATATCTCGTGTGCTTTCATTATTCTTTACACAAGGCATTAGTTTTATGAGATTGTTTCATTATCAAGAAGTATTATATAAAGATGTATTATATGTCAAGATAGAGAGTTGGACTTGTTGCATGCTTCAGAGCAGGTTAGCATGTCCCTATGTTGCATCCTTACCGGTTGTTATGTATGCATGTATAATTTGTCTATATAACAATACCTCCTTTCTCTACCTTCGGGGCTATTGAGCATTCGCTGAACCATGTCCAATTTAGATGTCATGTAAATGTTACATTTGACCAACTTCCATTGCGTGAAATTAAAGGCACATGAAAATGTTATTGACAATATCTGGGTCATCTCTTTAATATCTACACACAAATATGACCAAATCCACTAAGGTTTCTTGGAATCGATGTTATTGTTGTATTTTTGTTGAAAGTGGTGAAGAGAAAAACATCTGGTACCATTTGATATCTCTCTGATAGAATATATGCAGGGTTGTTATGAATGTGAGAATGTCAAGAGTTCTGTAGTTTCAAGTCATAGTCTGATGTGACTCTTAAAGGTGACCATCTGCAATAACCCACCTGTAACTTACACCTTTTACTGTCAATTTCACATCTGTAAAAAATAATTCTGGATATGTCATTAATAGCCAACCGAGGCACAATAATGTTTACAAATCAAAACATATCTGGTTCAAGGTGCAATGTCTAACGTTTTCCTAGCGTTATTACAGCTAGAGTTTAAACAAAAATGACTATTTTAATGTAATAAGCACAAAAAACATTTGGATGCACAAAACTTAAATAAGTTATTGTTACTACTACACAATTAGTTGCATGGAGATATAATAATGGTCCCCTGTGATAGTAAGGTACGATGCTGCCTGCATGACATTTACTACACAGTGGAGTATCATCAAGATTTAATGTGTTCTGAGATACATGTAACCATTATGATATAATAGTGAATCAGGTCCCTGTTACAATGGGAAACTGGTCGGTTTGCTCAATATATTGTCTTTAGAAGATATGATTACATCATGAAGATACTGTTCTATATGTTTGCGCAATCATCTGAAATGGCCATTCCAATTTACGAAATTGCCATTCTAGTTTTGGTCAATGCCGTCAATAGTGAGTCACGTTTCTGCTTGATCTTACAAAGAAATAAATTACTGGTGTTTATCCCTATGTCTTGTCTTGGAAACAGATAAATGTGGGGCAATAAAGGTCAAATGGAGGTCAATCTATTTCCTAGAATTACATTTCCGGTGACAGATGGACAGTTTAAGCAATGTTTTTAATCCTGTTTCGGGAGTCTTGGTCACAGAGAGTTTCTTCCCTGTAATTTGGTCTTCGTTGCCTTACCATTTTCTACTTAAATAACACAACACATATACTAATCACATGCATCTAACATTTACTTCTGAGACTTTTCCAGCGATCACGTTTTCTCCTGCAATGTCTGAAAATCTATCTGAAGAGCAAACTTTCAATACCTGGTAGACAATTGATAAATGAGTTACCGTGAGTAAAGCAATCAGTGAGTTTGGCCAATGTTAGGGGCATGAGTCTGTCCATCTGCTACAAGTCATGCTAACATCCATTATCCACATGATCTACATGATAAACATGTAGTACATAGCTCACAATGCCATTGCTCATCCAAAACAATCAGCTAGACATTGCTTCTTTTTGTGATCACTCTAAATAAAGGTCCGCCCTGCCAAATGTTACAAGACATGAAAATATCAACAAAATGTTCCTTAAACATGTGAGGGCTCCATCATCAATCCTGACTTTTCACATTTATCTTACCTTGACGTCTTTTTTTTGGTTTTAGTCTCACAATCTTATCTCAATGTCTGTCTAAATGTTTAAATATCTCTCAAAAGAAATAACAATGTGTGGAGAATATTCTGTAATACGATAACCGCCATTAAAATTGAAAACTTCAAACCAATCACTTTATTGATGAACCATACATTACCAAAGCTATTAATATCAAAAGGTCAATTGACTTTATATCATGGAAAGCTATCCTTACAGGTCTTGAATAATACATCACGGGTCCTTGATTAGTTAATGCTGAACAACATAATGTTCTAATTAGCAATCACCGCCTTTAAACATGCATATGTGAAATTTAGCTCTAACAACTTTTTATAGATCAATTTGTCAAGTGAAACAAGTTGCTTTTTATTTTTTAATCATTTGTACCATCTGATAAAATAGAATATCTGTTGAATATAAAACATTGAAATTATTATAAAATTTACACATAAACATTACATAACAAATATGTCAATATCATTTATAAACAGCTCTTTGTGTACAACTGTTTTCAATTAAATGTTTTTTTTTTGACAATAATAAACATGTTAATTGGTTTTTAATGTAGCATAATGCCAACCTGCTTTTTACGACCTTGACCAAGGGGTGACTTACTGAAAGAAAGTATTAAAACTAAAAACATGCAACTGTTCATGGTTAGAATATGAAATCAGCTTCAATAAACGCCTCTCCTCATTAATTCACGCTATGTTTCACAATAACGCCGAGAAACCCTCAGGATTGGATGGGCAAAAACATGCAAACAAAAGAAGATATGAACAGTGAAACACGTAAATTGCAGTGGTTGGTGCAGGAGGTCTCCTTTCTATGGTTTGGTGAGTCCTCGGGGCTTTCATGAAATCATGACCAGTCTTATCATAGTCTTTACTTTCTTTCTTGAGGCTATTCATTTCTGTGCATTGGGGTCAAGATGCAGATGTAATCACTAAAAAGACAATAATAGCTGCATATCTATAACGTGCTTTCTTGGTATTTTTGATTTTACACACTTTACACCTAATATATATAATATGTTAATAATATGAGATATCTTGTTAACTTATTGGTGAATTGCGCATACATAAAGTCAAACACTATATTGAAATTGAATACATTGTGAAATGACATGTTAACTGAAATCCAGTATTTGGTCATTGACCCCTGATGAATCATATATTATAGATCATAGATGAGAAATAATGATAAAAAGGTGATGTTGTGATTGTTGTCACCAAAACAATCTACGATTGTAACTTTTATGGATACTTGTGTCCGAACAGACCTGTGACTCGGGGCGTACATATAAGTATTGTGTATTTTTATCAATTTGATTTGAAATGATCAAATTAATCCAATTTAATGTACTGGGAATTACTATAAATTGCAGTTTTCCCTCATAAAAATCAGAAGATAGTCACGATTGTTAGGTTTAATAGCCTCCTAAATTTACTGGATCTATGCATGCATTCACTATGTGCAAAAAGTGTCTGAGAATTGACGCAGCTGCTGAAGTGGCCCGGGAAGTCCAGAGGTTGTCCAGCGGAGAACACAGGTGGGCAGACAGGTGGGGCAAGCCGGGATGAACTTTCTCTATGATTTACCTTTTTGACGCCCAATTAGGACCGAGTGGACATGACGAGAACAAAGAAACCCCGCCTGCGATTTGTCACGATGGCACGCGCCAGCACGTGGCCAGTCTGCGAGAGTCACGTGACCAAATCAACAGCCATAAGGTGATTACTGTCACAAGAATATTGGGCCCTGGTTGGCTTAGGCTGTTATTTTATTGCATTAACATTTAAGCCGTCTTTTTCAAACCAGATCATCCTCAAACCAACAAGATGCGCTAAAGACCTGATAAGTCTATAGAAATTTAAGTTGTACCTCTAATCTGGTCTACAATATACAATGTATGATCTGAGAGCAATAATAAAAATATATTGTTATATTGCTCTCAGGTATGATGAAACCAAACTCTAATTAACTCGAAAGTGTGATGTTTTATTCAAGTGAAAAAAATCAGTAAACTTAATCGTGTTTTTATATTCTATAAATGAACGACCCCATAGGGAATTGAAGAAAAATGAGGTATCTCATAAAAAATATTTTAATAAAAATCAAATTATCCTCATTACTCTCTTTATGTTTGGAAATATCTCGATTCAGATCAATCAGATCAACTTTAAGAAGGAAAAATATAAATGCCACAAGCCCGCATCAGACATTTGATTTCAGATTTGACACTTTTGCAACATATAATTACTCCCTCCGATCTGTCTATTCCTAGACACTTCCATTCAGAGAAGGTACATGAATGGTGATTAGCTTTATTCTAGATCCCAATAATTATTGTGAAGCCATTAGTTTGCCTTATCCAATGAAATAAGATATCTTAAGGCCATTACTGGGTCCGTCAATTAAGGTGAGTTAATTATCATAATGACCTTTACAATGAGAAAGTTGTTGGCTTGCAAATTTAATGACTGTACCTGATCCGGTAGATTACAGCCATTGCTTTAACCATTAAGGCTTTTAACACCAGTGGGGGTATTGTTGTGCCTTGTTTAAGAGTGATCAATGGACTTCCGCTGGTTTACATGTTCCTACGCTTATGACAGGAGACTTCAACGCGCGAACAACCCACGGAGTTTTGGATCACGACAATGCAACTTTTGCAGCATCCGGAAAGTGGCGCTTCCTGTCCGAAGTTGGCAGGTGCCATAAACCGTACCATCTCCCTCTGGTCATCAATCGCAGCACCCTTTATTATCTGCCATATTTACTTTACAATAGAATTGTTGTTGTGTCTCAATTATCTTCATTAACGTAGTCATGAGCATGTTAAAGTCTGCAAAGACCACTGCACAACGGGGCACTAATACTGTTCAAACAGGCACAAGACGCGCCTTCAAACTTATGCTGAAAGGTAATTTGACAATCAAGTTGTTGGTGATTTACTGTGAAGCCGAGAAAAATTCCCCAAAGCTGATTGTTATATGCGTGCTTCAGGTTTCTGTCAGATAAGTGCCCCATCCTGGACAATAGGTGGACACGCTTGGCATGTGGCATTGTGGCTGGAAATATGTCAGTGAGTCTCCCTTACTAACTTAGGCCTCAGTTTCTTTCTGAAATTTATGGTCCCTTTTTTATATATCCACTATCGTCAGAAAATTCGTTTATATACAATTTTTTGTTTAAGATGAAAAAGATCATTTCAGCTACCGCATCTGTTTGCAATGATTGTTTCATTTTTGTTTTGTTTGTTGCAATTTTGTTTAATTGTTGTATCTTGCGTTATTTCTTTACTTTCTGTTTTGATTCTTATTGTTCCCGTCCCCCTAAAAAGGACGCACCATGCCCAGAAAACAAGCGTTTATCTCACTCAGCGGTGTTATCAAGGCGGACGTATGTAACCACTAATTCCTCACTATTAGGACGATTGAACATCCAATTAATTATTATAATAGCACTACTTTCTTAATAATGGCATTATTACTGCTTAGAACAATATATTGCATCATTTACAATATCTTCATTATTCTATCATGAATGACATAATATACCAAGTAATATCAACTTGTCTCGTTCGTTAAATGTAAATATTAGATTATCGTTGCAATACCACCAAATGAAGGTTGGCAGTCGGCAACTCATACCATGTTGAAAATCCAATAAGTGACATAAATGCATCTTACTTGGTTACAGGTCAGGTGTGAGAGGGGACCATGTACCAGGAAGATCACCATATCAGTCAACAAAAAATGGCAATAACAAAATATAACATCCATTCACCAATACATTATATTCCAGATATTCATGGGTAAAAAAAAACACAAAGTACAATAAAACATGTGATTTATATTAAACAATGTGATGTCGTCAATGCCTTCCGTCCCCTCCCAATTTACAACTTACCCCCCCCCCCCCCCCCCCCCCCAAAAAAAAAAAGAAAAAAAAGAAGAAGGAATTGATGTTAATTTCCTGGCCTTACATACACCCATTCAATGGAATATATGTGTGCATCAAGACTAGAAATGAAGATGTAATATACCTATGATATGGTCTTTAAGTGCAGGAATCCCCTTCCTTACTCCCCTCGGGAAGCTACTGAACACGCTTCTGAATCTTCAAACTTGAGAATAACGCCTCTGACAGCTACACGTAGTTTTGCATTTAAATTATCCCACCTAAAAAATCCCGTAAGTTAAAATGAATCATCGCCGAGATAATTCAGTAATTTACACACTTTATACTCATATAGCCCCTCATTTTGCCATTTTTATCATGCACCTGAACGCATCATTTGGTTGAGATGTGACACACTTCCACGTCACAAATCATAAAGAACTGATAAAAATAGCTGTTGCTTTGACAATTACATAGTTATTATCTGACACCGTTGGTTCTCAACACACCATGTCCCCACCATACCCCGCCAGATGGCGCACAAATCGCTGCCACACGCCACGAGTTGACCGATTTCTGAAGACAATAACTGGGAAGATTGGCCCATCATCTTTTTTTATCATTTGCTGTAATATAAGAGTCATGCAATGAAATAATTATATCAGAACCTGGTAAATGGTAAATGGTCCTAGGATCAGACAGAGAGGGTATGCTCAGTACCCCTCACCTACTCCCCAGACTGGGGGCCAGGTAGGGTATGATCAGTACCCCTCATCTACTCTCCAGACTGGGGGCCAGGTAGGGTATGATCAGTACCCCTCACCTACTCTCCAGACTGGGGACCAGGTAGGGTATGATCAGTACCCCTCACCTACTCCCCAGACTGGGGGCTAGGTAGGGTGTGATCAGTACCCCTCACCTACTCTCCAGACTGGGGGCCAGGTAGGGTATGATCAGTACCCCTCACCTACTCTCCAGACTGGGGGCCAGGTAGGGTATGATCAGTACCCCTCACCTACTCTCCAGACTGGGGGCCAGGTAGGGTATGATCAGTACCCCTCACCTACTCTCCAGACTGGGGGCCAAGTAGGGTGTGATCAGTACCCCTCACCTACTCTCCAGACTGGGGGCCAGGTAGGGTATGATCAGTACCCCTCACCTACTCTCCAGACTGGGGGCTAGGTAGGGTGTGATCACTACCCCTCACCTACTCTCCAGACTGGGGGCCAGGTAGGGTATGATCAGTACCCCTCACCTACTCTCCAGACTGGGGGCTAGGTAGGGTGTGATCAGTACCCCTCACCTACTCTCCAGACTGGGGGCCAGGTAGGGTGTGATCAGTACCCCTCACCTACTCTCCAGACTGGGGGTCAGGTAGGGTATGATCAGTACCCCTCACCTACTCTCCAGACTGGGGGCCAGGTAGGGTATGATCAGTACCCCTCACCTACTCCCCAGACTGGGGGCCAGGTAGGGTATGATCAGTACCCCTCACCTACTCTCCAGACTAGGGGCCAGGTGGGGTATGATCAGTACCCCTCACCTACTCCCCAGACTGGGGGCCAGGTAGGGTATGATCAGTACCCCTCACCTACTCTCCAGACTGGGGGCCAGGTGGGGTATGATCAGTACCCCTCACCTACTCTCCAGACTGGGGGCCAGGTAGGGTATGATCACTACCCCTCACCTACACTCCAGACTGGGGGCGAGGTAGGGTATGATCAGTACCCCTCACCTACTCTCCAGACTGGGGACCAGGTAGGGTAATATCAGTACCCCTCACCTACTCTCCAGACTGGGGGCCAGGTAGGGTATGATCAGTACCCCTCACCTACTCTCCAGACTGGGGGCCAGGTAGGGTATGATCAGTACCCCTCATCTACTCTCCAGACTTGGGGCTAGGTAGGGTATGATCAGTTCCCCTCACCTACTCTCCAGACTGGGGGCCAGGTAGGGTATGATCAGTACCCCTCACCTACTCTCCAGACTGGGGGCCAGGTAGGGTATGATCAGTACCCCTCACCTACTCTCCAGACTGGGGGCCAGGTAGGGTGTGATCACTACCCCTCACCTACTCTCCAGACTGGGGGCCAGGTAGGGTTGGTAGGTATCATCGGCCCTTCATATTGGGGCCCAGGTAGACTGTGGGCCAGGGTATTAGAAGTAGGGATTTTTTTTTTAAATAATCACTGATCAACGATATCAATCATTTTGCCATAATTCAATATTTTATTGCTGGATGTCTAATAAAGATACGCACCGATTTCTTTTATTAATAAAGCGACACACATGCTATAATTAAGACCATAAAACTAATCATGAACATCGGGTTTTTTATGTGAATTTCTATTTTAAAATGTACGCCATATGTGCATGCTCTTCGTTGCATGATGATGGGAAACGGAGGAAAAACATCTAGAATATCAAGATCTAGAACTATACAGACAACAATGAGAACATAACCAAACTGCTTAAATTATAGAGTTTCATCGAAGGTCGTAAATTTATGTTTTATGATGTTATTGCAAAGACAGACGACTTTTTTTTTGGGGGGGGGGGGGGGAAGATGGAACAAAAAAAGATGATACTTATCAATGACATTTAACAGTCTGCTCACCTCATTCAATAAAAAGATTGGCATTAAAAATGATCAACTTAAATGATCACTTTTTCCCTCAAGGTTGGCAGTCTCAGCGTATTTCAAATCTGGTGGTCTCACCTTTTTTTCACTCTCCTCCAAAAGCTCCCCCACTCCATGAATGAAAAATGGTCCTCCCCTAGAGCTTAAACCTCAAAATATCATAATATTCAATAACAGAGAAAATAAAGATCTGACTAGTATTTTGTGTAAACTTTAATTAGAACGCATTTAATCCCATGCCCAGCGGTTTACCATAAGTCCAAATAATTGATGAAAATCACTTTGATGCCCCAGGGGGAAACATTTAAGTGGTCACTCAAACCCAGCAGAGCAGCCCGGGTGGAAATCTGTGAAGGAAGATCATGGAAAGTCTACCATATTGGATATTCAGGAGTGTGCAATTATAGGGGTATTGATCGGTACGAGAAATATCATAATGGGTTCACCTGTACGGAATGAAGTATCTGAGAATGGAACTCATTCTCGTGGTTTTGACTCATAATCAAGTCTTTGATGTTTGGTGAAAACATTAGGAGTTTATCACACCAATAAATAGACCTCATCCAGTCGGATTATTTATGGATTCTCCTGCTTATTATTTCAGATTGAGAATTTCTTGGTATAATTTTTTTTTTTTTTTTTTTTTTTTTCATAAATTTATATGAACATAAATTCCATTACGTATTACAATTGTATTGAACGGGAGATTGTTTATAAATATTTTCCCTTTATCTTTTATGTTGTAGTATGATTTTTGGAAGCGGTATAAAATCCCGTTCTTAACCCTAAGGCCTTAACGGACTAGCCTATCTAAATATTTTGGATTAGCAAGACTAACTATTTTTTTCTTGACTAGCTATATAGTGTATCTCCATACAGAATAAATATAGTCATATAACTTCGTTCATCGATTTTATCCCTTAATATTGCTTGGCAACATTTTGGTGTAATTATTTGAAACTTTAACGATCTCCACCACATATTTCAGAAATGACTGACAATAATTCTGTTGTGAAAATAAAATGTTATATATAGCCTCATTATAAATTATAGATCCCAATTTGATTTGCCATCCTATCTATGATAGTATGATAAAACGTATCGCAGACAATTGTCAGTGTCACATTTTAAGTGATCGAAATTCCTCGAGACAAATTGTTGCAACCCTTGAGTAGTAGACATTTGATCTCTGTCACACCATATTATCCCCACATGATCAATATTTTCATTTCCGTCAGTGAACTTCGGGTTTTTTTCCTCGCCAGGTTTGATCCCGATTCCCAACGGCAATCGACGTGACCGCCCGATGACCCAGTGACCCGGCGCCCTACTGACCCACTGCGTGTTTTTCTTTGCGCCTGTAAACAAAAACAGCGCACAACACGTGTGCACGAGCCACAACTCGCGATTATATCGACTTTGCTGTGAAACTGATAGCAAAGTTAGTATGCGATATAAGGTTTTCTAACAAAGGCCCACACAGAAACCATAAAAAGTTGTGTATGTTTAGGCTAATAATGCTTTAAGTTTTTTTCACACTATTTCTGTTTTGCTGTCGGTGAACTTTTCAACCAGAGATTTACATTTTTTTTGTATTTGGAATTTGTTGTGTAATTCTATTAAAAACTTTGATTGACAAGTGAATGTAACAAAACTGCCTAAAATGTAACAACCATTGATAAGCCGACCTTCTGAAGTGTAACAAAAAGATATTTCAAAGCAACAATTGTGACAATACATTTGAAAACAAAATTTCCATAAAAACAATGTAACAATACACGAGTGAAGTGTACTAATAACGCGCACTTTTGTATCAGTCTTTCTGATTGGACAATGATGTGTATAATCCATAGTTGATTGACAGGTGGAGACAACTGGAGAAAATTCAGTGAAGGGGAATCAACGAGAATCACCACGCACCACGTGATAGGCATTGGATATGAACCATCGTGTTTATGGGTGTGAACAAATCTTTTCACACTATATGTAATGATATGTAATGACAGTAATGACTTTATCATTGTTCTCAGATTACACAATATTATATAGAGACTTGTCAAATTGAGATATCTTAAAACGTGGCTGTTCAAAAGTATAATTAAGCCCGCTATTAATGCAAAATAAAAAGGAAGAACTCGTGTTAAGAATTGTTTTAATTAACCATGTAAAATGTATAATAATCAGCAAACAATAAAACAAAAAATCCCCCAAACTACTACAAGGTAATCATATCATTAGTTCCATCAATTTTAGCATTCCTGTTAAAGTAAGTTTCACTCGCCTCTTTCGTGGACATGCAATCGGTCCGTATCGAATGAAAGAAAATGAAAAATGTGTTCTTATTTACAAAGTACCTTGACCAAAATTGCAGAGCTCAGTCAACAGAAGTGGTGCTCCATATATAATACTAAAGGAAAATAATGAAAGGAAACAAATCAGAAAGAAGGTAATAAAACAAACATTTAAACAAATAAACAAAAAGAACACAAAATTAAAACATATTAAGACTTAAAAACAAACAGATCAAAACAATCATTGCATTCGTGTGGGATTGTTGGAATTATCGTTGTTTATATTTTTTTATTTATGTTTATTTTGGTATTTGAATGAATTTTATGGCACAAATGTATGCAAAGGTAATCTGGAATATGTAAATTGATTTATTATCTCTCAGGTACGATTGCTGCTCATCAATCAGATTTAAGCGTCTTATTCATGTTCTCATTGTCCGAATCACACCAAATTTGAAAATTTGAATTAAACCAACTCGAGATTCCTTGTAGTCAGTTCGGGAGCATCTCTGAGCAATGTGAACCAAGCACGCATCGATTACACTACACTTCTTCGGTTAGTGTATTGGTCACACAGTCCCTTTTTGATATCCACTGTCTGACATAGAATGGGACTATTCCTGTAACCAAAAAAAAAAAAAAAAAAAGATAAACCTTTCACAAAATACAATTGCATCCCATCGCTGTCACTTAACAAAAAAAATTTGATCTTAATCAGACCAGTCACTTGAAACATTGGTGTACGTGTTTAAACCTGCTAAACCCCCCAAAAAACAAGTGAGTGCCCGTGCACGGAGTCAGGTAGGCATTCCATCCCAAACCAGACACCCCGATTCCCGGTCTTCACATTTCATTGTCTCCTTTCATACCTTTTAATACAAAACTGGCATGCATATGATAAAATATATGCATTCATACAGTACTTTTTTCCTGCAGAGGCATCGTATTAGCCTACGTGTCTGTTTTGTTTTGTTGTGGGTAAAAATCAATATTTTGCCGGATCAGCTGTAGCCAAACCAGCTGACTGCTTTTCCACAACCCATCTTTAAGCATGCCCTGCACATCCCACGGTGAGGTGGCGACACCACGCGGAAATATAACCGCCGCTGAAAATGCTAATCGCAACATTACATCATCGTTGTTGTCGTTCCAAAAATATATCTCCTTTGTATTTTTAGATAACTATTTTTACCACACACATTTATTTTGTATGGCTATCATTTTCATTTTAAACTATTAATATATGACAGCTATATATCCATACGAATGAGGTGTGATAAATAAATTGTAAAAGGGATAAGGAATATGTTTTTCAATAACCATCTATGCAGGGTTGTAATATGATCTAGATATTCGCAAACCATAGTGCCAGGGATTGACCAAGCTTAGCTTCAACATGATTTGGCTGGCCAGAAGAAGGAACATTCTACCATTTGAGATAAAGGGGATGACAGACAGCGGGGCGGGTTGGCATCCAAATTCTCCCTGACTCTCCCCACGTAGAATCCGACACTTCAATAATATTGACAATAGGCTCATCTCTCTCCTTAGGTATAAGTATTTATATTCCTAATTCAGCTATTTTCTGTGTCTATTTATTGTAGGCTTGTGTTGATTTGGGGTAACATGTACTGATACATTTTATTGACTTCAGTAATTAACTGGCATTTAAAATAACCTGTACACTGGTTTCGACGAGCTCTCCTTTTTCACATGCATAAGCTGTTTTCCGCAAAATCCTAAGGAGAAAAAAAAACAAAAGAGTTTTTTCCTGTTTTGTTCTTTGGAATGGAAACAAGACGGGGTAAAAACACCACGTGTGTCCATATGCTCTTCAGTTCTGTTGTTTACCAAGTTCCCAGCACCCCGGCTTGTGTCAGCAAGCCCTGAGATGTCGGGGGTGTGTGGTGAGTGAAGCCCGCGAGGTCGTATTATCTGGGGCATCGCAGGGGGGTAGCAGAGAGTGGGAGGGTAAATGAGAGGGGTGATGAGTAACACTCACCTTTTTATGCTCGATCCGGGGCTAAAATCCCGCGGTTTTCACAGCGGTTGTAAACAAGCGAACGCATCTGTCGTTCGTGCACACGTGTGTTCCCTTTCACACTGATGCATGTTCGTCAAAACAAACTGCGTCGTAGAAAATACTAGAAAACACACGAATCTCTTTCAAAAAAGAAGTTAAAGGCGTTTAAAATAAAATTGAACCATGTTTCTCTTGTAGCGAGATATTGGACCGAAAATTCTTGCTTCAATGACTTTTTTTGAGTGGGATCTTTGCATGGCTAGAAAAAAAGTTAAATAAACATTGTAGTTAAAGTAGTATTAACTTACGATGATGAGAAATCTCGTGTCACACAATATGTCAAACATGTACATACAAGTACACTGTGGTCTTGTAGTTGTGACTGGAACCTTTCATTATTTAATTCTAGAGTTTGTTATCACTAAAGCTTTAGGTGGGGGGAGGGGGGGTGGGGAACTGTTGTGAGATGGTAGTAGGCCGTGCTTGAAATCCCAGATCTTTACAAGAAAAATACGTTTTCCTGTTGCATTTTGTTCATTTTATCAATACATGTAGAATAATAAATGATATATTCACGATAAAGATTAATAAATCATGAGATATTAATCTGTGGGCATCGATGGTTTTAATGCAGCTTTTTATATAAGCAATATAAATCTGTCATTTTTTGTTTGGATTGTTTATTTCACTGATTTCTACTTCTCAATGAACCGCAGACGTTATAACTTTGTCCTAAATCGAAATCATTGAGCTGGACGTTAAAGAAAAAACCTATCCTTTTATAACTTGTTCTGTGCAAAATGCAAACGTGCACATATTGGGAGTTGAATCATGCATCATGCATGCAGGCGAATGTTCCACGTGGCGGTGAATCATGGACCACGTGTTTTTCTACACTCATGCTTGCGCGCGGCGCGCGTACTCTCTTCGCCGTCCCCGCGCCATTCACATCGCCTCTCCCATTCATAAAATACGACTCCATTTCCCGCGCAAAGACCATTCTCGCTATTTCAACCAAAATAAGTTTTTTTTTTCTTTTTAAACTACGCCATGATTTAAAATTGTGTTGAGTTGATTAATTGCGTTATCTTAATGTTAATGTGTATTGTGCAAAATAAATGAAAATAATTTTATTTTCAATTGGATCTGTTATGTATTTGGAATAAACATTGGTGGAGTTAAAATGGGTTCATCGATCTTCCACGGTTTTTTGCCAACTGCAATTTGGACCAAAAACTCTTGAGAAATTATCACAATGCATATTGGTCCTGCTTATGAACTTCCACTCAACATTTTGGAAGTAAACTTAATGAAATTTTGGTACCTGCGAGTAGGATTTGTTGACATGATTCATCATTTCTTGAATCTGTGTGAAGCTTGCATTTTATGAACAGCATACCTTATTATTTACAAATTAAAAGATAAAATCAATGTGAGCCATACTTGTATTTGAAAGTAACTCTTGGCTGAAGGATTTCATGATTAAATCTTGTGTACAACTCACAAACATGTGCTCAGCTCAAACATAGCCCCGCACTTCATGCATTCAGATGGCCAAACCTTTTCACCGCGCTACACGTGGTTTTACCAGGCCCATGGCGATCGGTGGCAAAATGCCGGCCGGCGAACAGCGGAAACACTGCACAGTATATTTTAGCTCTTAGGGAAAATGTCCAAAATGCAACTCCTGACTCCAAAAAATACTTGAAACCATTGCCAAACAAACCAAAGATCGTGGTAGAATTTGAAGGAGCAATACTTCGCTACCCAAACATGTGGCCAAGCTGTGGAAACTACAATCACAAGCGGTCTATTTTATTCCCGGCTTGTGGCGTGACATTTTTCAGGCTCAACATATGAGTTGCAATGCAATCGCCTTATCGCAAACATTAACCGGGTTTCTGGCCAATCACGGACTAGGATGTTTTAATGAGGTTACGATTTGACATTATTTCTGACCAATCAGAGACGTATCCAGAGCATGTGGCAGAGTCTTTGTTTACACGGTGGACCAATCAGAAGGTGAGTGAGTGATTTCATTCCCGGGCACGAGCCACGCCCACCCAATGCAAAGATCAAAACAAGCCGGCCACGTTGTTTATCACCACTGTCCAGCAAGGAAGGTGCAGAGAGCGAGAGAGAGAAAGAGAGTAAATGCTTGAAAAGAAGACATAGAAAGAACCAGTGAGTTTACCAGATATTTGGTGTGGAACATTCCGAGTTGCAGCAGAAATGCCGCAAAATCGCCATGTCCGTGCCATCCAAAGGCATGAAGAGAGACAATTTCACCCAGTGAGAAATTACCACCAAAACAACCACCACGAGGAGAATGCTGAAAATCGGGACCCGAACACTTCTTACTGTTGTGTTCCACAGGGATGTGATAGATATTTTGAGGAACCGATTCACGTGAACGATCCACATGATGCTGTCAAAGTATTTTGCAACAACGAAAATTGCACGGTGGGGAGGTGGATGCACGGTGCGTGCTTCCAAGAGTGGCAGCAACACGTCCTGTCCTACCTGCGATCGTGCGGCCGGGCCCGGAGCTGGAGTGAGAAACAGCGGTTGCAGAATCTGTGGACGAAGAAGGGCTACGACCTAGCGTACAAGGCTTGTGATTGCAAGTGTGGAAGGGGGCATCTTAGGAAAGATCTGGACTATGTAGCGCCTCCTAAAGTGGAGGACAAAAGGCAGAAAAGGAATAAACAAAAGGTGCAAAATAACCAAGCAATCCGACCCACCCTCCAAGGCAAGAATACGGCCGCTAACAACAATAACAACAACCCGCCGATGACGGCCGGGAGCCTCGCTAATGGCGGTAGCGGCTGCGGCGGCGGTAACTCCGGTCCCAACCACGGGATCCGGCCTCAACTCCGGGTGCGGACTTCAAGCTTCTCCAGCACCGGTTCCAGCCCACCAAGCTCGGCCGGCACCCCTCCACTTACCCCCGGCGGGCCCAAGAAATCCAAGTTCGAGTTCTTTGCCGATCCAGCCCAGGCTTCGGCGGGGAACATCTTCCGGCGCCGGGAAGACTACACGGCGTTCAACTGCCTCCCCCGGCACCAACAAAACCCGTACCACATCAAGATGGAAGACGAAGGTCCTTACGGGAACGACGAGATCCGCTGTTTTGTGCTGTCCAACCTCAGCACACATCAAGTAACCCAGGTGAGGTGCGTGTCCTGTCACTTGGACATGCCCGTGTTTGACCGCTATCCTCTGATTGACGGCACTTTTTTCCTCTCCCCGGTGAGATATAACACCGACCTGCAAGTCCTGTCGGACTCGAAGCTGCTCTACCTGAACGCCGTGTGCATGCGGTGTTTGGAGGGCTCACGGAACATCAGATGCCAGGCGTGCCGCAAGCCGTGGACCGGCTCCACGCTGGTTCTTGGCACCATGTACCAATACGATATCTTCGCTTCCCAACCCTGCTGTGCTTTTAGAACGGCCTGCAAGAACTGTAAGCGGCCCATGTTGGACCCGGATTGTGGATTCCAGTTTTACAGCGAGTACAGTCGCCAGTTCGAATGCCCTCACTGCAGATGTAGAGACTATCACTTCATCAAACCAATTAATGAAACCTTTTTCATCAAACAACCTATATGCAAGTTTTAAAGATGGTGAACTCTAGATAATTTCCTTCGTGAACATTGTTGCTGTGTGTTGAAAAAACATTTATATATATATATATATATATATAAATATATATATACCCTTGTGAAATGTATAAACAGTTTCCCTGACATTCATCACATCAAATCATCACCTTTCAGACATTTTTTTGCATCATAGATATCAATGTACATGTTGACATTCTAGGAATTGGATGCAGTTTTTGCAATGGATTTAGCAACCAACAGTTTGTGAAAAACATAATCAAGCTTTGGGAATAATCTCAATTTTGGATGATTTTGCCATGATATATATATATGTCCTGTGTATGCATTTATACCTTATATCAACTACGGACTATACGGGATCCAATCGCATACTGTGTACAACATTTGATTCAACATCTGCATATGTTAACCTGTACAAAAAGGTCTTGTTTAAGATCAACTAATACGATTTGCAGCATCAGAATGGCGATTAACAGAACACATTTTATATTTTATTTGGATGGAAATACATCATAAAGGACAGAAGATGCGGGTGGGACAGATATTAGGCTTGAACTCGACACGAGATCTCAACAGTATGCAAGTGAGTGAGTGCATGGCGCAAAGTGTGGAATAAATAATTTCCATTTGGTACAGAGAAAAGGTCATTTTTTTGTATTTCTAATCTTAGGTCTTTTTGTATTTCCATGTGTGCTTTCACTTTTGTGTCCTTAATATGACTATTATTTGGGTTTTTGTGACTATGATTAATGATCACAAGGATTTGATTAAAAACAAAATCAGTGGCAGTTTTTGTAAAAAGAGAAAAACTATGCATTTTTTTGTGAACTTTTCTTGCTATCTGCCTGCCAAAACCATCACATATGAAATATGTCAAAAATGCTATTTTATCATTCAGTGCCAGAACAATAGGAAATGTATCAAAATTGTGCTATAAAAAGCTCAAGGTCCTGTGAAATCCAGGGTCTTGGCAACCGAAAATTACAATGTAGCATTTATTTTGGTTATTCTGTTTCTATTTAAAAAATACTATCATCACAGTATGGTGATGTGTAAAATATATTTTCTGAAAATTTATGATTTGCATATAATCTTGTATGATCTTGCTGCTTTGCAAATGATTTATGAGCAAGTTGGCAGTGTTGCACTGTTGGCCTGGTTGATTTCAGTTTGAACCAGCTGCTATAGTCTGTTTCATCAATAACTGTAGCCCAACTATAGTTGGTTTCAAAGATACATTGCGTGTTGATTTCTTTTTTTCTTCTATTTTTGGGCACAAGCTTGCTGTTTTCAGAACATGACATGACCAGGCCTGTACAAGATTTTGTAAGATATCTATGATGATTCCCTTTGGAAATCAACAGAGATTGGCACAAATTTCACATCAAGATTATTATTATTAATCCTTGGCAGGAGATGCAGGAAAATGAAGCAAGGAAAATTTGCCTGGGCTCTACCTCAGTATTGCATATAAATGATAGTTTTTGAAGAGTACAACCAACAATTGGGACTTTGTTCATAAAATTATAGATCAGCATATAGTTTTATACAGCTCAATACACACTGCAAGGTGAAGATCTGGTTATATTGGTTTTCTGCAGAATACTAGACCCCATTTCTTGACCATGGCAGCGAGTCAGCTGTTGTGCATACATTATGGCATCCATGGCTCATTCTTTGCAATATAACATTTAGGGCAGATATGATCCGTGTCATTTTCAACCTCCAGAGAAATATCCTGAAGAAAACCAGGCTGGGAGTTTGATTATGCCGAGAGATTGTAAAAAGTGGGATGATATTATCAAGCAGCTTACAATGGCAGCAGACTTCTCAAATGATGGGTTATATTTTTTTTTCTCCTTAAATATTAAACACATATATGATGTTGTGTGTATATGTTGTACAGATCTAGGAAATTATACCACAGGTGCTTACTTAATGAATATAATCTATTTTACACAACATCTGGGGGTGTTTATGTGTTTATATAACCTTGCACACGATGAGCGTGAATTTTGATACAGTCCCTTTGTATTTGTGCTGACATCTCAGAACAAATGGAAACTGCAATTCCTCATGTTAACTGTCATGATCAAGATTGGCCATCCTGGGAAAGTTGTTTATTTTGAACAGAAATGCATATCTTCATGAAAAATTTGCAGAAAAGTTAACTAAGCACATTGTTATTATACAAGAAATAACATGATCTGAGGCTTGTGGTGTGTATTTGGTTTTCACTTTATTAAACTGCAGGTTGTTTAAATATATTTTGTTTCAAGAAACAGATGTAGTTATATTCTGCGGTCATCATGTTTGTTTTGTAAGGAGGAGAAATCGTAACACTATGCTTGAGGCAGGTGCGAGCTGTACACATATTACCCAAGAAACAAGATTAAGGCAAATGGGTCGCACACAAACTTGGCATCATGATGGCCGCAGTTGTAACACACATGCTGTGGACTGGTGAACTCATTTGTATCAATAAGTGTAAAAGAAATTTGCATGTGTGAAAGGAAACGACTGAAATGAACCTAATGATGGTGTATAGGACCATATGTACTTGGATTTTTTTTTTCAAAACCCTTTGAAATCTTTCCCATTCCATCGACTGTGTGCACCTGGTGGCATCACGTTTTTGATATATTTCAAAAGATTTATTATATGATATGTAGGCAAAGTTAATGTATGATGGAAAAATAAGACTATTACGAGCAGCTGATTTCTGGACTAAATATCTTGGAATATTTTTGGTTTTCAAGTTTTGCATGGAGTGAAGAATAAACTTTTTTTTTTTAAACAGTAATTTATTTTGCAATTGCCTTGGCAATTAAAGAGCAAATCCTGAAAACAAGAAATATTTTTTCAATAATTTGTCCATATTTTGTTGAATGGGAAGCACGGTGAAAAGTACATTGTGATAAACTTGTGTTACTTTGAAAGTGTTAGAGACTGGAGCAGTTCAGTTAGTATTTGGTTATTCAGAATGTGCCCATGTAGGGTTTGGTCAACCCAAGATGTTTGATCGTTACAAATGGCACATGCCAGAAAACTGTAATTTTGTATTAAAAAATATCATCATCATCATCATAATTATATAAAATTGTACATTCAAGTTATATATGTGTATGTTTTTGATTCAAAAGAATGACTGAAAGTGATGGCTTAACTAGACAAAGATCACAAATCTGGCACCATTGTTGCTTAATATGAAACAAAAGTTGCTTAAAAAAGCAGAGGTCTGATTTTTCAGAGAGCTGTAATTAAAGAAAGAATTTTTTTTTTAACTGAATTTATCCCGGTGCATTCAATAATCACGATAAATATATAGTGTGTTATGGTCTTGCCAAAAATGTCTGGCTTTTTGCTTTCATAGCTCCTTTTCAGTTCAGATTCCATATCAAATTAAGTAAATCCAACTTCTTGCAAAATGCTGAAATCTTCCCTGTGTAAGTAATTTTAACTTGATATTTTAAACCTGCTTCTTAAATAAAAATAAAAAACCTTGACCATAGTGCATTTTGTTCCTGTCCTTCAAATAGATGTGTGCTTATTCGTTGATATCAAAGTATTCTGTTTTTTGACGGCATTAGGCAGGTAGAGCGATTCACGTAGTGTCAAATCTAGTCAATGACCGCATACAATGTTCAAATACTCAGGACCAAACAGAGTGGCTGTGGCAGGACGGAGAATAGAATCAGTATGAAATGACCACGATAATGATGATGATGATACTAAAATACACAAGTCCACTCCCTGCAGGTGATAAACAATGTACATTTTGACTTTGGTCAAATTGTAGATTTTTTTTTTTTTTTTCTTCAAAGAGGCATTGATGACCCGAGTTGGTCAACATTATATACCATGTTAATTGTATTGTGACTCATTATTTTGCGATTGTAATATCCATATTGACATGAAAGTGATCATAACTGATATTTTTAATGTGTGTACAGCTATTCACTATGGAACCGAATGTATTGTTGAAAAACCATATTCTAAGCACATTTTAGTGAACTGGCCTTCTGGGGTGAAGCTGTGAACATGTGTATCTTTGTTGAAGCAAAACTTTGCTTCCGTCAGACCAAATGATATAGCAAAGTTGGGCGAACCATAACAATCTATGTAAAACTTGTATTGTGCAAAAAAAAAAATATGTTAACCAAGTGCAGAGTCGGTTTCAGATGGTTAGGTTTGGTACTTGCAGGATTTGTATGGTGCACCTGCCTTTATGAGTGAAAAAAAAACTGCAGGGAATATTATTAGTTTGTGCTGAATACAAAAATGGCATATTGTATACAATACACACACACACATCTATAAATATATATATATACATATAAAGAGAGATAATCATAAAAATGGTTTCAATGTCAAATTTGGTCTTGAGTTTGGTTCCAAAAGGCATTTAACATGTATACCACTAAAATTTAACTGGATGGTTAAATTTTGGGGTCAGAATGATGACATTACAATTTGTGAAAGAACTACAAAGTTATCAGATAACAATATCAGAAACTTTTTGGAAGGTGGAAAATTTGATTCGGTGTTAAAAGCCTTTTGATTGAATTATATTACCAATATTTTTGTCTTCAAAATAGTGGAATTAAAGTGTAAAGCCTATATATAATATGTAAAAATATTCTATAAAGAACAGTGTATTCTTTTATATCCTAGTTTAAAAACCAACCTATGGCAGACTTGAGAATAATAATAATAATAATAATAATAACAAAATGGTGATAATATATCCATTCTCCCGTGCAGTACATCAGAGAGCTTGTGAAATGTAGATCAAGAAAATCTTGTATATTTCTATGCCATGTTTTCTGTGAAATATCATTGACTAGCCTGGACATTGACCGATGCTGCTTTGTTGATTATGAAAACTAGGTGTAAACACGATGTATCCGTTAGTGTTTATATTATGACATGTGACCTGTAGTATCCATTGCAATTTTTGACAATTTTACTTAAAAGAATATATATATACAGTAGAAGATTATACGCACAAAATCGTACATATTGAATAGTGATTAAAGTCGTGAAAACAGGTGAAGGGGAGAAAAATAATTTATCCAGCTCAATGTTAAATTTTTGTATAAATCATACAGTTAGTTTGAAGATTGTGCTGAAATGTGCACACATAACATCATTGGATGAGGATCATTTATTTATTTGGTTTGATTGATGTTCATTTCATTCATTATTTTTTTTTTTTTGTGTGTCTAGCCTGGTTATGAAATTTAGTTTCACGATTGACTAGTTTGTGTATATTTCTTCACTCTGAGTTGATTTGCAAAGTTTGTTTTGCAAAGATATATGATCATAATAAACTGACATTTTGCGGAAGTGAAACTTAAATAAAGAGAGATCTTGTTTGGCGTCTTGCCAAATTAAAAGATCTGGATGGCAAAGCAAATTATGATAAAAGTTATGACACGTGGAATGTGCCAAGAATGTGTGTACATTTCTTACTAGAGAGTGTAATAATATAACAAGGAATGTACAACACCAAGTTTGTTTTTCCCCCAAAATGGGAAATGACATTTTCTGTAATTATATGACGATTGTTGATCAGTAATAGTCATGTTAACCAATTTTTCCAAGTCCATGTGTGTAGGCAAGACTACATGATCCCATAGGGTTAATTATTTCTTGCAAAGTTTTCTAAGTACACACATGGGGGTACATATATTTTCATAACACAGGTGAAAGCTATCTTTTGCAGTCATTTTGTATCTTGAATGTATATAGAACTTGGGGACAAAAATAAGAAAATAAAAAAAAAATCAAATTCATAGAGTACAATCTGTATTTGTGTTTTTGTTGCAATTTAACGTGTTTAAAGTTATCAGAACAATGTTTGAATCTCCGGAAAAGTTAAAAAGATTAATTAACATATTACAAAGGTTTTTGAAGCCAGTTTAAACAGAGCAATAATATTGGAACATCACAAATGAAAGATATTCAAATTTTTGCCAGTATGTTGAAATGGCCCCTTAATATTACTTCTCGTCATCTGAAATTTGAAACTTTCCCTTATCTAGAATATAAAGTACATTAACAGTGAGTGACAACTTGTCTGATAAAAGTTGGCATCTTTAAAGTAATCCCCAAATTTCTAAGAAACCCTTCCTAAATTGACTAAAAATAGGAATAAAGTTAATAGGCCTGGGCGAGTGAAAGAATGCTACCTTTCATAGGGATACCCACTGATTAGATAGAATATCTCCATTAATTTGTATCACAGCTTTATTAGGTTAAACGGTAGGCCTGAGCAAAGATAAATACATGACTTAAAAACTCCACAGTACTGCATGACCAAAAATGTCTGATGATAACCTTGCATGACAACATTTTACACATGCATGACCAAATAATGTGTGGTATCGCATCAACTATTTTTGTAAACCCTCTGTGAAGCCAGGCTTGTGGCTTTACACTTGAAAGTTGCTTCTTGCCTCTAGCCTATGTTATTCTAAATGATAAATTTACCTGCATTTGAAATGTGTTTTGACAATAGTAGAATTTGCTCAGGTGCCATTTAATTAAAGTATTCTCATAAACCTTGTGCAGTTATTGGGGAAAATGATACTGGCTCCTGTTTCCTTGGTAATAAACTGGTAATAAATTTCATAAAAAATCTACAAAATATGGATGTCCTTCAAGCATTTATAACGTGTCCTTCCCAAATTCATTTTAAGATGGGTGGTTGGTGAGGATCCAAAATGGACCCGACAGTGTAGATCATCAGACTGAAAAGTTTTCCTACTTTTGCAAGTAGGCAAGAAACAGTTGGAAGATTGCCAGGAGCCAACCGAGTCTGAAACTTGACAAGGTTTGACCCAGTTTTATGACCTGTGGGTCCAGTAAACAATAATTTTCTTTGGCGATGGATGACATTTCATGTCAGTCCTTGCCAGCACACACTATGCACAGTGCAATCTCTCGAAAAAATTAACCCTGTCACTCACATGGACAATATTTCATTGCAAAGCAAATATAAAAAGTATTTATTTATAAAAAAATAATAAAAAAGAAATAAATTTCACCTAGGTATCAGTGAATGTCATCATGCTTGGCCTTGACCTTGGTAATTAACCATTTGACTACCACTCTGGCTGTACAAGATGTCACAAAGGCTGACACATCTTCTGCAGTGACTGCGGTTTAAATAGAGGTAGAGTTTTTCTACAAGCCCCGCCTAGTCTTACAATAGATCGGGCCAGACAAGCCAGACCTTCCTCATCACTGACCCCCTAAGTGTCATGGTAATATTTCATCACACTTGAAATAAGCTGAAAATGTTTTTTCGTAACATTTCTTTAAGCTTAAGAGAAAAATAAATGTAATATGAAGCAACATCCAAATTACAAAACATCAAGGTAAATAAAAAATGTTGAATTATTCTCAGCTTACTGAGTTATGACAATTTTCTTTTTCATGTTAAAAAATATGTGAAGCCAGTAAATGATATTGTAGACCAGTTTCCAGTTTGTTTTTTTCTTTTTTTCTGGTTGGAAAGAAACTTCCACTTTAAAATAAAAAATGAGAATTCTGTGAAATGTGTTTATGTTGACACGCCAAACTGTCATTGTTTTCTTGAGGAGAATAAAAGCCAAACAAATAAAAACAATTGGCAGTCTGGTTTCAATCAAGAGTCTATAAATACTGTATTATCAGGATACCGGGCTAATCGTGTTTTGATCCCAAGGCTAGCAAGATCTAGGAGTCTATCCAAATTGAAAACAAATGTTCCAAGATTAGCCAAATAATTGATTATTTCTTGAGCATATTCATCTGTTACTGCCCCCATGTTGGTAAAATCATAACCCTCTGTGCCAAACTTCTCTAATTCTCACAATGTTATGACAGAAAAATAAGAGGATTTTAAAGGGAAAACATTTATAATCACGCCTCAACTTAGAATCAACAAGAGAAATTTACATTTGAATCTCTTAAACTGCATACATAACAAGAACATGCATTTCGGTACCAAATATTTACAAGTAAATGTTATATAACTAATAAATTCTGGTCTTTAAGTTATCAAATGATAGGTAGATCAAATAATCCAACTTTTAATGTTTTTCTTGACAATGTATTATAAGCAACTTTGAGCTTGTGTTTATTTTATGACAAAATCAATGTATGTAGCGTCCAGTAGAAACGCAACATCATTGCGGGCTCGTCAAGGTCATCATTGCGGGCTCGTCAAGGTCATCATTGCGGGCTCGTCAAGGTCATCGATCTTATAGCAAACACAATGCGAGACCATAAATGACATCCAATATGTCAGCCATACCCTACTTTCACTAATGCATGAGTATATCAGCACAAAATAGCAGGGGAAATAAGTCCCAAACATGGTGTGCGTCTAATACACATTTTATTTTAATATTTTAATAGTCTAGATGCAAGCCCTAAAATAATGCATTCTCTTCTTCTGGGAATTATGTGGTGAAGAAAATGGTGATGAGAATCATACGTTTAAAATGAATACTAATGCAATTGACTAAGGTAGAAATATGATGACAGCTATTCATTAAGTATGGATACTGGTGAATATAAAGTCTGAATGTTAATTTGGTTGAATACGGTACAAATGATGACAACATATTTCATATGATTGTTAATGTGGTTGAATACGGTATAAATGATGACAACAGTATATTTCATATGAATTTTAATGTGGTTGAATACGGTATAAATGATGACAACAGTATATTTAGTATTAATTTTAATATGGGTGAATACGGTATAAATGATGACAACAGCATATTTAACATTAATGCTAATATGGTGGAATACGGTAGGGATTTGAGGATAGGGCAATGTGTTCAGCTGTTTCGATGCAAGGCTGATGTCATCAATATATATAGCTAAATAGACCCCAGACATTAAAGGGTCGAAATCAATATATTCCCAGTCAGGCAGGACATCTACAAGTTCACTTTAATTTTCTACAAAAAGAAATATAATAACTTCCTCGAATGAACTTGTTTGGTCATAAAATCAAGCATGCATGACTATTTTATGTCATAACATGACAATGTGTGGTGTTCTCATGGACTGACATGATGTTATGCAGTTCGGCATTGTGGTGACCGTATATCCTCCCGGACCTGACTGAATCCGAGCCAGTATCCCTGGACAAATTAGTATTCATGTCTCAAACCTGCCCCTACATGTCCCTAATGCTTCACAACTCCAAACAAACCAAACTGCTGAATATACTCTACAGAACTAGGATAATTATTAGAAATGAAACTGGTACAAATACATCTGAACAATGATGATTATTTATTAATTATTTTATCAGGAAAGTTTCATTTGGTAGCATAATTTTAATTATCAATAACTTTATCATTGTGAGCTGCTCACATGTTAAATCACCAGGGTGACCACTTGAAATCGTGCAGTGACCTGACATGACCTTGTGTTAAACCATGACCTTGTGTTAAACCATGACCTTGTGTTAAACCATGACCTTGTGTTAAACCTAAAAGCATTTTACAATCATGCTTCTCTATATCTATTAAAAGTTCCATACCATTTGGAAAGCAAAAGTGAAGAGAAAAAAATCCTAACATAGTCATCTAAACATGCCTTAAGTCATGGGTCAGGTTAGTCGATTTCTTAGTTTGATATCATGTGTAAATATGTGATCTGTCATCATCACACACGGACTGGATGTACGCCTACTTGTAAGTGTGGGTTGGTAACATGTGCACCAAGCACTCGCATGTTTTATGATTGACAGGTCTATTTCATTACATGTCTGACATGGTTATCTTGTCTTTTCAAAGTGTTGCACATTTTCCTGGGTACTCCTCAAACTTTTACAAACTTCTATTGCAATGTTTCTACAGTGTGTGTGTGTGTGTGTGTGTGTGTGTGTGTGTGTGTGTGTGTAATATGTAAGTTTGTATTATCTTAAGCTGTTGGTCTTAATCATTTATGCCTTGGGTTTAATTTCCATGCCAAATACATGTAAAGCAAATGGTGGAGTATTTACAAGGCCAGGAAAGATTGGAATGATGAGATCCAGACATTCTGGTCAGGCAAACCAATGTAAGATTTGCCCATCTTGTTTTTCATCTACCATATATCACTTGTACAAAACTGCTGCAGAAAACTAGAGTTTCTTCTATGTATAACTGCTTTACAAACATTAACAGACTATATTGTTTTTAAATATGTAATGAAATTTTACCTTGTCTCTCATAATTCTTTTGAGATGATTTCTACTTTTTACATATTGCTGTTTTAATACAATAGTGTCATGGTGAGACTTGAATACAATTTTACTTGACTTTTCCTTCCAATAAATAATATTACATTTAACTAGGGTATGAAATAAATCTGAAACAGGATTAATATATTTATAATTGGGATTAAATTTTTAACCATGCCTTTCACATTTCAGCCTTTCACATTTCAGCCTTTAATATTACAGCAATATGGCAGATTGCAGAATGCTGGATGGTGAAAGAAGAGAATTCTTCTCTTTTTGCATCAGTTATATACCAGTGCACATTGCAAAACTTGCTTGAGGCACTCCAAGCAAAACATGTGACCTTCAATTTAACCAGCACCAGCTCTGTAAGATGTTGCTCCCATCACCTGAAAATATAAAAAATATTTAATCTCATGGTTACTGGTCACATCTTTGTTAAAAATCAAATATCTGAGTGCAAAAATGCAATAAAAATGTGTTTAATTGGATTGAGAGTGACAAACAACATGTTGATTTTATCAAATATTTCATGATTAGGAGGTTAACAAACCAGGATATGAAGTGCAATTTGATTGACAGAATAAAGCAATGAATTAATATGGCATCTATCCAAGTGTGGAATTTTAATATTCTAGATGTGCATATTTGGAAATGAATTGCCTTGTGAATCTCTGTATGTTTCACTGAGTTGACCCACTGAGGCTTCCGTGATGAAAATAAAAAGATGAATATAGAGATATAGAAAAGGATATATGAAACAATCAACAAAACAAAAACACCCAGCAAAGTTGATGTCACTTTTGACCGTAAATGTGATAAGAGTAAAATCACAATATTAATTGTGTTGTTACAACTTAAATAATAAGGTCATGTCTCTTTTGGTTGAGTTCATGCAGAATATAATAAATATTTGTTAATAACTGTCTTAATATTTGCATAGGATTTGAACAGCTTGTACAGTTTTATGTATATTTCAGGCAATTTTAAGGTTTCGCATTTTTTAGGTACACTTTCATTTTAGGCATAGTTTTACATGTATTTCTGGCAATGAATAGCTTTCCTTAGTAAAGGCTGCTTATGCTGGGACACCCTCAGATTGATTGATTTTTGTATATCGGTATATATGTTTACAGACCACAAGAATGATCACATGCTTGTACTCATGTGACCACAATAGTACAAGGCACTTTCAGCAAAACACCAAAATCCTAGCTGATGTATTTTGGTTTTTGTATCACAGTTTAATGAACACATATCATTTAAACATACCCCAAAACTCTGTAAAGTTGTGTCACCTCTGATTTCATGAAAGTTTAAAAATATGAATGCTATATTTACAATTTTAGTGATTCGCAATTTCATACCTGTGTGTTAACATAGTTCTCCATTCATGCTAACAGGGCCACAACAGTCACATTGGCAAAATTAAATTCATGTGTAATCAAATTTCTCAACATTCAAAATGCAATTTAACTGTTATTGTTAAGCTGCAGACATTCCCTGAAGTGCATTTTCAGCGTTATGTGTCATTACTTCTGTATTTTGAAGCATAAAAGTTTGCTGTGTTAAAAAACAAGGACATTATCAGTGGCAGATGGTACAGAGATGCGATTGCCGCAAAACAATTTTTTTTTCCTGCGGTTTCGACAGGCATGTAAAGCCCAGACTAACAAAACTTAACTTTTTCACTGACACAACTGTCATGTACAACTTGCTCCATTATAATATACAATTTCCACAAAGAAACTTTTAAAAAAAATTCCAGTTTTTATGTTTTTTTTTTGTTTTTTTTTTGTTTTTTTGAGACACCTGCATCAGTTCATTTGAACAGTGCAAAACATCTATCTGACCAACATAAAAATGTATTTGGCCAAAAACTAAGGTATTTGATTTAAATTATTTTAAATGTAGACGTCAATATGATAATCTATTAATCAATCCTAATTAATTAATATGGCTCAATATTCACAAATTTTATATACAAAATAGGGGATTTTGCTAGAAATGTACACAACATGTGTTCATTGCTATGTGCACATTTCAACAGATTGTCATTCAATTTTCACCTGTCAATCACTTTTGTCCTTGGCATAACTGATGATTCGACGCATTTTCACAATCTAATATTGGTGAATCTTAATTGTAAATGGGATAAATATTTTTATATCTTGTTCAGGTAAGAAATCAGCTGAATTCAGTGAAATGATGACAAGGACAAATCTGAGTTTAAACAGCGAGAGAGAAGAGATAGCATGTATAGACTTCATGATTAATGGAGATAAACATGAAAATCACCTCTAACCATGAAGCAGTACATATCAAATTGTCATAAGGAATGGCACAGAGAAAGCACAACCACTCGAGAAACTGTTTCATTTTATATGAATAACAAAAACATTCATTTCTGATGACAAATTTAAAGTTAAGTTTTGATAAACAAAAATCAGTTAAAATTGACTTATAAAAAATTGTCTTTTTATGTGTGATTTAATTGTGTTTTGTGCAGTGCAACATTATTCCTTCCTGATGACAATAACAATAAGATGTAAGCAGTCTCATCGTGGGAGGAGGTCACATATTTTAAGGCCAGAGGGCGCCTCCGGCTCAGGTGGGGGAGATAAATGAGTATGTTGTAAAATCTAAACAGGAATATAGGGAAAAAACATTTTTACCAATATTTATTTCAAAGTGAGACTAAAACTCAATAAAATAGCTAAAGATATGTGTATTTGGTGTGGAGAGTGTGTTATTTTAAGATGGGATGGGATGAGTTTTTCAGTCCCCCATTCCAATCCAGATTAGCTTTCTACTATAAAGGATATAAAATTCAATACCAACTGTAAAGTAAGAAAAAAATATATTTTACTTTATTAGAAATAATGATCAGAAACAAAAAAAAATTCATGATACAATTTACCAAGACTGAAAAACTATTTTTGCTATCTTTAGAATGTTACGTGCATTAGATATGATTTATTATACCAAATCCATAATATAATAAATAGATTGATCCATATATTTTAGTTTGACTCATATCTCTATTGGTGATAAATATAACTATGAATACAGTCAATGACCTATGAATGACAGAAATGATTTTTGGCATGTGAAATACATTGACTTTGATTGTGTGTGGTGAACTTTGCTGTATGTATTGATTTTATGACCATGAATGCTATAAAATGCTTTGATCAGATTATCAGAAAAAAAAGTCATATAGGATGAAATGAGAACCCAGACTCCAGACAAGCAGGTCACCTGATTCTGTGCCAAGAGTCAAATGACCACAAAAGAAAACGGATACCTCAATCAATATTGTCATGACATGGGTGAATCTGCTCCATATCAAGGGGCAAAAAAAGTAGTACCTGCGACCAGACAAAGACGGAAATACGACACGATCTGGTGTAAAAAGCTGTTGATTTCAGCCGTTCATTATCTCAGGTGATGTGCCAAGAGGCACCATATGGGAAAGGTGGAAAATTGATGTAATAATAACAGATAATTGGGTAGTTCCAACGATTTGATGTGAGTAGGTGGTTACATTTAAACGTCTTTTTTTGGCAAACGGTCATCAAACATTGAAATGTTTGAATAATTTAGCATAAAATGCTGACAAAAGAATATGAAGTCATTGGTAATAGCTTAGGGTAATGAAAAACCATGAAAGTTTTGGTTCTTTAGTATTTTTGCAATTAAAGATTATTACTTGGCATTGCAAAATGTGTAATTATATAAATATGGATAATCAAGCATTTTATGTTCTCCTGTAATCTGCTAAACTGCAGTAGGTAGAGAATAGTCTATACTCTCTTAAGCAGGGCGGAGTTCCCCTGGATTTATTTATCTTTATGTCTGTTAAGCACGGTGAAGTTCTCCTGGATTTATTTATCTTTATGCCTGTTAAGCAGGGTGTAGTTCCCCTGGATTTATTTATCTTTATGCCTGTTAAGCAGGGTGTAGTTCTTCTGGATTTATTTATCTTTATGTCTGTTAAGCACGGTGTAGTTCTCCTGGATTTATTTATCTTTATGTCTGGTAAGCAGGGTGTAGTTCCCCTGGATTTATTTATCTTTATGTCTGTTAAGCACGGTGTAGTTCTCCTGGATTTATTTATCTTTATGTCTGTTAAGCAGGGTGTAGTTCCCCTGGATTTATTTATCTTTATGTCTGTTAAGCAGGTGGAGTTCCCCTGGATTTATTTATCTTTATGTCTGTTAAGCAGGGTGTAGTTCTCCTGGATTTATTTATCTTTATGTCTGTTAAGCAGGGTGGAGTTCTCCTGGATTTATTTATCTTTATGTCTGTTAAGCAGGGTGTAGTTCTCCTGGATTTATTTATCTTTATGTCTGTTAAGCAGGGTGTAGTTCCCCTGGATTTATTTATCTTTATGTCTGTTAAGCAGGGTGTAGTTCCCCTGGATTTATTTATCTTTATGTCTGTTAAGCAGGGTGTAGTTCCCCTGGATTTATTTATCTTTATGTCTGTTAAGCAGGTGGAGTTCCCCTGGATTTATTTATCTTTATGTCTGTTAAGCAGGGTGGAGTTCCCCTGGATTTATTTATCTTAATGTCTCTTAAGCAGGGTGTAGTTCTCCTGGATTTAATTATCTTTCCTGACATGACAGATTAGCTATTTTACACAGAAAGCCAAATTAGCCGTTACCTTAATATTTCTCAAAAGATTTTCATTGCCTTTTTAAATCAATTGTGGTCTTGAACAAATATTCAACCACCCAGAAAAGAAGGAATTCACTCCAGGACGTTTTTCTGTTAAATTCAAATGAATCTAAACATATAAATTGAAAGTAAAACCCTTTCATGGTTATAGATATACATTTTATGTCTTTAAACATCTGTATGACAAAGAGAAGTTTTTTATACATGACTTTTTATGTGATAGTGGTGAACACAGTTGCATTCTTTGTACCATTGGTTCACATCTCCAAAGAAATAAGTTAAAAAATGTGTATTTTTCAGTTCACCCATTCTTGTGTGTGATCATTTGATGAGATGCATGCATTTGGGTGGACTTAGGTTTATCCTATTTCAGGATTTGAGAGGTTTAATGCTTGGTTGTAGCATAGGAAACAAGTAGTTCTGAAACACATCTCCCATGTTAGCACTAACTGGTAAAACAGAGGAGTCCTTGAAAAGTTGAATCATGCTTTCATGATCCTTTATGTTGCATCAACACACAAAGGCATTTTGTGATTTTGTCTTTATTTTTCTCGCAGAGTGAACTTAATGACATTGAGACACAACTTTAAAAGTATTTATTTTCAGATTCCTCATCGCCCTGGGCATTTTTTGAAAAATACCTTCAGATGACCTACTGAATGAAATTGAGACAAACAAATTTGACCTACTCTAATTTAATGGGATTTTTATTGCATAAATGATATATTATACCTCATAAGGTGCTCAATACAGCTTTGATTTCACTACTGTATCATCCATGCTTGCAGACAGGAGGTGCTAACAACACTGGATGCTGGTGCCCTGAGTCACAAGTTCCTGATTCTCAATGTAAGCACTAAATGAAGGTGAAACATTCACTCTTGTTATATCATGCAATGCAATCACATATAACGTGTATCAATATGTATTGCAAAGACCAAATCTCTATCATATGGTCTTTACAAAAATACACATTTGTCTATGTGCCCCAAATCGAAGTGCATAAGAAATCAGTGCATAAATAATGTTGAAGTAATAAATAACTTGAAAACCTACTTTGTAAATATTTTCTATTTTAATATAGGTTTTAGAGCGATTTTCGGAGTGCTGGTGTGTGTGTGTGTGTGTGTGTGACAGTTAAGGCGTTAATTTATTTTTATGCTAAACTATATACATTTGCCACAACCGTGGCAGTGAAGGGAAGAATGTGGTCTGATAATACCAGACGTAGCTTGCCTGGATCTTCACACATTTCATATAATCCCAGGTCATCATAAAATAATTCTGTTTTTAATTTTAGCACAGACAATGTATGAAATCCTAAACCAAAACAGATGCTGCGTGGGAATTTGATGTTTGCTCATTTCATATCACAACAAGTCTAGACAAATGCATTTCACTCAGTTTGGCAAGAATATGCTCAACCATGAAGGTTTGTTAATTAACTTTTTCATAATGAATCATTTGAATAAAATTCTGTCATATGTATCTCATATAAATCTAATTTTTGTTTTGTTAGTTTAACACACACACACACAGACACACGCATGAAATAAAACATTTTCTCTTTAACTGTTGAATAAAATATTTTTATAATGGAAATACATTTAATGGTGTAATTTTAGAACGGGGATTTTAATTCATGATATATATATATTAAATAAATGGCCATGTTCTTCTTTTAGAACATTATATTTCTATTTTCTACAGCAAGGTAGATTTGAATAAAAAGAATGCATGGCTGGGTGAGTGATGCTATTTTATCAAAGAAAAGTATATTTTGAGAGTTTGATTTTCATCTTTGAACCTGTTTGTGTTCTCACTGACATTGAGTGACATGATCATCTTCATGCTGGGCCCAGTAAAGTGAGGGAAAATTACCCATGTCCATTTCAGTGGTTGAAATAAATGCCTCAGAAACTTATCAGTCCTCAACAGCAATCTAAATGTAACACATTGAGGAAGGGTCACAGCTCCCAACACATTGGGGCCTGGAGCAGGTCAAATGAGGTCACAGGAGAATAACATGTGGGTCATGCTGGCCTAGTTTTCACAGCTTGTCAATTTTCTAATTATTCAAGTTCTCTTTCTTCATGATATGAATTTGGTTTAAGTGAACACGCAATGTGATTTCAATTAAAGATCCCAAAATAAAACACAAAAACATGGCAAATTAAATTATAGTTTACAGCGCATAAGAAAGGTATGGTATTGAATTGGCTGTGAGCCCATTTATGTAAATGATAAATTGACTTAATTTAGCCATTTAATAGAACCTTTCAGCATCACTGATAGTGGTAGCCACCAAAACAAGTTTTTTAATATGGAATATGTCCTGATAAGGAATGTCAATTTCCTCGAGCATGTGACCTTGGATGGGTCAGAAGTGGAGGTCCTGATAACAACCTTCAATGAAAACAATGTCCGCCCCAAAAAGTAGTAATAAATGACTGGATGTGTAATATGGGCCCAAGGCCAAACTAAAAAGAACTAAAAATCAGACATAAATCATGGTGATATCAAATTATACATGCTTACACAATGAATCAAACCTGTTTGACATTGGAAAGGCAAGTCAAGTCAAACAACCGGTGGCAATTTGTTTTCCTAAAAGCCGGTCACTCTAGAAAAGCTCATGCTCTTTGACGGCAGCCCGTGGAGAAAAAGAGTACAAATTAGAGTAACATGAAACGAGAAAGTAATTATGGGAATGAAAAGAAAGAAACAGAGGATCTGTTTTGTCACATAAATTAACACCGAGGAAATGGTGAAGTCATTTCTCTTGTCTCAGTTGTGTAGACATTGAGGTTCACTCCAGAAAGGTCATTTCACAAAGGTCATTTCACAAAGGTCATTCTAACAAGTGTTTCACTTTGACATACAATCCTCACCTGGGAAAATATCCAGTTAGTATGATTTTATACTCTAGACAAGCTAAAAAGTCCTTTGTGTAACAAATTTATATTATTTACTTGATAAGCCATGTGAGGTTCAACATCCAAATATTCTGATTGTTTCTTTCCCGGATGTATACATAACATAAAACTATTATCATAATTACTCTATTAAAGTATATATGTCACATGACTATACTTTCATTATTCAAAATTCCAAGGGATCAAAACAGCTATTAAGGTTGGCCACTGGATTTTCTCTATAGCATCAGATGTGTGCTGAATAATTTATGGCTCATTTTCTCTGTGACTATTAATGTTGCCTGGCTGTTACCTTTGACCCAGGTTAGGTCATTTCTAATCATTCCTCAAGACTTATTAGCAAACGGGGTATTTTTCAAAATAATTGGCACAGAAGCATTAAATATGCTACTGTCTATATTCTAGCAGGGTATCCATGAAAGCAATGGAGTTTAAAAAATGAATTAAAAAAGAAAACTTGATTTAAAATAAAATGTAATATGTAAAGAAATTACCAAAATAATTTTTTTAAAGAATAATGATATTTTGATTGGTCTGAAAGATAAAAATAATTCTATATTTGCAATGCAATGCCTGCTAAAAAAAATGTCTTAAATTATATGTTTTATAATTCATATGTGAAAAGACATCTTGGTTGAAAAACAGATTTTGGTGAAAGTGCCATATGATAATATGATAAGAGTGACTCATGTGTTATTATACCCAAGTAATCAAAACATAATTATATTTTCAGTCATCAATATCACAACATTTTTGTCATTACCAGTGTCAATCAATTATGATCCAAAACTGGTAAACACGGTCATTAATTCAGCATTTAATGTAGTCTATCCTACTCAATAAACAGATTAAATAAACTTTTCATTGAAGCAAGTTGGGATGTCTCATTTATGGGAAATACTCTTAAATGCAGTACCCACAACACATTTATTTGGGTCAAAAACATATATGTTATAAGAAATGTTAATCCAGACTAAGATGTAACACTGTTTCTATACTCATGATATAAAATGATATATAACATGAAAATGATTTCAAATCATTTAGCAATGTTAAAAACATAATATTGAGTTAATAGGGAATAGAAATATGTGCAGTGATATTGTCAGTAAGTAAAATACTAGTAGTAATGTTTGAGATGGCGGACTTTAATAGTGTGGCATAAAATATACATGAATCAATTTGATAGGAAGGTAAATGATGTGTTCTCTACTTGGAATGTCTTCCGCAATTACTCAGAAAGTTGATGTTTTGGGACAAGTTGATGAATATTTATTGACACCCTGCAATATAACATTACAGGCCCTTTCTGTTCTTTAAGGTGTATGCAAATGTGTCTCTTATTGTTCACTATCTATCTTCATTTTGGCAGTTGTGCCTTATTTTTCTCTGATTTCTGCTGTGAAGGCATTTGATGGCAACAGGATAGACATTAGTACTCCGCATGGCATCAGTTGTTTTGCAAGTCACTCAATCTTTTCACTAATTCTGCAGTCATTGCCCTCTACATGTATTTGATATCATTCAAAATTTGGAATTCACCAAGTCATAAATAGTCATCTTACCCACAAAATATATCACCCAATCAGAATTGAACAAAATCAGGTCATAACCTGTGATCAGTCGCTGACCAATCAGTACAGCTCTCCGTACAAAACGGAATCTGTATGAATATTCATCTTTTTTCACCAATCAATCCACAGCCTGATTTTTATGAATAGTCATGACTTGTTTCCAATCTTGACATCGATTGCTCTGTAGAAAATATTGAAAAGCTTATATATCATTTATGCTTGTTGGCAACAACCATGATTACTAATTATATATAAGCATGACATTTGCTTGGTTATAATCATTATAATTGTCAATGTTTTATGAATGTGTGCAGTCTTATTGGGATGTCAGTGGTACCACATACAGAACATCAGGAGTCTTTCTTTTTATAATAAAAATAAAATTATAGAATATTGTCCAAGGTTTTGGAGCGATGTAAGGAGACGACTTGGTAGTAATAGGATATATTATATGGTTGTGTGTTATGCTGTATCTTACTGTACAACATCTTTATATCATGTTTTATTCTGTCCTAATAGGGCACCCTGGGTTATGTGATGGAAATGCAATCCAGTAAGGATGCCCTGGACCCATGGACAAGGGTGCCCTGGACCTCACATGCTCTGAACTCTATAGAAAATGCTCTGGACACCATTTTGAACTACTATTTAAATTTAAATTGAAACCATGGTATAATATTTGATATAGCAATAGTACAATGATATCTCTACAGTATTGAAAAATATAATCTACATAAAAAAATACAAATTGTATAAAAACAAAACTGCACAAATGTAGTGTCCTGGATGGTGAAAGATAGCTTTGAAGTCCCTCGATACTGTAACATATCAGATAAAACACTCAATACCAAGAAAGCTGCAAAAAATATGTATACATTGGAAGATAATTTTCATAACTACCTTGGATATTATCACATCCTGGTTATCATAGCTTTAGTAAATTGTTCTGGTTGCAAAACCTCTGGTTTATTTGCATCTTCTCAGACGCAATGCATACCCTGGATGCAAGACCTCTGGTGCAATGCATACCCTGGATGCAAGACCTATGGTGCAATGCATACCCTGGATGCAAGACCTCTGGTGCAATGCATACCCTGGATGCAAGACCTCTGGTGCAATGCATACCCTGGATGCAAGATCACTCTGGTGCAATGAATGCTAGGGTTGCCACACCTCTGGTGCAATGCATACCCTGGATGCAAGACCTCTGGTGCAATGCATACCCTGGATGCAAGACCTCTGGTGCAATGCATACCCTGGATGCAAGATCACTCTGGTGCAATGAATGCTAGGGTTGCCACACCTCTGGTGCAATGAATGCTAGGGTTGCCACACCTCTGGTGCAATGAATATCCTGGTTGCAAGACCTCTAGTGCAATGAATGCCTGGGTTGCAAGACCTTTGGTGCAATGAATACCAGGTTTGCAAAACCTCTGGTAAATTGAATGCCCTGGTTGCAAGAACTCCAGTACATTGCACTTTATTGCTACGTACAGACTGATCAATAGACCTTTATTGCTATGCACTGCCTGATCAATAAACGTTTATCACTATGCATGCCCTGACCACTAGACCTTTATCACTATGCATGCCCTGACCACTAGACCTTTATTACAATCATGCCCTGACCACTAGACCTTTGTTACTGGTCTGATTACTCGACCTTCATTACTATGCATGATCTGATTACTCGACCTTCATTACTATGCATGATCTGATTACTAGACCTTTGTTACTATGCATGGTCTGATTACTAGACCTTCATTACTATGCATGGTCTGATTACTAGACCTTCATTACTATGCATGGTCTGATTACTAGACCTTTGTTACTATGCATGTTCTGATTACTAGACCTTCATTACTATGCATGGTCTGATTACTAGACCTTTGTTACTATGCATGTTCTGATTACTAGACCTTTGTTACTATGCATGTTCTGATTACTAGACCTTTGTTACTATGCATGGTCTGATTGCTAGACCTCTGTTACTATGCATGGTCTGATTACTAGACCTTTGTTACGATGCATACTGTATATTCCTGTTGCTAGTCCTTCAGTGTGCATGGCCTGGATGCCTGATGCTCAACACACTTGCTTCTCACAATGTCACTCAACTCAGTAAGATATTCACATATAATAGGAAATTTGAGACTCTGTATGAAATCGCTCTCTGTTAATAAAAAGATATAGAGCATTTAATATAAATAAGACAAATGACATATAGCTGGAGATATGGCTTGACATGTGTCAAAATAACAGAAAAAACACTAAGGGCAATGGCCTTCAAATATCTAGGTCCCAGATTCTTCTAAATCTAACTTTTAAATCTAATATTACAGACTCCTAAGTGGCCTGCATTCACCATATGAAGGGAGTGATTTTTCACACTTGACCGACATACTGGTTTGGACACTCATTCCTTATTTGGTTTAATGACCAAGATACATGCAATGCTTGTATCACCGTGCACACTATACCTTCCCTACCAGCAAAATATTACTACCAAATATTCTCTCCACCTGCATAACGATGTCCACTGTAAGGCAATCTTTTGTTTAAAATGAACTTGAATAAATTATTTCAAAAAAAATTTCCTCACTGAAGTTGCCCTTTATGCATTATCTCAATCAGGGCACTCTGATTTGTGAAAATACGGTAGTTAATATCAGAACCTTTGCATGTATTGCATTGGTATATATGTATATATGGGTACGAGGCAACTAAACGCTATGCTTTGTTATGTTTGGCAGAGTATATATATACTCACAAAACATTGCATATTCCCAACCTCATAAACCGATATATATATATATATATATATATATATATATATATATATATATATATATATATATATATATATATATATATATATATATATCGGTTTATGAGGTTGGGAATATGCAATGTTTTGTGAAGACCATCAAAAGGTCTGGACCATATAACCATATCTTCTTGGCACTGACAAAAAGAAAATGATATAGCCAAACTAGACCAGACTGGTTATAACTATATAATCATTTGCCAAAATTCGAAAAAAGTAAGTTGTTCTTTTAAGTGCTCCCCTGAACTGCCTTTGAAATATCGACCTAAACTAACACATTTTCCCCAAAATGAACAAGCGTGTGATCTCCAGAAGGGGCATTGTTCCAAAACAGGAGTGCAAAGTGATTCACCATACGCAAGATGCCTCAAGATATCTTGGCACCTCATGATGACTTTGCTTTTTTCTGTGAGGTTTTTGACCTGTAACAATCCATGCAAAAGTTGATATATCATTTGAAATTTAAAAATATGAAAATTTTAATCTGGAGTAGTGTTTTTGATTTTTGATTTTTGATTTTTTTTGCAAAATGCAATGTACCAAAGTGCTTATATGACAAAGGACTGCTTCTTTTTGCTATAAAATATGGCTAAAACCACTACTGAAAGGTTTTTTTTACAGAGAACCTCACTTTCTAAAATAAAGCACTTTTTTTTAAATTTGCAATTTTTGTATTTGACAAAATACTGTAAATCTTCCTAATTTTTTTTACGTCAATTACCGATCTGATATTGGATTTTGGAAATGTGCCTAATTTCGTATTTAAATAACCTGAATATTTCTCATGGGCTGCGAGCCTGGATATTTCTCATGGGCTGCAAACCTGGATATTTCTCATGGGCTGCGAGCCTGGATATTTCTTATGGGCTGCAAACCTGGATATTTCTCATGGGCTGCCAGCCTGGATATTTCTCATGGGCTTCGAGCCTGGATGTTTCTCATAGGCTGCAAACCTGGATATTTCTCATGGGCTGCGAGCCTGGATATTTCTTATGGGCTGCAAAGCTGGATATTTCTCATAAGCTGTAAGCCAGTAACAAACCTAGTTATGACTAGCTGTGAATATTGATTGTTCTGCCTTGCTGCAAACCAAGATATGATTGTGAACCTTGATAGTTAATAGTTGTGCCTAGCTGTGAGCCTTGATAGTTATGCCTAGCTGTGAATATTGATAGTTATGACTAGCTGTGAAACTTAAGAATTATAACTAGCTGTGAGCCTTGATAGTTGTGCCTAGCTGTGAGCCTCGATAGTTATGACTAGCTGTGAGCCTTGTTAGTTATAACTAGCTGTGAGCCTTGAGAGTTATGTCTAGCTGTGAACCTTGATAGTTATAACTAGCTATGCGCCTTGTTAGTTATGTCTAGCTATGAGCCTTGATAGTTATAACTAGCTGTGAGCCTTGATAGTTATGCCTAGCTATGAGCCTTGATAGTTATAACTAGCTGTGAACCTTGAGAATTATAACTAGCTGTGAGCCTTGATAGTTATGACTAGCTGTGAACCTTGATAGTTATGACTAGCTGTGAATATTGATAGTTATGACTAGCTGTGAACCTTGATAGTTATGACTAGCTGTGAGCCTTGATAGTTATGACTAGCTGTGAACCTTGATAGTATAAATATAACTAGCTGTGAACCTTGATAGTTATAACTAGCTGTGAGCCTTGATAGTTATGCCTAGCTGTGATAGTTATGAGTAGCTGTGAGCCTTGAGAGTTATGACTAGCAATGAACCTTGATAGTTATGACTAGCTGTGAATATTGATAGTTATAACTAGCTGTGAGCCTTGATAGTTATGCCTAGCTGTGAGCCTTGATAGTTATGCCTAGCTGTGAGCCTTGATAGTTATAACTCGCTGTGAACCTTGAGTTATACCTAGATGTGAGCCTTGATAGTTATTACTAACTGTGAGCCTTGTTAGTTATGCTTAGCTGTGAACCTTGATAGTTATAACTAGCTGTGAGCCTTGATAGTTATGCCTAGCTGTGAGCCTTGATAGTTATGCCTAGCTGTGAGCCTTGATAGTTATAACTAGCTGTGAGCCTTGAGAGTTATAACTAGCTGTGAGCCTTGATAGTTATGCCTAGCTGTGAGCCTTGATAGTTATGCCTAGCTGTGAGCCTTGATAGTTATAACTAGCTGTGAGCCTTGAGAGTTATAACTAGCTGTGAGCCTTGATAGTTATGCCTAGCTGTGAGCCTTGATAGTTATAACTAGCTGTGAGCCTTGAGAGTTATAACTAGCTGTGAGCCTTGAGAGTTATAACTAGCTGTGGGCCTTGAGAGTTATGCCTAGCTGTGGGCCTTGATAGTTATAACTAGCTGTGAGCCTTGAGAGTTATAACTAGCTGTGAGCCTTGAGAGTTATAACTAGCTGTGGGCCTTGAGAGTTATGCCTAGCTGTGGGCCTTGATAGTTATAACTAGCTGTGAGCCTTGAGAGTTATAACTAGCTGTGAGCCTTGATAGTTATGCCTAGCTGTGAGCCTTGATAGTTATAACTAGCTGTGAGCCTTGATAGTTATAACTAGCTGTGAGCCTTGATAGTTATGACTAGCTGTGAGCCTTGATAGTTATAACTAGCTGTGAGCCTTGATAGTTGTGCCTAGCTGTGAGCCTTGATAGTTATGACTAGCTGTGAGCCTTGATAGTTATGACTAGCTGTGAGCCTTGATAGTTATAACTAGCTGTGAGCCTTGATAGTTGTGCCTAGCTGTGAGCCTTGAGAGTTATAACTAGCTGTGAGCCTTGATAGTTATGCCTAGCTGTGAGCCTTGATAGTTATGCCTAGCTGTGGGCCTTGATAGTTATAACTAGCTGTGAGCCTTGAGAGTTATAACTAGCTGTGAGCCTTGAGAGTTATAACTAGCTGTGGGCCTTGAGAGTTATGCCTAGCTGTGGGCCTTGATAGTTATAACTAGCTGTGAGCCTTGAGAGTTATAACTAGCTGTGGGCCTTGATAGTTATGCCTAGCTGTGAGCCTTGATAGTTATAACTAGCTGTGAGCCTTGAGAGTTATAACTAGCTGTGAGCCTTGATAGTTATGCCTAGCTGTGAGCCTTGATAGTTATGCCTAGCTGTGGGCCTTGATAGTTATAACTAGCTGTGAGCCTTGAGAGTTATAACTAGCTGTGAGCCTTGAGAGTTATAACTAGCTGTGGGCCTTGAGAGTTATGCCTAGCTGTGGGCCTTGATAGTTATAACTAGCTGTGAGCCTTGAGAGTTATAACTAGCTGTGAGCCTTGAGAGTTATAACTAGCTGTGGGCCTTGAGAGTTATGCCTAGCTGTGGGCCTTGATAGTTATAACTAGCTGTGAGCCTTGAGAGTTATAACTAGCTGTGAGCCTTGATAGTTATGCCTAGCTGTGAGCCTTGATAGTTATAACTAGCTGTGAGCCTTGATAGTTATAACTAGCTGTGAGCCTTGATAGTTATGACTAGCTGTGAGCCTTGATAGTTATAACTAGCTGTGAGCCTTGATAGTTGTGCCTAGCTGTGAGCCTTGAGAGTTATGACTAGCTGTGAGCCTTGATAGTTATGACTAGCTGTGAGCCTTGATAGTTATAACTAGCTGTGAGCCTTGATAGTTGTGCCTAGCTGTGAGCCTTGAGAGTTATAACTAGCTGTGAGCCTTGATAGTTATGCCTAGCTGTGAGCCTTGATAGTTATGCCTAGCTGTGGGCCTTGATAGTTATAACTAGCTGTGAGCCTTGAGAGTTATAACTAGCTGTGAGCCTTGAGAGTTATAACTAGCTGTGGGCCTTGAGAGTTATGCCTAGCTGTGGGCCTTGATAGTTATAACTAGCTGTGAGCCTTGAGAGTTATAACTAGCTGTGGGCCTTGATAGTTATAACTAGCTGTGAGCCTTGAGAGTTATAACTAGCTGTGAGCCTTGAGAGTTATAACTAGCTGTGGGCCTTGAGAGTTATGCCTAGCTGTGGGCCTTGATAGTTATAACTAGCTGTGAGCCTTGAAAGTTATAACTCGCTGTGAACCTTGAGTTATACCTAGATGTGAGCCTTGATAGTTATTACTAACTGTGAGCCTTGTTAGTTATGCTTAGCTGTGAACCTTGATAGTTATAACTAGCTGTGAGCCTTGATAGTTATGACTAGCTGTGAGCCTTGATAGTTATGACTAGCTGTGAGCCTTGATAGTTATAACTAGCTGTGAGCCTTGAGAGTTATAACTAGCTGTGAGCCTTGATAGTTATGCCTAGCTGTGAGCCTTGATAGTTATGCCTAGCTGTGAGCCTTGATAGTTATAACTAGCTGTGAGCCTTGAGAGTTATAACTAGCTGTGAGCCTTGATAGTTATAACTAGCTGTGAGCCTTGATAGTTATGACTAGCTGTGGGCCTTGATAGTTATAACTAGCTGTGAGCCTTGAGAGTTATAACTAGCTGTGAGCCTTGAGAGTTATGCCTAGCTGTGAGCCTTGATAGTTATGCCTAGCTGTGAGCCTTGATAGTTATAACTAGCTGTGAGCCTTGAGAGTTATAACTAGCTGTGAGCCTTGATAGTTATGCCTAGCTGTGAGCCTTGATAGTTATGCCTAGCTGTGAGCCTTGATAGTTATGCCTAGCTGTGAGCCTTGATAGTTATAACTCGCTGTGAACCTTGAGTTATACCTAGATGTGAGCCTTGATAGTTATTACTAACTGTGAGCCTTGTTAGTTATGCTTAGCTGTGAACCTTGATAGTTATAACTAGCTGTGAGCCTTGATAGTTATGCCTAGCTGTGAGCCTTGATAGTTATAACTCGCTGTGAACCTTGAGTTATACCTAGATGTGAGCCTTGATAGTTATTACTAACTGTGAGCCTTGTTAGTTATGCTTAGCTGTGAACCTTGATAGTTATAACTAGCTGTGAGCCTTGATAGTTGTGCCTAGCTGTGAGCCTTGATAGTTATGTCTAGCTGTGGGCCTTGATAGTTATAACTAGCTGTGAGCCTTGAGAGTTATAACTAGCTGTGAGCCTTGAGAGTTATAACTAGCTGTGGGCCTTGAGAGTTATAACTAGCTGTGAGCCTTGAGAGTTATAACTAGCTGTGAGCCTTGATAGTTATAACTAGCTGTGGGCCTTGATAGTTATAACTAGCTGTGAGCCTTGATAGTTATAACTAGCTGTGAGCCTTGATAGTTATGCCTAGCTGTGAGCCTTGTTAGTTATGACTAGCTGTGAGCCTTGATAGTTATAACTAGCTGTGAGCCTTGATAGTTATGACTAGCTGTGAGCCTTGTTAGTTATGACTAGCTGTGAGCCTTGATAGTTATGACTAGCTGTGAGCCTTGATAGTTATAACTAGCTGTGAGCCTTGATAGTTATGCCTAGCTGTGAGCCTTGTTAGTTATGACTAGCTGTGAACCTTGAGAGTTATACCTAGATGTGAGCCTTGATAGTTATGCCTAGCTGTGAGCCTTGATAGTTATGCCTAGCTGTGAGTCTTGATAGTTATAACTAGCTGTGAGCCTTGAGAGTTATGACTAGCTGTGAGTCTTGATAGTTATGACTAGCTGTGAGCCTTGAGAGTTATAACTAGCTGTGAGCCTTGATAGTTATGCCTAGCTGTGAGCCTTGTTAGTTATGACTAGCTGTGAGCCTTGATAGTTATGACTAGCTGTGAGCCTTGATAGTTATAACTAGCTGTGAACCTTGATAGTTATGACTAGCTGTGAGCCTTGATAGTTATAACTAGCTGTGAGCCTTGATAGTTATGCCTAGCTGTGAGCCTTGTTAGTTATGACTAGCTGTGAGCCTTGATAGTTATAACTAGCTGTGAACCTTGAGAGTTATACCTAGATGTGAGCCTTGATAGTTATGCCTAGCTGTGAGCCTTGATAGTTATGCCTAGCTGTGAGCCTTGATAGTTATGACTAGCTGTGAGCCTTGATAGTTAATACTAGCTGTGAGCCTTGATAGTTAATACTAGCTGTGAACCTTGAGAGTTATGACTAGCTATGAGCCTTGATAGTTATGACTAGCTGTGAGCCTTGATAGTTATGCCTAGCTGTGAGCCTTGATAGTTATGACTAGCTGTGAGCCTTGATAGTTATGCCTAGCTGTGAGCCTTGATAGTTATGCCTAGCTGTGAGCCTTGATAGTTATAACTAGCTGTGAATATTGAGAGTTATAACTAGCTGTGAGCCTTGATAGTTATAACTAGCTGTGAGCCTTGATAGTTATGACTAGCTGTGAATATTGAGAGTTATAACTAGCTGTGAACCTTGATAGTTATAACTAGCTGTGAACCTTGATAGTTATAACTAGCTGTGAGCCTTGATAGTTATGACTAGCTGTGAGCCTTGAGAGTTATGACTAGCTGTGAGCCTTGATAGTTATGACTAGCTGTGAACCTTGAGAGTTATGACTAGCTGTGAGCCTTGATAGTTATGACTAGCTGTGAACCTTGATAGTTATAACTAGCTGTGAACCTTGATAGTTCTGAATAGCTGTGAGCCTTGATAGTTATAACTAGCTGTGAACCTTGATAGTTATAACTAGCTGTGAACCTTGATAGTTCTGAATAGCTGTGAGCCTTGATAGTTATAACTAGCTGTGAACCTTGATAGTTCTGAATAGCTGTGAGCCTTGAGAGTTCTGAATAGCTGTGAGCCTTTAATAGTAACTTTTAGATTATATCAGATTGTAATAGAATAAATGAGATCAGATTATACATTATGTTTTGTTAAAATATCTATTACACTTTATAGGAATCTCCATATATTTAAACCTGGTTGCAAATAGTTCCTTGCCTGCCGAGGACCAGCACACCTCCTGGTTCCTGTCCACTGTTACTCCAATTCTCTCCCAATTTTACCCACTCCATAAGCCTTAGAATAGTTTATATCTGAGGCCCACACATTTGGATATCATTACTCTCACTAGAAAATGCTAACCGCCCAAGATTTGCGATAAATTATAAATGTTGCATATCACCTCGGTGGCATTTGCATGGTTAAATGGTTACTTCATTTCATATTCTGGTCTGGCCTGTGCCACCCCAGCGACCCATGAAAAATATATGACATTTTTCATGCTGCATGCCAAGTTAAGCCTGTTCATTAACTGACATTTATAATGGACATGTACTTTGTAACCATTGTGAATGACGACTCCTTCTTATGCTCGCCACCATTTACCTTTATATTCACACTGAATACCATTAAGTTTGTGTCCGCCTCCGTTGTGGTCTAGATGCACAATAATATCAAGTCTATAAATTATAAAACATTCATATGATTTCAGGTTTGTGTTGTTAAATTTATACCTTAAATCTGTTCATATTTAAATCGATCATTGGTCTTTTTTGCCCACTTTGACGTTTCTAATTAACACTTAATGGGAGTTATTGTTTGTTTTTATATAACGGTGGTTAGGGGATTTTCATATAAGGGTGGAAAGGGGATGATTACATATATCAGGGTGGAGAGGAGATGACTACGTACATCAGGGTGGAGAGGGGGTGATTACATATATAAGGGTGGAAAGGGGGTGATTACATATATCAGGGTGGAGTGGGGGTGATTACATATATCAGGGTGGAGAGGGGGTGATTACATATATCAGGGTGGAGAGGAGATGACTACGTACATCAGGGTGGAGAGGAGATGACTACGTACATCAGGGTGGAGAGGGGGTGATTACATATATCAGGGTGGAGTGGGGGTGATTACATATATCAGGGTGGAGAGGGGGTGATTACATATATCAGGGTGGAGAGGAGATGACTACGTACATCAGGGTGGAGAGGAGATGACTACGTACATCAGGGTGGAGAGGGGGTGATTACATATATCAGGGTGGAAAGGGGGTGATTACATATATCAGGGTGGAGAGGGGGTGATTACATATATCAGGGTGGAGTGGGGTGATTACATATATCAGGGTGGAGAGGGGGTGATTACATATATCAGGGTGGAGAGGAGATGACTACGTACATCAGGGTGGAGAGGGGGTGATTACATATATCAGGGTGGAAAGGGGGTGATTACATATATCAGGGTGGAGAGGGGGTGATTACATATATCAGGGTGGAGTGGGGGTGATTACATATATCAGGGTGGAGAGGGGGTGATTACATATATCAGGGTGGAGAGGAGATGACTACGTACATCAGGGTGGAAAGGGGCATGACTACGTACATCAGGGTGGAGAGGGGGGTGATTACATATATCAGGGTGGAGAGGAGATGACTACGTACATCAGGGTGGAAAGGGGCATGACTACGTACATCAGGGTGGAGAGGGGGGTGATTACATATATCAGGGTGGAGAGGGGGTGATTACATATATCAGGGTGAAAAGGGGGATGACTACGTACATCAGGGTGGAAAGGGGCATGACTACGTACATCAGGGTGGAGAGGGGGTGATTACATATATCAGGGTGGAGAGGGGGTGATTACGTATATCAGGGTGGAGAGGGGGTGATTACATATATCAGGGTGGAAAGGGGGATGACTACGTACATCAGGGTGGAAAGGGGCATGACTACGTACATCAGGGTGGAGAGGGGGTGATTACATACATCAGGGTGGAAAGGGGGGTGATTACTTATATTAGGGTGTATATCAATTATTATATTTCGACAAGTAGTGTGTTGATTTCATTGTTGTCACTCAATTGAAGTTTATAAACATAACTTGAGATAATATAATACATTTCACTCTTTTGGGGGGCAAATGATGGAATTGAAAAACCTCACATTAATATTTAATCAAATTTTCACATAAATTTGTAAAGATCAAAGCGTTGTGTTATTTCATTTTATTTATCTAGCTTCTCTTTAAAAGTCATGACCTACTACATAGAAAAAGGGGAAAAAAATATTTAAAAAACAGTTCCCGAGACACCTGACCCGAGAATTTAAATCTGTCAATTTAAAAGTCCTTACCCGCCAACAGCAAGTTGTTTTGTTGGGTTTCTGTCATAAACTTACAAGTATCTAGCCAACTGTGAAACTATTTAAAGGAACATTTTTTTTCTAGCAACCTCCCTGATGCTGCTAAAGAATGGAAGCACCCAGCCCTCAACCCCGTCACCATCAAAGGGTTTTGTTCCTTTCATCAAAATTCAAATCAGGATCCTCAGCACACCACTGACCTATATGTTAAAATAGAAGTTAGTAAATTTTAAAGGGTTCAAATCACAGTGAACTCGGGAAAACACACAAAGGTGACTGAAAATTATTCAATGTGGATGATTTGTAAGGAGTTAAACACGGAAAGAAAACTTGGCTAATTGTCAAATGCTTTTTTTTTAACATCAAATAAATTATAACAACTTTCCTTTTATCAAGCTGTCAAATTGGTTAAATTATTAGAAAAAATGTAAAACTTCAACTCAAACATATTTATGTGGGAACATTACTGGTATAAACAATATCACCAAACTTAACCTTAACCTTTGAACTGCCCTATATAATCATCATATTATGACTTATAGAAAGTTTGTGGGCTTTCCTCAATTCAAATTTCACCCAGGGTAAGTAGTGCCCCCTAGGATGTGAATGAAGCATGAGGGGTTATCTTCATGAGATATGGGGTAATTGAGGCAGCAAAGGGGGTAGTTTAATACCCCTGATGTGTCCCTGATGTATGTGACAAAAGTAGACTTACAAAGCTTCAAACCTGTAACATTTAATTTTAAAATCTTCATAATCTTGGAAAAAAATTATTTTGCAATGGATCTGTTGGATAAAGTAAATAAAAATTGATGTAAAAACAATAAATATTGTAATATATTAAATATTCCAGGCATATGATAAGATATATCCAAAACATAGAATCATTTTCGTAGACTCTTTTTTTCATACATTAACCACTGTATTTTTTTTTATTAGTATTTGATGCATGTCAAAAGGGTGAAATTGACTACACGTTTAAGGCATTACCCAAACTATTGTGCTTCTTTCCTATTGCTTGGCTCGGTATCAGGGGAATTGGGGCATACAAGTTTATGGTGTTTGAATAGACACACAAGGCCATGTAAATTGACATGTTTGCATGAAATATACATGAACAATGAACTATCAACTTCATTACTATGCTTCCAACACATTTTTTAGATGTCACCTTCCAGTCATAACAAAGACTGCCTTTGTTTTGGAAAAGTACATAATATTTTAAAAAGTGTATAAAACTTTAAAAAGGACAAAAAATTTAAGAGCTACTGATTTTCCATATGTTGCATTTTCCATGACTTATCTGTTATAACTTGATGGAAGAATTTGACTAAAACATTACAATTGAGGATGTAAATGATTATACAATTCAAATAGTATAGTTATCAAAGTTTTTTGTGAAATAGTGTAAAACATTAAAATTTTTAGACATTCCTTGGTGTTCTGGTAACACACTTGTACACTTCTGAGGCACGGTCCTGTGGTTTTGTCGAAAACAACTTTAGAAAACACTTGACAGGTCAACCATACGTAACAGCCATTTCCTCATCCCTGAATCCATTTAGTGACAAAAAAATTGTAGACCGCATAATTCTGTTCTAAAATTATCCCCACACTTCGTTGAAATGCAGTAAGTGGAGACTGCAACTGACAATGGTGTGATATACGAGTTGTTATTCTTGGCAAAAAAAATTAAAGGTGACATATGGTTTAAAATACCAAACCAAATGCATGCAAGGCCTCCAGGCATTCTGTCATGTGATCCATTTGGACTAATTTTTTTAAATGTCTCCTTTGCTATTCTGTGCAGCATTTCACGACAGAATAAACCCTATAATTCCACTATTATATGACAATTTGGCTCTTTTGAAGGAAAGTGTTGAGTCATATCTCCACGAGTTTTCATCCATTAATATTTTACAGGATGCTAAAGTGTTTTTTTAGTCTAATACGTAACCGCCAGGATCAGATATTATGCAAATACTGTCAATTTAGTACCAGTTTTTCTGTTTTCGCACAAAAATATTTGGATTTAAAAAACGGCCTGAGTCAGTGGTTAGCATAAGCCTTTAGGATATGTTATCTTCATTTCCAGTCTGATTGAAGTGGACTTGCACTTTTCTGATTTATTTCAGAGGAAACATTGATCAATGCAATAAGCAAGATGACTCCTGCAGCGTGAAGAGCAAAAACTCGTAATGAGCCCAATGAGATATTAAAAGTGCAAGAAAAAGTTTGCTTTGTGGACATGGGCCCAAGTTTTATTATCACAGATGTCAGAATGATAATGTAGCTAGAGAATTCATGAGGAGAGGACCTTTCATAAGCTTCATAAGGGCATTGCAGATGGTGATATCACCAAGTCAAAGGTCCTGCTCCTCGTCCCTGTGTGCCACAGCTGCTTTTTTTAGCTGATGGCGCTGCCGAAGACAGCGGCCATAAAAAAAGCCATTGGTGATGTATGGTCCATCTTATGTGTCCCATAACTTAGCTTGTTGACAGCTCGTGGACATAAAATGGAAATAAAAAATGCACGAGAATAGTTGAACAATGTGTGGCTAGTATGCTCGTAAAGCATGCACTGCATCAAAACATCAACGGTAGAGTGGCAAAAATTTGTGGACTTGACACATTTTATGCGTCTTAATGAAGAGAAGCCACTTTCCACAACCAATGGGTGTGGTCGTCGTATGACATAGGGCCACAAGACATTATTCTTACATAGTATTCATTCAAATCTACATTGTGCTTTTTATCATCCTGCGAGCATTTAATACTCATAAAGTTTCCTCATAACTCGCATATTTGTGTGTTTCCTCATTGCTCGGGAATCTGCAGCTGAGAGAGGAATTTTTTTTGCCAAAAAAGGGCAAATTTTGATTCAATCACTGCAGTCAACATTGTCAGATTGATTTTACAAACTTTGAACAGCATTGCATACAACTCATGAAAAATTGAAATTCAAACAAAAAAAATGTAAATGAGCAAAAATAGTTTGAAATTTTTAAATCATAAAATTTTAACATCTTAAGTGAAACAAATGGTATATACCTTATTTTACCATTTTGATTATTATATCTTTATCAGGCACAAAGAGCCACATTTTGGAAGGTCTAATTGTGTCATTATAAAGTGTTCTATAAAGCTGACAGTTGTGACCTTGAAGCGACAAGTGACACGATCCCACATGAACTTAATGGGCAGAAAATTGCTGGAAACTAGTGTGTTAAGGCCATTTCAATAGTAAAACAGCAATCAAACATCTACAAATCAAAGCCTACGAAGACAACATTATGGTGTTAGTACATAAAGAAAGCTATTGGGAAAACTTCCAGAATTTGTTTTTCATATCAATAAATTTGATATCCTCCATGAAACAGGACCTTTCATTTTGACACGTTTCAAACTAGTGACCTGACCTGTGATGCGAAATATTTTTAAAAAACAACGATTTTAATCTCTAACTCTGCATTGAAAAAATGGGCTTCTATATAATGTTGCCCCCACCCCCCACTTCCTCTGACACCTAAGGGTCCCTGTCTTACAATCATTTCCTTTCACAAGTTTCCAAGGGATGTGTCCTGATGTGTAAGGTCATTAACCGGTTACCGCAGTTTGGGTGGGTCATTCTGGGTCACGCAGCATTTCCTTTGTGCACCATTTGACATAACACCTCTGCTCAGAATTTCCTTTTTTGTGGGTGGTTGCCATAGACATGCATTCGTGGGATAAATGTTCGAGATTTCCATGAGCATATTGCGAAACAGACGTTTTCTCATCATAACAATTAACCTATACTATTAATCTCTGTCATACTATCCTGTTAACACCTCTTTCCTACTTCAAAACTCAAAAACTTAAACATATTTCTTTTCTTTCATGGAAATTGTTAAACAAACTTTTATTGCATGAAATTGAAAGAATTGTAATATAACACAAAGTGGTGACATGATATCGATAAAATAAATATAATGCAAAATGGCACAAGGCAAATGACAACTTTCACATTGTTTCACAGATTAAAACACATTTTGAAATGTATTCATTTTATAAATAGGTGTATCAAGGATTATATTACAAGATCTATGAACAAAACTTTTTTCCACTGCCCTCATGTTGCTGGGGGTGAATGTTGGCATAGTTTAACAATTCAGCTTGGAGGGAATAACCAACCATACCTCATACTAACAATTCAGCTCGGAGGGTATAACCAACCATACCTCATACTAACAATTCAGCTCGGAGGGTATAACCAACCGTACCTCATACTAACAAGGCACTGATGCATGATTATATTTGGGAAAAAAGAAAATATATTTTTGTAAATATGAATCTGCATTATGATCTAAATATAATCAGTCCTGTGTTTCCCTGCAACAGATTTATGCATGTAGAAAACTACAAAGGGAAATACAATGCAAGATGATATAGAAGTTTGTGTTGTGAAATGGATATGATTCTATATTCACTCTGCTTTTATGGTAAGATAATGAATGCCTTCCAGTAGAGTCAGGCTAGAAAGCTCATAAATCACTTATAAAGACGTGTAATTATCACTGGTCACCCTTGATCCTGTCTTTAGCGCTGACAAAGAAAGAAATCTCAAAGATTTTATGTTCTGCTAAAGTCTAAAATACTTTTCATTGAAATTATATCTTACACGTCTTTCTTTTGGACAAATGCCACAACAATTGAAATTAAAACGTCCTAAAAAATTTGACTCTAATATGAGTAGACCATAAATAAGAAATAATTATCCTCCTGTTTTCATGAAAACTGCTACACGTCGTCAGTGAAGCTGTATCTTAATCAAGATCTGTGCAAACATTTCAAATAATTTCTGTTGAATTGCAAGAGAATTGTCTTTAAAAAAAATTCCCAATAGTATATTTATATTCACACACATCATGTCAAGTCATGATTTACACACCGGTAATATATGTGTATATATAAATCACTTTGGTTGGCCAGAATGAAATTATTGTCTCACCTTTGTAATGATTTTTGCTCCAATTTCATCTACATTGTGCCACGGTTTTTGTCCAAGATCTTCTGCAATATTTTGATAGGTTCCATTGAAATCATCTACATGATAGCATTCCTCCTTATTAAGGATTTGTGTATATTGTTCCATTTCTATACTCAGAATAACTCCTTTATGGGAGATTAATAACACAGGCCCTGTATGTATATTCATGACTTGTCTTAAACTTGAGACATCTGTCATTTTAAACCTCATCAGTTTGTGTACACAGACTAATTTTGTTGCCAAATCTAAATTTCCTAACACACTTCCCAACACTATTCAAATCAGTTTGGTTCACCATGTCACCCTCTGATGGAGTTAATTATTATAAAAACAATAAAAAAAAACCTTCTCAACAAGCGGTGAAACTACATCGTTTTTGAACAGCACAGTATTATTTCTTTTTTAAAGAAATATTTCTTGTTTATACTGTGCCACATCTGAAACAATAGTCCAGCGTGACAACAAAAAGTCATGTGATGTCCATTTGTTACTCATTTGGACTCATTTAAGTTACTCAAACACTGTTTTGGCTCCAACATCACAACCAAATATCTAAATCAGTAAAAAAATAATTGCGATTTGTGCATCGTGCGTCACATCAGGTTAATACAGCATCATGACATCATGCGTGTTAACTGCCACAGGTGGAGAGGTAATCTTTATTTGGCCAATCATATAATTAATATAACATGCTTCCTCATCAACATATATGATATCTACCAGATGCACATCTTAGAGCTATAAACACTCACAATATTACAGGCTTTATACATCAAAGGATTTATACATCAACTTTGTTGCCAGAAATTGAATATACTTAAACATAAACCACAGACGAATACTCTTAGCCTCAGTACGTTACATCTCATCAGTACCATATCAGCAATAATGATTTCATCATGGTAGAGTGGTTTTAATCTCCTCTGTATTCTTCAACTCCGATTTGGCCCAACATATTTGATCATGAACTTATTTGGTCCTGCATCTATTTGGTCATGCATCTAGTTGGTCATGCATCTATTTGGTCATGCGTCTATTTGGTCCTGCATCTATTTGGTCCTGCATCTATTTGGTCATGCATCTATTTGGTCCTGCATCTATTTGGTCATGCGTCTATTTGGTCCTGCATCTATTTGGTCCTGCATCTATTTGGTCATGCATCTATTTGGTTCTGCATCTAGTTGGTCATGCATCTATTTGGTCCTGCATCTATTTGGTTCTGCATCTAGTTGGTCATGCATCTATTTGGTCCTGCATCTATTTGGTTCTGCATCTAGTTGGTCATGCATCTATTTGGTTCTGCATCTAGTTGGTCATGCATCTATTTGGTCCTGCATCTATTTGGTTCTGCATCTAGTTGGTCATGCATCTATTTGGTCATGCATCTATTTGGTTCTGCATCTAGTTGGTCATGCATCTATTTGGTCATGCATCTATTTGGTCATGCATCTATTTGGTCATGCATCTATTTGGTCATGCATCTATTTGATCATGAACCTATTTGGTCATGCATCTAGTTGGTCATGCATCTATTTGGTCATGCATCGTGTTGGTCATGCATCTATTTGGTCATGCATCTATTTGGTCATGAACCTATTTGGTCATGCATCTAGTTGGTCATGCATCTATTTGATCATGAACCTATTTGGTCATGCATCTAGTTGGTCATGCAAGTTCCTCTGTGGTGATCCAAAGGTCGTGGGTTCGAACCCCGGCCGTGCCGGGATTGAACTCATGATACAATTTCCCACATGAGCTGAGGCCTGTGCCAAAGGGTTAACCCGTTGTCCTTGTAAATCTGTGACTGGGTGGGTTGTCATGTCAAGGACCTGCGACATGACAATTCAGTGAGGCAGCACTATATCTGCTACAAGTAGGTCTCATCACGAAATAACTGAAATAATGTTGAAAGTGATGTAAAACCCCAAACAAACAAACAAATTGGTCATGCATCTATTTTGTCATGCATCTATTTGGTCATGCATCTATTTGGTCATGCATCTATTTGGTCATGCATCTAGTTGGTCATGCATCTATTTGGTCATGCATCTATTTGGTCATGAACCTATTTGGTCAAATTAAAATTGGATTATATTTGACCATGACACTACCAGGGCACAATATTGCCCTATTATGGTCCCGTGTTGCTCCAAGTCGCATTGATTATTGACCATTCTTATATCAGCCAACTAAATGCCTGCATTTTAAAAACCTCGAAATATCTTTTGGCTCATTAACAAAATGCACAGAAATTTAGTTATGTGCAAGTAAATTAGGGATTATAGGTTTGTATACAATACATTGTGTCACACTTGACCTAGTATATTACCAATTATATACATTTGCCATTTCCATGTTGATACTTATTGATCTTGTCAACATAAATCATGTATTTACGAGTACCATATTCTCAAGCATTGAATACCCATGGCTGTCCATACTAGCCCCTGTCATCCATCTCTGTGTTTAATTCTAATTGTTTCTAGTTCTCTCCACAAACTATTCATGTCTGCCAATTGATATCATTTTGTTCTACTGTTCATTTATTAATCAACTTCCACAGACAATGGTGTTGCCAGGTGATAAAGTACAGTTGACCCATTTATTACCGCATTATGAGAGGTGTGTCAGTGATGACAACTTCAGCATGTGGTCATATATGGCTTGGCCATTTTCCATATAACACCTAGATTTACTATTGATGTGTATAGATTGATGACAAAGCTTGACATTTAAGCGATCTTCATTTTTCTCCCTGTTAGATCCAGTTTGGTTAGTGCCATTAAGGTTAAAATCAGAAAAATGAATCTCCCAATTGTCATCTAATGTTGGATAATTCTATGATGTACCAGTAATTATCAAGACTGGACAATGCTCCTTTAAATTGGAGTCTTACAATCTTGCGTGTTATAAATAATCTTTCCAAATAGGGTAATCATAAGATCATAAGACAGATATAAAAGATATGAAAGGGGCCAAGATACCTTTTAGAAACGTGGAACTCAATGACCAAATAAGGCTATTTTGGACAAGATTTCCTATTCCATTGTAATTTTGACACATAACAACTTCTTGATAATGTGGTCACGGTGATCATATCAAAAATCTGACAAATGGCCACCGTGGTTCAAAGGAAGTTGTCACTTTTAACAAATAAATAAGATGAAGTGTATCATTACTTCTGGATTTTTTGCCAAAAGATATGTAATTATGACAGCATTACTCATTGTGGTAGCACTTGCTCAAAAGGTCCTTTTTTACCAACTATGAAGGGCCCTTGTCTGTGTATAGAACTTGTGTGTTTTAATACCTCCAATTACATGTATTTATAGCTTAAACCACAGCAATAATGTGTCATATAACTATGGTATTTTTGTGACCTGAGATGACCTTTCTGACCTTTGTGGTTTGACATCTGTGTGCCCTGAAGGTCAGGCCCTTATCATGTGGTTACAGAACGCACAATATGTCTGACTGCAGTGTCAATTACGCCATGGCCTTTTTTATAGCCTAATTCCAGCGGCTCTTTTCTTCGTGGGGGCGATAACAAAACCTGAAAGCTGATAAATCTCTCCGTATTTTAGCGGATGGAAGTGCATTTCTATAGTTAATATGGATACAATCTCCATAACATGTGGAAACCGAGTATCATGATGTATTGTTGCAGTGGGCCCTTCCAGGATAAACTCTCATAATGGCAGCCGCTGTTGAAAAAAATCTCTCCCAATTTGATTGATCCGAGGACAACATTGCGCTCATAAATTCGCTCCATGGCAAATATAATAGCAGCAATGGCTCGCCAAAGTGGGCCCGCTAAATTATATGCTATGTTGATGCTATTATTGAATTTGCCTCAATAGAAGGGTTGCATGTACGTGTAATTCTGTGCAGCTTTATGGCAATCCTGGCCTAGATAGGGGAGGAAAACTGGGTTGATGGATGTTCGCTGATGTCTATGCCTCTCTCCCCATATTATACATACACTAAAACAAAACTGGAGACAGCTGTTTTATCATAGAAGTCAATATAAAAAAACTGGTGCAGTAAGAGAAATTATGATCGCTCTACATATTTTTGGTCTGATCAACTACATTTGTTGAAAATGATCATATGTGGCATTGTCAGCGAGAATGGTGCTATATCTTAAAGAAATCTTAAAATTTACCAACACAGTATAGATATTGATGTATTTTTTTACATCAAGGTTTTTTGGTCGGCCAACCTCAGAGCAACTTTGATATAAAGCCTGCTAATAAAATAGGTGTACTCACACCTAACTGGTGAGTATCAACACAATGATTGACAAAGGAAATTCCTATGACTTACAAGGCACATCTAATAATGCTTTTTAATACTATAACATGACTGTCATCAGAGCATATGGAAGTTATCAAAGGAAATGAAGTGAAAAGTGATAAGAAGAAAAAGGCTACCTGCAAATCGGTGGATGAAAGGGTGCATCAGGTAAAAACGTTGCTTTGTAAAAATATATCACGTAAATCATATTACCGGATAGCTTAAGTAAAAATTCACCTTTCTATAAAAATAGCAAAGGCTTCTTCTATTTAACTTTAGGAATCAAAGTAGAAATATCATATTCCTGAAAGAGAATTAGATCATCAGTGGAAAAATTAATCATTCATGGGTGTAATTTGTGTTCCTATCTGCATATTTCATATGACATAAAAAGCCATCACCGCTGGGGTTTAAAGATACACTTCATCACACTTGAAATGTCATTCTTCTGACAAGAAATATAAATGAGCTAGCATGTGTCGGGAGAAACTCAACACTTGTGGTGTATTTACACCCAGGAAAAAAACAACAACCAGAAACCCAGATCTCATTTCTGGGTCACGGAGGACGAGGGAGCGAAGCCTGGAGAGAAAAAAATCAGACTGGGAAAGAACCTTTGAGCAAACCAACCTCCCATTGATTTCTAAATGTTAAGAGAAAGAAACTAACAGAGTTTGCTCCATAACACTATGTAGTTTATTTCTGTAAACGGGTTACCATTTCAATGTCTTCATTTCATTTTCAATAATGAGCTGTCTAAATGAATATATGAGCTATCTTGATAAAAAAAAATTAGCTATCTTGATCAAAACTGTTTTTTTTATAAAAGACTGGGGTCTATAGCACATCATGTTTTGGGACAAGCCTGCCTAAAGATTCCGTATCTCTGATGAGAAAAACTTCACCAGTTTGCTATCTCCCAACACCTGCTTCTGATAATCATGTAGACATATTGTGATAGTTTCCAAATATCTGATAATCTGGATTCTTATTGCACACACACACACACACACACACACACACACACACACACACACACACACACACACGCACGCACATGCACATGCATAAAAAATGCACTTACTCAGAAAAAACATCTGCATGAAATAGTGAAATAATAATGTAATGTTTTTTTTTTGACACTTGGAAAGTATGCTTGCCTTATAATATGTCACTTCCAGATATTATCAAGATTTTAGCTTTCTGCAACCCATTCAAAATGCCTCAGCAATTTTGTAAACCCATAGCTTTTGCCAAGGCAAAATTTGTTTCCATAAAAATTTACAGTGTGAAAGACATTTCCTTTTTTCTGCTTAATTGTCAAAGGTGGTTTCCGTTTTTTTGGCGTTTTTTTGTGGTTAAGAGTTTTTATGATAGTCAATTAGTACAAAAATGATGTAGTACACAAATGTATGATTCGCTGAACATTTCCAGTTTTCTGAGTAACTGACAAAGGTCTTTCTTTCCTTTTTTCTGTGGTAGTTTTTATTAGTTTCTCGGAGTACAAAAATAGAAGACTGATTCAATAGTTCTTTTTTTGCAAGACAAGTAAAAGTACACTATACATATAAAATAATGGATGATGGTGGCAAAATTGTGAACTACTTTGACAATGGCAACTAAATTATCCTGATTTGGTTTTAGGCTGTGTTCAAATGAAGGAAAACAATGATCCAATGGAGGAAATAAACACAAAAGCCATTGGGGTATTACATTCCGATAATAGAAAATAAACTAAAACGAAATTGGTCTGTCCCTGTCAGTGACATATGAAATATTAATGAAAGTAAAGGTTTGTTTCCTCTGGGAAAACTCAAGCATTATGAGGAGATAGATGAGAAATCTGCGATATGAAATGAACACAAAAGCAGCAGCCGCAGTAGAAATAGATTACTTTAGGAAACAACGCAACCTTTGATGGGGGTCAGCAAGATTGGACCTCTTCAAAGCTCCAAGCGACTGGCTTAAATAATATAAATGAGACAATTCCACTAAGTTGTTTTCTTCTAATACGATTTACATCCGATGTACTAGTAGGACCGGAATTCATCAAATTTGTTGCCGTGCTTCTGGTTTCCATCCAAACTTCACCTAAGAGGTTCTATTTTGTGGACTTCTCCCACGGGGAAATATCGTTGTTTTCCGTGGGGGATTTAAGAACAAAGAACACAGCAGGATACAACCCTTGAGACCGCGAAAGCTATCGAAATACAATTATGGGCAGTATCTTCGGCATATGGACATTATCTAATTGTAAACTTCATTGACAGAGTCAACCTGCACATAAAATGCCTTAACATACTCCAGACTTGAGGGCCTTTTCTCTGGGGTACCTTGTGACCCTGATGTTCCTCATACTTTAGGTTCCTTAGGTAGGGACTCCAGACTTGAGGGCTTTTTCTCTGGGGTACCCTGTGACCCTGATGTTCCTCATACTTTAGGTTCCTTAGGTAGGGACTCCAGACTTGAGGGCTTTTTCTCTGGGGTACCCTGTGACCCTGATGTTCCTCATACTTAAGGTTCCTTAGGTAGGGACTCCAGACTTGAGGGCTTTTTCTCTGGGGTACCTTGTGACCCTGATGTTCCTCATACTTTAGGTTCCTCAGGTAGGGACTCCAGACTTGAGGGCTTTTTCTCTGGGGTACCTTGTGACCCTGATGTTCCTCATACTTTAGGGTCCTCGGGTAGGGACTCCAGACTTAAGGGCCTTTTCTCTGGGGTACCTTGTGACCCTGATGTTCCTCATACTTTAGGGTCCTCGGGTAGGGACTCCAGACTTGAGGGCTTTTTCTCTGGGGTACCTTGTGACCCTGATGTTCCTCATACTTTAGGGTCCTCGGGTAGGGACTCCAGACTTAAGGGCTTTTTCTCTGGGGTACCCTGTGACCCTGATGTTCCTCATACTTAAGGTTCCTCAGGTAGGGACTCCAGACTTGAGGGCTTTTTCTCTGGGGTACCTTGTGACCCTGATGTTCCTCATACTTTAGGTTCCTCAGGTAGGGACTCCAGACTTGAGGGCTTTTTCTCTGGGGTACCTTGTGACCCTGATGTTCCTCATACTTTAGGGTCCTCGGGTAGGGACTCCAGACTTAAGGGCCTTTTCTCTGGGGTACCTTGTGACCCTGATGTTCCTCATACTTTAGGGTCCTCGGGTAGGGACTCCAGACTTGAGGGCTTTTTCTCTGGGGTACCTTGTGACCCTGATGTTCCTCATACTTTAGGTTCCTCAGGTAGGGACTCCAGACTTGAGGGCTTTTTCTCTGGGGTACCTTGTGACCCTGATGGTCCTCATACTTTAGGGTCCTCGGGTAGGGACTCCAGACTTGAGGGCTTTTTCTCTGGGGTACCTTGTCACCCTGATGTTCCTCATACTTTAGGGTCCTCGGGTAGGGACTCCAGACTTAAGGGCCTTTTCTCTGGGGTACCTTGTGACCCTGATGTTCCTCATACTTTAGGGTCCTCGGGTAGGGACTCAGTTGTGACTTTTGAATGTGGAGCTCAAGGCATTTGTATCCACTCTAATATTGCACTCATACACACCTCAAGCAGGATACAACCCCTGAGACCGCGAAAGCTATCGAAATACAATTATGGGCAGTATCTTCGGCATATGGACATTATCTAATTGTAAACTTCATTTACAGAGTCAACCTGCACATAAAATGCCTTAACATACTCCAGACTTGAGGGCTTTTTCTCTGGGGTACCTTGTGACCCTGATGTTCCTCATACTTTAGGCTCCTTAGGTAGGGACTCCAGACTTGAGGGCTTTTTCTCTGGGGTACCTTGTGACCCTGATGTTCCTCATACTTTAGGGTCCTCAGGTAGGGACTCCAGACTTGAGGGCTTTTTCTCTGGGGTACCTTGTGACCCTGATGTTCCTCATACTTTTGGGTCCTCAGGTAGGGACTCCAGACTTGAGGGCTTTTTCTCTGGGGTACCTTGTGACCCTGATGTTCCTCATACTTAAGGTTCCTCAGGTAGGGACTTCAGACTTGAGGGCTTTTTCTCTAGGGTACCTTGTGACCCTGATGTTCCTCATACTTTAGGGTCCTCAGGTAGGGACTTCAGACTTGAGGGCTTTTTCTCTAGGGTACCCTGTGACCCTGATGTTCCTCATACTTTAGGGTCCTCAGGTAGGGACTCCAGACTTAAGGGCTTTTTCTCTGGGGTACCTTGTGACCCTGATGTTCCTCATACTTTAGGGTCCTCAGGTAGGGACTCCAGACTTGAGGGCTTTTTCTCTGGGGTACCTTGTGACCCTGATGTTCCTCATACTTTAGGGTCCTCAGGTAGGGACTCCAGACTTGAGGGCTTTTTCTCTGGGGTACCTTGTGACCCTGATGTTCCTCATACTTTTGGGTGCTCAGGTAGGGACTCCAGACCTGAGGGCTTTTTCTCTGGGGTACCTTGTGACCCTGATGTTCCTCATACTTAAGGTTCCTCAGGTAGGGACTTCAGACTTGAGGGTTTTTCTCAGTTGTGACTTTTTAATGTGATGGAGCTCAAGGCATTTGTATCCACTCTAATATTGCACTCATCCACACCTCATACAAATGCTGTTACTGGGGGTACAATGTTGAAAAAAAAAATCTTTCAGATGTATTTTACGCTTTACAGATTTCAGTGCATTTTAATGAGGAGCTACATGATACTGATAGACTGTAGTCAGATACAATGTGATGACTCAGGTAAATAAGTATTATCTGAAAAGAAATATCTGGATCTTTTTTTTTTCTTTTTTTTTCATAAGTATAGTTGACTTTCATACTAATACACTGTGGACTATGATTTAATACAAAGTCTACATTTGAAGGATTGAAGATATATTCCAGAGGCTGTATTCTGATAGCCAGACTTGGAGAAAAAAAATACTTTACATATCATCTGATCAAGTTATGCAAATGATCATGACAAAACATATGCAAATTTAATTGGTATGTAACAATGTAATGCCAGGTAATCGTATGGAACAATGCATTTCAATGCCACAATGATAACAGATTCAACACTACAAACTAGAGAAGAGGAATTAGTGACTTTGTCACGTGGTATCATAAAAATGCTATAGGGATTCAGTTTGCCACCGCTGCTGTCCAGTCTCATCAGTAACTTATTCATAAAATCCCAAAATATTCTCCACCCCAAGGACATTCATTGGAGAATTTAATATGTCCCAAACAAATGACCTGCCGATGCTTCTCTCGAGAGACCATCAAAACAAAGGGATGAGAGTTTTCTCCGGTGAATGTTAAGTGTAGTGCGAGAGAATTTGACAGTTTGTCTACTGTGTCAATTTGTTGCAATTCTTCATTGATCAAATTTGCAAGTTCCCCCTGGTGTATTCCGTGATCATTTGCAGCTTGTCCAAGGACTCTCGGGCCTTCCTGATTGTTTCTGTCTTCAGACACAGGAGAGTTCCAAATAAGCCAAGACTGATCACAAACCATCATCCAACTTGACAACCTTATATCCTGGTCAGCCAAACTTTTTTTCTTTTCATATTCTTGGCCAAGTAATATAGAAAGAAGCAAAAGTATCAGGCAAACATGACAAAAATATTTTTGGTGGAAAATTGCTTCTTGCTCATAAAATTTACAAGCATTTGTCAGATCCAAAACATCAACTTCAAATAGTTCCCCAAAAGTTCAACAAAAATATTTTTTGTGGAAAATTGCTTTTTGCTTATAAAATTTACAAGCATTTGTCAGATCCAAAACATCAACTTTAGATAGTTCCCCAGGAATAGTTCCTTTTAACCTAATTATAGTGTGAAATCTATAAAATCAAAACAGTAAAAGTGATAGGGAAACTTAATGTAAATCCTAGACATTCTTACATCACACGTAGACTGGTTTTTAAAAACTTTTTGTCTCAACTGTTCTATTACTTACACAAAGAAGTATTTGGGTTTACAGCTTAAATCAAATAATTGAAATGATAAAAAAATAATGTGAATATTCTGATAGACGGCTCCACTTATTTCGTGATTTCCTACTCTTCTTCACTAAACACATCCTGCATTTTTTTCTGTTGAGCTCTTCAAAGCAGAAAGATAAGAAAGTATGACCAAGTGCCTGGGAACTGGGCACAGAATTTCTCTTCCTGTCAAAAACATTCAGAAAGAAAATGGTTAGATCCGTTTTTTTTAATGGATTTTCATGTTTTTATGGTGCATCTCAGAAGCTATTTTACTATCTGTTTGACAGTAGGTATCCGGCTTCTGGCTATAATTTATAATTATAACATCTCCACATTGTCCGAGTCAAAAATAGTGTTCCTTCCCCGTTCTGTTATGAAATATTGAAAAGATATTTTGGTCAAAACATGAAAAAAATAACCTTTTGTACCAGAGATATTTCTGTCAAACAGCATGCAAAGAGTTAATATGCAGAAGAGAAAAAACTCAATCTTTCAGTTGAAGAAATAAATGCCCTTCAGCGGAGCCACCCTCCTTCATAGTTTTTCATTTAAATAAGAGCTGATACATAAATTCTGAAAATATTTTTTTCTGTAGTATGAAAAGCAAAGAAGTGCATTGCACCTGTGCATTTTTTCACAGAATTATTCAGAAATCGGACAGTTTTTGAATTCCTCTTGTCTACTTTTTTCCACCCACATTATTCTTGTGTGGCTTTTCTACACTTGGCAAAAGCATAGATCAACAACGGAAATTACTTGGTTAAAGTGGTACTTCGTAAATCTTTTATCCCCTCTTAAGTTCAGGCCACATTAAACAAAAATTTGGCTTCTTGTCAGTGAACAGTTTGCTGTACATATCAATCTGATATTTTTTTCTGATCAAGAATGCTTCTCCCTTTATCAATTTATACTATTTTTCAATAATATTCATTTTTATCTTGAGAAAATCTTCCCAATAATATAAGTTGTTGCATTATAAATGTTTTAATCTGCACCTTTTTTTCAATCATTTTCATTTTAGCCATTTCAATCTTCATTATTATAATTATTGTACTTTTTATCATATCAATCTACATCACTATTCCAATGTTTGCTATTTTAATATATCAATCTATGCCGTTATTTTAGTCATTATAATTTGTTTTCATATCATTCTGAACTGTTTCCTTACCTTAGGTCCATACAAGGGATGGAATAGTGAAGACTGTATCATTTTTGCAAAAAATATTTACATTTGATCGGCCCAATTAGTCTAATCCATTATTTCTATTGTTATTTTTACTGTATTAATCTGTGTTATTATTTCAATCAGGTCATATGACTGTATCAATCTGTGCCATTATTTCAATCAGGTCATATGACTGTATCAATCTGTGCCATTATTTCAATCAGGTCATATGACTGTATCAATCTTTGTCATTATTTCAATCAGGTCTTATGACTGTATCAATCTATGCCATTATTTCAATCAGGTCATATGACTGTATCAATCTGTGTCATTATTTCAATCAGGTCATATGACTGTATCAATCTTTGTCATTATTTCAATCAGGTCATATGACTGTATCAATCTGTGCCATTATTTCAATCAGGTCATATGACTGTATCAATCTTTGTCATTATTTCAATCAGGTCATATGACTGTATCAATCTGTGCCATTATTTCAATCAGGTCATATGACTGTATCAATCTGTGCCATTATTTCAATCAGGTCATATGACTGTATCAATCTATGCCATTATTTCAATCAGGCCATATGACTGTATCAATCTGTGCCATTATTTCAATCAGGTCATATGACTGCATCAATCTATGTCATTATTTCAATCAGGTCATATGACTGTATCAATCTATGTCATTATTTCAATCAGGTCATACGACTGTATCAATCTATGTCATTATTTCAATCAGGTCATATGACTGTATCAATCTATATCATTATTTCAATCAGGTCATATGACTCTATCAATCTATGCCATAATTTCAATCTATATTTGCATCTAGATCACCTGGGCATTCTGCACTGTGGTTAAAAATGTATTAATGACTTCACACCTGTGATGAAAGGCGGCCATTTTAATAGGTAGAAAATTAATCACACTTGTCCTTGTATATGACAAGTATGAGACTTGAAAAATAAATAACACAAATAATTAAAATATGCTTTTCTGGCAGCCATGACACCATCATCCTTATACTGATCACAGGAAGTCATTAGAAAGGAGAATTATTATTCAGAAACAGTACTCAAAAATACAAACGAGGTCATAGGTGCACAAATGAAAGAGTTGAAAAGGATCAGTTACAAGGATAGCATGACTGGAGTTTGAAATGGGGGGGGGGTGTTAATGGTCTGTAGAGAAACTGAAAGAATGCATAAAAGAAGAGTGTAAAGATAGGTGTGAAACAAGCCCTCCAATTTAACTGGCCTTGGCCTAGGAGGCAACTGGCTGTAAGCAGACACTGAGCAGGGCTATCTGGTCAGGTAGTGTCTATTTGTCAACACAGACCCCAGGCAGAAATAGGGGCCCAGTAGATAAATATATCATGCTGCCATGTTTCTCCTCATCCCCCTTCTTGCCACAGTCCACCTCTGTTTGTTGTGGCCTGCCAAAAAAAAAAAAAAAAAAAATCTCCGCTTGTTTGGTTCATCGTTTGGTGTGAGTTAAAGTTTGGGATGGGTTGGGATGGGATGGGTTGGGATGGGATGGGAGTGGATGGGATGGGATGATGATTAGGGAATGATGAGTGAAGGTCAAAATGATCTCCTGAATTAATTGCTCCTGTTTTGTCTGAAAGCTGTCACTGAGTGGAGTCTACCTTTATTTTCAAAATAACATATTTGGGTTTATTCAAAGTAAATTGTGATATAGTCTAACAGTGCTGAAATGGTCATTAGTACAAACAAATCAGTGGAAATTATGTTGAAATTTAAAAAAATGTTTTGGGTCCTGAAAAGCACTTGTCAAACAACCCTGAACCATTTTGGTTTCTGAACTTCACATTGCATTTAGTTTCCAGTTAGGTCACTTAAATTCAGGAAATTTATCATAATAACAGGAGGTTCTGGCTTGAGCATTGATGACTCTCTTAAAAGTGTAAATGGTCCCAAAAACATTTTGTTTATGTAAAGAATAACATAATATCTCCATGCCAGCGACCTTTTGGTCTTAATGGGAGTCTCCCAGATCCTTTTTGTAAAGGGGTCAAATACTTAGTAAATTGTTTCCGAGTTTCTAAAATGTTTCTGTTTCTGTTTCTTTGTGGTTAAATGCCTGATCTCATTGAGTCAATCTCCCGGGGAAGTCATCGACTGCTGGGCCTCCTCACCTTCCAGATCGGGGTTTGTGGTCCACTCCCATCTCGCTTGTGGAAGTGCAAATATATCCACCGGTTCTAATGCTTTGTGAACCTCAAACATAATTCCAAAGTGCAAATAAAAAATAATAATCCAAGATCTGAATCAAAAATAAAATTCCAATGAATCAATTGATTAAATCTTTTCAAGTTTTGAGTTGAAAAAAAAATGTTAGGGCTGAAAGAGGATTGAAGCAAAAACTGTCCCACACGCAATCAACCCATCCCAAAAATGAGAAAGTATCATAAAAAAGACCCTCATGGGGCCCCTGGCACAGTGACTGAATTTTACACATTCTGGCACAACTGGGGTCATATTATTTTTCCCCACAAGTTCTTGTGTGGGAGATTCAGAAATTGGGATCGTCTCAAAAAAATGCATGCATTTTTTTCAAGAGATGCATTTTCCTTCTCTTTTACCGTTATTACTATGTGATCTATAATTCATTGATGCCAAAGCATCCCATAATCCCAGTCAATGTATGGCAGCTCATCCAAGGAGGCACGCTCAACGTGAGATACCCCAGACTGCATGCCCATTAAATATATCCAAATTAAACAGAGTTAAAAACAACTTTAGGCAAACTTCTATGTGCCTTTCTGTGTTGAGGCACAGGAGTAGTCGATGGTTTCCAAAGAAGTGTATCTAAAGTAAAGTTCTGTAATGGTGCACACAAAACATATACAGCTTCTTGATTTATGAGTCTGGAAACTAGGTGGTGTGAAAAAAAAAACAAGGAAAAAAAGAATTGTGTTAACGTGACTTTAAACTGTTACATTTGTGCTTTGAGTTCTGTATGTATATAATATATATATATATATATATATATATATCAAGGAAATGTGTCTGAAGGGTTTGATGTATAATAATGTGTCTGGTAATTTGTGGATAGGCATTTTATACCATAGAGAACTTCTTTTAATAGGTTTAACCCATTAGTTTTATCTATATCAAAATAATTTCTTATTTATTTTGTTTTGTCTCTTATTTAGTTTTTATTAATGTTTATCTCACAGAAAACTCTGAAACACAAATAATGCATCCTTTTGAAAAAAAATCTTATAATTTTTTTTTTTTTTATACTTTCAACATTATTTAAGTCATTTCAAGATGAGACCTACTTGTCACAGATACAGTGCTGCCTCACTGAATTGTTCAAGACTTGCCTTGTTTGAATATCAAAATGTTGAGCTTCTTTCTGTCTCAAATTCTATGCACACTACTTGGAAACTATGTTAAATAAACATCCCCTAACAAACTACTAAGAATACAGAAACAAACAAAAAATGACCTGTTACATTCTTCCTGATTTTTTACCGACTGCATCATTATTTTCGTCATCTTGGTTAGTAAGGGGGAGATTTCAATAAATTCTCAACATTAGAGTATGATATATTTGCAACTATTTCAGATAATAAGATATCAAACTATATATATATATATATATATATATATATATATATATATATATATATATATATATATATATATATATATATATATATATATATATATATATATATATATATATATATATATATATATATATATATATATATATATATATATATATATATATATATATATATATATATATATATATATATATATATATAAATATATATATATATATATTTAAACATTTAAACATTTAATTTATGTTTATGTTTGAAGGAATTATTAAATATAAAAAATGTATATTCACCCCCCCCCCACCCCAATTTCTAAAACATTGAACAGTCCTCTCCCTATTGTAACGGGGCACCATCCGCTTATGATTTTTGGCACAAAATGTCAAACAATATATAAAGCAGGAGAGCGTATTCCTCATATACCCACTATGGCTTCTGTCCGCGTTTTTTCTCACTGTGTTAGTAAATTATCTTCAGAGACCCCACCCTTCCTTGACAGCGGGTAACTTCTCACACAGGAAAAGCCCTCTTTCTTTCTTTATGATGCAGTATTTTTATTCTGTGCCATTTCAATCTTTCATGATGTTATATTTATCAAAGATCAATAAATGAAGGCACTGTGTGTATGTCACTACTTGCTCTAATCTTGGCAAACCCACTTTATTAAATTTCATCAGTGTATACAAGGTAGTCTTATTTTGGTAACAAATTTGATCTATAAAAATCTACAAAAGTTATCATACATGCTTATTCATTTTCATGATTTTGATATTTTCATGGTGAAAAATAATTTTGATACTTAATACTATACTAATTGCTGCACCTTCAGTTTATCCCATATTATATATGTATCTTATATGTGTAAGGCCACAGGCTGTGATGCAGTTTGTTAGAGCACAAGCTGATTAGCACCAGTTCTTCTGTGGTGATCCAAAGGTTGTGGGTTCGATCCCTGCCCATGCCGAGATTGAACTCAATTTCACATATGAGCTGAGGTCCATGCTTAAAGAGTTGGCCTTGCAAATCTGTGATCGGGTGGGTTGTCATGTCAAGGACCTATGACATGACAATTCAGTGAGGCAGCACTATATCTGCTACAAGTAGGTCTCATCACGAAATAACTGCAATAATTGAGTTATATGTGTCAACCCAAAAGCTTGTATGGCCTGGATATAATATCAATATGGCCGAGTTCTGTATTATTCTCCCAGGTAAGTCAGTATTTAGTTAATATTTTATATGTTTGATCTGCTTTGGCCCAGACATATGTCTGTTGTACGACATTTCAAGGCCACCAATTTGTTATAGTGGTCTAATTAAAGATTCATAAAAATACCATAATACAAAGCGGCATTGATTTTAAGAAATTAACTCAATAGGCAAATTGTTTGCAAGCCTGTCCTTGATGGAAGGCAATTATAAATACTGAAGAAATGAACTTTTTATAATATCTAAGTGTCAAAAGATATAATTTATAATTATATTCTCACAATAAATCTGGAAACAGGGGGAAATTCTACATTGAGACTTTGGAGCAGTTTTAACCAATCAGAGCAAGAGGTTACAAGTTTCCAGATACAACTGCTTTCATAGTAGCAAAGTTTGGAGATGGCAGAGAAGTTATATCTGCTTTTAACCTTGCAAAACCCCAGAAATAGAAAATAGAATATGTTTGAATTATGCAAAGCCCAAATTTAAGTATAATTCCTGAATGGCCCTTATAATAGTAAAATTATTGAGTTGCCCTATATTTCCTGAGTGGCCCTTATCTAAGGAAAATTCCCGAGTGGCCCTTAATGTATGATAATCTAGTGGCTTCATAGAGTATATCTCTTGAGTTGCCCTTTTTAGGGCACATTTCCTCTATGGCCCTTTTTGGAATATAATTCCATAGTGACTTATAAGAGTATAATTCTTGAGCAGCCCTTATTATGAATTCACATATCTGAGCAGAACCTATCTAAGCTGTGAAGGTTAATACTTTAATACCTTAATTGTCCTAGTAAAATACCTGAGCAGCCCTTGTCATAAGTGCATAATAACCCTTATTTGAGTAAAATTCCATAGCAGCCCTTGTCATAAATATAATATTTAGTGGCCTTAATTTTAAAAAAGGTTAAACATGTAGTTTTCATAATTAATTCTAAAACCTTCGATCAGTGTCACATGATGATAAAAAGAGACATAAAAAATATACCATTAAGTAAGTCCAGCCATATCGCTGCAAAGATAACAATCTAATATAACTTGGAACAGAGAAATATGAACTGCCTTTATGGAGTTGATAATTGACAGGCATTAAAGCAATGAATGTTGTAAGCATATATCATTCTCTCCTTATAGAATAGACCTGTCATTCTGCTCATTACCTATTGATCACATTCTAGATAAACCCAGCAAAAAAAAAACTGAATCAGAACCAACTTTGTCAAAGTTTGTGGTGAAGTGCAACGAGGCATTTGAGGAACACATCAATCATAGCCAGTCTACTCCTCAATAATTTAAACAAATCAATAGCCAACATACATGTACATACAGATATCTCTATATATATTGCTTATCTCACTTTATAGGCATACACGCAAATACATACTTATATATATATAAATATATAAATTCTTCATTCATATCACATATATATATATATATATATATATATATATATATATATATATATATATATATATATATATGATATGAATGAAGAAATTGGCATAATATATAATTCATTCCAAATGGTTTTGATGATTAAGGTTATGTGGAGTGGAGCAAGTAATAGACAATCTACAGTTATTAAGATAAAGACACATGCTTAGTTTGAAAGGCTTTAATAAACATGTTAAAAACAGACTTCTTTAAAATTATTCCAACACATGTGTTATCTCCAAATGCTATATTTCTGGAAATAAAATTTAGTGCTTACTTTGTATTTCTTTATTTTTGAAATTATTCTTTTTTTCAATATTTATCATCAACAATTCACAGATATTTGCATAAATTATCATAATCTCTAATGTCTATTAAACCAACTTATCATTATTTGTAACTTATGATCATATTATAACCAAAATATGCCTTTTTTCACTTTGGCTAAATTAATTATACACTCTGTTAATTGTTAAGTTAAAATTAACAAAAGTTCTGAGTGGCTCCAACAATCTTTTTTGTCTTTATGGGAGTCTCTCAGATACTTTTTGTAAAACGGTCAAATAAATTGTTTCTGAGTTCTGGTTATAGCGTAAGCTTATTAGCAACAGTTCCTCTGTGGCGACCCAAGGGTCATGGATCTGATTTCAGCCATGTCACAATGAACTGGAACCCATGTATGATGGGTTAATCTGTGACCGGGTGGGTTGTTATGCCATGGACCTGCAGCATGACAATTCAGTCAGGCAGAACTATATGTGCTTCAAGTAGGTCTCATCATGATATAACTGAAATAATGTTGAAAGTGGAGTGAAACCCTATAAAACAAATGACAATCAAACAGAAGCATTATAAACACAACAAATATAATTTATATATTAATAAATAATATATTTTACCTATAAAAAGCTAATTTATATATTTCACATGTCAAACATGATAAGGACCATAAGAAGCAATTTTTTTACTTGGCAGGTATATTAAATTCATTTTTTTAATGATATTTAATATTGAGAAAAAATATTTCTTTTCATATCACCTGATATCTGAGAGAGGAGGTTAAAAATGTTGGGTCCCAAGCGCATCTGTTTTGAAATGAAAAAGCATTGCGCAAAAAAGTAATATAACCTCGTCTCTGTTATAGAAAAAGCAGGAAATCAGATGAGCAAACATCATACAACTGAAAAAGTGTGAAGTGCTGATAACCTTAAAACCAAAACCATCATGGCAGATGACTCATAATATGATCCACACCACTGATTAATCACTATCACATAATAAAACACTTTTTCTCAAAAAAACATACAACAGGACTGAATATACAACAACTTACTGCTTGAACACGAGAGAGGCAAACACGATTGTCATTTCTATGTAAACATTGAAGTGTGAACTCCGGCATTAAACTAATACACTTGTGGTTAACCACGAAATGCAGGTGAAATCAACCACATTATGACCCACCTTATAAAACATGCATAGAGCACACTCATCTGCCTCACCACAAATATGTGCGCTCATTCCAGTGGTTTGGTGGCCACCACAAGCCTGTCCCGACATATACGCTGTTAGTACCCAGTGTATAGTTAGTTCTTGGTATTGGTTCCTGCTTGATTATTCCTCATGATGATCAACATTAATTTCTGTATTTAATTACAAGGTTATACACAATCATTTACATTGATATGTGTTTCGACACAAATCAAACTTGATGATTATAGATTAAGAAACTTTCTCTTTTTCCCCCAAAAAAACCATGTAATTAAGAAACAACTTATTAACTTTTGAAAATGGTGGCCCTGAGAAAGAATAACAAGAAACATTCCCTGAAAATCATGTCATTATTTGTATTAACAAATGTCCTAAAACAATGTAAACTGTTTAAGCAAGCAAATTTATGTTGTATGCTTGATCATAAATGTTACAAATCTCTAAAACGCAAAGATTTGTAATATACTTCACATGAAATTTTAATTAATATATTCATATTTGATACATCTCTTAATGTTCTGCTTGTCAGCATAAAGGTCACCAGCCTTATTGTCCAACCTGAACAAAAATCTTAAAATCTTGTGCTGATATTGTATGTAAATTTGTGAGTGATCATTGCATTGATTAGTGATGTTCATATGCCAGCAGGAAAGATTGATCCCATGTAAAATTACAACACAGAAGGCAATTAAGCTACATCTCTATGAGAGATTAACAATTATCTTATATAACATACAACAATAGCCACAAATACAGCATAACATGTACCATATGTTAGCTTCATTCCTAAACAACTTGCATCCTGGATTCAATTTTAACAAATTAAGATTAGATTTGTGTTCAGTGCACAATTATTTTGAATAATATTGCACTTTTTTTTACATTTACTTTAAAAGTTCAGGATAACTGCAATTGTATGCAGACATCTGATATGAAATGCGTTTCTCAATACACCCATAGAACAATATAATGATGATAATGTAAGCTTCTCTGGTAGTATTTATTGAAAGTATAGCCTGCTTATACTGTTGGATTGTATTTTATAATGAAATCATTTTATAAGAATAAAACACTCAAACTGTAGGCGAAAACAAAAAAAAATAATTGGAATATAAAGTGGCACCCCATTTTTTTGCTCATTTCTCTAATTGCTTATAATGTATCCAAGACAATAACAAAATGTATTGTTCACAAAATGGCTTGTTTTTATTTTTCGGTCACATTATCCTATTAAGTTAATGAAACATAATTTGTGCAGGGGTTAAATGACAAAATATGGGCCACAACTATCATAATATGTGTCCATATAGAATAAATAGCAGTAATTTAAATAGATATTTGCAGTATATACCGTGATGAATTGCTGCACAATCAGCCAGGCTGCTTCGTAGAGAGAGAGAGAGAGAGAGAGAGAGAGAGAGAGGGGAGATGCTATTCTGGACCACAGCCAAACCCACAGGGACCATCACCAAAGTGACGTTACTTCGTACCCGTACCCGTACTCGCAGCCAGGTTACAGAGTTATGGTTAAAATAACTACTCTGTCATACAAGTTACATAAACGCTGAGTCATCACATCATCCTGTTCGTTTTCATGTTCTGAGCTTTTTTTTCTTGGGGTTGAGTGATTTATATAGGTAGTCTCATAGTTGAAATTTGCTGCCAAAATGTCAGAGCCGTTTTGGTCCATGTTTCCTTCTAGGTTAGGTCCAAGGATGCTAAATAGCAGGCAAATAAGAACAATAAGAACTAAGCAAGTCTAAAAACATATATCAAAGAATAAATTTCTTTTAAAGAATAATTTCCATTCATCACCAAACAAACACATGCTTTAAAAATGTATGGGCTTTGATAGATATCATCTATGATTTATTACTGTTCTTGGCCATTTTAATATCACCTTATTCAATCCATAATAACCAAAAACTAAAAATCAGAACAATATACTGGTAAATTATATAGTATAAGACGCATAAGCATAATGAGGAAGGGGTCACTCCTCCATTGGAGTGCATGACTTGCGCACTCCACATCCCACTGCCAGGCCAGCGCAGTGCAAACTGTGCACTCATTGGTTTTGCCACAACAGGTTGAACCCAATCAGGAACATTTGTAGTTTATGTCTATATTCCAGATAGCCCAGGACAACCCCTAGATCACCATGTATCTAATTTTTTGGACAATGTAAATATAAAATAGCTTTAGCTGTTTCTGATGGCACAGATGATGGCGACAGTGTTCAGGATGTAACAGGCTGTATTGACGTTCAGTCAACTCACAAAGTTCACTTCAGAGCTGCAGCATTTTATTTTAATTTTTTTTTTTTTTGTTTTTTTTTTTTTTTTTGTATGAATTATTTTTTACTTAAAATCATTGTATGATTATTATCCATTATCAATGAGTAAAGGCCATTTAATTTTTTCCCAATACATTTTAAATTACGTAAAAAAGGTTCCAATGACTTTCCCACTCAAATTATTTGCCCTCAAATTCTTTGTCTTTTACAATGGATTATTCAAAATAAATGATTACTAAATAATTCTTTAAAAATATATTTGATTTTTTGCAGTAAATGTTTTAATAAAGCTGATGTCACACAAGAGACACAACTTCTCACCTTATGCATATTGTATACCCATATCATCAAATTTGACCCAAATCTAGATGTTTATAATATTTGATCTGACATCACGTGTTGCTCACTGGAGCTTGTTAAGGGGGATGGGGGGTTGCCTCATCTGATTAATAATCTTTGCATTTTGACATATTTTATTTGAAAAAAGACCCTACTAGGGTTATTCAAAATCTTTATTTCAAAACTTGGAGCAATTTATAAATATTAAAAGTGAACTTCATTTGTTTGAAATTAAATTGTAAATTGAAAACAATGTAAATAGTTTTCAATCTCGTTTTAAAAAGAAGAAGCTAAGATTAATTATTTCAGGGAGTAAATATGACTGCCACCCCCTTGTAGGGCCCTGATACAATCTGATTTAAAGGGGGATTCCCCCTTACATCAGCATAATTTCATCATATGATATGCAATAACCCCATAAATATATTCATATCACAGACATTTTACACCAGGAAATAATAAAAAAGTGATTTTACACCGCGATTATACACAACTTTATGATCACGCTTTGGACTTGAATGCTGTCCCATAAAGACTTTAATCCAAGTTTGGCCGCTACCAGCTATGGCGACATGCTAGCACATTACGCAGAGATCCAGGCACTGCCCGGGACACCCATATTTACAACCACAGATCTGTACCACGGATATATGATCTCGCGATAAACTACTAAATAGCCAACCAAATGTACGGAGATAATTCGCAAAAAAAAGTCTAATGATTTCCTTTGCATCAGCATCCGTTTTAGAGTATCCTTTTGATAATGATGATTCTTCATTTCATTTTTTTTAATAATTTAACATTCATATAATACATAATGTATAATATATGCTGATATATAGTAATATTTATATTTTTGAATTAAAGAACCACATCAGTGATAGAGCTTTAAAAAAATCTTTACCTTTTTTAAACAAAAGTTGAATCTTCATTTTAAAAAAACATCTCTTTCTATTTATAATAAAACCTATAAACAGGAAATTGGGCAAGACCTTTGTAGGGAACTGTCCTTAAGATGAGAAATGTCTCTTAGTGTGGCCTGCATTGGCTATCAACCACAGGGAAAATTTAAAATTTCTAATTCTAAAATTCTAATTTTAATATATGAATTAAGATTTAACTGGGATGGCCAACACGATTTACAAATACATCTCTGGATTGCTTTCCACAAAATGGATCTCCTTAAAGATTAAACAAACAGATAAAAGAGTCGTGGGTCATAATGCAATCTTGTAGGTTTACACAGCACTGCAAGCCATGTTGCCAATAATATGTCAATGTTACCGAAAACTCTCTCCACATTAATATCTGGCAAGACTCTGCCAAAAATACGTCAAGTGATAATATCACTAAATTCTCCCTGTCAATAATACATCAGGTGATACTATTACCATATTTTCCCTGAATGTAATACATCAGGTGATAATATTACCATATTCTCCCTGTCAATAATACATCAGGTGATACTATTACCATATTCTCCCTAAATGTAATACATCAGGTGATACTATTACCATATTCTCCCTGAATGTAATACATCAGGTGATACTATTACCATATTCTCCCCGAATGTAATACATGAGGTGATACTATTACCATATTCTCCCCGAATGTAATACATGAGGTGATACTATTACCATATTCTCCCTGAATGTAATACATCAGGTGATACTATTACCATATTCTCCCCGAATGTAATACATGAGGTGATACTATTACCATATTCTCCCCGAATGTAATACATGAGGTGATACTATTACCATATTCTCCCTGAATGTAATACATCAGGTGATAATATTACCATATTCTCCCCGAATGTAATACATGAGGTGATACTATTACCATATTCTCCCTGAATGTAATACATCAGGTGATACTATTACCATATTCTCCCCGAATGTAATACATGAGGTGATACTATTACCATATTCTCCCTGAATGTAATACATGAGGTGATACTATTACCATATTCTCCCTGAATGTAATACATGAGGTGATACTATTACCATATTCTCCCCGAATGTAATACATGAGGTGATACTATTACCATATTCTCCTTGAATGTAATACATGAGGTGATACTATTACCATATTCTCCCTGAATGTAATACATGAGGTGATACTATTACCATATTCTCCCTGAATGTAATACATGAGGTGATACTATTACCATATTCTCCCTGAATGTAATACATGAGGTGATACTATTACCATATTCTCCCCGAATGTAATACATCAGGTGATACTATTACCATATTCTCCCTGAATGTAATACATGAGGTGATACTATTACCATATTCTCCCTAAATGTAATACATCAGGTGATAATATTACCATATTCTCCCTAAATGTAATACATCAGGTGATAATATTACCATATTCTCCCTGTCAATAATACATCAGGTGATACTATTATCACATTCTCCCTAAATGTAATACATCAGGTGATAATATTACCATATTCTCCCTGTCAATAATACATCAGGTGATACTATTATCACATTCTCCCTAAATGTAGTACATCAGGTGATACTATTACCATATTCTCCCTGATAATATGTCAGGTGGCAATATAACCCTGTTCTATACTTCATAAAACTTACTTGATATTATTGTTTTCTCTGACCCAAGAATTCTTGCCTAAATGCTTGCCTTATTCTACCTTCCACAATGACAGGTGAGTTAACCTTATCCTTCCTGACAATAATCGGTTGTTTATGAACATTTGAGATATAATTAAGAGCATGCCACTGGGACATAGTGCCCTGGGGTTAATGAATGTTAATGGCAAATGAGGGTGGAGATCTATGTAAACTCTATATATATATATATATATAATCAGGGAAAATACCTGAGAAAAATGATAAATTGATATTTTAATTGATATAAGTCTCAGAAATTCAAGGTTTTTCTAACCTATTTTTGTATGGTCCTCCTTAACAGTTTTATCCTCTTTAGACCTCTTTACATTTTTTCTGTGAGCAGAGTTTCTATTCACTTAGTGCTACCTCATGTGAACTACTGGAGCCATACGAGATATATGTTCAGGCCAGGAACATATGCCACATCTATCGCTTCTAGTCAAATTGTTTGGCATGGGAACCACCTCACTTTTCTATTTATAAAGGGCTAGCAACACAGATGTAATGCATTCAATCCTTGCCAACAAAATAATTCAATCTAAAACTTGCTCTGTCATATTTCATTAAGTTATTATTTAAAGTGTACAGTAGTGGTATCTGAAATATATTTCACATTTTTATTACATTACATGTAAGGTCATTAAGAGATTTCAAGGCATATTTTGACCAACATACGGCTGCCATGTTTTTAGTGACTTCACAGCTTGGCTACCACTGTTACAAATGAATATAATACGTGCGACTGCATTCCCTGCTATCCCCCATTCAACATTCTAATCTCTCATGGTTATTCCATACCAAAGACTTTCCATTCAAAGTTGGTATTTTCTCTTTGAAAATATCAGATATATGTTGTCTTAAAAATCGATATATACACCACATTGTGTATTAGCATTGGCTTCTTAAGAAGAAAAATGTCGTCCGTTTGTTTACTCCAAACACTTGCTTCCAATAATCACGTAAACATATTATGAGACTTTCATAATATCTGATAAACTTACATGCATATATATATGCAGACGTTCATGCTTAAAAAATGCACAAATATCATAATTCTTACAAATATGTGTGAAATATATGCATTATTTCGACAATTTTTTTTTCAAAGAAACCTTTCTTGTCATATTTTATATTAGGCTTTGTTAGTCGGCTCAACACCATTGACATCTGGGGACTGGGCATAATAAACTGGAGGCTCACGGCCAACACTTGTATACAACTCCATCTTAAGGAAGCATGCCATCTCACACAAGTGTGATCCTATTATTCTCCAGGGATCATTGACAAATGCTAAATCTTTCTATAAGGAATCTGGTGGACGCAGCGTTCACCTGCGCCTCGCCTCGCAGGGGAGTCGTTATTGGGAGGTGTCGTCCGTTAATTCGCTCCGGGGCTCTGTGCCAGCTTCAAGAATGCCGAATTATGATCCGCTGATAAATCATGAATGGCCAAATTGCCCCGGATTCTCTTTCAGCGGTCAAGTCATCGCCAGAGACTTGGATTTTTTTTAATGGATAAGTTATTAACATTGCCACGAGATGTTCGCAGAAAGTCTAAACAATCGCTGCTCGGATGTAATGTACCAATTTAGAAACCAATTGCGAAAGCCTGTAATTTATGCTTATGTAATGTAATACCCCTGATTTCCAATTCCAGTGAGATGAAAATCAAGACGCTTTTATTTCCATGAAATTACATAATTGGAAAGTTAGAGATGATTTAGATCAAGTAAGTGGAAATTGTGTTACCATAAATAATGCAAAATGGCCGATTTATTCAGATATTTCATTGTTTTAAAGATCTTTGCAGTGATTGGACACTCTTACCCATTGTGCTTCTTGATTTAGTGGCTTTTGAAAATGGCTTTTAGGAATGAACATCTAAAACTAGGACAAATGTGCAAGAAAGCATAAAAGCAACAGAATCAATAAAAATATTTCCATTTTCCAGAATAAAACGCACAATGTATTGCCATGCACTTTGTATCTTCAATACAAGGTAACATATTTCATCCCCTATGGGAATTCATTCATGTGAATGAAACTTTTGCAAAGCATAAAATGTGTAAGAATATCGCAAAGCACTATTGGAATAAATCCTTGCTATTCCTACCAGTAGCTTGTTAGAATTTTCATATCATGGATTTTGTAGATGCCTAATTAGCATAATTATCATCTTCTTATGAAAATCTGATATAAACAAAACATCGATTCACCTTAGCTATAAGGGGATTTGATACTGGAATATTAATGGCATCATCCTGCAAACCACTACATAATCTGACACTCAAGTAAGCTCTTTTCTGATTGGTTCATTCATGATGGAAATTTGTTGTAGCCGAACAGTTGAGATTATCTTTGAGGTCATGTTGCATTATCTGCACGATATTCTCTTATTGTATTATTTAACCTGTTATTCTTTATACAGCACTATTATTTTCGTAATACATGATGTGTTTTCCCACATGACTAGGAGTAAATCCGCACATTGGATACAAATAACTGGACCCAGGAACAGGTGTAGGCGATTAATAAGTTTAAGAGTGTTCAGTCGTGAGTACATTTACAGGTATTGTTTTGGTGGCAAAATCATTTGTGATAGTGGTAGACAAAATGTAAAAGCACTGGAACCAAGATGGCCGAAAGTTGGTTAAAAATTCATTCAAAATGTGTTAATCACAAAATGCATAGTAGAATAGAAACACAAAAAGAGATTAAATAGTTAGAAGCCATTGCATCTCAAAACAATTAAATATGAAACAAACAAAACAAATGTCACATATCATCCCATATAAATGTGATACTTAATTCCAGAATGCTTCGAATAATGAGTACATTACCTCTATCCTGTCATTAATTCTGTGTTTCATGTCACCATATCACAACCAATGTTAATCATAGTCATATAGATTTCCACCACAAATATGTCATCGACTAGCCACAGCCGTTTTCACCAAAGCCGACACAATTGAACTATATGTAATAAATTTAAACAGATAATTGAATACACTTGATTTATGTGAATAATTTTATAAATTATGTAAAAAACCACATTAAGCACTTAAATTCTCTGCCCAATCGCAATGCACAATATTGGATATTAATATATCAACTATTAATATATGACTAGTGTCTGGGAATCGATTCAGTGCATCTTGATGATTGATTCAGTTCAACAAAACATCCTTTATTAAGTTATATGAGCAAAATCACTGAGGGATAAGTTTAAGAATAAATCACTCAGTCTACTAAAGAAGAACGCGAAAAGTAGAAAACAATGCTAATAGATGTTAAAAGTTATGAGTCGAGGACAGAAACAGCCAAACATTAGATTGTGCCATGTCATCTATGTGTGTGTGTGTGTGTGAGAGAGTGTGTGTGTGTGTGTGTGTGTGTGTGTGTAATTAAGCCTTGGCTCTGGTTATGGAATGACATATAAATAAATAATATGCACATTTAGAACCAGAAAAAGATGATTTATTGACAAGCGGTTGTTCAGTACTCCATGACACGTACTTGTCGATTAATGTATGGGTAGCAAATGTTTTAGACATAAAATGCCTCATTTTACTAACAGAGTGTGAATATTGGGATACGTTCATATCACAGAAAGTTGGTAATGTGGGATATTGGGATAACACATGCCATACAGAAAGTTGGTAATGTGGGATATTGGGATAACACATGCCATACAGAAAGTTGGTAATGTGGGATAATGGGATTACACATGCCATACAGAGAGTTGGCAATGTGGGATATTGGGATAACACATGCCATACAGAAAGTTGGTAATGTGGGATATTGGGATAACACATGCCATACAGAGAGTTGGTAATGTGGGATATTGGGATAACACATGCCATACAGAGTTGGTAATGAGGGATATTGGGATAACACATGCCATACAGAGAGTTGGTAATGTGGGATATTGGGATAACACATGTCATACAGAGTTGGTAATGAGGGATATTGGGATAACACATGTCATACAGAGAGTTGGTAATGTGGAGTTTCAAATTACATCCAGCACATGGGAAGTTGACAATATTTGACAATAAGATACGTAAATCACATAGGAGCTGTGATGCGAGACTGTACTTGGTTTGATGCAACAGAGGAAATTCTGATAATAAAATAACGACCTTATCAGAAGTAACTACGGCTAAGCATACAGAGAGAAGAGCATTTATGGAAGTGGGCTGTGTACACACGTAATGTGTGAATACAAGAGGTGTGTCATGTGCCAAATTATAGCTGGCAGCTGCTCTGTAAGCTGTATTCACAAATAGCATTTAGCACAGGTTACTGGCCGTGAACATTCAAGTCAAATGAAAGGGAGCTAGCTTTGCCATATTGGATCAATTATATGTGTGAATGAGTATCAAGGGAATTCTGGACAACACAGTACATCCAGGGGTGAAATAAATGATGTGCCAATCAAACTTATTCTTGATCTATGAATATAGAGAATGTTCAAACATATGGTGTAGAAACTTGTGTAGAAACTTGTGTCATATGTGAAGAGGTGATTTTGCTTTAACATATCAAAGGGAAAAAGACACATATTGTTGTTTTTATTCAAAAGATTTAAAAAATCTTGTTCCTTTCAATTATGAGTGAATTTGCATCCATATTTGATGTTTAATATTGGATAGGAAAATAAGTTGTAAGTTAATCATGTAATGATTTTTTTCTTAAGTCATGTTATTTAAAGGAGAACAACAATAAAATCGAGCCATGGACCGTGTTGTAATTGGCTAGAGCTAAGCTTATTAGCATCAGTTCCTCTGTGATGATCCAAAGGTTGTGGGTTTGATTCCCAGCCATGCCAAGATGGAATTCATGTCACAATCTCTCATAAGAGCGGAGGCCCTAGCCTGAAGGGTTAACCTGTTGTCCTTGTAAATCTGTGACCGGGTGGGTTGTCATGTCAAGGACCTGCGACATGACAATTCAGTGAGGCAGCAATATATCTGCTACAAATAGGTCTTGTCATAAAAAACTGAAATAATGTTGAAAAAATCCAAACAATAAAGTCTGTTTTCATCTGCAGCACGAAATAAAAACCCTTAACCCCATTCTATCATTACCTTTGTGATGTTAAACATTATAATGTTGCTTTTAAAAATTCTCTTTTGAAGTTTCTCTTCTGGTTTCTTTACTATACAGGTTCAACCAGGAATTTTCAATATCATTCATATGCCGTGTGAATTATGCATGAGTACTGAAAGCTTTGCATAGAAACTTTTATGCTGGTGTTCTGAAATCAAAGGATTTAATTGATCACCAGCTAAATTCAATAATGTGAAAGGAAAAGCCTCAATTCACCTGGCAGTGTGCTTCTCCCAGGTCAATGAACCTTCTATATATATCTACAGGTTTTGTTTCAAAATTCTCTTTTCTCACCACATCTATTTGGAATAAGTGCACTTACATTTTTATTTTTGAAACATGACAAGTTTCTTTGAAACATGTTTTAAAAGCTTTTACATAAATGCCTGCTTGATTTCTATGTGTGGCAGTAAATATGAACATTTTTTAATGCCAAAAACTATGTTAAGTAACTTTGTAAATGAAAAATCAACGACAATTTTTGCATCCTTTTTGAAGAACATAACAGTATTTTGCCGAACAGATTTAGGGTTTCAATTTTGTTTCTGTGTAATGGATATAATAAATCAGTGGGTAACATTGGGTGAAAATTTGAAGAAAAATCTATAATATAATTGATATAATATACCTATATAAAAATGGGTATTTTTCCACAGATAAACAGTTTCTTGTGATAAAAAATCAAACCTTGATAACTATGTATAAATTTAGCCATTCTCAATGAATCACCAACCTTCAAGATCCCGGAATACTCAACGACTCTATTCTCAGACAAACCGAGAGCAAGATACCAGCAAGCGTTTTTTTTATAATCAAACTTGGACTCTATCTCGTGGCGTTTTCAAACAGAACAGAGGTGTGATTTATCATATTTGACAAATGCAAGTGGATAGAGGGGCTGGTAAGATGTGGTGGAAACACATTACGGTTGGTGTTAGACTAATCCAGACGGAGCAAGATACAGAGTGGCTTGCAGAGATGGTGGCGGCGAAAAAAAAAAAACCTCGGCTCCTCGCTAGGCTTCTCTCGAAAGTTTGGTTTTGTAACGTGGCAACTGCTTATATATTCTAGTTGCAAGCAAAACTGCTTGAAAGCAGTCATGATGGGAGTATTATGCTTCTATTTTTTTATATATGGACTTTGGCAACAGAAACCTCACAAAAATGTTTAAAAAATCATGATTTCATTTTTGTCAAACAAAAGGCAATATTTTTTGTAACCATGCATTACCTAGAATAATGACACATTGTATGAGACTCTTTGTGTCGATGGCTGTCAATATATTCTCTTTTCATGAACATTATTAGATACTTCCCCAGTTCAGAACACAACTCTTTTGAAACAAAATAAAGATAGGTAACATTTTTACTTTTTTTTTTTTTTTCCAAATTCTGGAAATTCTGGAAATTTATTTTTTAAATCAAAAGTACAAAATGCCATTGGGTTGGCCACACAGACCCTGTTATCCTGTCTGTGTTTTACACTAATATTCCCAGGACTGACATCTGCAGGGAAAATAACAAGGAGCAGCGAGGTCTACGAACTGCAGACAAGAGGCAGCTAAAATAAGCACACCATACACGGAGGCATTGACATTTTCAAATCAATTAACCTGATTTCCACTTCAAAGATTTGGGTGGCAAAACTTTCTTGTGGGACCTGATCAATTCACCAGAATGATTTGCTCATCCAATCTTCACCAAAATACCTTGTGCAAGCTGCGGCAGTTATATAATATGCTTTCAATTTCTCAATATTTCCTTACTTTGCCAAGTTTTTAACTTAAAACATAGGCATCAGAGATGCATCAACCCTCAGCCCTGGTAACTCATTGCACAACATTCGCTCCACACAATATTTGTGAACAAAACGTCACTGCACCAAGGCAAATTGATGCAGGGGTAAAAAACCCATAAAATCTACTTCCTTTGATAGCTTAGGTGTGTCAAGTATCATGAAACTGTCATCATTTACTCTAGAATTATTGATATGGGCCTGTGACCTTGAAAAGCAGGTTAAGGTCACCGTCCATCAAACTCATCTGGAGTCTTCCCAGATTCTTATGTGTGTCAATTTTCATGAAGCTGCCATCATTTGTTCTTAAGTTATCACGATGACAAGGATGATTTCACATAATTGTCCCTGTGACCTTGAAATCAGGTGAAGGTCATGTTCCATCAAGAGAAGTCTGAGGTCTTCACCAGATGCTTGTGTGTGTCAAATCTCATAAAGCTGCCATCATTCGTTCTTGAGTTATTGCGATTCTTGGGATTCAACATAATTGTCCCTGTGACCTTGAAAAATAGGTCAAGGTCGCCGTCCATCGAAATAGTCTGAGGTTTTCACCAGATGCTTATGCGTGTAAAGTTTCATGAAGCTGCCATCATTTGTTCTTGAGTTATCACGATGACAAGGATGATTTCACATAATTATCCCTGTGACCTTGAAAAGTAGGTGAAGGTCATGTTTCAAAGAAAAAAATTCTGAGGTCTTCACCAGATGCTTGTGTGTGTCAAATCTCATAAAGCTGCCATCATTCGTTCTTGAGTTATTGCGATTCTTGGGATTTCACATAATTGTCCCTGTGACCTTGAAAAATAGGTCAAGGTCGCTGTCCACCGAACTAGTCCGAGGTTTTCACCAGATGCTTATGCGTGTAAAGTTTCATGAAGCTGCCATCATTTGTTCTTAAGTTATCACGATGACAAGGATGATTTCACATAATTGTCCCTGTGACCTTGAAATCAGGTGAAGGTCATGTTCCATCAAGAGAAGTCTGAGGTCTTCACCAGATGCTTGTGTGTGTCAAATCTCATAAAGCTGCCATCATTCGTTCTTGAGTTATTGCGATTCTTGGGATTTCACATAATTGTCCCTGTGACCATGAAAAATAGGTCAAGGTCGCCGTCCATCGAACTCGTCTGAGGTTTTCACCAGATGCATATGTGTGTCAAGTTTCATGAAGCTGCCATCATTTGTTCTCGAGTTATCGCGATGACAAGATGATTTCACATAATTGTCCCTGTGACCTTGAAAAGTAGGTGAAGGTCATGTTTCATAAAAAAGATTCTGAGGTATTCACCAGATACTTATGTGTGTCAAATCTCATAAAGCTACCATTATTCGTTCTTGAGTTATTGTGATTCTTGGGATTTCACATAATTGTTCCTGTGACCTTGAAAAATAGGTCAAGGTCGCCGTCCATCGAACTCGTCCGAGGTTTTCACCAGATGCATATGTGTGTCAAGTTTCATGAAGCTGCCATCATTTGTTCTTGAGTTATCGCGATGACAAGGATGTTCGCTACAGACATACATACATACATACATACATACATACATACATACATACAGACATACATACATACATACATACATACATACATACCCACGCCAGGAGTACTGCAATACCCTCAGCCTGATTACATCAGGGGCTGAGGGTAAAAAAACAGAATAGTTCAGAGTTGTTCTGGAATAATCTGAAAGAAAAGCTACAAAACATATTTGACACACACACGTTGTAAAAACTTATATAAGCGTTTGCTGGTATTATCTTTTGGAAAATAATTCAAGTTCATCAAAGTTGAGGTTATCAAAGAAACCGGAGGTGCGAATTTACCCATTATGTTTGTAATTGCTCTGAATGATAATGTGATTTTTTCCCTTGGCTCCACATTTTATAAAGTGCAGTCCAACACTGGCCTGTTTGTCAGCAGTGTCCTCTTTTGGCCTGCCATGTTAGGGTGTTTCATTTTTCGGACTTTTTTTCTGATCAAGCTGCTCATTAAAAGAAATGATCTCTGATATGTAGTAAACCCACAGAAAAAATTTAAGACCAATCGATCAACTTTTAGACCCCCCCCTACCACCTTGTATGTTTGACCTCGGAAATCAGTGCTCGGTGGCCATTTTCTGGTTAAAATTCAAGTCTCATTGCCTCATAATTTCATTTTATTCAACTCAGGTAGTGTCTGTGTCACACAAATGTAGTTTTAAAGGTTACTTAATATTTCAAGATCATTTCCATTTAATTTAGGTCAAAATCATTCAAATTCAAGACATTAATTCTGAAAAATATACATTTTCAAATTAATTTCACACTTTTTTCACATTATTTCCACATTAACTTCAAATTGAGAATTATATTATAGTATGAAAGTTCACAGATTTGTCTCCATTTCATTTTTAGCTCTGATGAGACTCACAGAGCTTTAGGAGTGGGGAAAATGTCTGTCTGTCCGTCCATCTGTCAAAATTTCTTTGAAAGTCTTCTTCTCCAAAACTACCAGTAATATATGTTTCAAATTTGTCCTTCATTCCCATTTCTGCTACATCTTTGACAAATGCCTCTACTTTAACAATAGCTGCCATTTGTTTGTATTCCTCATCATCTTGCCAGTGCTCTGGTGGTAAATGGAGCCATCTTCCATCCATTCCTAGGAGTTCAAACAGGAGCCATGACTGTGACCCAATCTGGGAGTAGTGAGACATTTCCCTGTTCAAGCATGTTTCTTTGGGAAGAATGGTTTTCTGGAATGAATAGAGAGGGCTAGGCATAGCTAGAAGTTGTGTGATAATTGCAGTCTTCATCCCATCATTCAATGATCTGTCAAACAAGACAAATACTACTCAGTCAGATACCACAAATGACTTAGCATAGAGTTCTTGACCACGATAGCTATGGATGATGCATCAACTGCCTAAATATATGACATAACATGGTGCAAGATAATTTGGGAGAACAATTCATGCTTAATGTTAAAATGGATATGTGAAAGATAAATTTCAAACTGTGAATTAATAGCCTCAGAATCATATCACATCTGATAGTCACACATATCTCACAGCCACAGATTAAAATGTGGACCTGGAGCAGCCAAGCATGCCAAAAGAAACCAAGGTCCATGGAACAGGGAAATGTACTGGCCCATCCTATCAAAGTCAGCCAGTATTGCAGGTGTAATGAGACCTTTGTTGAATAAGATCAAGGCATAGACAAATTTGCCATGTGAGCTCCACATTCTCTTCATCATGCCTGATTTCATGCCTCAGCATTGTATATCATGAATATGACAAAACTGGCTGATGAAACATGACCAGATCTCATCACCTGAAATACTGGTTGGCAATAATAGTTTAGACCAGCACATTGCCCTGTTTCATGGGCCTTAGTTTCTTCAGATACACTCGGTTGCTCCAGCTCCGAATTTAGACCTCCAGCTGTGGGTGGATATGTGTGACTATGAGATGTGATATAATTCTGAGGCTATTAATTCACAGTTTGAAATTTATCTTTTGCATATCCATTTTAACATTAGATATAAATGTTTCTCCCAATTTCTCTTACACCATGTTATGTCATATATTTTAGGCAGTTGATGCATCATCCATAGCTGTCGTGGTCAAGAACTCTATGCTAATTCATTTGTGGTATCTGTCATTTTTGGTATCTTTGGTGGTATTTGTCTTGTTTGACAGATCATTGAATGATGGGATGAAGACTGTCATTGCCACACAACTTCAAGCTATGCCTAGTCCTGCTCTTTTCATTCCAGAAAAACCAGTCTTCCCAAGGAAATGTCTCACTACTCCCCAATTGGGTCACAGTCATGGCTCCTGTTTGAACACCTAGGAATGGATGGAAGATAGCTCCATTTACCACCAGAGCACTGGCAAGATGATGAGGAATACAGACAAATGGCAGCTATTGTAAAAGTAGTGGCATTTGTCAAAGATGCAGCAGAAATGGGAGTGAAGAACATCCAGGATTAAGCTAACTCTGCAAAGAAGGGAGCTCACAGAGGTCTCATTGTCCATGTCTCTTCTTCACACAGACTTAAAATTCCATAATTCATTAAAAATGAGATGGAGACAAATCTGTGAATTTTCACACTAAAATATAATTCTCAATTTGAAGTTAATGTGGACATAATGTGAACATATGTATCCGATATGAGTGTGAAATTGATTTGAAAATGTATATTTTTCCAAATTAATGTCTTGAATTTCAATAATCTTAGCCCAAAATGTTGTCAAGGAAAAATACTAGCCAATGAGAATTGAGATAACAAGTTGGGGCCAAATTTGATATGTAACATGCATTTTGATTGGTAAATATCATCTTCTGCTCTTGAATTGGTTTTAAATGATCTGTTAGGAAGAAATGTTCACAAACATTACAAAAAAGCAATGATAATCATAGCCCTAAGGCCATCGACATATGTTTATTCACTTTTAAGTGGTTGCTGAAATATGCTCAGTACCAAATTTCTAACCTCGAGGTCACTGCACTAAGGTCAATGGTGACATCACTAAGATTTGAAGGAATCTGAATCTTTGCCTCAATGTCTACCTCTGTATAAAATTTGAAACATATATTACTGGTAGTTTTGGAGAAGAAGACTTTCAAAGAAATTTTGACAGATGGACGGACAGACAGACATTTTCCCCACTCCTAAAGCTCTGTGAGTCTCAGCAGAGCTAAAAATGAAATAGAGACAAATCTGTGAACTTTTATACTATAATATAATTCTCAATTTGAAGTTAATGTGGAAATAATGTGAAAAATTCATCCGATATGAGTGTGAAATTAATTTGAAAATGTATATTTTTCAGAATTAATGTCTTGAATTTGAATGATTTTGACCTAAATTAAATGGAAATGATCTTGAAATATTAAGTAACCTTTAAAACTACATTTGTGTGACACAGACACTACCTGAGTTGAATAAAATGAAATTATGAGGCAATGAGACTTGAATTTTAACCAGAAAATGGCCACCGAGCACTGATTTCCGAGGTCAAACATACAAGGTGGTAGGGGGGGGTCTAAAAGTTGATCGATTGGTCTTAAATTTTTTCTGTGGGTTTACTACATATCAGAGATCATTTCTTTTAATGAGCAGCCTGATCGGAAAAAAGTCCGAAAAATGAAACACCCTACTGCCATGTCCATGTTTGAAATAGTTCGAAGCATATAACCTGACATTGCTCCTGGTCCACAATATACGTTTACAGAGCGCTCCGGCTTGTGATAACATTTTCTGTTCTCACTTTACACAAATTCATCAGTCATCCATAACACAATAATATATTTAAATGGCGTTGACTATTACAGCATTTTTTAGCATGGAATATAATCAGTGCATATATTCCTTGTCTTCGCTCAGGTTTCTTACTGAGTCTTGACTTGTCCATTTTGTTTGCTTTGATCTCTTCATAATGTCCTTCCTATCTAAAGGACCACTTAGTCAAAAATTTCAGGTTTCCATACATTCACCACATAAAATCACAAGGGCTTTACAAATTTCAGTCATTTCCATTTTCAGATTTATTTGCCTTTTTCTACTTTGAGTAGTACGGTCTATCAGATATATTGGAAGTTTACAGTTTTTTAATGTTCATCTTTAGCACTTTCCTTGGGTGGTATATGTAAAACTTGAGTAGCGTCAGTCATTAGAAATATATAATTTTCTCACATAAAACTGGGCTTTAATAGATTTCTGTTGAGCCTATCAGAAAACATAACTGCCACAAGACAGTTGTTAAACTATTCCTCAATATTAACCCTTAAAATGCATTTTTTTCAATGTTTTAATAAATTCTTCTAATAAGCCAGAGAAAAATATCCATAAATGATTAAATATTGATAAATCTCTATTCAGAAAAAGAAAAAACAGTACAGCAAATCCTTTTGGGGTAAATATTTCTCAACTTCGATTTTTTTTCAAACACACAGCAAATGGCACATGGGGTGTTACTATCTTCAACAAATTTCAACTTGGGAGGTTAATTTGAAATATCAATTGACATCACATCTTATAACATGTAATTTGGGTTAGTTGAAAATTCACCCTGCATCATTTGAAAATTACAGACTTTCAGTACAAATTTCAGTCAAAGGTATCTTTAACATTATATGTTTTAAGCAATTCCGTCTGATGTGTGATGAGTTCTACAAGATATGATGGCCTGTCCACTCACATCAAAACATAAACAAGCCTCATTGAACAGTTTGGACAGGCCCTAGCTTGGGGCACTTGACAACCCTAGGTCAGCACTTGAAAACATCTCCAGAACTCTGACGTCTTTATTTGCAAAATTATTAAATCTATCAACACTCTTACGATAAATTTTGAACAAAATATATTCCTTGACACATGAGGAATGATATTCCTTGAAATATTTTACAAAATTGTGATCGTTTATTAACTTACAATCGATTTTGTCAGAAGAACATTGGGCAGTTTTTTGGGAGGCAAATACGGACATGTGAAACCCGAGTTGACCTGATGGGATTGCATCCGTTTGGCTTCATGGTGTGGCCATAAGGCTTGACCACGACATTGTATTGTCCATGCGACAATGCACAGTTGACTGGTCAGTACTCTGCGGTAATGGGCGGTCACCTGGGTGGCCGGGTGACCACCGGGCGCCAACACCAAGCCACAGCAACAACCCGGAAAGGACATTACTTCCGCATGGAGGGCAACAGCGCTGTCCGGAGTGGCAGTTTTATGTTTGAACCACTCTGGAGACAATGCATGGGCATTCGAACAGATTGCACGACATTTTCACCGCATTTTTATTTTGACAGAAAATCACATAAATTTTCACAAAAATGTTCTCAATCTGCTTCCGTGTGACCTGACGGTGCTTACAAAAACAATATCTGACGGGTTGCTTGACCTCATGTTTATATTGTGGCTCTTACCAAAATGATTTCTGGACAATACATTATATTTCATAAATATAACATATGAAAGCAAACACATAAATATTGGAAAAAATAGGAATATCCTCAATGCGAGCATCTCACAATGCTATAAATCAAATTATACCACTTTATTATTAACGAAAAAAATGTGGACGCAATTTGATAAGGATAGTTTATTGACTCGTAGGGAATAAACAAAATATTATGGTGATGTCTTTTCAGACCTATTCATGATTTCCAAATGGGATCACAAAATTGATATGTATTTTGCAATACTTTATTTTCATCAAAAGAATACAACTTTTGCTCAAAGCAGGAAATTAAATAGGAAATTCACATAAACCTATATTACAAAAATGTATCTGTTATATTTTACTCCTGTTCAACAAAAATGTTTTAACCATAAGCTTATAACTTATAATATTTGTATCAATCTCTTCCTCTGTTTGTCTCTATAAACGTAAGTCTGCACTGATGAAGGATATCCCTTACATTCATAGAACAATAGTGAAAAGGTTTATATTTGAAGAAAAAACAATTTAATGATTGACACTCAACCTGCTATCAACTACTGCCTGAAATGCTAAAAGACATAAATTTTCAAAATTTAACAACACCTCTCCCTTGCACCCTATAATTTCACAAGTGACTATAATTGGAAATCTATATTTTATGATCAATATGCTATATATTATTGCTTTTCCTGGGCAAGATACCTTATCATTTGTCTGTCTAAGTGCACTAAGTGCATGCAATTAAGTGCACCAAATACATCACATCACAAATCTTTGAGAAGTCGTGTTTCCCCCCCCCCCCCCCCCCCCCACTATATAAGGTGATCTAGTTTGCATAGTAAGTGTTTTGTGATGGGCTGTCCGTGCCATCTTGACATCTGTTCAGACAGTAGTGTTTTAGGTGTAACATCAGCAAACAGGTGCCAGCCTCGACCACTAACTTGCTCTGTATATTTAGTCTGTGCCATCGGTAAATAGCACTTAAAATGGGTGTAATATACAGCACAGAATGGACCAAGAAACTGGGCAACAAAATCCATGGCAACAAGATCCATGGCAACAAAATCCATAGTGGTTATCCAGAAGTTATTTTTTAATGATTCTCATAAAAAAGTGTTAAATTGGATCATTTTGGCCCCAATTTTCTGTGATGATATATCAATGTTAGACATAAAATTGAACACATTGCTGTGTTTCATATCGTATAAACGTGCTAGTGTAATATAGATGACAAGGCAGTGAGTCCAGAATGGGATCCATGTATCACACTCCCAGAATGGGATCCATGTCATGAGTCCAGAATGGGATCAACAGGATCCATATCACAATAGCCGAATTGGATCAATATCACAAATCCAGAATGGGATCAATATCACAAATCCCGAATGGGATCCATATCACAAATCCCGAATGGGATCCATATAACGAATCCAGAATGGGATCAATATCGCAAATCCCGAATGGGATCCATATGATCCATGTGAGCAGGGAAGCTGTTCTCCCCTCCAACTCAAGGCTCGGCAGATGGAGAGAGAGAGATGTGTTTATGGAGACAGGTTGTGAAAGGTTTGTGGTCTACCTCTGTATCAATATTGTCAGGCGGTGTTTACTTTATCACCTGGTGATTGACTCCTCACTATGTCGACCTGCCACTCAGAATACCTCATAACACACACATCCCCACTCTCATCCTGGTTAACTTGAAATACGACCAATACAGTCTTCACTAAGTGGAGGATTCTACTTTCAAAAAAAAAATTAAAAAAAAATTACTGAACACATGTATTTTTTATATTCATAAATATATTTTCATTAATACATTAAAATGGCAGCAATGAGTGGATATAAGGTTTGGATGACATAAAAATTAAGCAAAGATTCTGAGGGTCAAATCAATTTAAATGAAATTACCGTAAAAACATAAAGTTAACAAATCCATCAATATAGAATTTCTGATAAGGGACTATGATGTACAAGTTGATGTTTCTCCTGCTGTGCAGTATAGTACACATGGCTCTACCATTGTCTTTTAATTCAACAAACACTCTAAAATCACTAATTAATTAAGATATCTGTGTTTATATGTGCTTTTTTTCAGAAAACATCTTTTATATTCACTTCATGGAAAGTCTTTAAATTTGACACAAAAAGACGCAATATTCCCACGAGAATCTTTGCCATTGGAGGAGAGAATTGCCCAATCCGTGGCCAGATCACACCACGTCTGCTGCATGGCTCCTTTATTGCGTGCAATGACAAACCAGGTCAATTCAATTACCCGTCCAAGGCCAAGATTGGTCACCTGCAAATAAATGACGGTACCATTCAACAAGGCGAATTATTAAGCAATTTCTTCCATTTCAGTTTGGGCTAACGTTGAGGGCATCCTCATTATCTAATGGTCACATCCAGTGGATTTCTAGTTATGTCCACATGATTCTGGCTGTACTTGTCATCAGTGCAAAAACGTGAAGTCAAGTGACCTATATGTTCATATTAAAACTAATCTGAGCTAATATGCCCATAAATCTTCCTTAACTAAAATATTTAATAGATTCCACAAACATTATTTATCTACTTGCCAATATTGAAAATAACAAATTCATTAAAATTATCAATTTTTCATCTTTGTCAAAAAGTTGTTTCCAACACTGGAAAATACAGAAAAAAATGATCTGTTCATATTCTCTATTAAGAATATTATGAACTATCACTAAATTATGAAAACTGACCTTTATCTCTATCAACTAATTAAAGCTCTCATAAATTCTGAATATCTACCTACTTGCACTCACTTTTTCGTGTATTGTGTGTTACACCCTTATTTACCAGATGTTGATGCAATATTCAACCAACTTAGGGCCATGTTTTTAAGCTCTTTCACAGCTTGGCTACACCTATCACAAATGATTTTCGCCGGTAACACAATAGGTGTGAATGCTTTTGCCACTCTTCCCTATTCTACTTTTTAATCCTCCACAACCTTTCTTCACTCCAGTGTTTCACATCCAAAGTCAGGTGTATTTGCTTATGGAGAAAAAAAAAAACATGTCATGGATGGGTAGACTGGCTAAGAAGCCAATTAGAGTGGTTCTGGCTAGGCAAACACCTGGTCACCTTGTTTCCATCAATGCAGCATATATTATGCAACTAATCTCTAAGCAGCCGAGTAACAGATTGCCAATGTCACAAACCACAAGTATGATAATACATCTTGTCTTAATTATTTTCTCTCGTATTATTTCTGTACGATTACTGTGTACGTCACAGTCAAAAGAAGATTGGACATCCCATATAACCGACAATCACATTGTTAATGTGGTTTATGAACGCAGAGACTCTTGTTTCATAATTGACAAATTAGTCATTGATCAATGGAAGATGATAAGATTCTCAGAGCAGGTGTGAGTGAGAGGCAATGGAAGCCCCAGGTCAATAAGGGTGCCCTATCTACTGTGCATTCTCATCCTCAATAAGAAGTAGGATAGGGGCCCAGTGTAGCCCATCTAATTTCTTCCTCCTCCTCTCAAATCTGATATGATGGTCTGGAAAACCATCCATATTGAAGATAGTTTGGCTAATATTTGCCATTACTTAAGAAATGGAACTCGGGTAGTAAATGATGTTTCATGATACAGTGTATACACGCGACCGGTGTGTTCCCTTTTTGTCAAGTATTGGTATATATACTGGGGCGGCACAGGGACTGTGTGGGAGGGAATCAATACTGGAATCAAATTGGTGGGTTCTGCAAGAAGCCCACTGCATCATGGACACTAACTCGGCTGTTGCGGCAAGTCTGAATACTGCTATAAATTGGCTAAATGTACTAGCTCAGAGAAACTGGGTTAGGGGGAAGTATCAAAGTTAAGATTTGGGAACCAAAAAGGTTGCTGCTGCTGGTTCCTGTCACCATGGCGATATAAGATGTGACATCGGACTGTCACCCAAGATAAGATGTGACATTCTGATGTCATCAAGGTTAACAGAACCCTTTCTCAAGCCCATATCATTACAGATGTCACCTGTGATTATATGAACAACCAATTATTTTGAGAGGATGAGATTATTTGGCTAACCTCTCCTTTCAAAAATAGCAGGGAATCCTTTCAAACTGCAGTGATTCAAATCAAGACCCAATACATGTAAAAAGATGAAATTGTCGGAAGATTTGATATTTTTTACATAGAATTCATAGCTGCTTGAGGTATGGCACTTAAGCGGGATTGCCTGCAGACAGACTTACTGGGAACAGCCTTTTTACAAATGAACATTGGCTTCTCCTCTGTACCCAAACACCAGCAAATGGTTTATTTTTTTATTTTTTTTTTGCTCATACTTCTAAAATATTTTTGTGACAAAAAGCAGTGGAAACACCTCTCGTGTTTGAGACAAAGTCCATGAATGACAAGTTGGACACTGGCACCATTTTGCCCCCTCAAATATCTGAATCAATCCCTTCACAGTTGATTGTCATGGCGAGCCTGATCCATTTGTACCCACCTCTTTGGGTGCTGGGCCAATATTGGCTGTCCACATCAAAGCCACAGAAGAGAGTTTTTCCTCAAGGTCAGAGAACTTCTTGATGCTGTGGATTGCCAATTGGAGACGGGCAAAGAAAACAAATTTTCTGCCGAAGTCAAAGTAGACAGAGTATTAACTGCGACGGCAAGGAGTGGGCAAGGTTTCACAGTAAAGTATCGCCCTTCAACATTGATGGGTATCACAACAAAAGGATACAGTAAAGAAATGTGTGAGACAATCTGAGGTTGTTACAGAAAAACATACCGCGTTTGTGACAACGAAAGAACCTTGTTAGCGTAACTTTGAATGTCATATTCCTTTTGCTGCAGTTCTCAAAACATGTAGGAAGCAGGAAGAGTTGTTGCAAGGCATTGTGGGAGGAGTGACTAGCATTGCATTCTGGGAGGTCTATGATGGCTTCCGGCACCACATGACATCTTTACAGAGTGAGATGAATGCAGAATTACTCGTAATGATGGGGTACAAGGCCACAAAGAGGAACTGAGATACACGATGAAACATTTGGAACAGGAGATGCCCAAAATAGGTGATATTACCACAACACATTAATGGCTATGCCCAGTTAATGTCCACCCCACAATGGCTGGATGTGACCAAAATACCCAAAACAGTGAGACAAATCTTTGATACAAGCGACTCGAACAGAATGATGGGGTTTTTTTTTGGTTTATTTTTTTATTTTTTATTTTGGGGGGGGGGGGGGGGGGGGGGAGAGAATGGGGGCAGAATCAATGACTTCAATAAATAAATAAACCAAAATGAAACGGATGGCATTATTATTAAATAGACATGTAATGACTAGACAGAACTCATCATTTAAATATGGTGCAAAATATTAATCAGATCTCCAGACTGACATGGATCATAATAACTACAGCCATTTCCTCTATCTATTATTCATAGAAATGTCACTTATCTGACGAGAGTCGGACTCAACCATTTTAATTTGTTAGTAAACATGAATGCAATCTGCAACGGTACTGTTTTGATACCACGTTTCCTTATTGTGATACAAATGGTTCAAAACTGGCAACATACAATTAGTTGATCTGAAGCTTTTCAGAAGACTACAATGTCAAGCTCCAACTGGACGCATTGAAAGAAGAGGTCAGAGGTCATGCCGCACACTTTCCTGTCTTGGCACGCGATTATTCCCCAAGCATGCAATGAAAGAGGTTTTATGCTTTCAGCCATGTTGATACACATGAGAGTGGACCAAATTATGTTTTGTTTTTATTTGGCTGTTTGGACTCCACTTGCTGAATACAGCTTATACTCTGAATCCAAACGACATTGTAGAAGGAACCCATAATTTGTGCAATTATGAGGTTCGCATGTTGGGTGGTAGCGTCAGGGAAGCAACAATTAAAGAGAGCATCTCTGCAATACAGCAAGCACATTCACCACAATAAAAAGACACATACTGTGTGCCATATGGCTTAATGGTGAAATAATTGGTCATGTCATGTCATATTGATTCATTTTAAAAATCATCCTTGATAACATAGATGATATAATAAATGTTATAGTATCAGGTCATGTTGTCATGTTTATTCATTTTTAGAATTATCCTTGAAGACGTAGATGATATCCTTATGTTATAGTATCAGGTCATAATGTCATGTTTATTCATTTTAAAAATTATCATTGAAGATGTAGATGATATCCTAATGTTACATTATCATCATGGATATACGGTTAGTAACATTACATGTGAATGCGTCCACGAACTTGTGTTTGTATAAAACTTTGGACTGTTACTATCCCTAATGAACCGTTTATGCTGTGAGGACCCATACCCTTCCATGATGGAGGGGGCTGAAACTCACTCAAATCAAACTCCTGAATGTAAGTAAACATAAAATAAGAGCAGATAGATACAAATAAAGATATCTGTTTAGGTTATTGTCATTCACATGCAGATTGATGGCAAACATTATTGGTACTGTAGAAAATACTTCCTCATTGATTCACGGAAACTAGGAAATGACAAAAACCATAATAATATAATACGAGAATTACTATTTCCTTGTAGTGGCTTGACAACATTTGCTTTACAAGATCATCTTATCACATCATTTTTTGCAAATCTTTATATTATAAAAAAGGTTAAGTAATTAATGAATGGCCTGGACTTGAAAACGGCAGAGTCGTCATTTATTGTGCAATGTTGGGCCAGGTGCACAGAGAGTCGTCATTCAAGTGCAACATTTAATCAGTAACAACCAACAGGGACAGATAGTATGGACTGTGTTCACTTCCCCATATTAAACCCATCAAAGAGCTGATAACTCAATTCTCTGGAGGTTCTGGAGAACGTATAACTACTGACAGGGGCATCAAGTAATAATGAGCCAAATGGACAGCAGGGCATCTTGGGCACGGCCAAAATGTGAAAACATAGGCATCAGAGATGCATCAACCCTCAGCCCTGGTAACTCATTGCACAACATTCGCTCCACACAATATTTGTGAACAAAACGTCACTGCACCAAGGCAAATTGATGCAGGGGTAAAAAAAACCCATAAAATCTACTTCCTTTGATAGCTTAGGTGTGTCAAGTATCATGAAACTGTCATCATTTACTCTAGAATTATTGAGATGGGCCGGTGACCTTGAAAAGCAGGTTAAGGTCACCGTCCATCAAACTCATCTGAAGTCTTCCCAGATGCTTATGTGTGTCAATTTTCATGAAGCTGCCATTATTTGTTCTTAAGTTATTGCAATGACGTGGATTTGACATGACTGTCCCTGTGACCTTGAAAAGTAGGTAAAGGTCATGTTCCATCAAGAGAAGTCGGAGGTCTTCACCAGATGCTTATGTGTGTCAAGTCTCATAAAGCTGCCATCATTCGTTCTCGAGTTATAGCAATGATAGGGATTTCACATAATTGTACCTGTGACCTTGAAAAGTAGGTGAAGGTCATGTTCCATACAAAAATGTCTGAGGTTTTCATCAGATACTTATGTGTGTCAAGTTTCATGAAGCTGCCATCATTTGTTCTCGAGTTATCGCGATGACAAGGATGATTTCACATAATTATCCCTGTGACCTTGAAAAGTAGGTGAAGGTCATGTTCCATCATGAGAAGTCTGAGGTCTTCACCAGATGCTTGTGTGTGTCAAATCTCATAAAGCTGACATCATTCGTTCTTGAGTTATTGCGATTCTTGGGATTTCACATAATTGTCCCCGTGACCTTGAAAAATAGGTCAAGGTCACCGTCCACCGAACTAGTCCGAGGTTTTCAACAGATGCTTATGCGTGTAAAGTTTCATGAAGCTGCCATCATTTGTTCTTGAGTTATCACGATGAGAAGGATGATTTCACATAATTGTCCCTGTGACCTTGAAAAGTAGGTGAAGGTCATGTTCCATCAAGAGAAGTCTGAGGTCTTCACCAGATGCTTGTGTGTGTCAAATCTCATAAAGCTGCCATCATTCGTTCCTGGGTTATTGTGATTCTTGGGATTTCACATAATTGTCCATGACCTTGAAAAATAGGTCAAGGTCGCCGTCCATCAAACTCATCCGAGGTTTTCACCAGATGCTTTTGTGTGTCAAGTTTCATGAAGCTACCATCATTTGTTCTTGTATTATCGCGATGACAAGGATGATTTCACATAATTGTCCATGTGACCTTGAAAAGTAGGTGAAGGTTATGTTTTATAGAAACAATTCTGAGGTCTTCACCAGATGCTTATGGGTGTCAAATCTCATAAAGCTGCCATCATTTGTTCTTGAGTTATGCGATTCTTGGGATTTCACATAATTGTCCCTGTGACCTTGAAAAATAGGTCAAGGTCACCGTCCATCGTACTCGTCCGAGGTTTTCACCAGATGCATATGTGTGTCAAGTTTCACGAAGCTGCCATCATTTGTTCTCGAGTTATCGCGATGACAAGATGATTTCACATAATTGTCCCTGTGACCTTGAAAAGTAGGTGAAGGTCATGTTTCATAGGAAAAATTCTGAGGGCTTCACCAGATGCTTATGTGTGTCAAATCTCATAAAGCTGCCATCATTCGTTCTTGAGTTATTGTGATTCTTGGGATTTCACATAATTGTCCCTGTGACCTTGAAAAATAGGTCAAGGTCGCTGTCCATCGAACTCGTCCGAGGTTTTCACCAGATGCATATGTGTGTCAAGTTTCATGAAGCTGCCATCATTTGTTCTTGAGTTATCGCGATGACAAGGATGTTCGCTACAGACATACATACAGACATACATACATACATACATACATACCCACGCCAGGAGTACTGCAATACCCTCAGCCTGATTACATCAGGGGCTGAGGGTAAAAAGTGGGGCAGATCACGACCTGTGTAACACACCAAAAGTAGTTCTCCAACTGAGACAAAAAATAGTTCTATCCTAAATGTAACTCAGGCACGAAAAGAGAAAATTCTTGATTAGTGGTCTTAGACAGTATAACACTAAGTAATCAGGTTTAAGTAATTAGCCATTGATGAAATACATAGTTCCCAAGACAATTGCAGCAAGCTAATCGAAAACCTACCTCTGTCATATGTTCAAAAGAGTAAAAGTCCTCGAGAGAAAGAGGATTAAACAGATCCTTCTATTATGACCTCCGTCAACATAAATATTCATCACCATTTTCACTTTTCAACGGTTGTCAATTGCATGCACTGACCAAATGACGGGACCTGTCAATTTTTACCCAAAAGACTTAGAGATCTTACAGTGAGCTGACCACGTGCGGATACTTAAGTAGTCCCATTAGTGAAAAGTGTCCCTTGATAATTTGCTCAGATCTCGGACGAAATCTCTCTCATTCATGCGATCCGAAATGCAGGTCCCGAGATTATGTCCCCTACCACTCACTCGTATGGCTCTCATGTCCCATTTCTATCAACCCTCATGTCAAACCATGCTGTTTAACAGTAGGTCAGAAATCATAACATTCCATTGTCTCGGTTTTGATCATTAGTAACACTAATGAGGCTTAAGGAATATTCATCAAATTTGCAATCCACAGGCTGCTGTTGTTAATTTACATAAATTCTTCTCTCTGGGCTCTTTCTTCTTGGCTGTAATTTGTCTAAATTTCTGCTTATCCTTGCCAACTGCTCAACATCCCAGGACGCTGAATATTGATTGAATAGTTTCTAACATTTTGCATCTTTTATCAGAGTAAACTCTATTTGCCTAATGGTATAACACTCTCCTTATTCATAAATTTTCACAAATAACTGCAAGTTTGGTATCGCAATTCCAAATGAAACATGAAAAGCAGCTGGCTCATAAAACAAAACTTATAAAATAATGATGATGTTCTTGTCTTCTGTAAAAGGATAAAAATGATCTTACTGCTTATTTTATCCATTGAATTTGGCAGTTTCCCAAAAGTAATTTGATGTCGGCATGTACTGTAATATGTATATGTGATCCAACCAACAAACAAAAACAAATGTTTATGAATAAATGCAATATGATAAAAAACATTAATGGCAATGACAAAATGGCAGTTACAAAATAAGTGTCTACAAGAAGATGTGTATTTTGAATGACACTTGTATTGAAAGACATCTAGTGCCACTGTTTTGTTTGATTTCTGTGAATACTTAAGGTGGGTGTAAGTTACCTTTCCACCTAATCCCACATGTATAAGTAGAGGACATTTCTTCTCTGTATTAATAGTAATATGGCAATGTAAGACACATGAAAATGCCAAATCTTCAAAAGAAGTTGAACTGGGAAAAACAGTGAGAATTTATTAGGTAATTTGTGCTTATTTAAGGTATACAGAATAATAACTCAAGATGTGTGGTGAGGATTCTCAGAGTAATTTAACCTGTAGTCTCAAGATGCATAGCTGAAACTGTGGTGATCTCTTAACAAATATTATGCAGTTAAGATACCATTCAATATTATGGATTGGCATCTTTCAGTCTCTTGGGATTGGCCAGCTGTGGAAGACACGTAGCCAATCAGGGCCACTTTATCATCTCAGTGGTCTCCTGGGATTGGTCAGCTGTGGAAACTATGTGGCCAATCAGGGCCATCATAATAGTCACATGTGTCATTTACTGCTGATGGATTCCTTAGCCGGTCTACCAGCCAACTCCATCTAGCGGCAGATAAATCTGTGCGACCCAGCCAACTCCATCTAGCGGCAGATAAATCTGTGCGACCCAGTTGGGCTGGTTGGGGGCAGCGGCCATTTTAACAGGAATTCCTGTTAGAATTGGTGATGTCATAATTTTAGCTCTTCCTTCCGGTGGCGGGAAATCACTTCCGGAAATTAACTTATGGATTTGCGAGTGAGCTGTCAGAAAAACGTGGATGAGTTTCTTTTGATTCTGAAATGTTATAAGTTTGTCACAATTCACTATCCAGTTTATTTAAATGTTTGATACTTACAAAACATATTTCAATCATTTTCACATCAGCATAGCAGTGTATACAATGGGAAACACTGGTGTTGTCTGGTGTGTTATATTTGTCAACATGTAACATGAAACAATGGCGATTGATACAGTGTGGTCAAGCTAAGAGTGCTGTACTTATGAGAGTGGGATGTAATCAAATGTATCAGTATATTTGATACATCAGGCCTGTACCTGTTTCAATATTTGATACATCTTCGAATCAACTTTTAGCCTAGCTGTCAATCATTTTCTTCGGGGGGGGGGGGGGGGGGGGGGGGGCACCACTTGGGGGAGGAACTTTGTGATGTGTTTGGAAATAAAAACTAACTTATTGAAGAAACGTTTGGAAAATGTACAGAAAGACAAAATCTCAAGCACTACAGAAAGACTACTTGTTTTTAACAACAAGTTTAGGGCTGTATAGATATTTGATTGACAACTCACATGTGACAATGTTTGATTGATACAATTGCATCTGGTTGTGTCAATGTTTGATACTGTACTAAGGGTACAAACAATTTTCTTTTGTGGGCAGCAAGAGACTTTGAGTCATGCACTCAGTAATATGAATCATTTTGTTGTATACATTACACTTTCTCAGATTTTAACATATTTCTTTGGTGTTTGATTTTTCATTTCTCGTTGATTTCTCAGTTTTATACTTTCCGGTAAATAGAGTACAAGGTGTTGTTTTGACCGTGTGTAAACCACCTCTTACTTACATGTGTTTAATTTACCTCAACAAGTGTCTTCGGTTGGGAGGGTTGCAATATTTCACTTGTGCAGCTCTCTCACATATGCAGCTATTTCTCACATATGCAGATATTTTTCTGATATGCAGCTGGAGGTGAAAATTGAGAAAACTAATATTCAATCCATTTTACTTGTGTTGCTTGTTTATATAAGGTTAAGATTTTACTTTAATTGGGTGTATCCACCAGGCATAAGTTATACTCTGCTGAAATGCATTCACAATTTCAACTTCTCTCCTTTTCATAATTGTTGCTGAGGTAAAATTTTGACAGATTTGTAATCTCTAAGGGGAAAAAGTCTTCTTTCACAGCAAAAAAAACCACTTTAATTTCCAGTTCTTAAAAAGGGTCGTGTCACACAGATATTAAAAAATATTTAAATATTTGACTCTTGTCCTGCATATGTTGCTTGATGCTTGAAAAATTACCAGTCTCATTTTGAGAAATATGGTATCAATGATGATGCATGGTGGCAACCAAGTGCTGGTGATGACCTGTCCACATGATATCTGGTGTCTGCATCTCCATTCTTGTTTTGATGTCAAGGTCCATATCAAGTGATGATAATGTGCAATGCACAGGATGACCTGTCTTACCTGAATAAGAATAACAACTCGAGGATTCTGGTCCAGTGATGCTCTACAGAACTTTACACACATGTTATGATATTCCAATTTTTTTTCTTATTGTTATTTACAAAAAAAATCATGTTCTTACAGTGTGTCACTCAACACAATAAAAGTTGGCAAGATGTACATATTAAACACATCTTAAAATTCTTTAATTCTTCCAAATATTAATTCATAAATTGTCAATTTCCATTTGCCTTTCCCTAAAATGTGGCCTCTCTCTTGTTTGTAGCATGGATAACCATCTGTTCATTCCAATGAATTTTAGATGCAGAGATCTGCATTTCTGTAGCAAGCAATATGTTAATTGTAACTTTTTGTATCAGCTAAAAAGATATGTTGGTTTCAGATTTGGACATCTGTTTATCTTACTTTATGGTTACTGCTGTTATTGATATGCATGCATTTATAGTTTCATTAAGGACAGGATTTAAGGATTTATTTAAAATGTTCTTTAAATTTCTTTTGTTTGTTGAAATTTTTGTTTTGTTGAATTGGTTGCTTTGTTCCAGAGTTATTATTAATTTTTATGTGTTGTTTCTATCATTTTAGTTTCTTTGTTAAAACACCAAGTTTTGTTTGTTCTTTTTGTTGTCATCTGTGTTCCACATGGAGCACTATTTGTTCAAATACTAACCATGTTTTGTTGAGTTGGCTCAAGTTTATGGTCTACCCCTAACTGACGAGTCCTGGGTTGACTGTACGGGCTGCTAACCTTCATCAGGACGAAACACTGCCAATAACTCACAGTAAAAAATACTTACCCTTCAAAATGTTTGTGATTTAAATATAAGCAATCAAGATCCCATTTCCAGCGGAGTTATGTTATAATATTGTTATTAGCAGTGTCTTAGGGATTAGGACTAAGTAAATATTAGGAAAATTCTCTTCATAAAAAAATCTGACCTAATTATAAAATCAAAGTCACAAAGTGAGCACAATAAAAAGTGCAAATCGTAGAATGGCATATTAATAAGCTTGTCTTCATTTTATTGTTTAATCTTTTCTAATAGAAATAAGTGATTTGCACACATACCATATAGATATTCACTTTTATTGTGATGAGACATATTACAAAGCAAAATATAAGTTATATACAATCATAATATTTGATGGACCATTGTGTAAAATGTTTTGATCATATTGTTTACAAATAACAATCCAGATATCAATGGATATGATTCCATTCAATATCATCTCGGGATGATAATGATGATGATGATGCAGAGTGACGTCTAGTATTGATTGGTGATCATCTAAGCACACTAGCTGATGATGTTATGTGACTTACCACAGTATGTGACTACACTACAGTATGTGACTAACCACAATATGTGACTTACAATAGAATGTGACTTACCATAGTATGTGACTTACCATTGTAAGTGACTTACCATTGTAAGTGACTTTTCAAATAATGTGACTTGCCACATAATGTGAATTATCATAAAGTATGTGACTTGCCACATAATGTGAATTATCATAAAGTATGTGACTTGCCACATAATGTGAATTATCATAGTATGTGAGTTGCCACATTATGTGACTTACCATAGTATGTGACTTGCCACATAATGTGACTTATCATTGTAAGTAGCTTTTTCAAATAATGTGACTTGCCACATAATGTGACTTACCACAGCATGTGACTTGGCAAAAGATGACTTGACAAAGTCTGTGACTTGTCACAGTATGTTAATTGACAAAGTATGTGACTTACCACAGCATGTGACTTGTCAAAGTATGTGACTTGACAAAGTATATGACTTGATATAATATGTGACTTGACATAATGTATGACTCAACAAGTTATGTGACTTGTCATAGTATGTGTCTTGACAAATTATGTGACTTGACAAAGCATGTGGCTTGACATAGTATGTGACTTACCGTAGCATGTGTGTGACTTGTCATAATGTGACTTGACAAATTATGACAAAAAATGAGTTGAAAAAAAATGTGACAGATATTTGACATCATTTTGGTCATTATTATATGCTGCCATGTGTCATTCCTACATTGTGCAACTTGAGCAATGTAGGAATCCACCATGTATCTATTAAAAAAATATAAAGTACTATTTCCAATTTGATCCAGCATAAAATTACATGCATATCTATGAGCTATTGGAACTCAAACTTGTAAATTGTTCCATTTCTTTAAATAATTTGAACAATTATATTTGATACATTTAGTTATATTGATGCATGATTTCATGTACTTGAGAATATTAAATGATTTTAATTATATTCTTGTTCAATGACTGACACAAACCAAAAACAAAAAACAAAAACAAAGTTATATACCAAATGTAAATTATTATTTAGAACATATAAAAAATGTACTATTCACATTTTTAACCAAACATAGAATTACATTCATATCTGTGAGCTTTTGGAAATGAAACTTATAAATTGTTCTTAACTTTCCATTTCCATTGATCAACTAAATGCTGCTCATGATATTTTCATACATTTAACTGGTGATGTTGAGTGAAGCACAGGACCATCTACCCAAACTATCTGGTGACTTTGAGTGAACCCAAACTGAACTACCTGGTGATGTTGAATGATGGACTTTGAAATTGGTGAAATAGTGGATGATTTAAAATTTTAAATAAATTTACACTGTAGCTTTGAGATATCATACTAAACTGTAAGATAACAATAGTCTTGTTTGTCATCACTGTGATGATCAGAGAGTCATAATGGCCATCTGACTTTACAATCATATCATGTCCATATCAGCTAGTGACAGAGTGATGCATGGTGACTGCCTGTCCATATCAGCTGGTGATACAGGGTGATGCATGGTGACTGCCTGTCCATATCAGCTGGTGATACAGGGTGATGCATGGTGACTGCCTGTCCATATCAGCTGGTGATGGATGTTCCTACAAATAATCAAAAGCTTGTTACATAAATCTTAAAGGAATACACAATTGTAATGAGGACTGATTTCACAATTTCACCAAAGATATAACTAATCAATAGCATGTTGCTAAGACTGACAGGTACATGTAGAAGTAGGCAATATTATAGAATGTCAAAAGAATCATCTTACTCTTGTTGATGAGTGATGCATGTGGACCATCTAACCATACCAGCTGATGACTGAGCCTGATGCATGATGGCTGCCTGGTGATGCATGTTCCTACAAATATATGAAGTTTTTTTATGGAAACACAAGTATGATTATGATGTATCAAACACATTCTGAGTGACATCAGTTGCAAATTTATAATTATGAAATAATCAAACATTACAAACTATATTTATCTATGATCAATTTTGTACTTTGTTTAAATTTGTTATTAGATTAATGCACGACAGATATACACATGTCCATGGACAAACATACACTGTGGCTGAGAGAGACATTTTTACAACTGTTCAAGGACTGACATTTGCATATCTGACATGCAGAAATACGGAGAATAATCAATCATTACAAACTATATTTATCTATGATCAATTTAGTATGTTGTTTAAATTTGTTATCAGATTAATGCATTCATTGTTGAAAATTATCATTTTTGGTTGCATTATCTTTGAGAAAACGGACATTTTTGGGTGCCCTGTAGCTTTCATATGTAGCTTTCAGTGCTTTGTATTGAAATTTAAGATGCACAGTTTTCAGCCCCAAATCTTGATAATTTTAAAATATTTCTGACCAAAACCAACAAAGGTGAATAATATAACATGTTATCATTCATTGTTAATAATTATCATTTTTGGTTGCATTATCTTTGAGTATGACTGCCTTAATTGTTCATTAAAGTTTTAACCAGGCTTGTTGCATTCGGCACGTGATGCGTGTTGATGCGTGTTGTGTCAGTCAGAGAAATGTCTGACACCTCTATTTTTGTGGTGCTTTTGGGATCAAAAAGTTTGAAGAGAAATGATTGAATGTCAGTACCAGATAACATCAAACTTGGATTTAAATCATGAAATCTTATTGCTTTAAAGTTTAACAAATACACTTCACTAACATTGGCGGGAATCAGTTTTGGTATATTGGCAGGTCAAGAATTGGATGTTGAAGGGGGTGTTTAACAAATTTCATATTTAAATTCAGTTGTTATATTTTCTTATTACTTTACTTTCTATAAGATTTGTGAACAAGAATATGCAAGAAAAGTATTAGACATCGAGTCCAGAAAAAAACTTGTAAGGACCCCATTTTGACAAATGTAAAACCCTGGACCTGCCACTGATGTCTTTCACGTAACGTCCTTGTGTTGAACATGCCGAATACAACAAGCCATTCATATTCATATCTCGACTAAAAATACACTTGAGAACAAGAGGAATGCAATAGTGTGTATTACAAATGCGTCCGTATACATGTTACCATGCGTGTCAGTGGTGTAGCCTCAGCCCCCCCCCCCCCCGGCTACGCCACTGCGTGTGGGAAGCAAAACAGTGTATGTTCAGGCTGAGAGTAATAAAGTTATATTGCTCTCAGGTTCAGGCTGACCAAGATTGAAGTATTCAAACTCAAAGCATGTGAACATGTGAAAATAATATGCACACACCTGTCATATTTGTTTGACACATTCCCAATACATGGTGCCAGTACTCAGGGTAGTTACATCATGCTTCATTATTCATTATAACACCTGTATATGGTCAACAAGACGCTGGAAAGGATCTCTCTTCCACCAAACACATGTTATCACCAACTTAGTCCACCATTTTGAAGGGATTCCACCAATCTATATTTAGCCTGGCCAATCAGAATATTCAATAAGGGCTTCGGTCTCTAAACCAATCAGAGCGGCTCTTACATCTGAAAACCGTAGACCCTGAAGCTCCCATCTGGACTTGGCCTGATTGGAGGTTGGTAAGCTCTAATGGATTCCTGCGACCAATCTGCATATTTGTGACACAGGCTTTTATATTTAATCAGTTATTTGTACTTTTCAGCATTACATCAGGATGAACCATTATAACTAAAGAAATTGGATTTGGAGAAAGAAGGAAAATTTAACTAACTATGGAGTGGGTTAAGAGATTTTTTTTTCAAATTTGCCCTCTTTCAAATTTCAGTTTATGATCTTTTACATTTCATTTTTTTGCATATGTAGTTGATGCTTTGAAGTTATAACGCATATCAAATATAGTCTAAAATATTCATTCTGTAAGGAATAAAGCCATTAGAATGAAGGGATGAAATGTTATGTCAATTGAAAAGAAGGAAAGAAAGTTTGAATTTTTTTGTTTTAAATTCGAAAAATGAACGAGCCCATCACAGTATGATATTTTAAAGTTTCAACTGAACTTTTAACTCAGATTATACCGGTGTAGTATCTTCATAGAACTCATCCAAAAACATACACAGAGCAATTTCATGGTTCCACGTGACAAAAAGTGCAGCTCAGAACTGAGTAAACATTACATCTTGGCAAGAATACCCGAGGCATGTGTCCACACAATCCAGGGCTCTGCCTTTCTTCATAACCATTTGTGTGCATTTCCATTAGGAGATGTTTTGTTCATTAATGTTATTTTATGCAATATTGGCCATGACCTGAAGGTCAAATTAACTTTTTCTCTTCTTAACCTAATTGTTCAATGCATTATGCCCTTTTGCGCTTTTTTTGCAATTTCTCTCACCGGTGACCTTCTGAACTAATTTTACAAGAGGGTACTTATTGTGGAAAAAAAACTAAAATTCACTCATTCTATTAATGATTCGGAGGAGAGGACGGCCAAATCATCTTGCTTCATTAGTACTTTAGCCACATAAAGTTGTGTTGCTCGGCAAATGACAGAGGAGAGAAGCGGAAAGCATCAGTAGGAATTCAGCTTTCATTTGTAGTCAGACTCGCTGTCACCAGGTTGTGAGAAAGCAACCATCTCAAGTCCCCCATTATCGCTCGCAGCCATTCTGTGTCAAACAGACTCCTCACAATCAATATTTGTAAGACCTTAATGTAAACTCCACTTTTTTGGCATCCAATTTATTTTCTGTGATTAATTTCTTCTTTCAAAAGTGTTTTTTTTTGTTTTAGAAAAGGCACTGAATTAATATCCTGAAAATATTGATAACCAAATAACTACTTCAATTTTATTGGCTGTCAAATTAAAACAAAACTGCAAGTCTCAAATTCAAAGAAACAAAATTTCTGTTAAATTTCTGAAATCTACTGTACCCCAACAACATTTTATAACGTTTTGAATAAGAAAAACTTACTTGAAATATATTTTTCTACGAAGAAAAAAGTAATCTTCCTGCACACATTGTGGGAAGGAACGATGCGGCCTTGGCGGTATTCAGACGGCATTGTGCCATTATCTGTGATTGACCAGGTAATAACGGCCGAGGTCAAAACCGGAGGTCTTCCCTTGCCTCACCGCTGACAGCCTTTTACGCAACCATTTCTGTGGAAAATATTCCATTTGTGCTCGACACAAAACTGCTTATCTTTCACACAGGATATATTACCAGTAATGCTGCCAGCAGTTTGAGTTGTTATTCACACCCATCTCTCAGATTATCTCCTAAACTTTTCAAGTTTTGTTTCCATCCGCTTTATACCATCAATACTTAATTTTAATTCAATATTTTCTGAAAGAATATATAATCCATTATGGCGCATTTAAAAAAATAGACATGTTTAACATTCTTAATTAACATTACTCATTTGATTTGTGACACATTTTATGTTAATATTTATCTAAAATTGAGATTTTTGATGGATTATTGTTAGTGACACTCTATTTAAGCAAGCTAATTATCAAGTTCCCGTCCGTAATTTGAGGAATCTGTCCGTTTCTGCAAGCTAGCTATTTATTCTCCTCGATAAATCCAAGCAATTACAGACTTCTCTTGATATTTGATTATTTAGTTATTTATCTATTACCTCGGAGTCCACAAGATATTTTAAATCTTAAATGCCTAAAATAATTTATTCAAATACATTCTTGAAAAAAAAGATATATGTCAAGTATAATATATTTTTTCACCTTAATCGCTATGAATTGAATTCTGAAGATATTGTGCAATACATCATTCCCTCTTAAGAAATATATCATGATCAACATTACTTTATCACCACATAAATCTGCAATCAGAAACATCTCAAATTGAATCAATTATATACAATTTCAGCATGATAACCTGTAATTTCTACTCTCATTTCACTTGTCATGGCTATAAAATAAATCTCTGTACTTGTAAATTCCTAATCTTTCTCATTCAGACATTGACACGTATCGATTTGTCACGAATCAATGAAAGTGTTCACCGATCAATAGATGTACATTATTTTTTTGGATCAAGCCGCTTTATTTTCCACATATGTTAGCCATAAATATTTCATACACGCCATTGATTTCTACATATAAGCTATAGAAACTAGAGAGAGCTTCAAACAAAATTTGCTGTTTGTTTTAGGCCCTCCGCTCCGCTGCGTCTAAGTAGCTTTTACAATTCAGCTCACAGATACAAATGTGGCCTAATATTTAGATAAATAACTGTCTCCAATAAGCAAACAGGGGTGTGTTTCACTGATCAATTGCTGTCACAGGGAAATGACTGATCGTTCATCTGAAAAACATGTGATCATCTTGGAAAAACAAGCTTATTTGAATACAACAATATCTTTCCATTCCACTACCAGTTCCTTCGTGTTCTGAATTCAGCTCGGTCCACTTTAATTTGATTTCTTTGAACATCAAAGTTAAATCTGTTCAAAAAAAAAAAAAAATGTTTTTATCAGAAAGCCACACAAAGAGTTGGTTGTCTTTCACTGTGATTTGTAATAACTGACAGCATTACAACAACATCTTCAATATTAAAAAACATTAAAAAAATTTTAAATAATAAACTTCCAAGAAAAGTCCAGAAAAGCCATTATTTCTATTGAGAAAAAATCAGAACAGAACAAAACATTTTTGAATTGTTAAAGGTGATATCTCATGATATCTATGCTTACATAAAGAATCCACCAGACTTGTAGAATCTTACTCAGGTCCCCAACCAGTCTGAGGGTTAACATTTATAACTATATTCTAATGGCATCCTACAGCCTGAGTACCAGGATGTGGCCCTATGGCTGAGTGGAAGTTGAGAACGGAGCTAGTCTCTCTGAGATAAATAACACATTATATTGTGTAATTAAAATGGTGCTAAAACAGAGAACGCTCAATCAACATAAAATTATTTGAAATACATCTCAAATAGATTTACTAACGCATTTGATCTGAAAAGCATTGCACTTGATGTCATGATATGAATGACAAAATCTTTATTTTTAGTCTTTCCTCCCACTTTAGTACGATAAAATTACATTTATTGTTAAGATATATTCTTAGCAATTTCTCCTACACAATTTATATATTTAGAATTGTTTCCAACACCCATTTAGGGAATATTTCTGATGCAGCCACATGAATATATTAGCTATGAAATATTATCGGACAGTGATGCGTTGTATGCTTTCATGACGTGCTTTTTCCATATGCGGATATTTTGACTTTTGAGGTGAAACATTGGAGTCAGAAACTTGTGGGGGATTAAACAGTTGAAATGGGGAGAGAAAGCATTCACACTTATTGTCTTACCTGGAAAACCATTGTGATAGCTGTAGCTAAAACACTAAAAATAGTGTGGCTTTAAGTTAGTTGAAAAGTGCGTCAAAATCTCTTAAGGGTTTGACATGTTATGTCATTCTTTAATATCTTCTGAATTCATTCAAAACAAGTTTCAATTGAATTTTGCAATCTTTGCATAAATTCTAACATTTCATTGGTTGACTTATTAAAGCACTCACTTTTTTATATAAAAATATGTTTGCTTTTATCCACTTGAGGCAGTGTTCAATTGATAATCAAATATTTGCACTGAAAGCTGAGTCAACTTAACATCTTTTTTATCTATTTTCTTTTCAGAATTTCTTCCCACGTCATGGAATGGGCTTAAAACTGAATATTTTGTTTTGTTCAAACATAGAATTAGCCTATGAAAAAATCTCTTTCCACATTTTACATGTTCCCAGATTTACTGGTCTTAAACACTTTATGTACACGCAGTTGATAGAAACTACAAGCATACATAAATTATTTTATACATTTTAAGCAATCTGTCTTACTTCTATTTATCACAATCAAACCATTTAATGGCTTAATATACCAGTTTTCCCTCACCCCCAATTTGTAATTGGTTATCCCCTGGGCACTGAAAAACTACTTACAAAATATATCTGGAATCAGTTTCCGTGGAAATTGATTAATGCATGTTTCTATCAACTTGAAGCAGGGGAGGCTTAGCTGTGATTGATTGGTTGGGGTTTTTTGACATTCTACTGTGCCTTTGTTCAGGTAGAACCAGATCATAATTAAGATGGTGGCTTTTTAAAATGCATTGGCAGAGATTTAAGGCAGTTCCAGAAATGTTACAGAGTGGGTGTGATTTTTCTCCGACCCCACACATTTGAACAATGGAAGTGCAGAGGCAAAATGGCATTTTTTCTTACCATGCCATAAATTATTGTGCATATTTAAACATTTGCCTTTCGCCCCAGCATTCATGTGTCCATCCCAGGTAATGTACAACAAACACATCTGACATCGCCAAGTGCTGACTGTTGAATCATTCAGAATTTAGGCAGTGCCTGACGTGAATCTGATATGCTAAAACACAGCAGCCCATCACCACATGTAATCTGCTGTTTTCTCGAGGTATCAGTGCCCACATTATCTGAAGCGAAATTACATATTAAATACGTATAAATATCAAAAACAATTCCTACCATTTTGGAGATTAAAAAAAAAGTTGTTTTGTTTGATTTTATTTTAAGTGGCCGCGTCCGCCACCCAGCCTCCCCCGTTCAGCTTCGGGATTGGAAGGCTTGGCTTGAGTGTTACATCAAGCATACAGCACAAGCCATGAGGGGATCCATGATTGATCGAGCTGGCGTGAAGATAAACCATTTGGTGAGATAAGGATAAAAATATATAATGAAAAGAGACAAAAGTGACAAAACAGGATGCAAATGCAGCCGCCGAAAGATTAATGAGACACAGGGAGGTGAGAAAAGGAAAGAGCAAGCTGAGTCAAAGGGGCCGGTCTCTCATTTTCAAAATTAATTGCTTTTTTTCAGTTAAATTAAGAGTGGTTGTCAGATTTCATGCCATATTCCGACAGATGAGCCAACTCTCTTTACTAGAAAGGCAAATTCTATATCTATACTTCTGAATTGATTGGATAGTGATGTGCACTGCTCTTATGTGTATGCAAAGTTGCATGTGGATCAATACAACCATGGGCAGCAATTACAAATATTTAGGACAAGCAATCTCTTGCAATATTTTCCATAGAATTACAATACTCTTGATAAATTGCGTAAGTCAAAGTATTTGAGACCATTTAGATTAATTATCGTGGTGTACAAAAGTGTTTTGATGTTTGCAGAGAGTTAAATATGAATATTCCGTTGTGCAGTCTTTGGGAAAGATCAAAAGGATAAGAAAAGCACACCTGGAAAGTCTAATTAGTGATGTCTATTCCATTAGAGCAGAGCGTGTCTATTTCACAGGAGATCTATTTCCTTCCAGACGTGGTAATAAGACTGAAGCAGGCTTCTGTGCCAATCTCTACATCTCATTTCAGTCTGGCAGGAAACTGCAACCCCCATATTACCTCTAGGGCTGGTTTGATCGCATTGTATATGTCTGTAGAAACCAAACCTATCATTGATTTGTCCTTTTCATCTTAAAAGCAAAAAAAAAATCCGTGTTGTTAGTTATGTGTTATTTGAATGAATGTGGGCTTGGATATACTGAAAACCTTGGTATTATCACCCAGAAGATCCAATCTTTCTGTTTAAACTTGTAGCTTAATCAGGTATGTCACAATTCTTTTTATATGTAAATGAGTTTTGTATTTGTATACAAATATAATGACAGTTCCCAGTGGAATATTAAACTAATTCTATCAAATAAATTCAATATGAAAAAAATTGTGTCAGCATTGCAATGACACTCATGGATCTGGCTCTTGAAACAGGAATTATTTCTTTTTTTCACTCCATAAACCATTTCATCATGTCTAAAAATAGTAGCGCCATCACTATCCTGTTCCTGCAATCTCCCTGCGGCAGTCCTGATTTTCTGCAGGCAAAGAAATAAGTACTATGTCATCAGCTAACTACGTCAGTCAACTGCAGAGGGTCAATGTTCTCTCACATTATGTAAATGACCAAAAAAAAGTTAGCAAACCTGAACATTTATTTCACGATGAATAACTATTTCAAAACGAGCACTTAAATGATAATGAGGTGAAATCCTTAATTATAAGTCAGATGCATATCAATGTTAATCAGCTGAATCTCAATCTTAGACAAGCCCACATATTACTCTAAGATCTCATTCAGTCAGAGCTTCATTAACCCCAGTTACAGGCTTGATATAGCCCAGCTGTAGGCCAGTTTAATTCATTAACGGCCAACTGTAAATTGATGGGTTATTTTTAATATAAATATAAAACAGACTGATTGAAATAAGATTCCAGCAACAGCATGCATATATATATATATATATATATATATATATATATATATATATATATATATATATATATATATATATATATATATATATATATATATATATATATATAGATAGATTGACAAACCTAATTATTCAAAGCACGTCATGGTATAATAGGATGGAGGAAATTCATTCAGTTGAGCACAATGTGTGTGGAGGTGCAGCATTTGATGAGCGGGTCTACTCTATAATATGTGCTATTTATGGAAGCGCTGCAGTTCTTCCATTGATTCCTTTGCTTGTTTTATCAATCCACGCAATCTCACTTTCCTCAGCACCAAAGTATTCAAGATAGAAACCATAAAAACTGCAGTGAGCAATATCTCTTTGAATTTCTTTTGAAACTTTGATGAATAAAACCAAATGAATATGATTGTACTGATTTATTAAATAAAATATAAATATAGCCAGGAAGTGGCTAAACGTAAAATACCTCCCTCATCTGTGACATAGAAATTGTCAGGCTCTGCATTAACCCATCAACTCTACAAGGGGTGCACATAGAACCTGCGTTTTGCCCCAGTACATGCATGCCCTGCTAGCTTCTGTTATATGAATGGCCAAGAATAATACCAGGAGATTTACACATACAACCCTGGGGCACATAGAGACCCTCTTTGATGTTATGCAAGAAATAACTGGGAGACTGGTGTGGGCAGTTGTAACATGAAGGATTCGTTAATGTCAGCATATCTATATTTAGGATTCCACCTCACAGGCTCGCAATTTTATTATCTGAGTCATTTACTTGAGAGAATTCTTATGTTTCCTTTACATTTTATACATTGCAAGCCAATTTTTTTAAAAGTCTATTTCTATTGATGAATAACAAAATAACTGCCAATTGATCAGATGGTTTACGTGCTTATAATTAAATGATAACTATGAAATAGAACGAGGTATTAATCAATATGAGCACAGGTAGGTTGTATAAAACAAAAGAGGTCAGCATGTTTGAAGCCAATTTTCATGCATACATTGACCAAGATTCTTGGGTATTTAATGAAGCTGTTTGTTTATGTATCCTGAGCTGAAGGTCACTGCTGTTGATAAATACCCTGGGAGGCTAATTACCCAGCTGTCTCTCATCTTGTATCACTCATTATTCTCAAACGATATTTTGTTGATAAACCCCATTTTTCTCGCATTAAAATTGACCTTAATTTGAGGTTAATGCTTGCTTCGTGACCTTTATTTGACCTCTAATGGCCAGATAAATTAGCGTGGGGGCTCTAGTTGGCCGATCACAAGATAACCGCCGATTTAGGATACATGAAATTATTTCCAGAAACAAAGGTTCTGCCTCGCTCAGTGTCCAGTGCTTGTAAAACACTGACTACTCATTAATCTCTATAAAGTTTATACAGGTTCAACACCAGTGATCACGCTGGCAAAACAAAGTACTCAGAATGCATGAGTGACTGCCAAAAGCCATCAAAACAACCCTGCAGGAAACAACTTCTACAAATTTGTTTCTTTTACTGCTACTTAGTTTACACATGAGTTCCTTTCCCTCATCTTTTCTAAAAAGGCATAAAACAACTGCCACCCTTTGAAAATTATTTCTGGGGCTTTATCAGGTTTTATAGATACTTAAAAGTGAGATGGTTGTTATTTTGGCAGCTGTGGGTTGCAGGGATCATTTCCTTCTTATCTTTATGGTGCTGGCAGTCAGTGCATTTCACACCAGTTCCTCATAGTGTTCATCCGTCCCACTGTGTTCATAATCTCCAACCCTCCTGCCCCCCACTGTCACCCCTCCTGCACCCCCACTGTCACCCCTCCTGCACCCCCCACTGTCACCCCTCCTGCATCCCCACTGTCACCCCTCCTGCCCCCCACTGTCACCCCTCCTGTCCCCCACTGTCACCCCTCCTGTACCCCCAATGTCACCCCTCCTGCCCCTCCCTGTCACCCCTCCTGCACCCCCCACTGTTACCCCTCCTGCGCCCCCACTGTCACCCCTCCTGTACCCCCACTGTCATCCCTCCTGCACCCCCCACTGTCACCCCTCCTGCCCCCCACTGTCACCCCTCCTGCACCCCCCACTGTCACCCCTCCTGCACCCCCACTGTCATCCCTCCTGCCCCCCACTGTCACCCCTCCTGCATCCCCCACTGTCACCCCTCCTGCCCCCCACAGTCATCTCTCCTGCTCCCCACTGTCACCCCTCCTGTCCTCCACTGTCACCCCTCCTGCACCTCCACTGTCAACCCCCCTGCACCCCACGGTCACCCCTCCTGCCCCCCACTGTCACCCCTCCTGCGCCCCACTGTCACCCCTCCTGCCCCCCCCACTGTCACCCCTACTGCACCCCAACTGTCACCCCTCCTGCCCCCACTGTCACCCCTCCTGCCCCCCACTGTCACCCCTCCTGCACCTCCACTGTCACCCCTCCTGCACCTCCACTGTCACCCCTCCTGCACCTCCCTGTCATCCCTCCTGCCCCCCACTGTCACCCCTCCTGCACCCCCACTGTTACCCCTCCTGCACCCCCACTGTCATCCCTCCTTTTTCCCAATCTCAACCCTCATTATCCCCCAATCTCACCCTCCTTATTCCCCAATCTCACCCCTCCTTATTCCCCAATCTCCCCCCTCATTATCCCCCAATCTCACCCCTCATTATTCCCCAATCTCACCCCTCACTATCCCCCATTCTCACCCCTCCTTATTCCCCAATCTCACCCCTCATTATCCCCCAATCTCACCCCTCCTTATCCCTCAATCTCACCCCTCCTTATCCCTCAATCTCACCCCTCCTTATTCCCCAATCTCACCCCTCATTATTCCCCAATCTCACCCCTCCTTATTCCCCAATCTCACCCCTCATTATTCCCTAATCTCACCCCTCCTTATTCCCCAATATCACCCCTCATTATCCCCTAATCTCACCCCTCCTTATTCCCCAATCTCACCCCTCATTATCCCCTAATCTCACCCCTCCTTATTCCCCAATCTCACCCCTCATTATTCCCAAATCTCACCCCTCATTATCCCCCAATCTCACCCCTCATTATTCCCCAATCTCACCCCTCCTTATCCCTCAATCTCACCCCTCCTTATTCCCCAATCTCACCCCTCATTATTCCCCAATCTCACCCCTCATTATCCCCCAATCTCACCCCTCATTATCCCCCAATCTCACCCCTCATTATCCCCTAATCTCACCCCTCCTTATTCCCCAATCTCACCCCTCATTATTCCCCAATCTCACCCCTCATTATCCCCTAATCTCACCCCTCCTTATTCCCCAATCTCACCCCTCATTATTCCCAAATCTCACCCCTCATTATTCCCCATTCTCACCCCTCATTATTCCCCAATCTCACCCCTCATTATCCCCCAATCTCACCCCTCCTTATTCCCCATTCTCACCCCTCCTTATTCCCCAATCTCACCCCTCATTATCCCCCAATCTCACCCCTCATTATCCTCCAATCTCACCCCTCCTTATTCCCCAATCTCACCCCTCCTTATTCCCCAATCTCACCCCTCATTATTCCCCAATCTCACCCCTCATTATCCCCTAATCTCACCCCTCCTTATTCCCCAATCTCCCCCCTCATTATCCCCCAATCTCACCCCTCATTATTCCCCAATCTCACCCCTCATTATCCCCCAATCTCACCCCTCATTATCCCCCAATCTCACCCCTCCTTATTCCCCAATCTCACCCCTCCTTATTCCCCAATCTCACCCCTCATTATTCCCCAATCTCACCCCTCATTATTCCCTAATCTCACCCCTCCTTATACCCCAATCTCACCCCTCATTATCCCCCAATCTCACCCCTCCTTATTCCCCAATCTCACCCCTCCTTTTTCCCCAATCTCACCCCTCATTATTCCCCAATCTCACCCCTCATTATCCCCCAATCTCATCTTTCCTTATTCTCTATTCCCACACCACCATAAAATGCACTTTAGTTAATGTTTCTCTGTGCTTTTGTATTTTGTTATTGGTGAAATTGAATTTCTTTTAACCCAGTCTTTGTGTAATGACATAATTGGTTTTCACTACAACATTATGTATCTCATGCTCTAACTGACATCTAACGGAGAAAAAACCTCAATTTTTTGTAATCGTTGACTTAGATTTCTCACTTGTGCCCTATAAATCTTATTAGTGTGAACATTAGGTTTGATACCAACACAAACAGAACAATTAATAACCATTAAACCTGGAGGAAAGAAAATTGATGTGACAAATGAATGCTAAAACGTTATTTTTATCTTAAGTTGTTTATGAACCTTTCCAGTACCATACCCCATCATGCAGTTCCAAACAATTACTCACAAAGAAAGTCAAATATAGAGGTTTTTCCTGTAATTTTTAATTAATTCATAAATGTACTAAAGAGTGTATAATCTATTATTCATCAAGGCCATTCATCTCATTAAATAACAATTTTCACAAAAAAGGGCAGGACACAGCACATTTTAGCCATTTGAATGCAAATATCTGCATGCAGAACTTGATGTAACAGCAGTTATTTGGCCGACATTCATAAATACGTTTGTTGAATACTGGATTAACATAAATCATTCAAAGGACAGAACACAATACGTTCAAACTAAAAATAACGTTTGTGACTACTGTATTTTAATTAGCTAGAGTGATATCTTCACCTGTAACATGTGCCCCGAGGCAGGTTTGACCTACTACCGTGATATCTTCACCTGTAACATGTGTCCCGAGGCAGGTCTAACCTACTACAGTGATATCTTCACCTGTAACATGTGCACCGAGGCAGGTCTAACCTACTACAGTGATATCTTCACCTGTAACATGTGCACCGAGGCAGGTCTAACCTACTACCGTGATATCTTCACCTGTAGCATGTGCACTGAGGCAGGTCTAACCTACAGTGATATCTTCACCTGTAACATGTGCACCGAGGCAGGTCTAACCTACTACAGTGATATCTTCACCTGTAACATGTGCACCGAGGCAGGTCTAACCTACTACCGTGATATCTTCACCTGTAACATGTGCACCGAGGCAGGTCTAACCTACTACCGTGATATCTTCACCTGTAACATGTGCACCGAGGCAGGTCTAACCTACTACAGTGATATCTTCACCTGTAACATGTGCACCGAGGCAGGTCTAACCTACTACCGTGATATCTTCACCTGTAACATGTGCCCCGAGGCAGGTCTAACCTACTACAGTGATATCTTCACCTGTTTATTAAGAAATGTCCACCTTCCTCAGCAGGACACTCCGCTTTTACCTGTGGTCAGTCGTCTCCGTCACTATGACAACCAAACTTCATTATCCTTTATCCCATAATGTTCTATAAAAGTTGATAGCTTATCAAATCAATTTGCAGGAGGTGATAAGTGCATTACTAAAGGATTCTGACCATTTATTCCACATAGCATTCATGGGTCACAATCTCCTAAATGTGAAAACTGTTCATTTTATAACAGTTTCATTAGCCTTGATGACAGATGGAATGCTGATCTAAATGTCTGTGCATTTCTACCATGGCCATCAATTTCAATTTCCATAACATAAAAAGTGAAAGTTTGTCAGTATAAGATATGATCCCCGGTGAGAGGGAGAACTTCTTTATAATTTCATATGTCCTTTTAAATATAATGCTTATTGTGTCCCTATGAACATTTTATACCTTAGAAATGTCTCAGGACATGAAAATATTTCTATATAATCATTTTTAAGATTTAAAGAAACATGTATATTTAAGTTCAATTCAATTTCAGGATTTCATAAAAAAATAACAATTGCATCACAAAAGCTCTACCCACGCACAATTCTGTGTGTGGCTTAACTAAAAAAACATAAATAATATAAAAAAAACATTAACAACAAATAAATATCAAAATATAATTTTTTTTTAAAAGAAAAAACAGGACTTAAACTGTGATGGTATTGGAATACAATGGAAACTCATTCTAAAAGTTATTTTCTGTTATATTACTATTGATCCAATTATTCGTTTCATTCCTTAATGTTAGTGTAAAGAAACTTCACTTAAATGAACATCTTTCCAAATAATTGAAAATGATCAAGTGGTGTTTTCAATTTTGGAGGCACCACTGTGCATTGCAGGCATCTGAATCTGGTGGGGTTGAGATATTTCTAACAAATTTACACTATTTTTAATGTTTCTAAAAATATGAAAAGTTGTATTTTATTTTGAATCTAAATGAAAAAATAATTTGAAATAACTTTATTGTTCTCTGCTCAAAAGTACAATTATATAATGTCAATTGATGAAAATTTTATCATTCACCCCCAAATAATCAATTGACTCCCCTTCACAGATGAGCACAATAAGCTATGGAACATTTGGTGGTAGGCTTGTTGCAACCCCCTGATAATCCGCTATAATTGGGTTCCTCCCGAATAACTCATAACACCCCTTTGTTACAATAATCCAATTTGACAATGCGCCCGGACAGGGCTTACTGCATTCTTCTACTTGTCAGGATGGCGAAATTTGCACCCATTGTCTTGGGAGAGTCCTTATGACAAGTGTTTAGATAAATGAATTAATTAACAAATTGGATATGCAAATTAGATCGGATCATCCCGGATGCAATTTTATCCACGAATCTAATCTAAGTGATTTACTATTGGCAAAGAAAAGCGTTCTTTCGAAAGCGCCGTCAAACATGAAACCGTGATTTAATCTCACTACAAAATGTCGAATTACCCTGCTCATAAAACAGAATTTGCATGAAATAACAAGTTTTAATCAATTGCCATCATGCCAATTTGACTTTGGGTAAAATTGGACTCACTGTTATGTGTTGTTGATCTAGTTCATTTCTTAATCTTGAAGATAAAATTGCCTTCTGAGAATTAAGTATCAGAATTTTAAAATCTCCAAAATTCAATCTCATTAATTAACTCCATAAAAGCCGAGCACACATTACGTAAAACAAGAGCAAACTCATAAACCTCTCAAATAAAGTTCAATGAAAGATTAATCACTTGACATGATGGAGTTCTGATGTTTGTTACTTATATGAAAATTGTCTTCCAACTATTCTACCATTCATCTGCATTTTAGAACCAGAAGAAGAAAAAAGGTTTTTCAATATTATCATATCACCATCATGATCCTTGCATATTTGAAACCATTCTCATTTTTTCATAGAAATGTATGCTTAGAATTTTCAGTTTATTTTTTTTTAATTCCTGGGATTGTAAGGTTTTCCTTGAATAATTTAAAATGTCAAAACTGATGTCAAAGCAGAGAGACTGTAAGTGTAACAGGCTGTAAGTGAGTCAGGTAGTGAGTGAGTCAGGTAGTGAGTGAGTCAGGTAGTGAGTGAGTCAGGCTGTAAGTGAGTCAGGCTGTAAGTGAGTCAGGCTGTAAGTGAGTCAGGTAGTGAGTGAGTCAGGTAGTGAGTGAGTCAGGTAGTGAGTGAGTCAGGTAGTGAGTGAGTCAGGCTGTAAGTGAGTCAGGTAGTGAGTGAGTCAGGTAGTGAGTGAGTCAGGTAGTGAGTGAGTCAGGTAGTGAGTGAGTCAGGTAGTGAGTGAGTCAGGCTGCGAGTCAGGTAGTGAGTGAGTCAGGTAGTGAGTGAGTCAGGTAGTGAGTGAGTCAGGCTGTAAGTGAGTCAGGTAGTGAGTGAGTCAGGTAGTGAGTGAGTCAGGTAGTGAGTGAGTCAGGCTGTGAGTCAGGTAGTGAGTGAGTCAGGTAGTGAGTCAGGTAGTGAGTGAGTCAGGTAGTGAGTGAGTGAGGTAGTAAGTGAGTCAGGTAGTGAGTGAGTCAGGTAGTGAGTGAGTCAGGTAGTGAGTGAGTCAGGTAGTGAGTGAGTCAGGTAGTGAGTGAGTCAGGCAGTAAGTGAGTCAGGCTGTAAGTGAGTCAGGTAGTGAGTGAGTCAGGTAGTGAGTGAGTCAGGTAGTGAGTGAGTCAGGTAGTGAGTGGGTCAGGCAGTAAGTGAGTCAGGCTGTGAGTGAGTCAGGTAGTGAGTGAGTCAGGTAGTGAGTGAGTGAGGTAGTGAGTCAGGCTGTGAGTGAGGTAGTAAGTGAGTGAGTGAGGTAGTGAGTGAGTCAAGTAGTGAGTTAGGTAGTAAATGAGTCAGGCTGTGAGTCAGGTAGTGAGTGAGTTAGGTAGTAAATGAGTCAGGCAGTAAGTGAATGAATCAAACTCATCTACTGGTATCTGTTTCCCAGATATGGCCGGACTTATCATCATTAAAGTGTGCATGTATGTTAAATTATGCCCATTGTAACTCTAGTTTACATAAATTGGTGATTATTTCGATTTGTTGATGAAAAAAGTTTATTTCATCATTAATGGCATGATCATGCAACTGTTGCTGGTTGTGGAAGATGATGCTGCTAAAGTTTCTGACTGACCTACTGACCTACTTTCAATGTAATAGTGCTTAAAATAACCTTCTGCTGGCTAATGTCAGCTCCTCCACAACAACTGATTGACCTACTTTTAAATTAAGTGAGATCAAAATAGCCCCTGACTAAGTTGCAGCACAAAGTTGGTCAGTTACACGTTTTCTTTTTTCTACATCTGAAAGTTTACTCGGCAAAACCATTTGGCATCTCACCTTGTCTTTAGGTTGCCCTACTTGCACTCCGGTTTCATCCCCAGGACATGTACAGTCCAGCACGGCAAGATTCTATCTGACTGGTTGTCATCGTGGGCAGAAGCTATACATATTGTTTTCCAAGAAATATGATTGAAAGATATCCCAGATGTGTAATGGGCAAACTTGCCACCAAATATGAATGCAGTAAAAGGATTTCATAGTGAACTCTTTGGACTCCAGGCAAATAGCTTTCCAAGGAAGCAAGTTGAATAATCTCATATAACATTTCTTTTTTGACAGAGTGCAGGCGGTTCACCTGCTGATTCTTTCAGAGAAACATCCCTGCAATTGGCAGTGAGCATTCACTTCGCACATTATTGAAAGATTCTGATATGTCTCAAAAACATTGAGGCTTTTTCATTTGATTGCTTGATATTGAAATGAGTTTTATTTTCCATAGTGTCAAACCATCACCACACATCTTTAACCTTTGCTTGTTAATATTAATTTATGCTGATGACTTTAAGAGTAAACTTCTTAATAAACAGCATATCCTTTTATTTTTGAAGTACTGATGTAAAATGTAAAATGTACTGATAAATGCTTTTTAACCCCCAGAATACCTTGACTGATTCAAAATATATGCAATAAGTGACTTTGTCTCAGCAGATATCCTGAATACTTCCTTCTAGAAACAGGAGGCCTAAAAAACATAGTCCAAGACAACTATACCTTTATTTTTTTCTCTTATTGACTACTCGTTTGCTTGTGAGACATTTTTGAGCTTCTGTTTTCTCTGTATGGAATACAATATATTTACACAGTTAGCTTAATGTCCATAGGACCCAACCTCTTGTCAATATGACCTCAAGCCCAAATAAACATTTCCTCCAGATTTCAATATTGACCCTGTAAATTAAAGGTCTTGTGATGGTCAATGATTGTGAAGAACACAGGCTCTGGGTTATGCTAATTTGTTTAAGGAAGTGCTAATGGGTATTTACATATAGTTTTGTAACACTTGGCACTTTATTTCAACATAGAACAGTCATTGCAGCACTCTGCAAAATCTGCCATATTATAACAAATTTGACCTATCTAAAACAAGCAAATATAACAGAATAAGAAATGAGCATTGCCACTGTAGACAACCACTTTGTAATACAGGAAAAGACCTTTCTTTAATTTTTGGTACACTGATCATATTTTCGTGCTACCTCACATATTTTTCCTTTCTCTTTGATCTCTTAGCTAATCAGGAATGCTTGATATGACCTTGATTCACATTTTCCCAATGGATTATGTCAGGCCCCTGACAAGTAGGTTAATCCTTGGTAGTGCCTAATTCCAGTAACCAGTCAATGTTTCCGGGGCTGTGACCAGTCAATGTTTCCGGCGCTGTGACCATGTATTGATATCGTAAGGTAATATTCTGTGTGTATTGTCTGCAGTGACCTTGAGGTTTATACAATATTCTTATCAGCATCAATGGCTCTATTCAAGGAGCCAGTAGAAGGATAATTTATGCAATATCTGATTGCTTCTCTATGACATATAAGGAAGCCATAACCTTGAGGTTTTTTATATGTCCTAATCAATCATAAAATTATCTCGGAAACTAACTTTGAAAATATATATCAAAATATAATACAATAATATTGTTATGCTCATCTAGTTAAATAGTACTAAGGTAAAAAGTTCATGAGTTTTTATCCAATAGATTTTGGGCTGGTGGTATATGGTTGTCCTGTGTCTGTCTGTCTGTCTGTCTGTCTGTCTGTCTGTCTGTCTGCTCTCACAGAAGGAACTGAAGGATGTCTATGTAACTAACCACATACAGAAAGCTCTTCCTCCCTTTTCATTCATGATAATTCATCTTTGTGGAATTTGATAATCTGATGTCAATAAAGTTATCTATTTTTTCACTATTCATTCTTAAAGACTAACATATCCTTCTAAAAAACAAAAAAAAATATTTATAAAAAAATATGTCAACCTTCAAGACTGCCATAGATACATCAAACAGCACAAATGCGATCCAAAACACCCGAGAATGACAAATGACAAAGAAAAATCATTTGTCTGGATGAGAAACAGATTTGTATTAAGCATAGAGCAACAGTGCTGCATACGTAAGTATATAACTATGTCAATGAATGCCAGGCTGCGGATCTAATAGCAATAAATAATTCAACTTAACATTATACCACGTCAGCTGCTGTTGTAGTGTTATAGTTTATTGCCAATAAATCATTTAAAATAAAATTGCCCCATAAATTTCCCTCTATTTTTAAGAAGATTGATAGTATTCAAACAGATATATTGAGTGTTATTAAAGTCATATTTTATTCGGCTATAAGTTCTTGTAATTGGTTAGATATCTTCTGTTCCTTTATACAGTGACTTCCAATGCAGGTATATTTGTCTAGACCAAGTTATATAAATCAATTTTAAAGTCATACAGAGCCAGATAATATGGATAAATTTGCTGTATTCAATGTCAGACCGGCTAACTTATCTTCAAAAAAAATATTTAAATTCAACCCCCACTGACTTCAACTTTAAGTGTTTCACGTGGAGAAAATAATATATATATGCTAATATCTTTTTTTAATGTAAAAGTGATTACTAATGGTGCCACCAGGGGTCCATAATGACATTGATGGTACTTAAAAAATATGAGCATCACAGGTCACAGATCTGGATGAATATTCATACAAAAGATCAGTCAGGTTTTCTTGGGACAACTCAATCAGTAATTGTTTGGGATTAATAGAGATATTGACACAGTTTATTGCCCTTGTAATGACCTCTGTGTTTTACCAGGTCTTTGAAGTTGTGACTTTCCCACATTAAAAAGGCTGAGACATTGGGAAGCTCCTCCCAGCCCTCTCGTTCTAACCAGCCTGTCCCCCCATTTACCATATGTTGGTAGGACGTAAGCAGCTCAACATCTGGCTCAAATGGAGAATGTGTTTGGCAGGCTCCTCTGGCAGGCTCTAAGAGCACTCTCCAACTACCCACTCTTGGCAACGACCTTCATGTCTAATTTCAGGTAAACAGATCTTTCTAAAGGCTTATTTCATTTTCTTGCCATCTCCAAATTTAACGTTGAAGTTTTCTATTCTGAGCAGAAGTGCTATTGCCAGGTTAGGCCAAGACAAAAATATATTGTTTCTGATAACATGCCCTGAAAAAAACATGATAGGGGTAAATTTAATCAAAATTTCAATTTTGTTTTGGTGAAATGTGATCAAATATTATTGAAAATCGGAATATACACATGATATCATTACTGAAACCATGTCTTTTCACCTAAAAATAAATAAAATAAAATAAATTTGGGACACTGGTTTGAAATAGGATTGGTACAGAAAGCAGAAACCAAACTTTGTTTTATTCATTTAATTAATGTTTCAAGTGCTGCCACACAAGTGCTTGATTTGATTGAAAAAGTAAACGAAGGTGTAAACGAAGATGTAAACGAAGATGTAAACGGAGATGTAAACGGAGATGTAAACGAAGATGTAAACGAAGATGGTAACCCTCAATCAGGCCATATAGGGATCATATCCATCTCTCGGAGTCACGTATGCTCAAGTTTCTAAACAATTTGGACCGTACCTTTGTATTAAACATATGAAATTAATGACAGGACTGAGTATCTAATGCAGGATTATGTTTGTGATTAACATCAGTATTGTGACCACGTTTTTGGCCCCTGCAGGTGGCGCTAGTAATTATCTTCCTGTCCACCACCTGTGTTTAACGCTGACTGACCAATGTATAAATGCTGTGTCTACATTATTCATTATTATGTGAATATTTGATCGATTGTATGAACAACATAAATTACAAAGATTTTAATAGGCAAAATACTGACTTACATTCAAAACAGTAGTAAATAACACTTCTCAGAAGAATTTCATTGTAGGGATTTTTAATGACTTAATAATGTTAATTTCATGCTTTGATCACTCAAATAAAAGTGTCATCTTAATTCACAAATAATGAGGAAATAGATACGTTTATGCATTATTGTTGCAAAAAAAAAAACCCCAGAAATCATCAATAATGTCCCTTTTTCATGGATAGAAAACTATTATTTCGTCTATAATTATCTACAAGGTGGCTTCTGTGGAGCAGTTAAGCCTGAGCAAATATTTTCATGTCAATTCACAAATTCAATGCTACGTAACCTCTGAAGCTTTAACAGTGGCTTAGAGACAATTTCCGCTGCTGCTGCCAGTTTAGCCTTGAACTTCAAAAATCGCTGACATTCTGTCAAACCGGCTTCAGCTCATGATAAAAGGCTATTTGGTAGCAAACAGCGCAGAGCAGAAAGATCAGGGACTGTTCTATTGTGAGGGGGTCTGAGGTTTCTGATCTGGGCTTGAATACTGCATGAATGGCCACGGTGCTGATATTAGCAAAACTCGGCCCCTCAATGGATATGCCAACCACATTTCACATATCGATCGCAACTTACACAGTTGTATGTCACGTTCTGACAGAATTCGGTCAAAATCAGCACGAGCCCAGTTTGAGACTCCAGCGAAGGCATTTTATTTGGGGCCCATGCTGAAGCAAGCGTGGTTACTGGTCTACACGCAGACTGGGTGCGTTATGATCGAGGGACCAAGTCAAATCGATAAGATATTTTCATTATTAATAGGTATTGATATTATGATTAAAACATATACAGCTCAGTCATGACTATTCAATGAAAAATCATTTATTTCATCTCTGTGTTCTGTTTGATTTACATGTTGGAAAGAAATTAAGTAATAGGCACTCCGATATAATTGACTGTACATTGAACTTTAAATACACAAGGAATATTTATCAACACCATCTGTTGATAATCTTATTATAGCGCAACAGAGAAGGTATATTAAAACAGATCCCTGCCATTTGGCATGAGATAAATATCACCAAACTCCACTGTAGAATATGGCATGAGACAAATATCACCAAACTCTACTGCAGAATATGGCATGAGATAAAAATCACCAAACTCCACTGCAGAATATGGCATGAGATAAATATCACCAACACTACTGCAGAATATGGCATGAGATAAATATCACCAAACTCCACTGCAGAATATGGCATGAGATAAATATCACCAACACTACTGCAGAATATGGCATGAGATAAATATCACCAAACTCTACTGCAGAATATGGCATGAGATAAATATCACCAAACTCTACTGCAGAATATGGCATGAGATAAATATCACCAAACTCCACTGCAGAATATGGCATGAGATAAATATCACCAACACTACTGCAGAATATGGCATGAGATAAATATCACCAAACTCTACTGCAGAATATGGCATGAGATAAATATCACCAAACTCCACTGCAGAATATGGCATGAGATAAATATCACCAAACTCTACTGCAGAATATGGCATGAGATAAATATCACCAAACTCCACTGCAGAATATGGCATGAGATATATATCACCAAACTCCACTGCAGAATATGGCATGAGATAAATATCACCAACTCCACTGCAGAACATGGCATGAGATAAATATCACCAACTCTACTGCAGAATATGGCATGAGATAAATATCACCAAACTCCACTGCAGAATATGGCATGAGATAAATATCACCAACTCTACTGCAGAATATGGCATGAGATAAATATCACCAAACTCCACTGCAGAACATGGCATGAGATAAATATCACCAAACTCCACTGCAGAATATGGCATGAGATAAATATCACCAACTCTACTGCAGAATATGGCATGAGATAAATATCACCAAACTCCACTGCAGAATATGGCATGAGATAAATATCACCAACTCTACTGCAGAATATGGCATGAGATAAATATCACCAAACTCTACTGCAGAATATGGCATGAGATAAATATCACCAACACTACTGCAGAATATGGCATGAGATATATATCACCAAACTCCACTGCAGAATATGGCATGAGATATATATCACCAAACTCCACTGCAGAATATGGCATGAGATAAATATCACCAACTCCACTGCAGAACATGGCATGAGATAAATATCACCAACTCTACTGCAGAATATGGCATGAGATAAATATCACCAAACTCCACTGCAGAATATGGCATGAGATAAATATCACCAACTCTACTGCAGAATATGGCATGAGATAAATATCACCAAACTCCACTGCAGAACATGGCATGAGATAAATATCACCAAACTCTACTGCAGAATATGGCATGAGATAAATATCACCAACTCTACTGCAGAATATGGCATGAGATAAATATCACCAAACTCCACTGCAGAACATGGCATGAGATAAATATCACCAAACTCCACTGCAGAACATGACATGAGATAAATATCACCAAACTCTACTGTAGAATATGGCATGAGATAAATATCACCAAACTCCACTGCAGAATATGGCATGAGATAAATATCACCAACTCCACTGCAGAATATGGCATGAGATAAATATCACCAAACTCCACTGCAGAATATGGCATGAGATAAATATCACCAACTCCACTGCAGAATATGGCATGAGATAAATATCACCAACACTACTGCAGAATATGGCATGAGATAAATATCACCAAACTCTACTGCAGAATATGGCATGAGATAAATATCACCAAACTCCACTGCAGAATATGGCATGAGATAAATATCACCAAACTCCACTGCAGAACATGACATGAGATAAATATCACCAAACTCCACTGCAGAATATGGCATGAGATAAATATCACCAAACTCTACTGCAGAATATGGCATGAGATAAATATCACCAAACTCCACTGCAGAATATGGCATGAGATAAATATCACCAAACTCCACTGCAGAACATGACATGAGATAAATATCACCAAACTCCACTGCAGAACATGACATGAGATAAATATCACCAAACTCCACTGCAGAATATGGCATGAGAAATAAATCACCAAACTCCACTGCAGAATATGGCATGAGATAAATATCACCAAACTCCACTGCAGAATATGGCATGAGATAAATATCACCAACTCTACTGCAGAATATGGCATGAGATAAATATCACCAAACTCCACTGCAGAATATGGCATGAGATAAATATCACCAACTCCACTGCAGAATATGGCATGAGATAAATATCACCAAACTCCACTGCAGAATATGGCATGAGATAAATATCACCAAACTCTACTGTAGAATATGGCATGAGAAATAAATCACCAAACTCCACTGCAGAATATGGCATGAGATAAATATCACCAACTCCACTGCAGAATATGGCATGAGATAAATATCACCAAACTCCACTGCAGAATATGGCATGAGATAAATATCACCAACTCTACTGTAGAATATGGCATGAGATAAATATCACCAAACTCCACTGCAGAATATGGCATGAGATAAATATCACCAAACTCCACTGCAGAATATGGCATGAGATAAATATCACCAAACTCCACTGCAGAATATGGCATGAGATAAATATCACCAAACTCCACTGCAGAATATGGCATGAGATAAATATCACCAAACTCTACTGCAGAATATGGCATGAGATAAATATCACCAAACTCCACTGCAGAATATGGCATGAGAAATAAATCACCAAACTCCACTGCAGAATATGGCATGAGATAAATATCACCAACTCTACTGCAGAATATGGCATGAGATAAATATCACCAAACTCCACTGCAGAATATGGCATGAGATAAATATCACCAACACTACTGCAGAATATGGCATGAGATAAATATCACCAAACTCTACTGTAGAATATGGCATGAGATAAATATCACCAAACTCCACTGCAGAATATGGCATGAGATAAATATCACCAAACTCCACTGCAGAATATGGCATGAGATAAATATCACCAAACTCCACTGCAGAATATGGCATGAGATAAATATCACCAAACTCCACTGCAGAATATGGCATGAGAAATAAATCACCAAACTCCACTGCAGAATATGGCATGAGATAAATATCACCAAACTCTACTGCAGAATATGGCATGAGATAAATATCACCAAACTCCACTGCAGAATATGGCATGAGATAAATATCACCAAACTCCACTGCAGAACATGACATGAGATAAATATCACCAAACTCCACTGCAGAACATGACATGAGATAAATATCACCAAACTCCACTGCAGAATATGGCATGAGATAAATATCACCAAACTCCACTGCAGAATATGGCATGAGATAAATATCACCAAACTCCACTGCATAACATGGCATGAGATATATATCACCAAACTCTACTGCAGAATATGGCATGAGATAAATATCACCACCGCAAAATGTTTTTTATATGATACATCCCCAGACTATGGTATGAGATACGGGAGGGTGTGAAACTGATAAATCTCCAACCTCAATGTTGCTTCTAAATTCACATCTTGTAGGTCCCATTTCATCAAACCATTACTCAGTTTTGATACTACCATAAATTACAGTAAAATAAATATTAAAATATTAAAACATACAGCCAGGGTGAAAATATAAAAGATTTTAAAATTTATGTCTGATTTGATGAAAGATGTTGATTTAATTTGATGATTATTTCTAAAATTATGATACTTGAGCAAGATTAATCACACAAACACAGTTAAATGAGTATAATTTACATTGCTCTATACATAGTAGAGGTTCTCTGTATATAGCATATATGAAAACACTTAGGACTAAATATCGGCGGTACATAAAAGAAGATTGCTATACTATAATCACATCAGAAAATACACAATAGTAGGATAAAATTCACCATCAACACTAATGATATAGCATTCAGACTGCATATTAAAGATCCATAGTGCCGCTACAATGGAACCTCCCGTGAACAAGGGCAGAGGGGAGGAGAATATACTTTGGCTGGGGGCAGTCCGCCATGCAAATAAAACACAATCCATAGAGTTGGCAAAAAGCACAACGGGGGCTTGAAGAAATCGGTCAGAGATCACGGTGTCAAGGCTGGGCATCCCAAGCTGGATTTCTGCCAGCTGCTTTTAAAAAAAAGCCGGCAAATACTTGGGAGTGACAGCCAAAATGTCCTTATGCCCAGAGAAAGAAACATGGTTGCTTGCCTGGTTAAAATAAAATATACAAGATTTTTTGTTTGATTTTTTGTAGTTGTTGTTTTGTTAAAGGTAAAAAGTGCATTTGAGCTTTAGAATTTCCTGTTTATGTTAAACATTAACACAGTTTCTTATAATAGAAAAGTTGTATTAATCAGACCAGAGGTGATCACTGAACCTTGCAACTGAGAAGTGGTAAAGTTGACAGAGGAGTAAGTTTCACGTCTATGAAAACACTTCCTATCTCTTCTAACTGAAGTGACGGATCATCTGTTTGTGTTTCCCAGTAATGCTATGGTGTGTTATATCAAATTCTCCATGTCTCAGAATGATGAGGGTGGGTGACAGGTGCCCCGCCCCTAAATGTCGCTTAGCCACGCCCACCTTGGCACAGGTATATCTCGAGGGATGAGCTATGGTCTCATCTGTCTAACCTCTCATCTTTTAATCCTCCGAGAGCATTCTCGTGAAGATATATTTGTCTTTTTTTCAATAGTTGTTGTGCATTCTAGAGAGGAAAACTTTCTGGCGATGTTTGCTATTCCTATCTATAAATGTAAATCAATCCTGATCACATGATGGAGTGTGGTGTGATCACATGATGGAGTGTGGTGTGATCACATGATGGAGTGTGGTGTGATTTGAATTTTGGAGTGTGATATAAATGGGAATCATAATATTGATGGAATCTTTACCAAAAATAAAAAAAATAAAAAAAATAACACTCTCTCAAAACAGATCGATTCTACAATGTTTATCAAGTTACAATTCATAAACGTGAAGATACCAAATTAGAGGAGTTCAGGAAAGCATCATTCTTACCTTTTCTGGCTCCGAGTCAAAATTCGCTGAATAATGGACACCGTCTGTCACAAATTATATCAATCCTTCTTACAGGTTTCTGCACATTGCCTTCAAGTCTATTTCTTTGAAAGTTGATAATGACCTTCTCGTATGACGACTTCAATAATAATAAAACACCCTGGTTTAGTCAACATGACCTTCTTTTGTAAAAATAAATGCCCCTCTTTAAAAAAAGATTTTTTCCTGATATACAACCAAATGTGACATCCAAATGATTTTCTTTCATGGTTCTCATTTACAATTTAAAAATAGATCAAAGGTTCCCGTCTCATGTCTTGATTTGGCTTTCTGTATCTTATTCAATATTATGTCAAATTTCAAAGATTTGATATCAAAACTGACATGCCATCATATTTGATACTTAATTTGAAAAGACACTTTAAGGTGAAACTTTCATCTATAAAACCATTGATATGGATGGTTAAGAAACCAAAATACCCAGAGTGCAAGTTTTGTCGCCTTCTATTGTCAATATTTCTGGGCATGTGACATTACCAAGGGGAAAACATCCTTGAATCTGACATTTTGACAAGTACTCAGAATGTGCAACCTCCTGACACCTGTCCATTGAAACCCTAAACCGGGATACCACGCAAAATTCTCACACACAGCAAAACGCCATGAAGGATTCTTGAAACAATACACGGATGCGAACCATCTCTCCGTTCATGACACCGTAATGAGCCTTTACACTTTTCTTGGCACACTTTCAGCTTTGGTCAATCACCCTTGTTTGGTCTTGTTGTGTCCTCTGGTGGCTAACTGTGTCGACATTTGATGTTGAAGGGCACACATTTTTGAGAAATGGAGGGAAGACATGCACATTGTAGATCAGAGATAATTCTCTGTGCTGCGGGTTTTGGCAGTCCTGACAGGGATAGGAACCACACTGTGTATTGGTGCTTGTTTGATCTCATAGAGAGAAGGCAACTTCTACATTCCGGATTTGCCGGGCTACAAGTGCTCATTACCCAGAACACACATTATATTCATCACCGCATATATTGCTTGCATGACATCCAGCAAAAATCATCTCATTTATTTCTTAAAAATAACACAAAGGAACGTTGTTATCAAAAAGGGATATTTAAAAACTTGTGCACCAAAATGTTGGACCTTTCATTAAAATACATCAAAGAACTGATATTGCTCATGATTTCTAGCAAGATTTGTGATATTAATATATCTGAACTACAATGGACTGGCACTGGACTGGCACTGAACTGGCACTGGACTGGCACTGAACTGGCACTGTTCAGGCACTGTACTAGCACTGTCCAGGCACTCTACTGGCACTGTTCAGGCACTGTACTAGCACTGTTCAGGCACTGGACTAGCACTGTTCAGGCACTGTACTAGCACTGTCCAGGCACTTGACTGGCACTGTTCAGGCACTGGACTGCCACTGTTCAGGCACTGGACTGGCACTTTACTGGCACTGTCCAGGCACTGTACTAGCACTGTCCAGGCACTGGACTATCACTGTTCAGGCACTGGACTGGCACTTTACTGGCACTGTTCAGGCACTGTACTAGCACTGTCCAGGCACTCTACTGGCACTGTTCAGGCACTGTACTAGCACTGTTCAGGCACTGGACTAGCACTGTTCAGGCACTGGACTGGCACTTTACTGGCACTGTCCAGGCACTGTACTAGCACTGTCCAGGCACTGTACTAGCACTGTCCAGGCACTGGACTATCACTGTTCAGGCACTGGACTGGCACTTTACTGGCACTGTTCAGGCACTGTACTAGCACTGTCCAGGCACTGTACTAGCACTGTCCAGGCACTGGACTATCACTGTTCAGGCACTGGACTGCCACTGTTCAGGCACTGGACTGGCACTTTACTGGCACTGTCCAGGCACTGTACTAGCACTGTCCAGGCACTGGACTGTCACTGTTCAGGCACTGGACTGGCACTGTTCAGGCACTGGACTGCCACTGTTCAGGCACTGGACTGGCACTGTTCAGGCACTGGACTGGCACTTTACTGGCACTGTCCAGGCACTGTACTAGCACTGTCCAGGCACTGGACTGTCACTGTTCAGGCACTGGACTGGCACTGTCCAGGCACTGGACTGCCACTGTTCAGGCACTGGACTGGCACTTTACTGGCACTGTCCAGGCACTGTACTAGCACTGTCCAGGCACTGGACTGGCACTGTTCAGGCACTGGACTGGCACTGTTCAGGCACTGGACTGGCACTGTTCAGGCACTGGACTGGCACTGTTCAGGCACTGTCTAGGCACTGGACTGCACTGTCTAGGCACTTGACTGGCACTGTCTAGGCACTGTTCAGGCACTGTCCAGGCACTGTACTAGCACTGTTCAGGCATTGTACTGGCACTGTTCAGGCATTGTACTGGCACTGTCCAGGAACTGTTCACGCACTGGACTGGCACTGTCATTGTACTGCCACTGGCACTGTCCAGGCACTGTCTAGGCACTGGACTAGCACTGTTCAGGCACTGGACTGGCACTGTTCAGGCACTGTCTAGGCACTGTTCAGGCACTGGACTGGCACTGTTCAGGCACTGTTCTGGCACTCTACTGGCACTGTCATTGTACTGGCATTGTGTTGTTTGTATTGAACACTGTTCAGGCACTGGACTGGCACTGGACTGGCACTTGACTGACACTGAACTGGCACTGGACTGGCACTTGACTGGCACTGTTCAGGCACTGGACTGGCACTGTCCAGGCACTGGACTGCCACTGTTCAGGCACTGGACTGGCACTGTTCAGGGACTGGACTGCCACTGTTCAGGCATTGTACTGGCATTGTGTTGTTTGTATTGAACATTTAAGTAGATAATGACAGTTGTTTGGCAGGAAAACATGTCATCTATACAAACATATTATGACTATGATGCATAATATATGTTACAAATATTGATATTCATCATACAATGTTATGTACACACATCTGCTGCATCTTGCCTCCTATGCAGTCAATAATGGCCCTTATTGTGCCAAATAAAATGTCATCTTGACAACTTAAATATGTCCCTTGAGACCTCAGCCACCAATCATATATAAAAAAGAATAAAATATTAATACGCCCTTTAAATAAACAAGAGAAAATGGTGGAGTTGGCAAGCTCACATGTTGAAAGGCCCTTTGCCCATTTAAACTGAAACAAGAATTGGTTCCAGTGACATGTTGGAAGGTCAAACAGAGAGGAGACGGTCTGGTATGTCTCAAACATCTGATTTTTAATTTGAAATGCTGCTAGTCTCTGAAAAAAGAGATTTTCTTTGATAGAACACCTAATTTAATTATCTAATTGTGCTAATAACGAGAAGACCTCACAGGATATTTGAGAATAGTATTTCATGGTTTCGCCGAAAACGACCTTGTGATTATTTCACTTTGATTCAGTGAACTATTTCCACAGACACAAGGTAGAAGATTAAAGGCAAAAGATAAAATAATTCTGTCACATTTGAACTCCCTTGTATATATGATTTAGTCTAAAAATATCAATGCAGTTGTTTGAAGAATTATTTGTCCATAAAGTGGATCACAAAGTCCCCTGAGAAATATTTGGTCTGTGTCCAGAAAAAAAAACCAGGCAAAAGACCTGGATATGTAAACTGTTAAAATGACTTGAGTTCAAAAAGGGCCACAATTTGGATAATAATACCCTGACCTTGTTTTAGACAAGAAGACACCTGATTACGGTGCCAATTCCTGGCAAAAGTGGCGGGGCTGTATTTGAGTTTGAGAAGGTCACATTTGGCTGAGTTTTATTTTAGCATCAACCCAGAATTGCTCATGACATTTCAGATCTGGCTCCGACTGTCTCCATTAAATCATCAGCAAATGTTAGGAGAGGACTGTTTACTAGCAGGAGAGTGAGTATTAAGAGGGCTATCTTCTTGCACACCGCTTCCTGATGGGCTGGTGCATGTTTCTGAAACATCTCTGCCCTCTTGTTTGGCCTTCCCAATGGAGAAATCATCAGCTTAATTACAGTCTGATAGTACAAAGTTGTGCACTGTATTTCCTTCAATTCCCCATTATGACATAATTTTATGCTCTACGATATTTCAGATGCCTCCCCTGTGACCAATAGCAATAAACAATCTGACAAACTGGAATAATATAAACCTTTAGATGTGTCGCAGGTCTATAAGGCAGTTCTTCCCACATAGACCTTTTCAGATGTTACAGGGAACGTTGCAAATATGACATCAGTGGATCAATTGTATAATAACAAAATAGAAGTTCTTTTGATGGAACATTTATCCACATTTAATCCATCAGAGACATCCCCCCTTGCACAAATGACCCATTCATGCCCTGTAACATCTAGGTCAAGTGACAAAAGAGCATCTGCAATCACAGGCTCACATCACACAAGACTGCTGCTCGCTCGGTCAGTGACATCTTCACATCTGGGATTATAACAAGCGTACATTACCGCAGGTCCTGCAAGCATGACCCAATTTTTGTCAAATGTGTGACACTGCAGTGCCCTAACCTCATTAATTCTAATCTCGTCCAATACGACCAAATATGGACACACCTTTCTGCAGCCTCACGCTGATACGCTGAGCAACCTGTGACCTTGTGCAGGATTTATTTATGGACCTTTTTGGAAGTATGCGTAGCATCTCCGCATTTTCCTGCTACATAAACTGCCATAAACTGCAGGAAGTCCATTTGCTTTATGGTGTTCGCATTTCGTGGTAATGAGACTTCATTTGACATTCCTTGTGACAAGTTCAAATTATCGTAAAACATCAGCCGATTATTCCAACATCAAAGTTTCCAAATGTTTAGGGAAAATGGGTCAATTTGTGAGATTTTCCATATATTGTCACAAGACCTCATCGGATCAAATCGCAGTATTATTTCACTTAATCCCATTCATGTTACTAGTAGGTACAGGGAATTACCTGGGGCCAAAATTAGGATTTAAAGAAATGAACAAACTTTGAAAAGAAATATGATTTAATATCACTTACTAAACTTCGTTTGTATTACATGTTAGGCCCTTATGTGATTAGGTGATTTGAGCCATTTTTTTTCTAAAAAAAAATATGGCCGCCACGTTTTAATGCTTTCACAGCCTCACTTTCAGTATCACAAATTAGTACAATACGTGCTTCAAATGCCTTTTTGCGACCAGGTCCCATTCAAGTTTTTAATCTCCCACACTGGTTCCATAAGAAAAACATTCCTCTCGATGTTTGATATTTTCTCTTTTAAGGGAATACATATCATGAAAGGCAACTTGGTCTAGGACTGAAGGTGTACTACTACAAGGTCAGTTCTTCCACTGGCACCCTGTACCAGAACATTACTCCTCTCATCCAAAATCCACTGGTCCCATAACTTGCCATCTGCCTTTCCCACTAATTACAATACCTTTTATCTATTTCATCCTTTCTTCAATGTTATTCTCTTCTGCCCTTATCAGACTTGGCTAAACATGATTACAATCAAACCTGAATCTTATCATCAACAATGACACAGCAGGTAGACAAAATAACATTTTAACCTTCAACTTTTTCCACTGCAAATTGTTTTGAACATGCATGGCAGATTGTCCCATGTTCTCTCAATTTTTCCATTTGTGAACTCAACCAGTTCAATGACAATCTCCATAATCTGATGATCAGAATGAACTGGTTTGATGCCAAATAGTTCACAGTGTCAACATATTTTCAATTTACAAGAAGATCCAATAAAAACAAATCAGAGAATATCAAACTGGGTATTCAATCCACTGGGGTGGGCCAGTTCAGGAAAGGAGGATTCTCCCGGCCAATGAGCTTTCCTTATTTCACAGCATCATGACCAAGGCCTGCTGTACCATTTTTTTGTGCTTGCAGTGCACTGTTTAAAATTGATGAGGTGTCAGTAAAACAATTAATATTATCAGGGTTCATCATCCATTGATGATATTGAACTGGGGCTCTGCCAACACATTGGTAGCGCTTGTATAAGCCATATATGTTTACAAGGGATTTGGCGGCGTTGAGGTTTGCCAAGAATCTCCTCAACTGCAAATTTTGAAACATGACTGTCATAAATTTTTAAGGTAAAGTTGATAAAAGCCAGATGTGAAATGCGGAGAGCACTGCTACATCATTTTTTGCCTTATTTACCTCGTATTCATTGATGATTTTAAATTTTATGTCACAATCAAACATCATGTCAATAACTTATGTGAAGGTATGTCATTTTCCTGACCATTTGCCTGACAATATTGACACAAAAGCCAGATTATGTTTGCTTATACTTTGGACCATAATTCTTCCTCAAATGCTTGTCTATGTTACATCATATTTCTGACAAAGTTGACTCATATTCCTGACCATGTTACCTCATATTCCTGATCATGTTACCTCATATTCCTGACCATGTTACCTCATATTCCTGACCATGTTACATCATATTCCTGACCATGTTACATCATATTCCTGACCATGTTACATCATGTTCCTGTCCATGTTACCTCATATTCCTGACCATGTTACATCATATTCCTTACCATGTTACATCATATTCCTGACCATGTTACATCATATTCCTGACCATGTTACATCATATTCCTGACCATGTTACCTCATATTCCTGACCATGTTACATCATATTCCTGACCATGTTGCTTCATATTCCTGACCATGTTACATCATATTCCTGACCATGTTGCATCATATTCCTGACCATGTTACCTCATATTCCTGACCATGTTACCTCATATTCCTGACCATGTTACATCACATTCCTGACCATGTTACATTCTATTGCTGACCATGTTACATCATATTTCTAACTACCGTATGTTACCTCATATGCCTGACTATGTTACCTCACACCTCTGCCCATGTTACATCATATTTCAGACCATAAAGCTTTGACTTTATTGATAATCAGTTTTAGAGGCATCCACAACAAGAAATCAATTACATAAAACAAAAACAACCATTTCTTAAATTCAATTCTGGTCGCTTTTTGCATTAGCTTTGATAACAAAACTGAGAATTCATCTTGTATCCTATTTCATTTGAAGATATAAAACTTCCATATTGCAATATTCCTGATCACTGAAGGTCTTCACATCTGCATTTTAATTCCCACCTCATTATTCTGACAAAACTGTTGACCTTTGCTGTAATTACAATAACACTGATGGGAGAATTTGAGTGGACCACCAGGGTAGATAGGTGTTCGTTATTGCCCTGCTTATAATGAAAATTCATGAAAACAAATGACCCCAATGTGTGAAATGTATTAATAATAAATGGGTCAATCCCCTTGTGTCATTTCTTGCACAAAACGTGAGCAAATCACTGAGCAATAATCATTATGGAATTCATCATATGCAAGGGCGGTTAACTCACAGGTACTTTTGAGAATCCTCTCCCATCTGTTTAACGGGAATTCCTTTTGGATGCGGTTCCATCCGAGCAGAGAAATGAACATTATTGGCATTTTATGGCCCATATATTTCTGGCTTGTGAATTTAGATCATTGTTCTGTTCGGGTCCGGCACGGGTAAGGTGAGAAAGAACGGTGCTTCTCTCCCTAATCACTGGGACAAATATAAACGGCCATACACGAGTGCTTTATTTACTGTCATCTGAGTATTAACTGTAACGCCAAATCTGCCATAAAATCCCTTTGATCTTAATTAAGAGAAGCCTCATCTTAAACACACATTACAATAGTGAACAAATAAATCCTGAATCTGACCAAAAATTATTTTGGACATATTGATTTCAAGCCTCAATTTCAACTCATAAGTTAACAAAGCTCAAGTTTTCTCACTTAAATACTGTACACATAAACTCCAAAAACATATAAGCAAAACAAAGCAAATTTCTCATGAGTCACAAATACTTCCAAATTCAAAGGATTGACCAGAGTTACCCTGTGCACAGATGCAGTAACAGAAAGTCCCTTTTAGTGTGATTTTTCTGATACATTAATCACCAGCGAGAGATGGATCGGTGCCATTAATTTGTTAGTTTGGATAAAAATGCAAATTTAACTAATCTAACGCTAGATCAGAATGAAATAAAAGTTCTATCTCACTAGCAAAAAAGTTGTCTATTTTTTTTTAAAACTTGCTTCTTGAATAAATCCAGAGCAAAACAAAACTTGAGACAGGTCTGCATCTGTGATAGTATGACTGATCACTATCGCAGCAAATCCACCCATCTTGTTTTAACCCACGTTTTGCATGCAGAGAACCCAGTTGAGGGATTTGGTGGACAAAACTGTAATGCTGTTTTGAGCCTGAGATTTACGTGAGGTGAGAGTCAATTAAAATTTTATAGATTTTTAAACCACAGCTTAATTAGTCGTGTCACATGGTGTTTTATTTCTCCCTGGATATAACTGTGGATGGATTTACCACGTTTTTCCTGACAGATTCTATTCGAAAAGCAAGCTTTCCGGGATTATAAAAGTGACTTTTCACTGGGAAGCTCATCCATGTTATAATGGATGAATTGTCAGTAATATTTATGCCATTTTTACTTTATCTAAAAATAAAAAGTTTTTGAGCACTACTTTTCGGCTGACAGAACTCTTGCAAAGTCTCGTGAGATATCTTCTATTTGGCTCTACCAGACCAGGTCCCTTTTGGCTTGAGTTTCCAATTTCAAAGCTCTCCCTAAGCCTTCAATAGACCATTCAGGGTTGTCACAATATGTGTATTCAACGATGAGTATGCTGTCATGTTGGGTGAAAAGGGGCTTGCAATGTGTTCTTGTAAAATCAGCACTCATTTTGAAACACAAAACTATCACCAAATTCAATCTGAAGCATTTTTTTCCATATTTTTGTTTCAAACTTTTCCAAAATCCATCTTTTTTTTATTTAAACATATATTTATTTCTCCTTTATTGTCACCACTCATAATGTTCTGCATAATTCTTCTACGCCCTGACACCCAACTCAGTTATTAAATCTGATACACCCCCGCCATCTTTTCACCCCCTTTGCTACCCTATGGTCGACTCGTATCTCTTCCCTCTAAACAATCTTGAAATCTTTCAATATCAGCAACCCCTTTTCACTTTAGTATGATATCTCCGTAGACAAGATTTCAAATGTGGCATTGATTCTCCTGTCACAGCTTATATCTCCTGTGAAGTCATTCCAAGGTCAAAGAAAAAATCCCATATCACAGATATAGGTTAATATTCCTATGTTATGATAGCCCCAAGCCCCCAAACCTCAACATTTTATCTTGGGCATTGATTTTTATGGACCTTCATAAAAGAAAGGCAATTCCTCGGAAAGCTCGTGCCATCTTCAGGGGATTGGAAAATTAGATCGGAGCTGTCTCATTGCGACAGTGATATAAGTTATTCATGAAGTGATATAAGGGGACGGCTGAAGCGGCATGGACTCGTGTAAGTGGTGTTTTGTGAACGTTTCTATGGCCTGCATGATTATGCCTGCAGCACCCCAAGCTTCGCATTTGTCACAAAAGATCCAAACTACCATCACCGCCATTCACTGGTAATTTTATTAAGCATTCCATTGTTGTGTTAGTCTCTATATGTCGTGCAATTACAGAAAATGACAAACTTTTCTCACACCTGGCCAACCATTCTGTTTGCTTTTTTTTTTTTTTTTTTTCAATGTCAAAACAGAAAAAAATAATGACACAGCAGTCGGCAATTCAAGCAAATTAGGCAGATACGATGTCATATCAAACTGCAAATGTGCTGTGTTCACATGAGTTTCTACGCTTTCCATTTTTGGCATCATGTGACATGTTCAATTTGATGCGATAAATATTTCAAAACTAAGTTAATATATTCATAGAATCATTGGTTTCAATTGTCAGTACAGCATGTTATGTGAAATCGTCTCATCTGGCTATTGTCAATGATTTCTTTTTTTTCTTGTCTCACATGTTAAGTGAGGATTAACCACCTGTTTTGTTCACGGTTATATTCAATTTTTTCCTCACATCAATTTTAATCTTAAATCGTTATCCCATTGATTTTTCCACCTCTATTTAATACTTGAATTGTTCTTGAACATCAAAAATAACAATCATCCATTGAATTTGGAGCTGCAAAATCCTTAAAATCAATTATCTGAATGGTGTATTGACATGTACCCTATCTCAATGTGATAAAGATTGTTTTCATCTCAATAATGTCTGTCTGTGTCAATAAAATGATTCACATGCATTTCAGACAATCTGTTATTTTTTCACATACATTATTTATCAAGGAACATTATCTATATCATGTTTATGACAGGTTGGCCAAATTCAACATGACATTTATGTAATCTGTTGCTGGAATTGAAATAAACAACAAAAAAGAAAATGATGACACATTAGTGTTCGTGATAAACAAAGATTGTCAATATAAAGTCATATTCATTTTGAAGTCTTCAATGCACAACGTCTTTGTACTTAATAGAAACACATCTACCTTATTAATTCCCAAATGACAAGCTAACAGTATATATTGAAAATGTCAAATTGGTCCAAAGATTAATTATTTCAATATATGAGGCATAAATATTAAACAAGCTTCACAGCTAAAACAGGTGTATAACATTTCATGATGATGTGTTAAAAAAGGTTACAAATATAAGAGCTTTCTGTTTACATAATGGTGTTGAAACTAACTAATATATCTATTTTTAAAAAAGGTTGATATTGATGGAATGCAATTGATGTACAGTCTTCTTAAAAGGAGATCAAATATATCTTCTTCCTGTTATTTTGCAAGCAGCCATCACAGATTTGAGAGAGTAAAGCACTGACGAATCCCGAGGATTACGGTACAGATACCTCGTGCTGAGTCCAGTATGGCAATATCTCCCTCCCAGTTACTTCACAAGCAACCATCAGGAAGGTACAGAGGCCTGGTGCCCCATGCTGAGTCTAGTTGGCCAATATCTCTCCGGCCCTCATACTTCAATAGCAACCATTAAGAAATTCTGGAGTGGTTACATCAAATCCCAGATCACAAAAATTACATCAATTTTTCTTCACCACATCCAACCACAATCATTTCTCATTATATTTCCACTTAATAAAACATGACAATTCTTAGCACTAATATCATAATTAACAGATGCTAATTAATTTAACTGAAATCTAGACTTTATGTTGGTGCTAATTTTTTCTTTACTGTAATCTGGACTCAATGCTGGTGCTATTTTTTTCTTTACTGTAATCAGGACTCAATGTTGGTACTTATTTTTTCTTTACTGTAATCTGGACTCAATGTTGGTGCTAATGTTTTCTTTACTGTAACCTAGACTCAATTTTTGGTGCTATTTTCAAGTTTGTTTTACTGCAATCTAGACTCAGTGTTATTGCATACTTATATACTTAATTTGTGCATCGCTCTTTTTTTATTCACGTGTACATCTTGAAGCTGAAGCCTGATGGTGTCACAAACATAATGGTGGCTATAAAATATCTTGGCAGGCAAAGTTTGGCAGCTGAAACTGGCAAATAAATAATTAATCAAGAAAATAATAAGAGATTAAGAGAGGTTTGTGGTAAGGAGATATGATAAATAAGATAACATAAACTTGCTGATCCAGATTTTCACATTAAACAGGTTCTTGTAATCAAATATACATACTTCATATTACAGCTGCAGTAAATTCAAACATCACAATAAAAATCTGGCCAATAACTCATGTGGTTTCTCTGACCAAAATACTCACAATGTAGAGTTAGATTCTCAATCAAATCATTGAGCTATGTCAAATTTATGCAATCCGTTAAAAAAGGTAAAGCAGAACATATTGCCACAAGAACATTCAACCAAAAGATAAACCTTTATTGGTACAAAATCTATATTCTATATAATTTAGTTTATTTGGGCCTGGAGTAGGCAATGCTGGCCCTTGTATCCGGTCTCTCACACCAGCTTGTACCTAGTCTCAGGAGGAAGCCATTCCAGAATGGCCGAATTCTACCAGCGCTTCAAGTATTTGTCGGATCCAGATATTTTTTATGACTATCGATCACAGCCCTATTTCCTGCTCTGTCCTTGACCTCGTTTCTCTGCTCCTCATTAGAATAACTTTAAAGTATTGCCGCAGACCTTTGCAGAGGAAACTGGTTCAGGAAATATAAATAAGCTTTTTGTTAAAATAAAATAAGACTTTATTAAACCAGATTTTGTACTGTTTCTGTTTGTCATTCCCCGGATACAACCAGAGGTGTGTGGGTATAGAGTACAGGCAGTCCCCCTGGATACAACTAGAGGTGTATGGGTATAGAGTACAGGCAGTCCCCCTGGATACAACTTGACTAGAGGTGTGTGGGTATAGGGTACAGGCAGTCCCCCTGGATACAACTAGAGGTGTGTGGGTATAGGGTACAGGCAGTCCCCCTGGATACAACTAGAGGTGTGTGGGTATAGGGTACAGGCAGTCCCCCTGGATACAACCAGAGATGTGTGGGTATAAGGTACAGGCAGTCCCCCTCGATACAACCAGAGATGTGTGGGTATAAGGTACAGGCAGTCCCCCTCGATACAACCAGAGGTGTGTGGGTATAGAGTACAGGCAGTCCCCCTGGATACAACCAGAGCTGTGTGGGTATAGGGTACAGGCAGTCCCCCTGGATACAACCAGAGATGTGTGGGTATAGGGTACAGGCAGTCCCCCTGGATACAACCAGAGATGTGTGGGTATAGGGTACAGGCAGTCCCCCTGGATTCAACCAGAGATGTGTGGGTATAGGGTACAGGCAGTCCCCCTGGATTCAACCAGAGGTGTGTGGGTATAGGGTACAGGTAGTCGCCCTGGATACATCCCAGATGTCTGGGTAAAGCCCTCAGGCAGTCAGTCCTATGGTTTGTGTCTGTCAAAGCTGAGGGCATCATATGTTTATTCACAGCCCAGCTTGGGGCTCAATCCTAGGCATCCATTAGAGGTGTATATCTTGTTACCGGATCCTGCCTGCCTCGAATGACTAAATAGCCAAGGTGGCGGTGATCAGAACATTATAAACCTTGCTTATCCTCTGAACTGACCCATCCATACAGCAATTAGGACCGTAGACTCTATTCTTTCTATTCTATTCTATCTTATGCTTTTATAGCAATGAATGGTGAAGTTATAATATTCCGATAAATCAATGATCGTAAAATTGTTATCACAAATGCAACATTAACCATAAAGATCATTAGCTTCAAATACACAAGAAATATCAGACATCATAAAGACATATATTTGCCTGTAGTCTATCGATTTTGTCAATGTTCACGTTTTGGGTTTTAATTAAATCATAACCTTTTCTAAAGGTTTCTTCTTTACTGCAACTGTCTTTAACCCTAAATGATAAATGACTAAAGATTGGTTTCCTCATTAAAACATTAAAAGTGGAAGATAGTATTTTATCAAAGAATATTGGTTGATAGACAGTGTCTTTTTCTAGTGCACTTTTGTCTTGTGAAGTGTTTACATATGAGGGTAACAAAGCTGAAGGGATGGTTCCAGATTTTATTAATCATGCCATGTTCTTAATATTAGAGAAACCACCTGACTTAGGAGGGATTTAGTCAGGTTGGGATTTAACATTTGGAAATATATTATAGTGTTGCCCATATACTTGAATGGATGAGCTCCCTGTTAGCTGATTTATAGGAAATAATGCATCGTGAGTGAAGATTGGCTGTATTCTTTATAGGGACGTAACGTGGTCTGTTATGCTGTGATATGAATCTGGCTGGCCTTGCCGTGAGACGAGACGGTGGTATGCGTATCCAGATATACTATCTGATTTACATTGTATCTGACACCTATGCAAATACACCATAGCTGTGATATACAGAGTAATATCATACCCATCAAGTTCCACATACATCTTGTATATATATGATGGATTTAGTTTACAATGTCTATAAATTGTTAAATTCATCCAATATATATGGGATTTTTATATACAACATGGTATTCGTGTATTACATTAAATCATGGATAGAGACAATACCGTTTGAAATGCTAAAAATTGTTCATTCACATGTTACAAGCCTTGCCTAATGTAAGTCGCTTTATTCAAACTGGAAAAATAAACGTCAGTTATGACCACAATATTTTTCTTTATTCATTTTCTGGGCTTACAAAAAAGCTCCGATATAACTTGCCAAACCGACATGAAATGTTCAACATGAAATATTTTGTTTCAAACTATTTTCTTCTCTGCAGTTTTAAATTATGATACAAAGCAAATTAAATTCTGGTATAAAACAAATTAAATTTTATTTTATCGAATAACTACTTTTTTTTACAATATGGGAGCAGGAGGTGAGGCCTGGATATTTAGCCTATATGTTTAGCCTAGATGTTTTGCCTGGATGTTGTGCCTGGATGTTGTGCCTGGATATTTAGCCTGGATCTTTTGCCTGATGTTTATCCAGGATATTAATCCTGGATGTTTTGCCTTGATTCTTTGCCTGGATATTTAGCCTGGATCTTTTGCCTGATGTTTATCCAGGTTATTTATCCTGGATGTTTTTGCCTGGATATTTATCCTGGATGTTTCGCCTGGATATTTAGCCTTGATGTTTTTGCCTGGATATTTAGCCTTGATGTTTTTGCCTGGATATTTATCCTGGATGTATTTGCCTGGATATTTATCCTGGATGTTTCGCCTGGATATTTAGCCTTGATGTTTTTGCCTGGATATTTAGCCTTGATGTTTTTGCCTGGATATTTCAATACCAGAATATGGCATCCTCTAGGTATACACTGAAAAAACACTTCAGCAAAACAAAAACAGTGTAGAAGTGTTACAGCACGTTATGTGTATGACAGGACAGAGACCCGGGAACGACATTCAAAGTCATGCCCCTTGTCATTGCAAGTGATCAGTCTTGACACGGTTTCATCATTTTTAGGCCCAAAACTGCCCACAGCCATTGCCTCATAAAGATCAAAGCAACAAAACGGTAAAAAAACACCAGAATTATTTAACTTTTACAAAACGGGGCCCTGCAGACCTGGATTGTTGCCCACTTCTCCTCATCTCAATAACAAGAGTTGATCGTTTTTGCTCCTTTGGTGATGCAGAAGGCCAGCCACATGTTGTCGAGCATTGTGTTACTGCAAAATCTACTTGTTTGTTTTGCAGCATTTGTGACCCAAGTTTGGATGTTATCCAGTGGTGCTGGCCCCAGCATAAGTGTGTTTGCACCTTACTGAGTCTTATTTCCAATGCTTGGGGCAGGATCACTGAACTCTAAACAAGGATTTCTTCTTCCTGATCTCCACACTTTCTATTGATGACTTCCAAATGCCACAATGGCAGGGCAGAAAAGGGCAGAACAAGGTAGAGCAAGGCAGAACAAGGTAGGGCAAGGTAGGGCAAGGCAGAGCAAGGCTGGATAAGACAGAACAAGTCACCCATTGCCATTTTCTGCTAAACACAATTTGCTAATTTTAATCTTCATCATTAATATAAACTGAAAAAAATGTATTTCTATATCATTATAGAATATAAAAATACATTGGAAATCTGTCACTATCTTAATTTCAGTGAATGAGTTGCCAAAAATGGATCAACTTTTCACATCACATTAATTCTTCACATCATGTTAAAGTGTTCTTGTATGCTGTCAGTAATTGGAGATATGATAAACTTCAACAGTGCATTACCATTCATAGCAGGCTTATTTTGGCTAACAACTGCTTGGAGGCAGAACGACAATTTAGAATCTGTGCTATTGTGATACATAGAACGAAGCAAAATTAGTCATTCTGTAACAGGTATGATTCCCATCAACAATTAAGCAGATATTTTCTCAAAAAACTTCAGTTGACAAAAAAATAATAGAAAAAAATAACATAATGAGAGATATGATATAAATGTGGAAATGATGTGCGCTATTAAAATATAATTAGATGGTTTAAAAAAAGAATGACTTGTCCTCCATTTGTAGATATTGAATTTTCCTCATCATGAAGAGTTTAAATATACGCAAATAATTGCTCAGTCGTAGAGATTGTTATTTGTCAGTTCACTCTTTATTACTCCTATTCTATAATAAAAAAATTTAAATGCAAAAAATAGAACTCAAGGTTTTTGAGAGTTGACATAAATTAAAGTTGCTGTAACAGATAATATCATTTCCCGGGCAATTTTTTACATACCTCAAAATTGGTTAGACATGTTCCACACAACACATCCCCATTCTTGTTTGTGAGAATATATATGTTACAAGCACAGAAATCAAATGTTTATCTCAAGCCATGTGGTTTCATCAGGCTGCCATCTATAACGGTCAGCCAGGCCTGCTGCTGCTGACCAGGGTATACCCCACACAGCTGCTGAGGGTAGCTATTTTTAGCATGTGGAGTGCAAGAATGTGACCCCGGTTAGGGGTAGGCATGATGGGAGGGCAACAAGGATCCATGTGACAGACCTCCTTCACCCATGTGTTTTTCCATGTTTATGTATGTTGTAATTCTGAAGGTAAAATCTGGTATCATTCTTGGCTTTATTTTTTTCTGCCTTGGTTTGATATAACTTCTTTCTTCCCATTTTAAAATGAAACACATGTGTATTGTTTACTTGGCCATGCAATCAAAACATCCTGTGACGCATGCCCTGTTAGCCCCAGCACCAGCAGGAGCCTGGCAGCTGAGGTGATGACATCACTAGGATTCCCCATGAGGAAATTTGAAATTTTGAACCCATGGGACTGATATTTTTTCCAGCTCTCCTGTTGAATCTTTCTTCAAAAACTTAATATTGACCCATCAAAACCAAAAAGTGATGTGGTTGATGTGTTTACACATGGATTACATTTCTAAATGGTTGGAAAATAACTTTTGTCAAATTTTACATCATATTATCTGTTACAGCAACTTTAAGGGAGAAAATAAGGGAATTATTGTCTGAGATATTCAATTGGCCGCTTCATTATCATCAGTTATTCAGTCAATTTAAATAAATGAAATTAACTGAGATTTGATACAAAGAACTTTTAATAACAATGGTGATTTATTATGTAAATTAATTAAAAAACAACAGGTGAGAAAAGGAAGCTATGGAACGCACACTTATATCAAGACTAGGAAAACAGTTGCTTTAACATCACAAAAGAGCCTCTCTATTTTCACACAATGGGACTTTTCACATTTGTCTAGGAATTAGGCTATCAAAATATTTGGCTTAATCATCGAATGATTGACATGACGCAACAAGGTATTTGATTCAAATCTGAAATCTATCTTAGCCTGGTGTAGTAAATTACGAGTTATAAATTATGACCGGACAATCTGGTTATATTGAATTTGCCGGCAATCAAATTGTGTGTTTGAAATCACTCAAGCCAGGTGAACAGATAGAATGGGGTACTTATGTATAATATAGTCCAATCTGCTAACGAAAAAAAGAAACTATCATAATTTCAATCTTTTATTTGTATGCTTCCTTATGTGACACTGAAAATTCGCAGAACTCGATATTTGATAATCTTAAACATCAAAGTTGATATTTGTAATTTTAAACATTAAAGCATAGACATGACAAATCGGCATTCTCGTGTTGATATTTCTATTTCCCTATATTCATGGATTTTGAAAACAGATTCTTTGTTTATTTTGGTTTACTTTGTTTGTGGAGGGAGACTGGAACTTTAAGATGACATCAATACTTTACGTTACGTAACACGCGTTCCTGTCACACTCTTTATACAATCTCACTTTCAATGATGGTGTTTTGATAAACGTAGAGATAAAATCCAACACTGCGCAAAATCTTCTGGTTTATTTTCATCATCAAGTCTATTTTGAGAAATAAATGACAAAAGTCGTAATTTGAACCAGGATCCAGAATAAAGGTTTCAGTATGATCCATAACAAAACGCATATTAAAAATCAGACGACTTACGCCAAGACATTTTCATCTCTTCTCTAAATTAAGTTCTTTCATGAAGTATTTATCTTTAACCTTTTAAAGATTTGCCAATAGTGTTGTGATGTATTGTTTCCAGACACAAAATGAAGTTAAACTCATCATTAGGATTTACCATGTACATATCAAAGTAGTTCTGATCCATAATTTGATTGGATGGAAAAATTCAATGTCAAAATAAATGAGGTGTCAAATTTGCCATACAGTACAAATATCAAAGTGGTCATTTATAACGTGTGACACGGTGACATCCATGTTCCGCTGTGACAATGTCATTTAGCGCCAAATTAAATCTTCGGACTCCCTCCACAAATAGCCTTAGCGAACTGCCTTATTATGTAACATTCAGGTGCAGCGGGCCTTATCTAGGTCAAGGTCGGCAATATTTGTTATTGCCACACATGAAATGCATACTATCTGATTCAAAACAGCATTTAACACGGTCACATGAGACACTATGGAGAGGCCTATTGTGGCTTGCAGACGGTCAAAGCTATAAATGGGTAAATGCACAAAGCCTGTATAGAAATAATTCAAATTTTATGTTATGACTGTAATTCATCTGTAGCAATTACATCAATAACAAACAAATCCTTAATCATATTTAAAAAAATAATGTTGTGTTTTAATTGTTATTCTGATGCAGAATATGAAATATTTTATTTTAAAATGCCATAGAGTGTCAATCAGATCATGCAATGGACCTTAGAGTAATATTACTCTCCGAATGGACAGGCTTTGCCGAGAGTAATGTGACAGACCTCTGGTGAAATTACTCCATATTCTCCCCCCCTCCCCCAGATTCTTTGTATGAGGCTTGTGTTATGTCAAGTGTGGACTGAGGGTCCACTCTCTCTGCCTGCAAGTTGCCTAACATAACCATTGCATCATCCAACATAATCTGATCACAAATAGTAAGCTGTATCACATCAACGTTTAAAGTGTTTTAATTCATAAGTAAACAGTTGTTACCACTTGGACCTAATATCTAAAGATTACGGTCTATACAGAAGTTCCCGTTTAACATACGCTTTCCATCTTGATCTAATCTTTATGTCAATAATGTTTAAATCAAACTCAAAGTTGAACTTACATCAGGATGAACAGGTTCTGGAGGTGCATATGTTAAACAAGATATATATTGTTCAGTTTAAAGCAATCATAATGTGGTGTTGTGAACATGTTTATCATCAAGGTCAATGCCCTTTACCAGCTGTTTAATAGGTTAGTTCTCTATTCCAGGAAAGAGTGACACAGTCCTGGCCAAGGCACAATCCTGTCCAAGACACAATCCTGGCCAAGACACAATCCTGTCCAAGACACAATCCTGGCCAAGACACAATCCTGTCCAAGACACAATCCTGGCCAAGGCACAATTCTGTCCAAGACACAATCCTGGCCAAGACACAACCCTGTCCAAGACACAATCCTGGCCAAGACACAATCCTGGCTAAGACACAATCCTGGCCAAGACACAATCCTGGCCAAGACTCAATCCTGGCCAAGGCACAATTCTGTCCAAGACACAATCCTGGCCAAGACACAATCCTGTCCAAGACACAATCCTGGCCAAGGCACAATTCTGGCCAAGACTCAATCCTGTCCAAGGAACAATCCTGGGAACCAAGGAGATGACCTTTAACATCTACCCATTATCCTTGTTGAATTATTACATTAAATATGTTCAAAATTTGATTTATTAAATATTATTAGACTGTATTTTGGTATATAATCAAATGTCAATTACTGCTATCTTAGAGATTTTGACGATTCCAAAGCTTCATGCACACCCACACACACCCATACACACACACACACATATTTAGATATAAGAGTATAACCTTGACCCACCTGTGCCATGGTCACATGACACCCATAATGCACTGGGGCTTGGTAGGATGGGTAACACCACCCTGACCAGACTTCCTGTTTATATTTCACACTTTCCTTAATCATCTGGTCTGATTATCGACAATGCTTTACTCCAAATTTTCAAAATGCTTTAAAAGGTTACCCATGAGTTAAGATGATGGTTTATTTCAAAGATGCTTACGATATTAAAATACTTTTAAGATCAAAGAGCGCAATAATACTACATACAACAATTGATTGGTTTATAGGATTTCCATTTCTTGACAACTAGAAAAACAGCGCTTAGCTACACAAACATTTAGACAATGCATGCAATCCCATTCAATGTTTACCAATAATATGTATTCTGCAGTGACTGCAAACATAATGTAAATTTTCACCTGAGTATAATCTCCGATATTTGCTTGACCCAGAGACATTAAATCACCAAACCAGAATGGTGTAATTTTTCCAAGAAAATTGGCAGAAAACCTTGCAGTGCATAATATACTGAATTAACTATGTGTATATGGAAACGTGTATCAAAGCTTAGACATTTGAATCTCCTATAGAGAAGACATATAAACCGCTGCTTGCCTATCAGGTTCTGGTCACGGCCTTGTCACTTACACCGTCAATAAATAGACTCGAATATTTTTAGACAAAACATCAACAAAACAGATAAAACAAACTGAAAATAATCTCCATGCACAAACATTGATTACACAAGAAACATGACCTTATTTTGTGAAGTGACTAAATTAGCCTTCGATTGATTTTGTTTGAAAGTCTTAGGATGATTTTATTACACAATATACAGATAATTTCTTATTTGTCATCCCATCAAGCCAGCTATAACTACCAGAAGATTTTGTTATATCATCACAAGATGTCATATACACAAACATATGGCCAAGCACTTTCTCAATCACTGCGATTATATAACAATCCGAAATACTCAAATGTCTAACACAAAATGTGCTCAATACAGTTCTGTTCATAATCTAGAGATTTTAATCTGAGTGTAAAAAAATAAACCATTTACAGATTGATTTACATTAAAATCCTTAGCAAACACCAAAAAATCTTATTATCAGAAAACTTTGAAAATCACTAATCAGATTTTGGTTTCTAAAATCTATGAAAATGAATAATTGATGTTTTGGCCTGGTATTATCCATATAGTTTCCACGTTATACCATTTTCCTTAATCACATTGTGACTACCTTGGACAACTCTATTTGAGCCATTTTCAAATTTCACCAGTTGATGGAAATAAATGTGAAAGGATGACAATCTAACTAATCACTTCTATTTCATTTTTCAGTAGGATGAGTTTATATGCATTGAGAACTGATATTAGAACCGTTGACTATTCAATAGGGACTCGGTCCAGGATAAATCTTACGCAATTACTGTGCTAAATTGGATAAAAAAAATCTAGGTGGGTAGAAGAGAGCAAATGAGACGTGAATCTATAATTTCCTGCACCGAGACACAGAGTCTATAGGCTGGCCCGATGAGTGGTATGGTCTAAAATGTGGGATCAGGGTGGTGGGATGGGTCCGTGTGAAACAGGAATAAAATAATCACTTTGAGGAGGAAAGAAATCACTGAGATATATATATATAGTCTACAGGCTGGTCCTGTGAGTGGTATGGTCTAAAATGTGTGATCAGGGTGGTGGGATGGGTCCGTGTGAAATAGGAATAAAACTACCATACAGTGGAGGAGAGTAATAAGCAAGATATATAGTCTATAGGCTAGTCACACAAGTGGTATGATCTAAAATATGCAATCTGGGAGATGGGATGGGACAAGGATGAAACTGAAAAAAGCTCCAAAATAAGAGAAGAAACAAAATAATTGAGACATACTGTATAAATGTCAGTCCCAACAGTGGTATGTTCTAATATATGTGATCAGGGTGGGGGAATAAATTACTATGAAAGACAAAAAAGCTACTATACAGGGTCAGGTAAGAAATAACTGAGACACATCTATCTATAAGCTGGTCACCACTTAAGTAGCAAGTTCTAAAGTGTGTCATCAGGGAGGTGGGATGGGGCCAGTTTGAAACAGGACAAGACCACCACAATGGGAAGGCAAGAAATAACAGCAACATACAGTCAATAGCCCAGCCTCAACACTGACAAACTCCAATATGTGAGATCAGGGAGGAGGGGAGGATAGAATGAACTGAAACAGCAAAAAGCAACCAAACAGGGGAGGGAAAGAAATAACTTAAATCTATCTGCCTGTATCAAGAGTGGTATGATGTGATCGAGTATATTAGCAAGAAAGTTCATATACACAAGAAAAATATTAAAGGAAAAAAAAGATCCAATACATTAAACAAAACCTATTTTTAAAAGCTCCCCATTTAAATTTTTTATATTTAAAAAGAGGAGGTCATTGGTTTTTGCCGATTCATAAAGTCTCCTTTACAATGGCTTTGTGAGATCTTTATGTAACACTCAGGTGAACACCTAAAATATAATTCCTGGAAAAGCATATCGTAGATCTCCACAGTAAATTGTCCTCTGAAAAATGCTGCTGCTTCTTCTGTTACTATTTTTCAAAGTTTTAATCTATTTATCATCTCCCACGTATCTCAGACACCTGGCTTAGTAGGCTACTTATGGTACGAGATTTAAATCACTTTCAAAGTTAACTAATTTGCCACTCATGACTTGAAAGCCCTTACACAATATGGAGGTTACACAAAAGTCTGAAAACAAATCAGCTTTGTTTGATGTTCCAGTACATTCATTCTCTTTAACAGTTGTACAATTTACAACCTTCTTAAAAAAAGATTTGTCATTTGAAGTCACCTTCGAGGACGTTTCTAACATCATCTGTACAACAACAGATTTTACAAAAAATTGAAAATAAAAAGCTCTATCCCTGAATGAAATATACAATTTTTTTTCTTTATATTCTTTTTTTGTTTGTTAAAGACTATTTACACATTTGTTGTTTGAATCGACTATTGTTGTTTGAATCGACTATTGTTGTTTGAATCGACTACTGCGACCTAAAATTGTGAGGAAGTCTTCAAACAGACCTCAGAGCTGAGGTCTGACACCAGGAAGTATATCTATGGCAAAACACAATATTAAAAAAATCAAAATATATTGAAGAACATTTATTTGCTGAGACAAGGTAGATCAAATTATAAAACTTAAACATAAAAATTCTTGAAAAATGAGTGAATGATTTTAAATCACAGTGTCAAATTACCTGAAAAACAAAGTTGTATATGTAATGTATTATTATGGGACATATATAAATGACCCAGAACAAATCTATATTATGCCAAAATGAGGTAACATGGAATAACCATCACCACACCAAGAGATTACGCAAGTATCTGGGTTAGTCAACAATAACCACACCTATCGACATTTGATGGGGGAAAACATCTGAAAACATCGTGTCTTTGAGGCCCAATAAAACTAATTCTGTTAAAAAAATTCAAGAGGAAATGTTCAGAATGTCATAGTGAACATGTCTCAGTGAAACTGTTCCCAAACAAGTGTTATTTGTTCACGATATTGTCAGAGTTGTTCGACATTTGATAAAACCACCAGATATGATAAGCCATCATCACCTGATGCGGACTGGCCACCTGTTATGTAATCTTATCTCCCCCTGGACCCATCAATCATCAGGTTTTAGCATACTGATTAACTTTCATCTGAAATGTGCCTTCTCATCACAAGATGACAGCCATCAAACACTGATATGGAGATAACACGTTGAGAACAACATCTCCCTGAATTAACCCATGCAATGTGTAACATAAACTTTAAATCAAAACAGTCTTACATTTCCATCAAATCCATATCGCCTAAATATAAGATATCCGGTATTTGACAATTAACATATCTCCAAGAACATAATGCAGGATATTTGTTTCTTTCCAATTTTATTTTAGAATGTTATATATTTAACAAGTATAAGAAAAGATTGGAGACTATTTCAAGGTAAAGATAGTCAATGTGTTTGTGAGTTGTTATCAATATTGATAGTCAAATAATGAGAGGTCTGAGGAGGTGAATGATAAGAGATGAAACAGAAAAAAAAGAAAAACAAGCTAATCACCATAACGAACTTTTAATTAGGTTCTTCCAGGGAACTGATAAAAACAAATGAGGCACAGGATTCATTTAGATGTGTTCTGGGGGTTGGGATTTTTCATAAGAATGCAAGACCCTGGAGACAGCCATAAAACTGTGTTTAATTCAGAGAAAAAAACCATAGTATTAATTCTAATCAATACCTTATACCAAATCTATATGAGACGTAGATTTGAATCTTATCCATAGAAGATATATTGTACTTATCTTAAGATGTATGATATTGAGGAATCCTAGTGTAATGCATACAGCATGATAGATACATACAGGTGACCATATCTCAGTTCCCTGCATACAGCATGATAGATACATACAGGTGACCCTATCTCAGTTCCCTGCATACAGCATGATAGATACATACAGGTGACCCTATCTCAATTCCCTACATACAGCATGATAGATACATACAGGTGACCCTATCTCAGTTCCCTGCACACAGCATGATAGATACATACAGGTGACCCTATCTCAGTTCCCTACATACAGTATGATAGATACATACAGGTGACCCCATCTCAGTTCCCTGCATACAGCATGATAGATACATACAGGTGACCCTATCTCAGTTCCCTACATACAGCATGATAGATACATACAGGTGACCCTATCTCAGTTCCCTACATACAGCATGATAGATACATACAGGTGACCCTATCTCAGTTCCCTGCATACAGCATGATAGATACATACAGGTGACCCTATCTCAGTTCCCTACATACAGCATGATAGATACATACAGGTGACCCCATCTCAGTTCCCTGCATACAGCATGATAGATACATACAGGTGACCCTATCTCAGTTCCCTGCATACAGCATGATAGATACATACAGGTGACCCTATCTCAGTTCCCTGCATACAGCATGATAGATACATACAGGTGACCCCATCTCAGTTCCCTGCATACAGCATGATAGATACATACAGGTGACCCTATCTCAGTTCCCTGCATACAGCATGATAGATACATACAGGTGACCCTATCTCAGTTCCCTGCATACAGCATGATAGATACATACAGGTGACCCTATCTCAGTTCCCTGCACACAGCATGATAGATACATACAGGTGACCCTATCTCAGTTCTATGCATACAGCATGATAGATACATACAGGTGACCCTATCTCAGTTCCCTGCATACAGCATGATAGATACATACAGGTGACCCTATCTCAGTTCCCTACATACAGCATGATAGATACATACAGGTGACCCTATCTCAGTTCCCTGCATACAGCATGATAGATACATACAGGTGACCCTATCTCAGTTCCCTACTTACAGCATGATAGATACATACAGGTGACCATATCTCAGTTCCCTGCTTACAGCATGATAGATACCTACAGGTGACCTTATCTCAGTTCCCTGCATACAGCATGATAGATACATACAGGTGACCCTATCTCAGTTCCCTGCATACAGCATGATAGATACATACAGGTGACCCTATCTCAGTTCCCTGCATACAGCATGATAGATACATACAGGTGACCCTATCTCAGTTCCCTACTTACAGCATGATAGATACATACAGGTGACCATATCTCAGTTCCCTGCTTACAGCATGATAGATACCTACAGGTGACCCTATCTCAGTTCCCTGCATACAGCATGATAGATACATACAGGTGACCCTATCTCAGTTCCCTGCATACAGCATGATAGATACATACAGGTGACCCTATCTCAGTTCCCTACTTACAGCATGATAGATACATACAGGTGACCCTATCTCAGTTCCCTACATACAGCATGATAGATACCTACAGGTGACCTTATCTCAGTTCCCTGCATACAATATGATAGATACATACAGGTGACCCTATCTCAGTTCCCTGCATACAGCATGATAGATACATACAGGTGACCCTATCTCAGTTCCCTGCATACAGCATGATAGATACATACAGGTGACCCTATCTCAGTTCCCTGCATACAGCATGATAGATACATACAGGTGACCCTATCTCAGTTCCCTACTTACAGCATGATAGATACATACAGGTGACCCTATCTCAGTTCCCTACATACAGCATGATAGATACATACAGGTGACCCTATCTCAGTTCCCTGCACACAGCATGATAGATACATACAGGTGACCCTATCTCAGTTCCCTGCATACAGCATGATAGATACATACAGGTGACCCTATCTCAGTTCCCTGCACACAGCATGATAGATACATACAGGTGACCCTATCTCAGTTCCCTGCACACAGCATGATAGATACATACAGGTGACCCTATCTCAGTTCCCTGCACACAGCATGATAGATACATACAGGTGACCCTATCTCAGTTCCCTGCACACAGCATGATAGATACATACAGGTGACCCTATCTCAGTTCCCTGCATATAGCATGATAGATACATACAGGTGACCCTATCTCAGTTCTGTGCATACAATATGATAGATACATACAGATGCCTACAAACATTTTGATCTCCTGCGTATTATCCCATAAACTTCCAACATAACTATTAATCTGTTGTTGGGTTTGGCAGGGAAGTTCGCCTATTAGGATTCACTTGCACCTCTTACTCTATATTATTCTACATTACATCATAGTCCTGTTAGATTGAGAAGCTAACTAAATGGCCTTAAACCTATTAAGCTCCCTAACTGGCCATCTACTGCCCAGATTATGCAATATTTTAACAGTTGCCACATAACTTATGCAACAGTTCTGGTTATCCTGAGATCACAAAGAAAGGATATCTTACATAACCCACATGCATATCACCAAATGTCTCTTTATGGTTTCAATATTATTCTCTCCTTCCTCAGAGTCTACTCTCAGCTTCTAATATATAGATTCTAATATATAGGTTCTAACATATATCAAATCTTAGAGTAGTATAAGATCAAATATATATATATCTACTCGACTAATTAGCTGGGAAGTGGGAGAATACACAGCTGCATATACAGCTGGACCATTCCATGCAGCTGTGGACATCACCGCAGACCCAATGCATGTTTATATTCCAGGCCATTATTGCCATGTACATGCACATCTATTTACATTATAATTGTGGATAGATATCTTTATACTACCACTCAAACACTGCAGGAATGTGAATATGACTGCAGGAGGGGGGGGGGGGGAATTTGTGATGCATTGGGCCTGGGGCATTACCATTTACACCCGGGCCAGGGGAGCGGGCCAGAGCATTTGTAAATAACAACAGCTTCCAGTTTAAAATGTGGTCCAATGATGGCCCGAGAAAATTATTCCAGTCAGAAGATTATTCCAGTCAGAAGATTATTCCAGTCAGAAGATTATTCCAGTCAGAAGATTATTGCAGTCAGAACATTATTGCAGTCAGAACATTATTGCAGTCAGACCATTATTGCAGTCAGACCATTATTGCAGTCAGAAGATTATTGCAGTCAGAACATTATTGCAGTCAGAACATTATTCCTGTCAGACCATTATTGCAGTCAGACCATTATTGCAGTCAGAACATTATTGCAGTCAGACCATTATTCCAGTCAGAAGATTATTGCAGTCAGACCATTATTGCAGTCAGAACATTATTGCAGTCAGAAGATTATTGCAGTCAGAACATTATTGCAGTCAGAACATTATTCCTGTCAGACCATTATTGCAGTCAGACCATTATTGCAGTCAGAACATTATTGCAGTCAGACCATTATTGCAGTCAGAACATTATTCCAGTCAGAAGATTATTGCAGTCAGACCATTATTGCAGTCAGACCATTATTGCAGTCAGAAGATTATTGCAGTCAGAACATTATTACAGTCAGACCATTATTGCAGTCAGACCATTATTGCAGTCAGAACATTATTGCAGTCAGACCATTATTGCAGTCAGACCATTATTGCAGTCAGAACATTATTGCAGTCAGAAGATTATTGCAGTCAGAACATTATTCCAGTCAGAACATTATTGCAGTCAGACCATTATTGCAGTCAGAACATTATTGCAGTCAGAACATTATTCCAGTCAGAACATTATTGCAGTCAGACCATTATTGCAGTCAGAACATTATTGCAGTCAGAACATTATTACAGTCAGACCATTATTGCAGTCAGACCATTATTGCAGTCAGAACATTATTGCAGTCAGAACATTATTGCAGTCAGACCATTATTGCAGTCAGACCATTATTGCAGTCAGACCATTATTGCAGTCAGAACATTATTGCAGTCAGAAGATTATTGCAGTCAGAAGATTATTGCAGTCAGAACATTATTGCAGTCAGACCATTATTGCAGTCAGACCATTATTGCAGTCAGACCATTATTGCAGTCAGAACATTATTGCAGTCAGAAGATTATTGCAGTCAGAACATTATTGCAGTCAGAACATTATTACAGTCAGACCATTATTGCAGTCAGACCATTATTGCAGTCAGAACATTATTGCAGTCAGAACATTATTGCAGTCAGAAGATTATTCCTGTCAGACCATTATTGCAGTCAGACCATTATTGCAGTCAGAACATTATTACAGTCAGAAGATTATTGCAGTCAGAACATTATTCCAGTCAGAACATTATTGCAGTCAGAACATTATTGCAGTCAGAGCATTATTGCAGTCAGAGCATTATTGCAGTCAGAACATTATTGCAGTCAGAACATTATTGCAGTCAGAGCATTATTCCAGTCAGAACATTATTGCAGTCAGAACATTATTGCATTCAGAACATTATTGCAGTCAGAGCATTATTCCAGTCAGAACATTATTGCAGTCAGTGACAGATGCTGCAGCATTTCCATATTCATACATGCATCATAGCTAATTGCAATATGCTGTTAAAGATCTCGATGCAGTTCCTTTATTTATATAAAGTACCTAACAAGGTGGAAATCAATAGAATATATTCTCATGTTTTGACACACACATTTAAATATACTATGTGACTCACTTTATATGACTTTATGAGTTAGAGGTGATTGTAAATGAAACTTTGAAACAACACCAAACTTGACTCGTTTGGGCAATAATGTATTTTAACTTGTGTAAGTCTGAATTTATTTCCATATCTGAGATTAAAGTGGAATTCTATGAATAATCTATATCCACTTAGAGAAAATAACACTGATAATCTTTGCAATCTTCATTGATATACTGAGTATTTACAACCATCGTATACACCACATAATCAATTTTGAAACTGATACCTTCTAATAAACACGACATTTTGACAAGACGCCAATTTTTTTTCAATAATGCTTGTTGTTAACCTTCCTAATTTTACTGCTGTAAAATTAACCAGAACAGAGAAGAGGAACAGAGGGGAGAATGACACCAAATGAAACAGAGGACTGAATCCTAATTTCGTGTTTCTTAATAGGTAAAGCCATTGGGCATCCCGTGTGACCTATTATGGAGATTAAGTGCCCTCTAGGTGTGGCACTTGTGGCAGCAAATTAGGTCCTTGCCATTCTCCAGCTCTACTAATATCTCCAGTTATACCATGACATGTTGGCTAAGGGCCAGGGAACAGTTGGTTAGGGCACTAGCTTATAAGCACCAGTTCCTCTGTAATGATCAAAAGGTCGTTGGTTCGATTTTACCCGCCCTGTTGGCATGGAATTTATGATACAATTTCTGATGAGCTCAAAACCCATGCCTGAAGGATAGACTAGTTGTCCGTGTAAATCTGTGACTGGGCGGATTGTCGTGTCAAGGACCTGCACCATGTCAATTCATTGAGGCAGCACTATATCTGCTACAAGTAGGTCTCGTCATGAAATAACTGATATATTTTTTTAATGTGATGTAAAAGATCAAACAAAGAAATAAAACCATGATATATTCATATAGAGAACACACTCAACTTTGAAGTTGCAAGATTGGAGTTAGGAATAGCCATTGTGGATTAAAAAATTGAATGGTGTTGGGAATAGCCATTGTGGATTAAAAGATTGAATGGTGTTGGGTTTGGAGTCCATTCCCAGATATTGTGTTTAGGATAAAATCATCTGTGATTGTGGTAGCTTAGCTGTGAAAGCACTTTAAACAAGATTTCTAATAGTTGGTTGAAAAATGTGAATGCCTGCACTCACAGTAGCAATGGTCTAACTAATATAAATGTTTAAGTGAGTCAAATCAATTCAAAATACCCCTATATATCTGAGATATCTGTAGTGTTCATTTGCTAAAATAAAAATCAGCAAAAGTGTACATTTTAGTTGTGCCAATAATGGGAAGAAATCATGGCCACAGATAGAAACAAAGTGTAAATCTAGCTGGCGAGATCAATATGAACTGCATGCGCTGGAAATAAACTATATTCAGCATATGGGGATAGGCTTTCTCAGACAGGTAACCACAACACACCAAACCCATTAGCCCCTGACTTAGAAGTTACTCCGGAAATGACCTTGCCTAAAATGGCATGCATTGTCAAATTTTACGCCTGACCTGTTTCTGGTGTGTGGACAACCTCCTAAATTTTCTTTGTTGCAGATTTTTCTCATCAGTGTGTCCAATCTGAGGAGGAAGTACCCCATTCTGATGCTGGGGGTTCGTGGAATTGCCCTATTATCCTCAAATGTCCTATTTCACTTTAATTTCAGAGATAAATAAGATGGCTTGTTGCTGTTGCTGTTGCTGCTATTTTACCACTATTTTCTAATGTCAGGATTTAAGTCTCATTTCTAATGTGAGGATTTAAGTCTTTTTCCATTGGAAAATAAATCAAGGAAAATGATTTCTTAAAGTGATGTGAGGAAAAAAAAGTCTCTTAAGCCAAAAACACTCTTTTCTATCGTACACCATTTTGACAGACCATATCCAAATAATCTAACAAACCTTATTCTTCCAAATAATCTAACAAACCTTATTCTTCCTAATAATCACGCATTGATAATGTGACCATATTTTCCCCAAGAAACATTTCTCATCAATTTGATCCAGATTTCAACAGATATTCATTGACACTCAATGAACATACCATATTTACCATAATACCTTCACAGTTGTATAAAAATTATATTTGGCAAAAAGTTAAATAAAACCAGAATGACTTTATTACTTTAAAATTAAATTTGCTGTTGATTATTGTGATCTTGTTTATTTTCATGATTGAGCAGTGCTTCAACTTAGCAATAAGTCATTTTTGACATGTTCAATAGATGTTCATTATCAGCCACCATAAAATATAAAGTGTAGCATGCATGCATTTAAACTAATTGAAATGGCCCATCACCGACAATACAGGCCTATCACGAGAAATATCTATATATACACACAAACCCAGCTATTGGCATTGATAAAATGAATTCCATTTGTACCTTAGCTCATAAATCAAAAGCTCATGAATCAAAAGATATCAATAACGTGGAGGAGATTATATCGCACTACTCAGGTGTCCATAATGTTTGGCAGCGCTCAACTATTATTATAACATGGACAATGACATTAGAAACATCGCTTTATCGGAAAAGTTTCAAAATGGCACTCCAAGCAATTAAATGATTCAGGGCATCAAAATGAAAGCCTTTAAATATAGAAGCATATCACTTTACCTGTATTTTCTGTCAATAACTGCGTTATGGAATAAGAGCTATTTTTGGCAGAAAGCAAGGAATTGTGCTATATCTGGCATTGGATAAAGTTTCTCTTAAAAAGGAACACATGAATGAATAGATATTGAATAAGATAACGCCCATAGCTTCCAAGAGATGTATTTAGAAACATTAATAGAAATACAAACACCTCACCATCATATAGATATTGATTTTCTTCTCAAAAGATACACCTTTGGCAAAGGACAAATTTTGCTTATCATGTCTAACTATACATATACATATATAAAGATCACGTCTATGAACATATATATGTACCGGTATATCACTATAAAGATCACGTCTGTGAACATATATACATATCACTATAAAGATCACGTCTATGAACATATATATGCATATCACTATAAAGATCACGTCTGTGAACATATATATGCATATCACTATAAAGATCACGTCTGTGAACATATATACATATCACTGCTGAGGGTAAATTCAGCACAAACATATACTTGTCCCAAGGTCGAATGAAGATTGCTGAAATAAAAATGTGATTTAAATCATAACATGCCTCTTTATGTTTTCTGGTCTAACAAATATGATTGTGAATCAAGCGTCTGAAACATTTTTTGGTTTTATCATGATATTTTTATGCGGATGCCCCCCATATTATTGAACATAAGATATATTTATGTGGATGCCCCCCATATCATTGAACATAAGATATATTTATGTGGATGCCCCCCCCCCCCCCCCATATCATTGACCATAAACTATTTGGATATGGGTCATGTTTTACTGACACTTGACATGCATTGTTATCCACTCACACTTTTTCTTGTTTTATCCTGTCTCAATTTATATGGTATTCACAACACTCCAGGTCCACCTGTTTTCTAAGAAATCTTAAACTAAGCTACACATGATCAGAATCAACCCACACATACAATATCCTCACATATTTCAATTTCTTTTTGTTCGGCGTCTATCTGATTCTTCTCTGTTGAAACATAATTTTTCTACTAAAAAATTAAACACAAATATAGCATGCTATGATAAATTTATCCAAGATATTTCAGATGCCCTGTTTTTTTTTCCTCTGAATTTATCATGTCATTGTTTTAAATATATTAATGATGAAATGAATGAATGACTTTCCATAAAGGTTGTCATTTCTTTTTTTTGGCATTTTTTTGTGATCTACTTTCTATACCAGGTCACAGAAACTGGGTGAGTGTCGTGCTGACATGCCAACATGAGATACAGGGGAGGGTGAAAACTTTGCCCTTTTGTATCTCGTTATAAAACATGGATGGAAATAGAATAATATTGGGCCAGAGCATGTGATAATCCACCACCCACACCACACGGAAATGTCAAGGCTGCCTTTGATACCTGCTTCTCCCTAATCGGCGCTCAGTGGATGAAAATTTAAAGAGATGTGATTATATTATAATAATATCCAGAAAGCCACAAATTATCTGTCGCAAGTTATCAAATATCTTGATATTGTTACTATATTTTTAAATAAAAATAAGAACTGTGTGTATTGCGTTAGGGTGAATACGGTGACATGTGGTGAATTAACACAGCATGAAACTGAACAGTGACTTCTTTTTATGAAGAATACGGTAAATTAAAAAAAAGTTTTCTGCCATTAAGAATCACCCTAAATCCTCAATATACTGTATACTCATACACATGTGTGTTGCCTCAAGAGATACACATGAGAATTTGTCCAGCTGGTTGCCTTCATCCAAACCATACTGTATGACCCAATTCTTGGTGAACCACAGAAAAATATAAACAAAGGTTGACTGCCGAAAGCCACAAAATACCAATAGGTCAAACCACAGCGTAGGACAGCCATATGTCTGGTGTGTGGTTTACCGCTGTTGATAGATTCAATATACACACAGGTCGGTCCGCTTACTGTGTCAATATTGACGGCCATTCTATCTCAATGGAGGCACATCTTCATAACGCACTCATGTATATTTCATTTCATCAGTTTGGCAAACTTTTCTCCTACTTGCTCTAAAAGAATTCTTTCTTTAGAATTAAGGTTAAATATTTTTTATATCTAAAATATAAAATGCTCCACCTCCTGGTGTTAGTGATCCAGTGATCCAGACCTCATGGGCAAAATGACCAATTAATGTGGAAACATATGGGCAGATATCAACAAATAACAAATGACATTAACAAAACAAACCAAATGACATTAACAAATCAAATTAAGAGAATCTTAATCAGGTCACCAACCATTCTGTCAGATGGAAATACACAACTATATTTTTATGATGCCCCTATACTATTAATGAATGTGCCCCTATGGCTGAATGGAGGTTGAAAATGAAGGTGATATCTCATAAGGTAGTAATAACAAGGCAAGAAACCAACAATTTCAAACACGCAGTTGAACTGTTAAAACATTCATGTCTTAATTTGAAATTTTGACTGACTTATCTTGATCTTAGAGTAATATGTGTTACTCAAAGACTTGACTGACAAGAATTTGTTACTAACTAAATAAATCAATCGTGTATATATATATATATATATATCTATATATTGCAGCCAGGGGTCAGAAAATGAGGCAGTCATGAATACATTGCGTTGTATGGCATCAATACTATGTAAGCATGCTTTGATGCAGAAAGTGGTTGGGGCCAGTTTCTGGCAACACCTGGTGCCTTACTCTTCAGTCTGTGGAGGCAATATCTGATGATTGTTCAGCAGGGATCATCTCAAATATATATATATATATAAATATATATATATATATATGTAATATATCACCACATATTAAAGTATTGGTGTGTGTGTGTATATTGGCTATCATATTGACATAATCACAATAAAATCATGTTTCTTCTTTTTAGCAGAGATTTATTTTTCTTGAAGCTATTGCTTGGTATAGTTAGTTCTACAAAGATAACTTGTTTTACATACAAATATTTCAGTTGCCTGACAGAAAAAATCTCTGAGTGGCTCTAGAATTCTACAGCAACTTATCATATATACAGCTGATTGACGTTATCTGAATGTGCATATAAACTGCCTATCATATAAAATATCTGCCCTCTTGTATCCCTGTTAGACTCACTATTACCATACACAGGCAAAAAGGATTTAACCACCGAGCAGTAAGATATAACCACTACGGTAGCGCTGCACACAAGCCTTGTACATTCAACTGGCATTAATGAAGCTTTATTTCAGTTCAAGCTCATAACAAACAGGACTGACAGTCAAGGTCTCATAAACAAAGTATTCCACAACATATACCACGACTGAATCTGATAAATCTGTGCAGTCAATCCCCGTGACTATAGATCAAGACTAGATAATCAGCACACTGTACATAATATTATGGCATTTGTTTTGCACCAAACAAGCATGCTGTATGTGCTAACTTGTCTAAATGTGATGTCACGTTGCATAAAACTTTGGTAGTTGGCCATATGTCAAAATGTTCTTCTATTGCATAGACTGTACCAGACTTAGCTTATAAACTTGTCAAACTTTATTCATTTAATTGCTATAATGATATGATACCCACTGTTCAATAACAATGACTGGTTTCCACGGAGATGAAAAGCATTCATGGGTGATGATATTGTTAATAGAAATAATAAGAGGTAGTTATAATTAATATAATTTGGAATAATAAACTCATTTAATTATTACACACAACAATCAGAACTTTTCGTTTATATTAGAATCACACATGCCCATTTGAAAATTTTTGAAAAAAAAACATTTTTATTGTTTCCATTATGTTATCGATTAATCCAGATATATCGGCGTATCTTTCCACACATGATTTATTCCAACCTTTCCTTGTCAAGGAATGATCATTTCCTTCAACATAAACAACATTTCATCTGAAATTGCTGGTCAACATATTTATTTACTCTTTATGCTTGATCAAAGTGTGTTTGATCAAAGTATGCACTTTCATTGAAGGCAGTGAGCAAAAGTGGCAACCCACATATCGCAATATAACAGTTGACAAAGAATTATGTCTGGAATATATAAACAGAGCAGTTCAGGAAATAAGGGATAATTAAATATTTCTAGGGTTTAGGGACTGTCCAGTTGTGTCCTAAGAACTGGACATCGTATTTTAGGGGATATCCAATCCATAATTGACAGAAATGTTAAAAAATAACTCTGTTAATCAGTTCTGTTAGTATGTCTTTGTGATATTCACACATGCAATCCCATTCATTTCCCTTTTCACACATCGCATAATGATGTCAGAATCCTACCTCCCTACTGAACACCTTGTGTGAACATTTAAAAGGGCAATTCTAGCAAATGAGGCAAATTATTGCCCACTTCAAACTTCTGAATTGCACCTATGATAAAACCTTCATGGATATTCTCCGCTAAACTTTGGACACCGATTTTCACAAGTTTGCATATTTCAGCCAGTCAGAAGACAAACAAGGGCCTGGTGTGAAATATTTCCCTTTGTGCGTATAAATATACGTGTATCCCTCCACAGCTCTTTACAATGCGATGGGAAGTTTCTGCACTATTTTCAGCTCTTGATTTGTGACAGACAATTTGGCAATAACGCACCAAGAGATTCTGACGTCATTCTAAATAACCCATTAAATGTTGCATAATCCTTCAAAATTCGTAAAATATTATGCAAGAGACAAGTTGCCAGTAACGCCCCCTGGGGATATTTTTCGGAGCATTGTCTCATTGTCTCGGCAGGTCTTCTGTTATAAAGGAGCGAAAAGGATGAGAGGGATTTTGATAATGAACCCGGAACCTAATACTCACGCCTGGAAGTAGTATATAATTATAGGATAGCCTCCTACGCAACTCTTCTGTCCTTTTAATGTCTTTCATTTGACCCATCATCTATTGTTTCGATTGACTTCATCGCCTATTGTTACATTTCTAGTATTTCCTCAACAGATGAAAGTTGCATAAAGATTTGAACTTTGAGAACAGCTGAGAAATTCCACTTTTTGCAAATTTCATAAATGTTCTGTTTTTATGATCTAATATATGGGAATTTGGAACAAATTTAATTTTGGCTAAACAGAGCTTTTGCGATAATATCTTTTTTCATTTTACACAAATCAGTTTTGATTTCTTTGGTTATCGCCATACATAATTTCCACTATAAAATTAAACCTCCTTGCAAATTTGTCTTAATTTACTGACCATTAAAACAGGAATGCGATGTATGCAAATTAAACATAACCATGATACCTCAAACTTTCCTCACAATATTTCCAGCATTTGCATAGGATTCTATGATCTACGGCAGCAATAAAATGTAATTAAAACTGTTAATTATATTATACAATCATAAAAGCAGTGAACAAATATCCCTCCATTTTTTATTACTATCACATGATGATTTTCATCAGTATACATTGAAGTTAATATTCTGAGCTTGTTGACTCAGTCCTGACATCAAAGGCGCTAAAATCATGCATAAATCACCATTAACCCATTTCTGAGCATAAGAACAATGGCAAAGTCTTTTTTACTTAAGAACAACTGTGCTAATGATAATGACAAGCTGGCTGTAAATATGAAGATTCTTTTACCACACTTCACAGCAACTTGATTTATTTTGCTAGATTTTATGAAATATTGCTAATTACGTGTAAATTGATATTGGTCCTTTTAGAATTGTGGAAACCAATTAGCAACTCACTTAAAAGGTTTAGCACAGAAATGGGAAGCCACTTCAAGCCCAATGGTCATTATCAATCTACAACCGTAAATGGCTGCATTTCCCCCCCTGCAATTTTTTACACTTATCTTTTGATTTAATCACACCATCTAAAAGCTCATAATAATAATAATCTAAAAAGCTTTGAAGAAAAAATCCATCTATATGTTTTGCATCTATGACGATATGTTTTTTAGGATAGATTTTTATTTTTTTCCATAATGGATATCATACTCTCCGGTGACTGACCAGTGGGGTGCTCACGAAACGGTGTCGTGTTATGTCAGGTTAGGCGACATCTGGCACCCAGAAACATGACCATATCAACCTCCAAACACAAAAGAGCTTTTCTTTGATCTGACCAGCGTGTTTGATCCTTGTTGATGAGTACTGGAAATAGACCTAAAATAGACCTGCAAGGTGAGGAGGTTGACGGGAGACAAATGACCAGAGGCTCTGTGAACAGGCGGACAGGCTCCACTGAATAATATAATCTAACCCCCTCCCTGTCATCAACCACACAAAGAAAAGCCCACAACAACCAATATTTCTACCATTTTCTTTATCAAATTTATATATTTTTTTACTACCTTGCAAAAAATTGAAAGTAGAGTGTGATTTTTTGGGGGGTAAAATACACTGTAAAAATGCTTAGATGAAATGTCCAGTGGCATATGTTGCTGCGGCTGTCAAAGTGCTGATGCTGATTTAAGATTGCGACCTTTGTCACAATTGCGACCCTATAATTTGTCAGTTTGAGGTTAATGAGGCCCTAACTTGTTGTTTTGACACTATCTGATGCCACTGCGTCCAGGTGGGGAGTTCAGAACATTCCTGATATAGCCAAACAATCTCTCCTGGTGACCACTGCTCGTTACAGCAGTTATCAACTTTCCAGATTTCACGCCAAATATCAAAATAACATAAAGTACTGCAAATATGCATTGATTTCATTAACCACTTATTATTTATCATTTTCTTTCTGAAATAAATATCTTTTAAAATAATTTTCCAATAATAAGATGGTTACGTATTGTGAAAGTTTAATAATCAATTATTTCTGGGGGGAAAAAAAATAGCAAAAATTATGAAATCCTCATAATCATGTTAGTCTCCCAGCCAACTGTCAGCAGTTACCCTGGAAACGGACCCAGGAAACTGATGTGAAGGCAAGCAAAGGTGAAGTGTTATCTATTTCAAGCCCTTATATGGTTATGGTTTCACTTCCCGTTGTCGGTTTTGTTTAACTTTTTTCTTTAGCAAGGGATGCAATGGCACCAGTCACTTCATCACTGGAGGACTTTGAACCAACTAAATTGCACCAGGGGTATCTAGCACGCACAAATTATTCACAAAATAACAAGGTACTTTCTTCACAAGGAAGCCTTTGTTTCGTCATTCTGGCTTTGTGCCTCTTCCAGCAATCTCCCCGCATGCAAAGCTGGGTGGGATCTCTGCAAGAAATATGAAATATTTTTCGGACAAACTTAATTGACATTTTTATACTAATACTAATTACTGAGTCTAATAAAATAATATAATATATTTCTGAGAGACAAATTATTCAAAGTCTGTAAAATGGTTTTTAAAAACAATGCTTTTGTTTATATATTTTTATTTATCAAAAGTATATAATGATGCCTTTAATCCGTCTGATTATTTTATCTCTCTAAATATTCCATAATTAAATACTTGTGTTATAAAACTGTGAAAAAAAAACTTTTAGTCTTCCAAAGGCATGAAGCTGACTACATATTTAGACTCAGATGAATGGTGACAATAATCAAGGTTTTCATTTTAAATTTACAAGTAGTACAATCAGAAGAAAATAAATAAATGACTAAATTTTACACGATGTATCGTCAACAATAATTTGACATCGATGAGTTTTAAAAAAAATAATGATCAAAAGCACCACATTTTCTTTCTTTCTTTAAAATTGGGGGAAAAAAAATGTGCCAAAATTTATTGAGGACACCCTTGTTTATTTGAGTTTTTTTGGTTTGTTGTTGGTGGTGAGAGGCCGGGAGTGCTGGATGTCCAGGGCAAAGTAAAGACCATGGCAGCTCCCTGCCCACCATGCTTGCTTGTTGCATCCGATTCACCCCTCCACTCCCCACCACCCTCAAAACAACCCCTCTGCTGCAACGCCAACCTAAAACCATTGGCATTTATTTAATCTTTCTTGATTTAAAATCCACATCTTTTATCAATTTCTATCTTAAAAAAAACTCACTCAAGATGATAAATTTGATTTAGAAAATCTTTTATTTGGTAATGGCAGTTTTTGCGATTTTTTTATTGAAACAATGGTGGTTTTTCTGGTGTTTTTTTTATGGCGTTGAGACTAATGAATCATGAAGACTGACGCTACTATCTGGGCGTAATTCTCATCACTTTTTCTTCCATCACTGTCACGAGAGAATATTTTCTGGCATCCTGCAGAAGAACACTGTTATAACTTTGTAGCATTATATTCATCAATAAACCCAGCATATGTATCCAGAGAAATATTCCCATTGACATTTTTGGACCGTTTTATCTCTTAAACCATGGGCATATAAAATTTCACATTAAGCAAAAAAACATCTGAAACTAAATCCAAGATTAAAATTTTACAGGTCAATTCTTAACCGCAAAAAGGAGGGTTCTTTGTGAGCAAAAAGATGATAAGAGCCCTCTTTGCAGACGGTTGAAACCATGGGCTGCAGACCCCAATGATATCTATCAGTTTACTGACAGTTACTGGAGGCAAAACTATATAAAAACAAGCTGTCCTTTTGACATCGCAAATGCATTTTGATAACCTACCCCTATAGGCAAGGTCACAATTTGCTGGGCTGTGAGATCACTTTCAACACCGTCCAAAACAACACCAGATGCTGGCGAGAGAACTCTCCGAAGGATGAGTCAGAAAAAAACGCCACTTTTGAATCATAAAATACACATTTAAAAAAAAAAAACTAGAAAAAAAAACATAACAGTCTTCCTTTCTGCAAAATAAAGTCACCTGTGTGCTCAAATCAAGCGAGGTCATCATCTGTGATTCAGAAGAAGCATGGCAGGGATTATTCACTGAGAATTAGGTAAAAATAAAAATGGCTGGGATAATTGATGGATTAAATCCCCTCCATTCAACTATATACCTAAGGCATAATCTTCATAAATCATGCAATATGGCAGACAAATTGAGTTTTATGCAACATAATTTTCAAAATGCAAATCATAGATCCTTCATCTTTTGTGGCATATTAAAAAAAAATTGAAATTGCATGTTTGCCACTGTGCTAGAGGGGATGTGAGTTAGTGAGGAGGGGGGACCAGTTGAGGGATGATCATGCACCCCCAGGTTCCCTATCTCCGAGTTTCCCATGACTCCCGCCACCTTTCACGATCCCCACACCCAACACCCCTCCTGTTATGAAATCATTCATTAAATTGACACTTCCAGTTGCTTGTGCTTTTTTTGGTGCCGTGCTGCATTTCAAATAATCTCACTGGTCTCATGTTTAACTTTATACATGATGTGGCCATTGAACCACACTTCTAAACTCTATACACATAACTTAAAGGAAAGTGCTATATTTTTTACACTTTTTTATTATCTGCTCTCACATTACACAAGTGTTTACAGAATAAGACCATTTTCATTCCAATTAAACAAAATCCATCTTTATCTCAGGGATATATATATTTATATTTCGTTTCCATACACATTTTGTTTGCAAATTTGTATATGCAATTAATTTTTTCCCCACACACATATTTAAAGTAGGTAATACGAAGATAATTGTATCTTGTCAGATCGTGGCAGGATGTTTTTTTCACTAATCCCCATGTTTTCATTAATATTCAACACGCAGAGTAATAAAAACCCATGTGTGGTTTGGGACTTGAAATGTAATTAATTTTCTTGGCAATAATCTTTTTTGATATCATCAAATTTCAAAAAGTCCATCCATGAAAACAACTCATTGCTGCAAATATATTATTCATACAATAGGTGCAACATATTTCCTCCATTATTGATTGTCAGAATAAATCATCTGTTTTAACTTATATTCCTATTATGTGAATTATCTGATATTTTGCTGCTTAATTAACGCAATTGTTCTCAAAGAAGCTGTGTAATTGTTTCTTCATGCCAAAGATAAAGAAATAATACTTTATAATCTTACAGAAGACATGTTTTAATGCACACCTTATACTTATCCCAGTTAATCAGATAAAAAATGCAACTTATAAGACACAATTTATATCAACAATACTACAATGTTTCCATTTTATTTTTTATTGTCAAACACATGGAATAAAAGACAATCTAGTAACTATGGAAACTCTTTTTTTCAAAGAGATAATAACTCTATGAGTTGGTGTGTGTCCACATTGCCTTTTTCCTTGATCACACTTTTATTCATGATTTGAGCATTTCATTGAACTTTTTCCATTATTCCCAGTATTGTCTTGGGACAATTTGAGAAGCTCAGTCCAGAGGCCAAATTTGTCAATTCAGTAATCTTTTGCAAGCACATCTGGGCGGGAAATCCCAATTCACATCCTGTTGACTATTGTGCTATGCATATTAGGCCAAATATTTGTGTTTTTTGTTTCACACATTTTTTTTTCAATCACCATGATTTATTATCAACCTTTCTTATTAAATGAAATGTGCCCCCAAAAATGACTTATACAACACGCTTAGAGTAGTATATTACTCTGAGGTAAAAGTGATCAAATAACGTGCCACTTTAATGAATCATGTTATACAACTTTACGACATATGATAAAAAAGCAAGTTTTAATTTCCCTGATTTCACGCAGTTGTAATTGAGGATGACATTTAACTATCATCTTAAATTCAGACATGCTGGTGAACAGTGAGAAACATGGTTATTTCAAAACATTGTTAAATAGAAATGAAATTGTACCTTTTATTCTTCTAGAAAGTTATTTTTCCCCAAAACATTTCTAAGTTGATTTTATAAAATAAAATGTTTCAATTTATTGTTAAAACTCACTATACTTTTGATTTGATCAGAGCATTGAGAATTCTGTAAGGTTGGTCCAGTATTGCGAATAGAGCATGGTAGCAGAATCGAAAAATTAATCTGGCCTTTCCTAAGCTTCTTTTTTCTCACGTGGACCCTATCTTGTGAATCACATTTCATTCATGAGATGCCAACTGCTAACTCTATTGTGCAGGCTGGCAGTAAACAACGCTGACCCAGTTCTGGATGACCCAGTTTTGGCGGGACCATCTGGTGTGGAAGCTGACCCATATTACATAAGTCCCCTCCACCACGCTTTCAGCGGCTCACCACGTGTTTACCACCACGCTGGTTCAAGCATACCACCGGCTTGGCAAAAACGGGAATTTTACATCATTGCTTTCACAGCAGTGTCTGTGATGGGCACATTTAGAGTGTTACTCAATACTGGCTTATATAATGTGTGTAATCTCTCACACCTGATGCCTTTCATCAAGGGACACCACCTGATTTCTGACCACTTTAACAGCACATCCATTCCACTGTTACACAAATCAATGAATTATTAGTTACTAATAGCCTCTAAATATATCATAGATTGTGTTATTCACACCATTCTCTCTAATCATTTCATCACATTTCCTTTAAAAATTGATTAAATTTCATTAAGAGTTTTAAATTTACACAGCCCCAATTCGCAACAGGCATATTACACACACACAAAACATTCATTAGCAAAAAAAATATAAAACACCAAACAAGTCTCAACTGATTGAAATGTTGAAAATAGACATTTTTGGGGAAGACCCCCTTTATCTTATAATTAGCATGTTGCATCTGCATAAATTGCTGCGGTCAAATTGCAAGTTTAAACAACAAGTATATATAACCCCTTGTAATGAGCATGTTGCATCTGTATGAGTTGCTGCCATCAAATTGCCAGTTTAAACGACTGGACTGGACTGGACTGGACTGGGCTGGACTGGACTGGACTGGACTGGACTGGCAGTGGAATAATACAGATGTGTGTGACCAGGAGAGAAAAATACTAATAGGAGCTGCATGTTATTAGAAGTGGGTGGCAAAGCTAATATAGAACATGGGCGGCTATCAGGTTCATCGCTGAATAAATAAGATGAATATGAGAAAAACAACAATATCGTGTTGCGGGATATGGTTTGGTTTGTTAATTGCCGAGATGTGCTGTCCCCCGTTATTATTGCATATCTGCAGGGGATCTCTTGCCGGCATTTACCATACCACACTCAAGACTCTTACATCACTCTCAGGGTGCTGCTATTCACACACAAAGATTTACCCAAGCTGATTATTAGGTAAACTAATATGATAGGGTTAAAAAAAAATAACCCCATGATGACAAGAGATGCAAATGTGCTTAAACAATTCTATTTATCATTATCGTTATTATATACATTGTATAACGTGTGTAACGTATTATAACATGCCCTCCATAGCAGGACTTCTTTATCCTGTCAGTAGTTATTGAATAATTACCAAACAGTCTGCGATATAACCATGCGTTCTCATATTTTTTTTGTTCTGCCTTATTTTATTTGTTTTTTTTATTTATTACTGTACAGGTGACCAGTTCGATAGGCTTCCCAGCCTTTATGGAAACCTCCTTTGTTTCATAATTGTACTATTTATCTTACTCAGTGTTATCTCATGTATCTGAATTATGAAATATTGGATATGAACTCATATCAGATATAAAGATACACTTCATCTCTATGACTGCCTTTAAATGACTTTTTTTATTCATATTGGAATCTCCTTGAAAAAAAGAAGAAAATGTTATATAAAATACTTTGTAATCCCCCAAAATTGCCTGTGATTGATCAAACAGTGTGAGAGAGATCCAAACTTTGTACTGAACTATATGAGATTGCAAATACGATGTGCACAAAAAGCTCAGCAAAATAGTGTGGTGTTATTTGTCCATACGTTTATCAATATGAGACGGATAACTTGTACCTCTGAGATGTTTGAAGTGGTTTTATGATAGCCTACAGACACTTTCCCACCCAGACTGAGTGTTATCCTTTTGGTAATATATGGGTCATCAGAAATACGACCTTGACATTGGCCCACTTTCGGTGACACCTTTGTCTAAATATTTGTGCATACTGGAGGTATTTATAGCCAATGGTAAACATGCATGCACAAAAGCGGGCTAATGCCAAATGTATTGAGTGACACTGCCAATTTTCACCAAGTTTCTTGTACTATGTATGAATGGCAGATATCAGGCGTGATTCAATCAAAGGAAAATGATTCCCTAAGAACTTTAACACTTTGTAAATCTCCCGCTACACAGAATATATTGATCTGCACCTGGTAATTGCTGCTTTGCTTGTTATTGCTATTTAGTACATTTGAATTTGCTTAAAGCAACTGTAAAATTCATTTGTGGTGGGTTTTTTTCAAATTCTTTATTTAAAGTAATGACATAATATAATAGGTGTTTAATTTTTAAAAAAAACAGCAACAAAATTGCTCTTGGACTAAGGAAATACTGAGTATTATGTAAACATTTATTTTGTCAATAAGCAAGGTTCTTTAGGCCTTACTCAGATACGTTTAGGTCAAAAAATTATAATTGAATGCAAATGATTTGAAATATAATTCCACTTAAAAATGGTGCAATAAAATATATATATATATATATATATATATATATATATATATATATATATATATATATATATATATATATATATATATATATATATATATATATATATATATATATATATATATATATATATATATATTCAAATAGACAAATTATATATATATACACATATTCACATATTAAAATTTTCAAGCCATAATTTGCCGTGCATCCTTTCACAGGAGATGACATATTGCAGTTACATTGTCATGATGTCTGGTGTGAATGGAATATATACAAATGTAACACTGGCGATATGACCGTTTCGTGTTGGCATGACCTTTTATTGTACATGTCATTGACACAAAACTAGTCTGGTATCATCAGATTTGCACATCACAAGCCACACGATTCTCGGAAATCTGCAGCCCTATTGGTGGCAATGAATATTTCGGTGCTGGCACCATGCCAAGTGGAGGCAGGTTCATTTGGTTCACATTTTTCTACTGGTTACTTCTGCGGTAGCCATTGTTGCGGGATCTATTCATCGCTCCCCCCTCCATCTCACACCCATTGTGCCGCTGTATCTCGCTGCAGACACTTCAAATATTCAGGAAAGCAGCTGATTGTCTACTTAGGAACACACACACAAAAAAACAAATTTTTGTGTGATGGCAAAGGCTAAAAAAACGTCTTAATAATGGGTGATAATTGGAGAGGTGGAATTAGAATATCTTGTGAGGATGTGACAATGAAAAGAGAATTTTTTTGCAATCATTAGGGAGTGACAATGCAAATTTACTGAATATTTTCAGCATCCGTTGAAAATTGAGTTTGAGTTACCCCTACACACACAAAAACTCTTGCCAAAAACTGTTCCTTGATTATAAAATCGAGAATAAATACTGTTGTGAACTACTTTGTCATGATCAATGCAGCGGACTGTGTGTTCGTATAAATGCCTGTCAAATTATTGCTGTATGATGTGAAATTAATATATCCAATTTGTTATCTAAACAGGCCACAAGCGGCCATCATACTGAAGGCAATGGGTTTAATAATCACTTATTTGTCGCTTATCACCACAACATCAAAGATCAAATCATTGCAGCATTGTAATATACAAATCGGCATTGCCCCCTTTTTCGGGTTCAAACCAGTATCCGATAATTGTCAGTTATTTTACTCAGTTTTCAGACGCCATATTATGTCATATTCTACAGTCCTTTATTATTGAACTCTGTGCAAGAGATATTAAAACTGTGCAATATCCATATATCTACATATTGTACATAAAGCTTATTGAAAAAGAACAGCATACTTTGAGTTCACATTCTTAATAAATATTTTCTATTAGCTGCATTGCATTGCAAAAAAGTCCTATTTCAATGTTTCTAAACTGTAATATAAAATTCTGTATTATTCCCGCTGGAAAATTGCCTGTATAAATTTGCTGTAATAAGGCTTACACATATCTGATGGAGGTAATTCTTTTTAATTAAGACACACTGTATTTGTATTCTTGGAATAATTACAAGCTTAGAATCATTATTGATTCCAAAATAGCACCTTGCTTATTCCAATCATAAAAACAATCAGCATCTGTGACCCAGGTGTGACGACAGAATGCTCAGAGTCAGCTGCAGCTGTGAATGAGCAAGTTCACCCACAAATGAGCAAGTTCACCCATAAATGAGCAACTTCACCCGCAAATGAGCAAGTTCACTCATAAATGAGCAAGTTCACCCGCGAATGAGCAAAGTCACCCATAAATGAGCAAGTTTACCTGTAAATGAGCAAGTTTACCCATAAATGAGCAAGTTCACCCATAAATGAGCAAGTTCACCCATAAATGATCAACTTCACCCATAAATGAGCAAGTTCACCCACCTCAAAGAACGCAAGGCAATTCATTTCTAAGTCCTTCGGTGTGATCCTTTGGTTTTGTGATATGTAATATATCAGATGAACTGTACAATGTACAGTGATTTATTGCCTATTCAATAAAGAATTTGGTCTATTTTCTGTTGCATATATTCATGCAGGTAGGTAGGTACGGGCTTAATCAAATTATTAAAGCTTCATTATTTGGGGGTTTTAAGCAGAGTTTATCTAAAAGATGTTTTGAGTGGAGGAAGATAACATATCTATGTGTAAAAAAAAATGCTTTAATCAATTAATCACAACTCGAAACGACCTCAAAAGAGGAGCCCCACCAACCCCCACCCCCCAGAGAGGGAGTTCAATTCACTATCTCTTAGGCCTTTAAGATAATTTAAAGCTTATCTCAAATGAGAATGAATTTACTGGTATGCCCTTCTCAACATTTTAATCTCTCAAGTTGGTTCCGTACCAAAGTTCTCCTCTTTAGGGAATAACACTGTGTTACAGTTATTGCTGACAAAGTCTGTATGTAGTGCCCACAGATACACCAAGTATCTTCCTTCACGGACATTTCATAATGAGGCACCTCTTTCGTGCAAGTCAGAATACTAAACCCCCATCGCGAGAACTTTCAAAATCCCCTCTACGACTTTTTGTTTGTCTTGATCATTTTTTCATGCAATGTGGGACGGTTTCACACTTTCATCCACTGAAGCACTGTCAAAAGTACATTAAGGATGATGGAGTTCTCCTATCCATATATTACATGGTATAAAAGTCCTGACTTTCATATCGGCAGATACAAGTGCACCTATTGATCTTTGTCCAAAGCTATGGGAATATATTGATCAAAATTTGAACATGCTCTTAGCTCAATTTAGGTTTGACGTAGTGTATGTAGTGCCCACAGATACACCAAGTATCTTCCTTCACGGACATTTCATAATGAGGCACCTCTTTCGTGCAAGTCAGAATACTAAACCCCCATCGCGAGAACTTTCAAAATCCCCTCTACGACTGTTCCAAAAGTCCAGGTTTGTTAGCATCGTTTATGGCTGTCATACCTGTTTATTCAGCATTCTTGTCCCATCCATCATCAATTTTAATTGAGCACAACCTCAACCCTGGTTTTATTGATCCGGCCAACTTCTTGGGGCTAAATAATCAGGCTTTCAGTCTTCAGGCAAAGCACAATCAATTCGTTTCCAAATTTGACATTTATGTGCACTTGACACACATTTTTATTATTCCTCTAATTTTTAGGTTGACTCGAACTTCTCTGTTGGCACTCACCCACTTGCAAGAAGTGTTCTATTTTTCATATGACGAAAACCATGACTTGTATTAACAAACAACAGAATGCTATATTCTACCTGTAAGTACATATATCCTGCGTCAGCATATTCTAAAGATAAATTGGTGGCCTTTAAAGAGAACAAATCATTGAATTACACCGTGAAACTTTTCTCAGTTCTGGGCGGTGCATAACAGCATCAAATTTCATGGCGCTAAGGTTTTGCTCTGTTTGTGTGTTTTCTCTGCGGCAGGTCCAACATGGGAATGTTGATCCAATTAAAATTAAAATGAATATTTAAACTGAACCTGGGATCAAATAATGCGGAAGTAATTTGTGCATTTTTGTTTGTCTTGATTATTTTTTCATGCAATGTGGGACAGTTTCACACTTTCATCCACTGAAGCACTGTCAAAAGTACATTAAGGATGATGGAGTTCATTTGTTCATAAACCTTCTCCTATCCATATATTACACGGTATAAAAGTCCTGACTTTCATATCGGCAGATACAAGTGCACCTATTGATCTTTGTCCAAAGCTATGGGAATATATTGATCAAAATTTGAACATGCTGTTAGCTCAATTTAGGTTTGACCCCGGGGGCACGGATACATATGGACCGAATCCTTCCAATCTGGACCAAATTCCAAGAAATCACGCTGCTTGACCAATCTTTGGTCTCCGAGGAATTGTCTTACTGTTATTGGCAATATTCAAATAATCTTAGTTTTGGGTTGAGTTTCATTTGCTTCACATGTTTAACATCATGATTTAGTAAAGTGGAAGGTGTGATTAACACCACGTTCATTTCCCCAGCAGTCCTGTGCTAATGAGGTGTTAATGGAACCATTGTTGATGACTCTGTTATCACTCAATATACCAATAGTCATTAACACTATTTTGGCCAAAACTATGGTTTTCCAAAAAAAAAAGAAGAAATGTTGACTGTTACCATTCCTTTTGACTCTTTTTTGGTCGTTGTTTGGGTTTACACAAGGAGGGAGGAAGGCTGATTTTCTGTCAAAAAGAAATGCAGCACAAAAAAAAAAAAAAAAATCACTTATTTCTATCATTTTTTTGGGTTTATTCATCTCCATTACATTCATTGCAGTAATAAAATTCATGAAAATGGACAAGTGAATTAAAAATAGATCAATTCATATGTGTGCCTGTGTTCTATAAAACTTCAGGGGAGTTCATTCACAACAGGAAATACAGTAGCCCTTTATGAAGCCCCCACTTTCTGCATGAAGAGAAAACATGCTCCCTCCAGGAAATGCCCCAAGAAAACCAATACACCTTCTGAGTCAACAACCGACACAAATAACCACGGTTACAAGTCGGGGATGGACATGTTGATTTCTGCACCTCATGACCCCTGCCTGCACTCTACGACCTTGTTGTTGTCAATTTCTGGATGAAATTGACATGAATCATAACTTGGTTAGCCAGTTCTCAGAATAATGATAACATCAGGGGAAATTGTGGATTTTCCCATTAGGACCACACAAATCTGTGCAGATAATTTATTGTCGGACAATTTTATCTCTGCAAAACTTTAGAGACTGTTTTGTTGAAATTTTATGCTGATTATGATCTATGTTTCATATTCATGTTGTCCGGGAGAATTAATTTATAGCCTTTAAACATCACAATGTCAAATGGAGTGAGACTTTAATCAATCAATGTTGTTTTGTAGCAAGATTGATTAATGTCTTATGCCAATTCTAAGCAAAGATCTGGTCATATATACTTAAAGTTCTATTTTTGAAAATTTACTATGCTAAGATAATTGTGTGCATGGGAGAGCTTCTTCTGCAATTCTTCAACCATAGAGATTTGTGATCACAACAGGATCAAATAAAGGGCACTGTATATATATTTATATATATTTATTTATATATATATATATGTATATGTGTATCTTATATGTGTGTGATTTGATATGTATACCATTCAGTCAAGAATAAATAGATCTTAATAATATTGTCCCATAAATTACAAGACTGGGGTTATTATTGATAAAAACACAACTAGAAGCATGCCACAAACTTAACTGTGTGCCACACTTTGGAGCTGATATGATACACATGTAACGTGCATACATCTAATTTCCGGGACAGAAACGGAATTCACGTCAATATATGTTCTAAAATATATATGTACACTGTGCTGAGTGCAAATAGTTCCTTATAGAACCAACTCCAGGAAAGTAAACTGTATTCTATGTGCAAAGTGTGTGGCAGGACCGCAGCAAACATCAGCGGTTTCGCAGAAATGTTTTCTGGCCCTGATTCCCTGTAATAATTTGTAACATGAATCGGCAATTTTCTATCCACCTCATTATTCTCAAATTGAAATTCTTATGATATTGTGACAGAGTTATTTTGTGGAAACTTTATTGTTTATTGTTCATTGTTGTTTATTGTTTATTGTTTATTGTTTATTGGTCTTTTGTGGAGGATGGGGATATAGTGACCATGCTCTATGCTATGGAGGAATGTAAACATTTTATATTTGATCACCATGATATGATAGGGCACCCATCACCTTTGGATCGCACCACACATCCTCACACACACACATATATATTTATATATATATATATTAATATGAATATACAGACAATTACTCATCTACATGTTGGAGGGCATTTATTTCTGGGGTTGGGTGATAAAACTGAGTGAATTTATTGGCCATTAAGCAGCCTCAGCAGACAGGTCCGTGGCAATATTTCTGTCCACGACACCTGTTTGTAATGAGACGATGCTGTAGTCTTGGACATAATGTCCCGCCCTTTGTGGACCCTCCTTGACAGGTTCCGGGTGTAAAGGGGGTTGCAGGGAATTTACCCAGGTGCTGCAGGCATTGACCCCTATCAGGGCCCTCACCTGCACCTGTTGAGATGGCATGGGATGAGGGGGTGATATTTGCCACCAGGGGGCACTAAAACTCAGGTGAGGGCGGGGAACCCCGATGGAGGGCGAGAGGTTAGCGGGAGATATGCTTATGGCCGGAGTCTCATTCTAGAAACCCCAGGAAAGCAGATTAAGCCAGAATCTTTTGACACTTTTATTTTGCTTCCTAGAATCACCAGGGTCACAAATATCTATAAATATGTCAAATATTATGACCCATTCATAATGTTTATATCTCCATTTTTACATTTTGGTTGCCTCTTTGATTGAAGGAGCACAGAGGGGGGAAAGTGTACTTAGGGACCTCTGCAAAAAGCCCTCACTCCCAAGACTTCACCAGAGGGCAGCACTTAAAAATAACCTGTGTAGGATTAGGCTCAAATTAGTCACACTAGTAAGCCTTAATAAAACACGGATATTTCATTTTTGTCGACATTTACATTGTTTTAAATCCACACTCTAGAGGAATTGGCTCCAAAAATGTGGTTTTACGAGAATTTGTTCGGAGCATCAATGATAATAAAAGTCAATATAACAGAGACTTCCTATTATGCAAATGTGCACATTACAATGTTCCGTCGTAAAACTGTCAATTTTACACTGGTCCTCTGTATTGTATCATCAACGGAGCATCCAACATTTTTATGTATCAACGGGGTTAAGTTGCATTGGCCTTTCAAGCTTCATATTGATATTGTGTCATCAAATGCCGCAAACAACACAAAGGCATCACATTTTCTCTCATACAATTACTTTGTATTCGGATTCAAAATTCTCCTCAACTGCTGTACTAAATCAAATACCCCAGGAGGCAAGTATGAATGGTAATATGACTGGTCAAATCCTACTTTTCAATACGATTCAACTCTATGGCATTGATTTTCTGCTACGAGCCACTCTTTCTACATGTCACGTCAATTAAACGATATCAATGAACCAGATATAGTATATTATAAAGGCTTTTCCTCCTTTCACCAAAATCTAATCTTATATTCTGATGGGTCTTTATCATGACATATAGCTAAATAATGAGTTCAACTGAATGGAAATATTGTATTTCAGCAGCTATTGTGCCTTATGGCCTATTACTAATGTGTTGGGGCTGATTTCTGCTTATTTTCCAGACCGTGGATTTGAGTGCAGAAGCTTTTATCTGCAACGACTCTTCATATATCCACAATTCTCGCGAATAATTCACTGTGAACGAAATTAATGCATGTGTCTGTGTCGCTAATGTTACTTTCAACACAACTGGGTGCGGAGAATGTGGCCTACTTCATCCATGTGGCAGTTAAATCTACCTACCTGATGATAGAGGGAATGAGACTGTAGTGTTTCTAGAGAGGGGAGGGGTCTCGAGTGAGTTTACCTTGTACACCGGGCAGCTGCCTGATCATGTTATTTACTGTGCCTGCCTCAGATATAAGCTGCAGTTGTTACACAATCGCAGGATGAAATAATAAAAGGTGTGAAGTGATAATAAATGACTGAGGGGTCTGAAGAACCACATGTATCTCACTCAGGATCTGTTGAGACATTCACACCTGCTCTGGGCTCATTCTTTATTAAAATAAACGTCAATCATGGCAAAATAATATTTATATGAAAATCACAGATAAAATAAAATTTTAAAATCGGTCGACTTTCCTTTTAAAGAGTCAAGATATATATATATGGTTGATGTGTTGACTCATGGGATATTTATTGTAATACTGCAATAAAACAATATCTGTCGACCTATTTCTATGTTATTGACTGCAATATAAGGTTTGACTTTTCGTTCATTCTGTACCCGCCTTTATGAAAAATAGATCAAACACAACATTTGTTTATTTAAATATATGAAACGGTGGTGATGGTAGGTAACATTGTAAAAAAAGCATAGCAGCTGGTAGGTACTGCTCATTGAAAGTGAGTCAATATATTCTTTAGAAATTTGGCAACAATGCGCATCCCATCGGAGGGTTTCTATGTATCATGAGGAGTCTTGTCCCATCTTCTGTACATGCTTTTGAAGCCATCCCACGATCGCTGGAGATGAAAAGCTGCCGATATTTATCAGTACTTATCTCTTAAAACCCAGAAATCATTCAGAGATGTGCATTTGGCTCCTCCCGTTCTATCATGGAGTGTTTTTGCGGCTTTCTTGTCCGGTCGGCACTTCATTGCATTTATGTATGGCAGGGATTTATTCAGAACCTCCATTGAATCTAAAACAAACATTTGCGCTCATCATCGCGGCATGATGGGGCCCTGATTTGAGGCCCTCAAAGGGCACCTATCATCGCCATATCTGACTAGATAATGCCCAGGATCTCGCTAAAGTTCCGAGTCATCACTCGGATTAATATACGGCCCTCTTCACACGACCATCTTCCACGGAAGGAGATCTCTAATAAATACCACCCATAAAGTAAAGAATAAGAGCCTGCATATCGCACTCATATGCACGGGAATTCCCTCCGATATTCTCATTAAAACAGAGCTTTCTGTAGAAGATGGCATGAAAACTTATTGATCCTGTAAGCACATAAGGATATCTGTATGTTTAGCTCAGCCATTCTTGTGCTTTGTATCTTTTCAGAACACCGCCCCGTGCCGTAGAGTTTGGGGCCACTGGAAAGCCCCCTAACCTAATTAGGAATAACAGTAAATCACCAAGGCCTGGAAATGCTCAGGGTTCATTCAGTGCACGGGATATCCCTCCGCCCCGAGCCTCCTTGCCAACCCTTTATATTGGGCAACCCTGTCAAGCAGGCTTACAAAAAATTACTCAAGCTTGAGCAAAGGGGATTTATCTCTGCTGACCTTTCATGCTGCGTTGCCACATGCTCAGCAAAGCAGAAAAAATGGGAAGAACGTAAATGAGCAATTTTTCCAATCCAATCAGAATTTTTATTACCCACAGTGCCACCTTTCCAGATTGGTTTGTCAACACTAAATATTGTTATTCTCCTCTTGTTGCCATAAGAAACTTCTTTTAATTCTTGCATTATCTCGGCAGAAAACATGGAATGTGTAACAATAAAGATTATATCACACAATCAGAGTCTTGGTGAATAATTTTGTCAACTTTTCAATTAGAAATGCTACATTTTTATGATACCATCCATCACTATAATAAGAGTCGATGAGTAGAGACAATAAAGACGGAGCAATAATTATCTCTCATCTTTTGTCTTTTTATTCCTCATTTAGCCGTCCAATCAAAAAATTCTAACATAAATAACTTCGAGCCTGACCCACTATTTCGCACTATCCCAGTATCAAATTATAATCAAGAGATAATTCAGTTCCCATTATTCTGGTCGGATTTTCTTGGAAAGATTCAGTGGCTGATCGTGATTCCCATAGTGCACTGGATGACCCCCAAAAGTAATGATGATAGTATTATGGGATGTGTGTTTACACTTAACCACAAGAGGCCCCTGGCTACACTAAGAACTGAACACACAAACCTGTGCTCTCATTTGTTTACCTCAACATATGTACTTATTACACAATAAATCTCAAGGCGGTTGTTGTTTTGCAAAGCATACTATCAATGTGATACAACCCATTCCTGGGTCAAGGATTGAGCAATTTGCTGTACATACAGTATTAAATCGACAGGACAAGGCCGATTGGTGAACATCTCTAACGAGAGGATATGTTATATAATTTCATACATATTCTGGCACACACCCAGATATCAACTTGTTATTGTTCACTGCTCAGATCAATTAGCTATATTAACTACATGTTCGGCGCGACAATATCATAAAGCAAATTCTTTTGTTTAATAGATTCTTTATCAGTTTCAGTGAACTATATATGATTGTAAAATGACATTCGTTTTTGTTATGAAACTTCATTGACAAAGACAGATGCGATGCATATCATATACTCGGCTGTGGAGGGCATTTTAACATAGCTACTGCATACTATTAATACATCTGACATATTATCTTATTTCTCTGCGAGGCTTTCATACTGAATACTATTCTACACACACACACCATTGAGATGACTTCCAGAAATGTAACATGATATATGAAACAAAATCTGATGATACTCAAATGAAAAACGTATAAATTCCTAATATTATGATAAATGTGATCTCCACTATGTTCGTTTTATTAACCTACTCAAATTCATTTTTGTGTTAGTAACATGAGAAGTGAGTTTGTTATCCGCATGATCTATATGATACATGGTTTGAATGTACAACTCCGGTTATTGACCCAGTTCTTGGGGATATTAGTGGTGATATTAATTAGATGGGAATTCTTCTTCCCATCACTGTCAGATTTCATTACCGCCTGAAAACTCTTCGCTCTCTTTTTCTGGATATTTCTTGATGTTTCTTGATGTTTCATAATACTTTTTATATCTCTACACACAAACTGAGCCAAAAATTCCAATACTTCCGGGTCTGATCTCACAGACACAAAAACCACCCAAAAACCACACCATCCATATACTTGCATGACATCACTCTAACCCGGATCTTATTAAGGCTGGCCAGGGCCCGGGCCCGTGGGCTCTCAGCAGCATCAGCAGCCGGCCTGACATGATGAATGGGAGGCAAGTGGGAATTCCCCGCTCGGTGTCACTCGGTGCAGTTTGCTCGCCTCCATATTTCATGTAGACAGTTGATGTTGCCATCTTTCACATTGCAAGACAATATGATAAATGTATTAATCTGTGGAGGTGAAAAATATGGGGGTGGTAATCTTTGCCGAGGGATCGTTAAGTACAGAACGGTGTGATTCCCCTGTTTCTTCCCTGGTCAGCCTGTTCCCAAACGGCTGCCCGCTCATCTATCCCAGATTTTGAGGGGAATGCACTTGGCGACCCGCTCCCCACCATGTCAAAACACCACCATAATCCTGTCCCTAAATCAATTTTATGTTCTCCCTCTCTCCCGGGCAACACATGCTCTGCTGGGCAGAAATCCGAAACAAGATATGCCCCCGCAAAAGTTATGGGGTGCACACGCTTTCCCCTTTGCCACCTGAACACGACCTCTACCCTCTTAACTTTCACCCTCTCCTTTTCATTTCTCCCTCCTACCTCTTTTCAATATTGTCCAATCTTACATTTGTGCCACACACCCGCATCATTCATCCTTTATCAGCAAAAAAAATAACCCCTTGCATGCGCAGGGGGTTGTATAACTGAACACGAACACACCCCATCACACCCACGGGGCTGTGCTCCAGGGTGCATCGATTTCAGGTGTGCATATCATTCATATAGGTGCGGCAGGTTTTACTGCAGATTAATTTGTTTACATCTGGAGTGACCACTCTAAACCACATGGGCATCAGTACATAAGCTGACCAGTGAACCCCAGACACGGCAGATGGCTGAGAGAGACTTATTTGCAGTAAAATGCTGTGTTAAACTGCTGTGTTATTTTGCCAATCTTGTCTGAAAATAACTCATTTTGTAAAATATAAATGCACTGAAACATCTTAAATTAACAAATATCCAAGTTTTTTTAGGGTTTTTTTGGTAATGCAGTAGCCACAGATCCTATCACAGAATCTAAGAAATGGCAGAGTGTTCATTCTGATGGTTAATAAATCTTTGTGGATATTAATCTGATACGGAGGGAGATACTGATGAAGGCCAAGCTTGGATAGGACCATTAATATGATGAGAAGTGTGAAGGGATGCTAATATTCCTTAATCAACTCCCTAACCTCCTCATAACCCTGATCCTCCCTCATCACCTCTGTCTATTCTCCTGATCACCCGAGTATTCTCCTGATCACCTCTGTCTATTCTCCTGATCACCTCTGTCTATTCTCCTGATCACCCGAGTATTCTCTTGATCACCTGAGAATTCTCCTGATCACCTCTGTCTATTCTCCTGATCACCTCTGTCTATTCTCCTGATCACCCGAGTATTCTCCTGATCACCTCTGTCTATTCTCCTGGTCACCTCTGTCTATTCTCCTGATCACCTGAGTATTCTCCTGATCACCTCTGTCTATTCTCCTGATCACCCGAGTATTCTCCTGATCACCTCTGTCTCTTCTCCTGATCACCCGAGTATTCTCCTGATCACCGCTGTCTATTCTCCTGATCACCTGAGTATTCTCCTGATCATCTCTGTCTATTCTCCTGATCACCTGTCTATTCTCCTGATCACCTGAGTATTCTCCTGATCACCTCTGTCTATTCTCCTGATCACCTCTGTCTATTCTCCTGATCACCTGTGTTTTCTCCTGATCACCTCTGTCTATTCTCCTGATCACCCGAGTATTCTCCTGATCACCTCTGTCTCTTCTCCTGATCACCCGAGTATTCTCCTGATCACCGCTGTCTATTCTCCTGATCACCTGAGTATTCTCCTGATCATCTCTGTCTATTCTCCTGATCACCTGTCTATTCTCCTGATCACCTGAGTATTCTCCTGATCACCTCTGTCTATTCTCCTGATCACCTCTGTCTATTCTCCTGATCACCTGTGTTTTCTCCTGATCACCTCTGTCTCTTCTCCTGATCACCCGAGTATTCTCCTGATCACCGCTGTCTATTCTCCTGATCACCTGAGTATTCTCCTGATCATCTCTGTCTATTCTCCTGATCACCTGTCTATTCTCCTGATCACCTCTGTCTATTCTCCTGATCACCTCTGTCTATTCTCCTGATCACCTGTGTTTTCTCCTGATCACCAACTTATCCTCCCTGATCACCTGACTGTCCTACCTAATCACATTTATATCTTCCCTGATCACCTGTTTATCCTCCCTGATCAGGAAGAATACTTCTTCTAGAAATCACCCACCATCCATTCTAGTCTTTTAAATATGATTGATTATTCCCAATTTTTCTCTCCAGTATTATTCTACATATCCTCCCTGGTTACCTGTCCACCCTCCCTGGTAACCTATCCATCCTGCCTGGTTCCCTGTCAATCTCCCCTGGTTACCTATCCATACTCCCTGGTTCCCTGTCAATCTCCCCTGGTTACCTATCAATAACCCCTGGTTCCCTATCCATACTCCCTGGTTACCTATCCATACTCCCTGGTTACCTATCCATCTTCCCTGGTTACCTATCCATACTCCCTGGTTACCTATCCATCCTCCCTGGTTACCTGTCCACCCTCCCTGGTAACCTATCCATCCTGCCTGATTACCTATCCATCCTCCCTGGTTACCTATCAATCTCCCCTGGTTACCTGTCCACCCTCCCTGGTTCCCCGTCCACCCTCCCTGGTTACCTGTCAATCTCCCCTGGTTACCCGTCCACCCTCCCTGGTTACCTATCCACCCTCCCTGGTTACCTATCCACCCTCCCTGGTTACCCGTCCACCCTCCCTGGTTACCTATCCATCCTGCCTGGTTCCCTGTCCACCCTCCCTGATTTCCTGTCCACCCTCCCTGGTTCCCCGTCCACCCTCCCTGGTTACCTGTCAATCTCCCCTGGTTACCTGTCCATACTCCCTGGTTCCCTGTCAATCTCCCCTGGTTACCTATCCACCCTCCCTGGTTACCTATCCACCCTCCCTGGTTACCTATCCATCCTCCCTGGTTACCTGTCCATACTCCCTGGTTCCCTGTCAATCTCCCCTGGTTACCTATCCACCCTCCCTGGTTACCTATCCATCCTCCCTGGTTACCTATCCATCCTGCCTGGTTCCCTGTCAATCTCCCCTGGTTACCTATCCATCCTCCCTGGTTACCTATCCATCCTCCCTGGTTCCCTATCAATCTCCCCTGGTTATCTGTCCATCCTGCCTGGTTCCCTGTCAATCTCCCCTGGTTACCTATCCATCCTCCCTGGTTCCCCGTCCACCCTCCCTGGTTACCTATCCACCCTCCCTGGTTACCTATCCACCCTCCCTGGTTACCTATCCACCCTCCCTGGTTACCTATCCATCCTCCCTGGTTACCTATCCAGCCTGCCTGGTTACCTATCCATCCTCCCTGGTTACCTATCCATACTCCCTGGTTACCTATCCATCCTCCCTGGTTACCTATCCAGCCTGCCTGGTTACCTGTCCATACTCCCTGGTTACCTATCCATCCTCCCTGGTTACCTATCCATCCTCCCTGGTTACCTATCCAGCCTGCCTGGTTACCTATCAATCTCCGCTAGTTACCTGAATATCCTGCCCATCCCAGCGATTCCATTTCCATCCTCCCCATCATTTTGCCCATCCGCCCTGATTTCCTGCCTTTAACTCCCTGATCATCTACCAAATGCTACCTGATCATTTTTTCTATCCTCCCTGATCACTTCCTCATTCTCCCTAGTCCCTTGTCAACCCTCTATGATCACTTCTCAGATTCTTCCTCAACTAATCCCGTGCCAAGACCACTCACTCACTGTGGGTCGTAAGTGTGAGAGGCCTCAGCTGCAAGGTGCCTCATTGAGAGAGATCAGTCCTTTAACATTTGGGGGATACAGATATCAAACTCAACAAATATCTTTATTTCTGATTTTCACGCCAATATTTGACTGTGTCTACTATGTCACAGCTGCAATATTCAATTTTCTAAACCTTCATGTGAATTGTCAAATGATTATTCCCGGAAGAATGCGTTCATCCGTTGTGCGAAAACACTGACCACCCAGAGTCAATAGAACTGGGTTAACTAATGCAGGTCATTTGCCTGACCTCCAGGTCATAATGCCAAACTTGTTTACTCCCTTCTGACCAAGGGAACACGTGGTTTGATTAATCATACATGCTCCTGGGCCAGGCCATGACTGGGAATGGGCGGAGCCTGACAGGGTCACTTCTGATTGGTTGGATTTACTCCACAGGTGGTCGATTTCATTCATTTACACCAAACGTGTTGTTTACATCATAAAAGCACAGGTGGCAAATGCCAAAGTGTCTGACTCAGCACACCATAAATTATGAAACACCACCATTTACTTTTTATAATAAAAAAAAAGTATGGGCAAAAGAGAAAAAAAGAAATCTTTTCCCATCCAATGTCTTCCAGTAATCATAAAAATATTTCTTACCAGTTAAAACTTAAAATGCCCACGTAAAATGACTGATATGTTACTTTCCATCTTGAAAGATGACAAGTTTTATCTGGTTATATTAAGGTGAATGGGAATAATTGTATACCCAAAAATTAAGAATCATTATAAGAACTTAAGAATATGAATGTTATATGCAGTGATGGAGTGTAATGCCAATCATAAAGCTCCTACCCTTGTACTTAACCAAACCCAAAAATGTATGAATATTTGTAAATCTTCAAATTATTGTCAATACAGATCTTTTTGGTAAGCTGAAAATTAATCTTTAAAATGTTTTAAATGCTGATCCAAATATGTGATTAATAATAGCATATATTTATAATATTTCACATCTGAGTGATGAACTTCAAGTGTTTGTACATGTGTCTGTATGCTAGCTTACCTGTGAGTACAAAACTGGGTTAATTGCCTACTTTTCTCTGTTTGTGTTAAATACTCCCAAAGACCCCACAAACTATTAAATCCCACAGAAACTCTACAAACAATTAATATATCCCCAGAAATTCTACTAAAAAATTAATGTACCCCAGAAACTCTACAAACAATTAACACTTAATAAACACATAATCCTCAATCAACGCAATGTAACATATAGCACTTGTACAAAACTTCTTACAGACCTAATTATTATAATGAGAGGAGGTACCTAAGTGTACCTGTCCACTGCTGGGAGCATAATAACTCCTAAGTGACGGAAGCTAGAGGCTGGACTCACCAGCAAATCAGGGTTAATAACCGCCATATTCACCTATCTGCACTTAATAAGAACTTTTACATAATAGTATGCCAATTGTTGCATTTTATGTTCAAATTGTTTTATACTGAACTTAATGATGTTTGACTGAAACCAATACTGTTCGATATGCAATATTTGTTTTCGGAGAACAAATAAATAAATGATTACTGATTCGGGTATTGCATGTGTCGTACATTTTCACACAATGGTGTGAAATCCACACTTTCAACTTTCCTGTTTCACAGTATTAATAATAGGGCAACTATTTCGACCTTTTGTCATTTTCTGTCAAATGCTGACCAGTGGTGTTGTTGTAATGAGGTTGTTGTGACAGAACTCTAATGAGGAGGCAAAATATGTCACATATAACGACCAGCCACAAATGCCGCATCATGCAAGCAGGGAAAATGGGGCAGCCGATGTAGGGGGCAGCACCATATGGGGCAGAGTAGGTTTCGGGTGAATATGCAGGAAGGGGATTAGACAACTATGTACTCTTACTTTTGCATTTTTTATTATTTCCGGCACTATTTGGTCTCAGAATGATGCAATGATTTACAAAAGTAACATCTTTCCAAAACGTACGGTACATATTCAGACCTTTGCTTACTCATCTTGTTTACTCCTGTACTCACTGGGAACTGAATAGTGATATAAACAGATGGTAAACATGCTGACATTCATGAATATTTCTACTATCTTTTACTCACGACACCAGATGAGTACAAGAAGAGTATAAACAATTTTATTTAGACCCATATTACAATTGCTTTGTAAATTTATATTATATTATATAAACCTTTGACATGTAAAAAACAAGTGTGGTTTGGGTCCAGAAGGCCCTTAATGACCAGAATATGGTCGCAAATCTTGGTGATGTACATCTGATGACACGTAATCCCAGAGACACATCCAAAAGAAACTGAAACAAAAGCTGGATTTAGTTCTCAAACTTCCTGCATTTTTATCATAGAATACAGATAGAGATATGGTATGTCCTACGACTGGTTAATCTAAGAAAAAATATGTGATATACTCAAACAATCAATTTGACTATCACCATTCCACTTGAAAAGTGGTTTATTAAAAAAAAAGTAAATTTGAATTTTATCAAGGTGATTATAAAGAAAGGAACATATAATTAATGCACATTTTATATTATATATTTAAACACATTCCTCAATAAGAATACTCAGAAATAACACAAATAAGTAGAGAATGCACAACAGGAAGTGTTTATAATGGCTATTAGTTGTAGACACTTAGTACACTGGGCGTCTTCACTGACACTAATCAGATAAGTTAGAGAGGCCACTGAAGGAGAACTAACTTATTTATACTGTGAGAATAAAGTCTGGCCCTTATTGCACCAGGCCCTTACTAGGCCTGGCACTTGTTGCAACAGGCCCTTATCAAACCTGGCCCTTATCAAACTTGACCCTTATCAAACCTGGCCCTTATCAAACATGACCCTTATCAAACCTGGCCCTTATCAAACCTGGACCTTATCAAACTTGACCCTTATCAAACCTGGCCCTTATTACACCATGCCCTTATCAAACTTGACCCTTATCAAACCTGGCCCTTATCACACCTGGCCTTATCATACCTGGCCATTATCACACCTGGCCCTTATCAAACCTGACCCTAATCAAACCTGGCCCTTATTACACTCAGCCCTTATAACACCCAGCCCTTATTACACCCAGCCCTTATTACACCCAGTCCTTATTACACCCAGCCCTTATTACACCCAGCCCTTATTACACCCAGCACTTATTACACACAGCCCTTATTACACCCAGCCCTTATTACACCCAGCCCTTATTACACCCAGCCCTTATTACACCCAGCCCTTATTACACCCAGCCCTTATTACACCCAGTCCTTATTACACCCAGCCCTTATTACACCCAGCCCTTATTACACCCAGACCTTATAACACCCAGCCCTTATAACACCCAGCCCTTATTACACCCAGCCCTTATTACACCCAGCCCTTATTACACCCAGCCCTTATTACACCCAGCCCTATGGTTCTTGAGGTACCTGTGTACTTCTCTAAGGTTAGAGCTAATACCTCACAATACTAAATTAATACCCAGTATGTGCTTTATTTGAGTTTTTCACGATTCCAAATAAACAGCCTTATATTTTACAACAAGCCCTATTGCACTAACAGCTGGAGGTAGGCCCTTGTAGCACAGTACTGCACCGAGCCATGGTGGTCTTTTCAGCAAGTTATTATCCAGCACCTCTGGTAAGCAGGAATCACTAAAAATGCTTATTTGTGGTTGCTAATGTGAGGAATTCTTACCTGGAGTCAAATCAGAAAGATAAAACACCATTCTGACCAAGTTCCTGAGGCAATAGACAGAAATCAGATTAAGACAATTAGTACACTGATTTCACCTGTGAGCTGTGTCGGCGTGAAGAAATAATTCTGCTTATATGTTCTTTACTAACACTCCCCAAGAATTGTTTGACAAACATTCTTATTCAAAATTCTTCAGATAATTATCATTTTTAAATCTGGATACTAAATTCTGATATGTTATACTAAACGTTCTTTAAGTTATTATTGCCGAGTCTGTGCACCAAAGTTCTGATATATTATATTAAACACTATGTGTGAATCTATAATTTTCTCTCAAAAAAAGTGACATGTAATAATGGTGCAATCTATGGTGGTGCAATCTATGGTGCAATCTATGGTGGTGCAATCTATGAGGTGTAAATAAGTCCTGGGGATCCATTTCACTATCACTTTACATGCACAATTCTACTTTAAAAAAACTGCATGACAATTTAACAAGAATATGTCAAAACAAATAATTGTGTAAAATGAATTCCTCCAATTGTTCTCTTTGAAGAGTCATGTACATTCATAGCAATATCTTGAGGTTGTGTATTTCTCCGTCAACGATCGTCGCTGATCAATGATCCAGTCTCTACACAATGAAGACTCTGCCTGGCAACCAGTTGCCCTTCCACTCTGTATTCAGCATGGGGGGAAATCAGCATGAAAACGTGCCGTAATATATACAAATGAAATCAACACTGCCGCTATATTAGTGTCTCCGTGCATGTAGCCGGTACAGTAACGGCAATGTGACCGGTACTAAAAACATGACCAAAGCCTGATAAATCAACAGAAAAACATAAAAGTGTTGATTTTCTGGGTTAATCACCCATTGAATGCAGTGGGCATACCAACAACCCTTATGCTTGTAGCCTCTAGTGCATCAACAGGGATAAAAAATGCAGGCGGGCATGGAGAACCGGATAATTTGGGCAAAACGCTTGATTAGAAATGCACTCAATGATCTCCACGTGCTGCTAATCAATTATTTCTGGGTAACGGTAAAAACATTTTTGTTTTTCTCAATTTAAATTTTAGCAGTATGATGTCTCTATCGCCAAACTCGTTGTGATGCATAAAACTCATGTGAAAAGAGTCTAACACACATTTTACCCTCGATCAAATATATCTAAATTGATTTGACACAACATGCAAATTGGACATAAAATGTCAATTTCCTATCATTAGGAATGTCCGTTTTGTAGTCTCCCCGAACTCAGGTGTGCAAACTGCTAATGGAGGTCAGTTCAGAGCTGGGGTTTTACCTCAATATTTGCTCAATATTACTTCACGCAAAAATCATTAACACGAAAGTGCCTAAAATGTCAATTTCCTCCTTGATGTCCATTTCATGAGTATGCCATCATCAGAGTTGAGGTTTATTACAGATGCCATGCAAGTCACACCTGTAATGATACACTCACTGAGTGGTCAGAGAAAGCTTTGATCTTTTGATTAGTTACCATGGCAACCACCAGGTTCAGGTGTCTTGAGAGTCCCCCCCCCCCCCCCCCCCAACCCCCCTCCTCTCCTCTGGGCACCAGATCATGAATAGTCTGGCCAGTGGAACAATGTCCAAATCTTGAACTGGCTTTCTGCAGCTTAGGAGAGCACCAAATATACAAATCCTAGGGTACTGTATGGTCCTCCTCTTTTTAATTTTTACCAGAGTAAATTTTGCCAGCCCTAACTAATAAAAAGGGCCAGGCCTCACTGATATAAATTTTCTTTTTTTGCAACAGTTATGACTAAAAATTTTCTTTTCCCAAATTTTCAAAACAACAATTTTTTAAATTCTTTTAAAGTTAAGAATTTCGAAAAAAAAAAAGGAAAGAAAGAAAGAAAAAAGACAGGCTCCATAATTTACAGATTGTTTACCTCCGATCTGACAATTGGTGTTGTTATTTCATTACTTAAAATTTTTCGTGCTTAATTTCAAATTGAGCTAGAGATGTTTTTGATGAGCTACATTATCCAGGTGTTATACAACAGTAAACTTATATCTGTACTCTGTGCTATGACACCTCATTCTTGAATAAGTCAGATCTGATAAAACATGAGACAGCACAGGATATAATGTAACAGCATTGCACTCATTAAGAATAACCAAGCTCCGTCCCCACAAACATGAGAGAGAATGTATTCCTCTCAATGCGTGGCCCTTTTTGTTTGACTCGTTTGTGCAGTGACAATCACAAATTATCATGTTACACTGAAGTATAATACGTTTGGGGTTCACACTCAACAGCCCAAGGTCACAACTCTAACGTTAATCTCAGATTGCTCTTGATCCGAGTGACCTCTTGACCTCGGTAATTGATTCTTTACTTCCTGTTCCTCAAATGTTTGCTGATTTTTGTAGCAGATCAAAGCTTTTGAAGAGGACAATGGAGATGGACTATCAAACAGAAGCAGCGCTGGAATGAATGCCTGGAGAGCGAGTCATCAGAACATGGTAGAATCAGATACACTTCTCATCTCTGACAGCCATATTGGTTAGCATATATATCTATATCACTCTCATCCTATATGACTCATACTACCAATTTAATCACAGATGACTTCTAAGGTTTGTAGTATATTTGCTGTGTTGTATAACGTTAGTAGAAATGACACATGTGTGTTTTTTAATCATTTCAAAAATTAAAGATTCATAAAACAACAGACAGAAGAAAATATTTGTGTATGTTGTTTCTCTGAAAAAACAAAAAAACAAAACAAAACAAGACAGTTAGGATATTTGATTTGTAAAATATAAAATCAATTGATATTGGTACTTTAATCATCAGAAATATTCACTGAAATACCATACATCAGCATTAGATCAGATGATATCTGAATGTAAACTCCATTATTTCAATTCATCTCGAGTAGTCAATGCATTTAAATAAAAAGGATGCACTGGATACTGTGAGTGCACAAACAGCAATATATTAAATACTCTGTACGGCCATGTAGGGTTAAACAATAGAGAAAGGAGGGTCAAGACATCTTCTGAATGTGATCACATTATGTACCCAATCAAGGTTTTGTGCTGATGTGTTAGTGAGGTTAAAGGTTTACTGCCTTTCTCCTTGACGGGAGATGCTATTTCACATTATGGCCATTTGATAATTTATACATTTAATGAAAATTAAATAAATTTGGACATTTTGCTTGATAGCTGCTGTAGGTCAGACATTTTGCTTGATAGCTACTTTGAGTCAGACATTTTGCTTGGAAGCTACTTTGAGTCAGACATTCTGCTTGATAGCTACTTCGAGTCAGACATTTTGCTTGATAGCTACTTTGAGTCAGATATTTTGCTTGACAGCTACTTCGAGGCAGACATTTTGCTTGACAGCTACTTTGAGTCAGACATTTTGCATGATAGCTACTTTGAGTCAGACATTTTGCTTGACAGCTACTTCGAGTCAGACATTTTGCTTGACAGCTACTTAGAGTCAGACATTTTGTTTGATAGCTACTTTGAGTCAGATATTTTGCTTGACAGCTACTTTGAGTCAGACATTTTGCTTGAAAGCTGCACTGGGCTCAGACATTTTGCTTGATAAATACTAACAGTTGATCTCAAATTGCCTCATGTATTTCACACAGTTTGCATGATGGGAACTCTGGGTAACATTGTCCTCAGTAAATGCTATCGATTGCACATTTTCTTGCGAGATGCTTTGGGTGAAGCAGAAATAATCTACTTGAAGAACTCAACAATAAAAATAAAAGCTCCACCAAGAACTTTCAAAGATATTCATATGTGACATGCTTCAAAAGACTTTATGACATCGCATATCTTAATTAAACTGTTCTTAAAAAGTCCAGTTACAGACTTTTCTCATATTTTTCATATCTGCAACAAAAAATCCATTACAGCCAACTTTATGGCTGGTATATTGTTTTATATCTTGCATGCCTGATCAGTTTCTGCTCAAAAAATCAACCGTAAAGCACCTCTTAAACAGTGAGTTATAAGTACTAAAAGTCACTTAGTGTGTAGTTTTTTTCTGTAAAGCTCTGTCATTATTCATGTGTTATGTTTAATTCAATACCAGCAGTGGATCAAAACTATAAAACTCTGATCTTCTCCGCCACAGCCCGACCACCTCACCCGGCCTCTCGCTGTGTTGCCCGTTATGGTGAAATGCAATGTAAAGTTCCGTTGGCAGGAAAGAGGTATTTGAAGGTCGCTTAATCCTGGCAATTGTGTAATTTGAAGCTACCAGGCAAAATAATATTCTAATGCAGACATGCTCGCACATTGTAACTAAAAACTTTGTAAAGAGCGTCTGTGATTTAAATGAATTTGCAACAATCCGAACTAAAATATCAACATTTTGGCTGCAAGAGATTTACTGACATACACATGCATTTCGGTTTAATTGTAATATTTGATTATTTTGATTGCCAATGTTTCACAAACATTGATAAAAATGGTTCAAAGAGCTTAATCAATGAGGTTAATGAGAAGAAAAAAGAATTGTCATATAAAATCACTGTTATCAAAACTAGTGGTTCAAAACAAGTTTTTGTGATCTGTATAAATAAATACCCGTATGTCGAAAATTCAGATACAAGTTTTTCATAATATATATGGAAAAACAATAACATATATTTCAAGAAACTGTTGATCTCATCAAGGAGAAGACCACAAAGTAGGTGACCAATTTGCCCCCATCAAAACCCAATCATCAGGCAGTTCTGTTATGCAACAAACCTGCTAACAGATGAAGATCAAAGAGTTGGAGGTACCACCTGTGCCAGCCTAATTTCCCACGCATTACGCAGCAGCCTGATAATAATTTGTTTACCAGAAACTCACAGCTTGCCTCTGCCAGATCCCATCTCTTTATATATCTATTTGTATGGTGAAAAAAAAAAAATAATAAAACATAAAAAATATCTATAAATTGGATATTATATATTTATATCTATTACTTTTGTATAAATTGTTAAGTTTGTGAGTGTTAAAAAAAAAACAAAAAAAAAAAAACAAAGAAAGAGCAAAATAAATAAAACAAAATAATGTTGCTACAGCTTTGTCAAAGTGCACAGTAAGTAGTAGACTGACCATACAAAAAATCAATTTGCACTTCCTGGATACCTGTCTGCAATAAGCCCCACTGGAGCAAAGTGCTCTGCGTTTCCGTGGCAACATCATGGATAAGATACACACAGATATCCTGCTCTGTATAAATATTGCAGTATCTGTAGTATTCTGTTGACCAAATGTCACCACTTTCTGTTGTTTTTTATCTATCTCTCTCTCTCCAGTTCTTTCCAAGTGGCAAATACCCTGGGAAACCAATCACTATACTTCACAATATCCGGATATATATTTGCAATTTGTCTGGCCAGCTAAGCATGTACTTATCATAACCATGGTGCACATAAAATGACATAAAACTGTCTGTGTGGGAATTTCCGGATAGTAAAAAAAAAAATTGCCAAAATAAATAGTGAAATAACGTCAGCTGGGTACTTCCAGGAAATTTTCGACTTCACATGCCAGGGAAGAGGGCGCTCTGTTACTATGTTTAGCGCAGTAAATTAGACAAAAGCACGGCACCTGATGCTGCAGCTGAAACTTATCACCACGTCAATTTCATGATAAACTCGCCCCTCAACTGCCCACAAAAACAGGATAATTGACCTGGTATTTTAATCACTGATGTTTGGAGAAGTGTCCTTCACCCTCCCTCGAAAAAATGTGTTTACACCATAAATTTACACCAGTTAATTGCTGTAAAAAAAAAGGATTTTGTTTAATTGATTTTTCCCCATCCTGCTCAAAACATTGGTCAACCTCTAAAACTATGCAATATATTTGTGTGGATTTGAGCACTGTCTTACCTGAAATGTTATTTTTATATCAACTTAAAATTGTTTATATCCTATCATGTTGTACCAGATGTATAAGGACCCATTTTAAAGTCCTCCAATTTTGCTGGTCAAGAGGCGAAAAAACAATAAAGTGCAATCATCATGATATAAATATATTTCACAGATGACAAAAGTTTGTACACAAAATTGCTATTTCTATCATCTGTACATTTGAGGCTATATGGTTGTAATTTTATCCTATCAGTTATAATTGCTTTTTTGTGAATACATTAACTTACAAAATCTATTGTGGTTTTTTGGGGGTTTTTTCATTTTATCATAAAATGTGTCATAAATGAAATATTTGTTTACAGCAAAGTACGAGCTTTATTAGCCTTAATATGTTGTCCTTGTCATGATAGGTATAGCCTGGGCATGACACAGCATATCACTTATTTTGACCAGGTCGTGCTTTTTGCTGGCAGGTATGTAATTAATTGACATGTTGACTCATTAATACAAAATTAGCATACAATGTTGCCATACTGTTTGTACTACTGAGCTAACCATCACTATTTCTAACTCATTAATTTGCAGCATATCTAGAGTTCATTAGCATAGCATCAGTATTTAATGGAGTATATCAGATGTTAAGAAATCATTAAAATGAGAAAGCACCAAAATATTATTTTTATCATAGTGACAAGAAAGTTATCATTTAGGGACAATTAACTAATAGATCTGTGTCACAGTTCTACACTTTTTGTGTCACAGTTCTACACTTTTTGTGTCACAGTTCTACACTTTTTGTGTCACAGTTCTACACTTTTTGTCACAGTTCTACACTTTTTGTCACAGTTCTACACTTTCTGTGTGACAGTTCTACACACTTTTTGTCTCACAGTTCTACACTTTCTGTGTGACAGTTCTACACACTTTTTGTCTCACAGTTCTACACTTTCTGTGTGACAGTTCTACACACTTTTTGTCTCACAGTTCTACACTTTCTGTGTGACAGTTCTACACACTTTTTGTCTCACAGTTCTACTCTTTCTGTGTGACAGTTCTACACATTTTGTCTCACAGTTCTACACTTTCTGTGTGACAGTTCTACACCTTCCATATCACAGTTCTACTCTTTCTGTGTGACAGTTCTACACACTTTTTGTCTCACAGTTCTACTCTTTCTGTGTGACAGTTCTACACACTTTTTGTCTCACAGTTCTACACTTTCTGTGTCACAGTTCTACACCTTCCATATCACAGTTCTACTCTTTCTGTGTGACAGTTCTACACACTTTTTGTCTCACAGTTCTACACTTTCTGTGTGACAGTTCTACACACTTTTTGTCTCACAGTTCTACTCTTTCTGTGTGACAGTTCTACACACTTTTTGTCTCACAGTTCTACTCTTTCTGTGTGACAGTTCTACACACTTTTTGTCTCACAGTTCTACTCTTTCTGTGTGCCAGTTCTACACACTTTTTGTCTCACAGTTCTACACTTTCTGTGTGACAGTTCTACACAAATTTTGTCTCACAGTTCTACTCTTTCTGTGTGACAGTTCTACACACTTTTTGTCTCACAGTTCTACACTTTCTGTGTGACAGTTCTACACCTTCCATATCACAGTTCTACTCTTTCTGTGTGACAGTTCTACACACTTTTTGTCTCACAGTTCTACACTTTCTGTGTGACAGTTCTACACACTTTTTGTCTCACAGTTCTACACTTTCTGTGTGACAGTTCTACACACTTTTTGTCTCACAGTTCTACTCTTTCTGTGTGACAGTTCTACACACTTTTTGTCTCACAGTTGTACTCTTTCTGTGTGACAGTTCTACATACTTTTTGTCTCACAGTTGTACTCTTTCTGTGTGACAGTTCTACACACTTTTTGTCTCAGTTCTACTCTTTCTGTGTGACAGTGCTACCCTCCAATACAACACTAAAACTAACAGCTTTCTCCATATTTAATAATAAGCATATTTTATTAGTGATTCATAATAACTCTCCTTATCAATTTTGGTGATTTTTGTTCATCTTCATTTGCCTTCTGTTTGGCCCTGACATAACAAGCTTTTTGGCCTTGGCAGGATTTGGCAGCCTTGGCCTGGTCTCAAGGGATGTGATCAAGACAACTCCCTCTGGGTGCATGAAAACACTAGAGGCGTGTACAACATGGATTGTGTATTAGACAGTAGGTGTAAATAACACTGAGCATAATCCAGCCCAGAAGTGTGCTACAGTGACAGCGTGGTAAACACTACACTGTACATGTCAACAAGTGGAGCCCGACTTCTTCCCTCTCACAAGCTTGGCTCCATCGTACTGAACCCCTCTCCTCCCATCATAAACATCCCGGCCAAAACTGGAGCCCAAATCTGACCTTCTTTGTTGCTTTCACTGCTTCCCAAAAAATATTAATTTGATTATTTTGACATAAGAATACGTGAAAATGCATTTGGTTATGCGTTGCTGTTTAATACAGGTTTAAATGGAAACACAATAAGGACACTGAAACTATTCCATGTTTGTTGAAATAAGGGGTTGGTAAGTATAACTTATGTCTATGAACATTTTGCAAGCCTGAGAAAAATCAGGAAAAATTATCCATATAATTTGTGGAGGATTTGAATCAAACTTGAAAATATATAAGATTCAATGCTAAACCTACAAGGTGATAAATACTTGGGACTTTGCACCTGAATATGAGAGGTATTTTAAGCTATGTAGAAAGGTGAGATATCGTCCGAGATATTTTACGAGTGTCTGGGCAGACAGACCACATACTGGTCAGGTGAGAGTGGCAGACAGAACTGACCTCAAGTGCTGTCGACACTGGGCACCAGAGGGCCCTCAAAACAATATCCCAAACTGTTGAGTCTGAGAGGTCAAAGGGCATGCCCCAAGGGTGTCAAAATACAATACCAAATATCTAAATTGAATGCGCAACGTCACTATGCGCGACTTTCAATGTTTATCTAGAGGATAAATTGACCTGATTAACCTGCACAACTAGACAAAATAACCCCCTTCTCAAGCTACATAACATGCTTTCCTTGTTGTAATGTTTTTTTCTGTATCAACATTTCTTAAATCAGATATCCTTTTATTTTTTTTAGAATCACAGGATGCCACATAATTTTAATTAAAGTTCGACAAATTCTATAAATCTTGAACCAGAGAAAGGAAAAGAGAATATATTCAGTGGATGAATTTTATCTGAGACTTTTTTTTAGAATTTGAATTTTTTCTTCTTTTTTTTTCTTTAGAATTTTACTTTTTTGGTATCTGAAGTTTTATTTTTTACGTTTATTATAAATCTATGAAGGATCAGATTTTGTCAAACATTTTGAAGTTTCACGGATGAGAAAATGAGCAAAAAAAGCCACATTGATATCTGACATGGGAGGCATGGATTCTGTGTCATTTGAATGAAGAATGGTAGCAGACAATGTGAAGTTATTTGACTTTGCATGCCATGATGCCTTGGGGCCTACAACTTGCAGCTGGCTGTTGTTTATGACCTGGTTGACCTTTCAGGATCAAAATTGCGGCCCTTGGGCTGTTTTCTACTTTTCTACGTCCATATTGGCAGAGCAAGAGGAGGATTAGAGAGAAAAAAAACTAATATCAACAGCGATAAGAAAAAAACTTTATCCTCATAGCTGAGAGGAAATAACTGACCTTTAAAAAATGTAAATTGTGAGCTAAAATTTGGTTCAATATGTTTTGAAGAAACACACTGCAAATTTGAAAAGAAAAATTTGAGATTGTTCGGAATGGTAACTCCAGTTTTTCCCCTCATAGTATATACACTTGGTAGTCATTTAGCAGTCATCTCATATATGAATCTCTCAAATTGACAACAGCATGTAGCCCAAGCTAAACATCTGTGACTCCAGTCTACAATACTCAGTGACCCCAGTCTACAATACTCAGTGACCCCAGTCTACAATACTCTGTGACCCCAGTCTACAATACTCAGAGACCCCAGTCTACAATACTCAGTGACCCCATTCTACAATACTCAGTGACCCCAGTCTACAATACTCAGTAACCCCAGTCTTCCATACTCAGTGACCCCAGTCTACAATACTCAGTGACGCCAGTCTACAATACTCAGTAACCTCAGTCTACAATACTCAGTGGCCCCAGTCTACAATACTCAGTGGCCCCAGTCTACAATACTCAGTGGCCCCAGTCTACAATACTCAGTGACCCCAGTCTACAATACTCAGTGACGCCAGTCTACAATACTCAGTAACCTCAGTCTACAATACTCAGTGGCCCCAGTCTACAATACTCAGTGGCCCCAGTCTACAATACTCAGTGACCCCAGTCTACAATACTCAGTGATGCCAGTCTACAATACTCAGTGACCCCAGTCTACAATACTCAGTGACCCCAGTCTACAATACTCAGTGACCCCAGTCTACAATACTCAGTAACCCCAGTCTTCCATACTCAGTGACCCCAGTCTACAGTACTCAGTGACCCCAGTCTACAGTACTCAGTGACCCCAGTCTACAATACTCAGTGACGCCAGTCTACAATACTCAGTGACGCCAGTCTACAATACTCAGTGACCCCAGTCTACAATACTCAGTGACCCCAGTCTACAGTACTCAGTGACCCCAGTCTACAATACTCAGTGGCCCCAGTCTACAATACTCAGTGACCCCAGTCTACAATACTCAGTGATGCCAGTCTACAATACTCAGTGACCCCAGTCTACAGTACTCAGTGACCCCAGTCTACAATACTCAGTGACCCCAGTCTACAATACTCAGTGACCCCAGTCTACAATACTCAGTGACCCCAGTCTACAATACTCAGTGACCCCAGTCTACAATACTCAGTGACCCCAGTCTACAATACTCAGTGATGCCAGTCTACAATACTCAGTGACCCCAGTCTACAGTACTCAGTGACCCCAGTCTACAATACTCAGTGACCCCAGTCTACAATACTCAGTGACCCCAGTCTACAATACTCAGTAACCCCAGTCTACAATACTCAGTGACCCCAGTCTACAATACTCAGTGGCCCCAGTCTACAATACTCAGTGACCCCAGTCTACAATACTCAGTGACCCCAGTCTACAATACTCAGTGACAGTCTTTAATATTGAGTGAACCAGATCTCCAATACTCAGTGATTCTTGGCTTCAATACTCAATGATTCGAGTCTACAATATATACTGAATATAAGTCTATTATTAGTTTGATAAGAGTTTAATTTCACATATTTGTTACCTGCAGGAAACAGAGTGTGTTGCATTTTGATGCCCCTTAACTTATTTCTCCTGTCATGACTCAAGTGTCTTGTTTCCTCCCCCACCCAAAAAAACACAAAAAACAACACCAACAAAGGAAACCTGATAAAATATACAACTTGTTATTGGCTTTGATACATCAACTGTTTTTTGTTTTTTTTTTGCTTAAAAGTAAAAAAATCTGACGCAGTCATTTCATCTTGCTGGTGACCGATTATTTTGAAATCCTACAGTAAACCCTGCGAAGATTAGATTCCCCCAAACGCAACAAATTTTAGTGTCAAGGAGTGTGTTTTACAAACACGAGAACTTGTTTTTGTGTTCATCTTCAGGTTAAAGAGGTCTCATCTCAGTCTGTCGTCGTGTTCGGCGTCTGCAAGCACTGCGCTGATTCACGAGTCTGCCTCTTGTTTATCACTGTTTGGCTGGGGCAACGAGTTTGATCTGATGAGACTTGATTATTGGGCGATGGCATGCAAAAAAAAGGCCGCTGGGAGACAGTGTCAAGTGCATGTTGCTAAATCTACACCAAAACATATGTGTAGGACAAACATTCTATTTATCTGATATACTTCTTTCCAAGATTTTCACTGATATGTTTATTGCTATCAGTTCTTAGAAATAAGACACAGTTTTCCTGCTGCATTAAAATACACAGCTGGAAATTTAAGAATGTTATAATGTTATATCTTAACACTAGGTGGCAACACAAACTGCAATGTGAAACAAAGGTATTATCTTTCAAATCAAAGTATGAAGTATTTCAGGATAAAATAAAAATATTCCTTTAAACTATAACTACAACCAATGCAATCACATGCTCAAGTGAGAAGATCAGTAGAGCAATGTAAATATGCTCAAGACTGGCCTCATGGCCAACTTGCTCGAAGTTTAAAGGCCATCATTAAATCTTGAAATAGTCAGCTTTGTGACTTCCATGATATGCTTTCCTTGTGAACGAGGCTGAACTCCGAAAATCAATCAAAACAACCCAATATGAAGATTTCATCTTTGTTCTCTGTAAAAAGTTATTATTTTTTTAGTTATCATTTTTTTATATTTTCCACATTTACAATTCAAATCTATGTGTGAAAAATGTTTGAATCCAGGAAATATGAGAATCCATATTTTATCATTCCGATTTCAAGAGGTACAGGTCCGTTTATGGTACTCATGTTCATTATAGGGCTTTGAGGTGAAAGGTCATTCAGGTAATTAAAGGGTTTTGCCAGGTGCTTTCATCAACAGGAAGCAGTGAACCACTAGATACAGGAAGCTGCATTGGAATAAAAATGTGGCAACAGTTGTGAGAATTGAGTAAAACACAAATCAGTGAGCTCCGTCACAGGAAATGTTTACTGAAATAAATTTACCTAATGGTCACAAGCCAGGCACAAATATAATGGTAGATATTTTCCAAACCCTGGAAATGAATCCTTAAAATCATTTTATTTTGGTCTTTGTTGCTCATTTGCTAATAAATATAATAAAGAGATTCATATTTTAACTGAATCAATACTTGATTCTCAACACTTAAAATAGTTTCGAAAAATTCTGGAATACTCACAGAAGTATTTCTGTCAAATATTTTGTGTGTTATATTTAATCAAATGATTTCAGTATATTATAGACAAATATCTGAACATTTTGTCTTGCAATAAAACAAGCCCATGTTGTTAACATTTCTGAGAACATTATCATAAACATTCCCCTGAAACAAGTGGATGGTAATGTTCAGAATGTGAATGGCTCAGAAATGTTAACACAGTGAACCTGTGCAGTAAAACTGAAAATAGCTGAACATTTTATCACCCAGCAGAGACGAAAAATACAAAAGATACCATTACGCTGTATCTAGTCATCAGAGCTCCGTGTCAACAAATTACCGTGTTCTGTTTACAAACACACTGGCATTGTCAGGAGCTCATGTGACTGGTATTTTCCTGTCACTTCAAAGGCATACCAACCTGAGCAGAGGGGCCGGGGAGCAGAGTGACAAGGTAACACATGCACCTAAACCTAGAGGTCAGCACCAAAATAACTCAAACATACATATTTGGCTATTTAACAAAATTCCATCATTTTTCATATTAAATGTATACCAGTTCATGTGTGTGTGGTGATCAATAATAAATGAGAGACATCCAATCCATTTTTTTGCAACCCCCATTCCACCCCCTCCAAAAAAAAAATCTTATTTTTCTATTAATTAACCTTTAATAGAAATAAAATAAATAACTTTCTCAGCAGATGTTGAAATGTTTGACCATTATGCACTGACTCCGTTCTATATAATCTATTAAACACACCAGTTAATAAATCTTCCATTTTTCCAGCTGACCGAGAAGCCATTATAAGGTCAGCAAAGTTTATTCCGGTACACCATCAACATTTTTGGTGATTTTTGCCTATATAAACTTTGCAACATTTATCACTGAGACAGGTAAATTCGCAGTTTCAATGGTAAACATGAAGTACAAAATAGAGGACACCTGTTGAATGCGGAGTAAAATAATTATGGACCTTTTGTGCCGTTTCTGCTGATTGTAGGTCCAGCCATGTGTGAGAAATAAATCTTTATTAACTGGTATTCTCAAGCCTTATTTAATCTATATAAATAAATTCTAAATGACCTCACTATATTGCCTTATATTTGGCACAAACAAATAACAAAATATTGAATGAAATACAAAACCTCATTTTCTTAATGTATGCATTATTGACATCTTGGGAGGGAATAACATATTAATGTGACCTGCTTTCATACATGTATTAATTATTTGTGAAAGAGGATTTCTATGCCATTCTGGAAACTATTATCCACAAAATGTAAGTGTACATACAAAGAAGTGCATTTCTTGGACAGTAAGTTTGAACTCAAGTTTACCTTAACAACCACAAAAGGTTAGTTCACCACGGTAACCACAAAACTAACAGGTCCCTTCCCAATAAAACCTCAAAAGGTCATTTCAGACCTTCCAAGATTTACCACAAACCACACATAGTTTCAAGATGTCCTTTTCACCTCAGAAGTCAATCTAAACCACAAACGACACCAATGTTGGGTTTACCACAGGCAAGATGTCTGTTTGTGTGGTCAGTATGACCATAAAGCCCTTGACCTCACCTACAGTTCAATGCTACTGCCACTGACCACTTGTACTGAATAAATACACTACAAATCACACTCTGAGATAAACGTCTTTTTTCGTCTTCTGTCCTGAAGAGTCTCACGATTTGGAATTAGCATTTATGTTTCTTGGAACAGAGAGTCTTTTAACATAAATAAATTGTTACTTTCCTATCTATCTTTTTAATATTCTCAGCACTTCCTTTATCCTGTGTTTATTTGAGTGAAAAGTCATTAGGTGACCTATTTATAACAAAAAGAGAGTAAAATGCACAATAACATTTAGTGTTCTGCCAATCTTTAAGCAAAGATAAAGCCTAATGGAGGACCAGAATGTCGTAAACGGAGAGTAAACTTTTAGAGGTCTGGGAAAAAAACTTTGAGCTGCTTTTATTAGTATCAAAGTTGACAATTGAGATCATCTGGAGACTTTCGACCATTAAAGAAGATATAAAATGCAGTTTAAAAGCGACCACGTAATGTTGACCAGCGTACTAGTCATGATATATGGCAAAATATAAACGGCAGCAAAAGTGTCAATAAACTGTGAGGGATGACATCTGGTTTGGTACGATAACAAACTTTGTCCTTTCCGTTGATTCTTCTATATATGACCAATTAGAAACACAGAGGAGAAATGAAAACAAGAAATAAAACCCTCCAGTGTCAGATCATGGTCTTTTAAAGGAAGTCAGGTTGAGTTTCACGACAGTTTTACTTCCTCCTCCCCTGGAGAGTTCCATTATATTGCTATAACTGACCAGCCAGCGTATCAAGACCATAAACATGAGAAAAGTGAAGCAAAATAAACTATTGCTGAATTCTGGGTTAATGACGGAATAATTGGCATGTGTTCCTGTGGCAGTTCCATCACTGACTGACCACGCTGCAAAGTACCAGCTAGAACCACCGTCTCAACCAATAATACACGTTCCGCTCCCACTAACTTTTGTCAGGTCCACACGACCTTTCTTGCCACAATCACCTCTATCCACACCATCCTTGCATGCTCTCAAATATTCATTTTCCTGCTAATTATCACAGACTTTCTAATAAGTAATCCCGCCTATGATCTTTTACCTGCGAAGGTTGTTCAAGTGCACACATTGGCTGTTGACAAGGTCCATTTATATTGCCAATTTGGGTAAATGTATAACATGCAATAAGATAAATATATTTAACTTGTTCTTTTATAAAGCAGAAACAAAGCAGAAACAAAGCAGTAAATGTGAAGGACAAAGGCCTGTTGTTAAATTGGACAAAAACTGCATCTTTTACTTATAAAATATATCATAAGATAAATTTAGCTAAATAACAAGAAAGGCTTCTTTGAAAAAAAGAATCTATACTCTGCTGTTAATAAAATATGTCCTTTACACATTCACATTGTCAATTTTTCATAAAATGTATCCAAATTATTCTTCACATATAAATTCAAAAAGTTATGTTTCTCATGTGTATCACAACCACTCATAAATTATTTATACTGAAATATCAGGATGCCATAGTATAAATCTACAATATTTCCCATGAGGTTTGTCATCTAAGATTTCATGAAAACTGTATCCCTTTTCCATTTCGGATTAGAGCACTGCCTGTTGTAACAAGATAGGGTATTCAGAAAAAATGGGAAACAGATATTCTAGTACCACGCACAGCCCAATATAAGCACAAAGTTCGCATCAAATGACAGAACAGCATCAGATAAAATACATCCGCTTAAACAGCACACCTGACTAAGCAAAAAATGTCTGGCAGTTAATTCCTAAATGACAAAGCCGTGTTCGCTGTCCTCCTTAATCCCACCCACCAGAGGTCACTGTCCGCATCAACAGGTCACTGACCGCCATTTTGTTTCCTTCACTCCCTTCCTGTCAACTCTGCCGTGCTTTCCTATCTCCCTGCAAATTCACTGTCAAATATATATAATGGAAATCGTGATGAGCCGCTATCCAAGATGTTTTTTTTTGTTTGTTTAAAGCAATGCACTAATATGTTTTCATATTCATTCAAGGTCACCCCAAAACAAATGTTGATTTGAAAAAATCAAGCTCTTGGAAGATTTATAAATTAAAATATGAAATCAAAAGAAAATGAAAAGAAAATTTATGCAATAATTTCAAAAGTTGATAAAATCTCCAAAATGCTGAGTCACACATTACAATTTGCTTTTCATCCTATTTAATCTAAAAGCAAAAGCGCCACCAAGTGGCAGAATAAGATGGTTGCCAAACTTATGACATGGGTCGAAAATACAGGAACAATCCAAAGAATCGCAACCTGTTGAGTTGAAACCTCAATCATACATCCCTGGAAGCAAAACAAACAAGAGTAAAAAAAATATAAATAATTAAAAGCATGATAAACGATGAACAAGTTTTTCTTGAAAACAATGCACGCATGAAAATTGAATATGTAATATAGTATTTTTTTAGTGATGTGAGTATCAGTTCATTACGGCTAAAAATGCAATGTTAGAAAACATTTCGTCATTCTCCATTGAAGGATTTAGGATGCCACTATTTTGACAACTATTTATTTGCATGATTAGTCTGAAGCAATGACTATTTATTTGCATGATTAGTGTGAAGCAATGACTATTTATTTGCATGATTAGTCTGAAGCAATGACTATTTATTTGCATGATTAGTCTGAAGCAATGACTATTTATTTGCATGATTAGTCTGAAGCAATGATATTTTTTTAAAGTTAAGTGGTGGTACATTTGGCTAAATGACTAATCATTGGACTGGCCCCCAAAATAAATGGATCTTTTTGCTCCCCTATTGTTACTCAATTTTTTCCTCAAACCAATCCCACAAAAAACTTTCACACTGCAGCCATGATTTAAAAAACTCATTTGATTTGTCTCGTATTATGGTAGAATGATTGTGTATGTTCTGTAAAGCCTTTTGCAACATGAAAAAAATATAAAAAAAGCAGCAACCCATTCAATACACACTTTATCATACCTCTTTGTGTTATAAAATTGTTTGTTTTCATTAATTCTTGCCTAAAGTAACATACTCCATCCATAATTTATTACTGGTTTAATCTCATGTCAAAAGTATACCCTCCAAATTTCCCATTCCATAGAGACAGAGACAATAACCCATGCTCTGAGTTTTACAAACTGAAACAAAAATACTGGGAAAATATATCAGCATGTCAACATCATATCTATCTATTGCAATAGATGAGACACATTATTTACCTTCGAGAAGACATTTATAACTAGTTTTGGGACGTCATAGCTCAGTGAAACCAAAGAAGTAATATCGAGAAAAGATTATGAAAATAATCCCAAGTATTTCAGTTTTTGTCTGTAATGAAAAAAAGCTGTAATCTCTTGGTGACTCAGTCCCATCCAGGATTTGAACCACAGATAGATAATTAAATATGACCAATGCTTCTATGTGAATAAATCATTTCCCTTCTGACTAAACCTAGCATTTTTTTTAATCGTTCCCAGTTTGGCCAATGTCTCTAAGGAAGAATTTCCCGTTTTATTATGAGAGAAAGATTTTTAATTCAAACCAGAACATCCTGGTGTTGGAATTTCCCAGCAGATATACAGACCGGCAGGCTGTCCTGACTCCGGGGATTTCCACTCTAAAAGCTCAGCTCTCGGAATAATGACAAGGATTCTAGCAGTTACTCAAGCCATCAAAAACCAATAATATAAAACTACACTGGGCTCTTACCTAATCCGTCTCAGCAATTTAACTGCATGACTCATCACGTGATGTTGTTTATGCCCAAAGTTTATGTCCAATAATGGTTGTATTGTCTCATGGAAAGTACAAATCTCGCTTTAATAAAATTGCAAGTATGATGATGAAAGGCCCACGAAACATGTCATCAGCTGTGCAATTCTCATATTAATTTTTTTTTTGTCAACTTAAAATATTTGCTTCTAAACAACATATGATGGCATGATCAGTGAGGTGTTGGTTAATCATTATTTTTCATTAATACAATAACTTTCATTTACCATTTTCAGAAGTTAAGTATCTGAGATACTCTGCATGGCGAGGTAGAGTCATATGTGGTAGAAATCCTGGATCTGCTATGGAGAGTAATCTGAGAAAGAACTTCAATTCTTTTTTTTTACAATTTATTAAAAGAAAAAAAAAACATTTCTAGAGAAATATAAATGACGAGTACGTGATTTAAACAAAAACATATTTTGTAGGTCAATTACTTGTTAAGAAATGAAGAAATTTACAAATAAGCAAAATTTTGTATCCACAATTTAAATAATGGATATTCTCATGACCCTCAACCATTTCGTGGAATTACTGTAGGATGATTCCATCCCCCGAGAATTGATGTTACCGACGTCCGTGAGAAATATTTTGCCGATAACATTTTTACGATAATTACTATGTAATCTGGATTAATATAGGATTAAAGGCAGAGATTTCCCCTTTGGTTTATCGTGGTGATGTTCATGATCACGACCCATTTCATCAGACAAAATACCATCAGCCGCCCGGTGGATCCGGACAACGGGATGAGAATTGGCCTAACACAGGAGTTACAATTGCGGAATTGTGTGTAAATCAGCAATAAATACGCTACTCTCAGCTTAGCCACATATTGTTTTTTGTATGCCGACATGGCCTTTTGATTTGCTTTGTTCCGTGGGGACACATCAGCGATTGCATTACCGCGGCCTGGAGGGTAATAAGGTTCAGGGGAAAAATTGGCAGGCATAGGCGCAGAATTTCACCGATCTTGTTCAGTAAATGCTCCGGCCGTGAGAGCAAAAACATGGAAGCCGCCGGTGTAAGAGTGAATAATTAAATTTTATTTCCCAGGTTAATGATCTGTCCCTGCATATCAGACAGAGATAGTTTCTGAAGTACGGCCAGAGAAAGACTCTCAGGCAATGAGCTACGTGATTTAAAACACGATATATGACATCCATTCTCATCCTGTTTCTGACGGCTTGCCAGAGAAAACTTTATGGACAATCCAAGGCAAATAAATGTGAGATTTCCAGTGATTACCAAACAAACTTCTTGCCAAAAAAAGAAATGTTGGAATGATCTTACCTTTTTGGGCTAAAATATCATAATTATCTACATGTTGTCTTTGCAAAATATACCAAAATAATAAAAAAGTACCAGATGTGAAAAAAGCTTGAAAAAGTACAGTCAGCAGGCTCTTGTGTAATCTCAATGTATACAGGGAATGTAAACAAAGAGAAGTCAGTGTAGAGAGAATTTTAGAATAATATTTTGAGTCTACATGATTCAAAGCAAGGGTAGCAAGGAATCAGCACTGGTTATACATCCAAGTACTATAATAAAATATCATATCTAATTATCTATTAAAACAAAGCTAATTATCATCAATAATGATGTGGTGCACATGACCGCAGTCAGGGATAAGTCTGACTAAAGACAGGTAGGCCACAGAGTAAACATCTGCAGACACTTCTCTGGTGGGATGTTTTTCGGGAATCTTGTTTTCGTCAGTAACACATGATGCATGCTTGTTTACCAGTAGCAAGGACACGAGGGACAGTGAGAGGGCCATATGGCACATCATGCCACACTGACCAACTGGACACTGTGCTGGACACTGTGCTGGACACTACTGGACACCGGGGACCAGAATCAGCAAGGACCGTCTGTACTTTATGGGTCATCAGGGCCATGATGCATATGACATAAAGTTTGCACCACAAGCCGCTGACCAACACTCTTTCACCCCGGTTTCCATTTTAACCCCATTTTTTTATCATTCAGAACTGATTTAATGAATATTGACCTCAAATGTTCTCCCGAGGCCCCAGATGCCGGTCAGTAGTTAACCTAATTACTATTTTATTAGACCATAATTTTTGCACAAACAAGTCTACTTTATCAATGCTAAACCAGTTCAACTTGATTGGTAGAACTTCATTTCAAAAATTAGAAATCTGATACTTTTCTTGATAAATCAGTAAAATAAATATATTTATATTGTATGTGACCTTGGTAATTAATAAGGTCATTATAAAACTTGTGAAAATCACAGAAAATAAAAAGGATACCAAAATATTACATGCAATGCAAATGATCCGTGGGAAATTATCATCTGTATTTAATTTGAAAATCAATTTTTGTACACTTCATACTGAACCCTGAAAGTTGACACCCATGAGTTTGAAAGGAGTAAAGTTACCTATTATACAGGTTCTCATATTTAAAGAGCGACCAAAAACTGCTTTATGTGATTCTAAGGAACCTGCATTAAAAAATCTATGATAATCATCAAAATTGTATCAAATCTTGTCTCAAAGTTATGAAAATACAACAACAAAAAATGATTTCATGATAAAGCCTGAATCTGAAATATGAATTTGTTTGTGCAAAACAATGGAGGTTTGAATTACTGGTTTTAAATGTGTTCATTTTATGCCCTGATTATATGGTGCTATTATATAAAAAGATTTCACAAGTTAACTAGCTATAAAAGACAAGAGTTCAAGGGATTGATGTGTAAGCAAGCAAAATAATACAATGGATAAACAGGGCTAAACAAAGTATTACAGAGAAAATATTTATTTTAAACAAACAACAAAGACAGGAAGTGAGTGAAAAAAAGTCCATATCATCCTCAAAATTTAAATCTCACACCTGCCCTTATTAATAACTTACACTGAAGCAACAGAAAAAAGCCTTGTTATTTATCGTTGCACGTATAAAAGAGTGCTATTTTTCGGGGAGTGAAGAGTGGCGGTGAACTTGTAAGGGGCCGTGTCACTGAGGATCAGTGGGGAGCTGCCCATATATCATTCCCTTGGTGGTCACTCGCGATGCCCATGCATATATTTAGCACCACGAGGCCAACAAGTGCACAACCTGTCCAACATTTTTTTTCTGAAAAACACATTTAAGTCAACTTTTTTCATTAAAATTTCAAGAAAAGTTGTTCCTTATTTCTCATTCCATAAAGTTTCTTCATTTTTGTGTTCATTGTTCTGTCAACTTTTTGGAGAAAATTCAAATTGTTTACTTCTATTTTTCTCCACCGTGATGCTGACCTGACAATGACAGGAAGATGGATGAGAGGCCACTGAGTACAAACTTGTAGGAGGAGCTGAAAATATCTTCTTGCCTTGTAAATAATACAGGCACAGCCATCAAGATATCACCCTGTTTTTTCCTTTTCTTTTTTCTTTTTTGTATTCTTCCTTTTTTGTTGTGAATCACGAGTTGTGAATTGGCAAACAAAATAAAAAATCACCACCACTATTACCAGACAATCACAATACACTTAACATAATATTGTTTTACTCTCCCAAACATGTCCAAGTTCATGGCTGTATTACACACAAAGCTGTTTACACATCAATTATGATGAATGAAACATATAAATGTTGTACCCAAACAAAATAAACATTTATTGTGACTTTATTATTCCTTTTTATTACTAAACTGGATAAATATGGTGGAGTTTATATTGTGATATATCTGTCTGTCATCAGTCATTGGGGAGACAGTTTTAGCATAATATTGCAGATTTAACAAAAGTTGGCACAGGTTTTTAACACAGGCTTTTAATACTCTAACTATGTCGGTCTTTATTATCCTCAGATTGTTTTTCCAAGAAATATGGAAAACGTATTTGGAATAAATTCAGATCTGCCCCATCTTTTTGCTTATCACCAGACAGATGGGACCAATTATATTTCAATGTATGATTCATTTGTCTACTTACTGAAGAAAATTAAATTTGAGGAAATAAATAGGTCTAAGGGACCATAACTTCAATCAAAATCGCTAGAAAAACCTGTGAATCATCAAAAGTGTGTCTTTTTACCAAATCATAAAAAGTCCACCATTTTTTTCAGTTATCTGGTGTGGTGAAAAAAAAGCATTTTTTTAAATCTTGATTTTTTACCAGAAGGGCTCACATGTTCCATTCTCCCCCTGGATGTACCAGACAGGCCCTCATGTTACATTCTCCCCCTGGATATACCAGACAGGCCCTCATGTTCCATTCTCCCCCTGGATGTACCAGAGGGGCTCTCATGTTCCATTCTCCCCCTGGATATACCAGACAGGCCCTCATGTTCCATTCTCCCCCTGGATATACCAGACAGGCCCTCATGTTCCATTCTCCCCCTGGATGTACCAGACAGGCCCTCATGTTCCATTCTCCCCCTGGATGTACCAGACAGGCCCTCATGTTCCATTCTCCCCCAGGATGTACCAGACAGGCCTCCATGTTCTATTCTCCCCTGGATATACCAGACAGGCCCTCATGTTCCATTTCCCCCCTGGATATACCAGACAGGCCCTCATGTTTCATTCTCCCCCTGGATATACCAGAGGGACCCTTGTTCCATTCTCCCCCTGGATATACCAGAGGGACCCTTGTTCCATTCTCCCCCTGGACATACCAGACAGGCCCTCATGTTCCATTCTCCCCCTGGATATACCAGACAGGCCCTCATGTTCCATTCTCCCCCTGGATATACCAGACAGGCCCTCATGTTCCATTCTCCCCCTGGATGTACCAGACAGGCCCTCATGTTCCATTCTCCCCCTGGATATACCAGACAGGCTCTCATGTTCCATTCTCCCCCTGGATATACCAGACAGGCCCTCATGTTCCATTCTCCCCCTGGATATACCAGACAGGCCCTCATGTTCCATTCTCCCCCTGGATATACCAGACAGGCCCTCATGTTCCATTCTCCCCCTGGATGTACCAGACAGGCCCTCATGTTCCATTCTCCCCCTGGATATACCAGACAGGCTCTCATGTTCCATTCTCCCCCTGGATGTGCCAGACAGGCCCTCATGTTCCATTCTCCCCCTGGATATACCAGAGGGACCCTTGTTCCATTCTCCCCCTGGATGTACCAGACAGGCCCTCATGTTCCATTCTCCCCCTGGATATACCAGACAGGCCCTCATGTTCCATTCTCCCCCTGGATATACCAGACAGGCCCTCATGTTCCATTCTCCCCCTGGATGTACCAGAGGGGCTCTCATGTTCCATTCTCCCCCTGGATATACCAGACAGGCCCTCATGTTCCATTCTCCCCCTGGATATACCAGAGGGACCCTTGTTCCATTCTCCCCCTGGACATACCAGACAGGCCCTCATGTTCCATTCTCCCCCTGGATGTACCAGAGGGGCTCTCATGTTCCATTCTCCCCCTGGATGTACCAGACAGGCCCTCATGTTCCATTCTCCCCCTGGATGTACCAGACAGGCCCTCATGTTCCATTCTCCCCCTGGATGTACCAGACAGGCCCTCATGTTCCATTCTCCCCCTGGATATACCAGACAGGCCCTCATGTTCCATTCTCCCCCTGGATATACCAGACAGGCCCTCATGTTCCATTCTCCCCCTGGATGTACCAGACAGGCCCTCATGTTCCATTCTCCCCCTGGATGTGCCAGAGGGGCTCTCATGTTTCATTCTCCCCCTGGATATACCAGACAGGCCCTCATGTTTCATATTGTGACTATAAAGTTGTGGCTATAGTTATTGCAATATTTTGGATTATTGCATGAGTGTCGCACATAGGTTAGGCTGTTGTGACATGTATACGAGACACGCTGAACAGCCAAAGCTGTAATTACAAAGTTATGGGTCTCATTGGACTTGTAAAAATGTTATTTATGCAGCACGGCCGTGAAACATTAAATTTGCACCTTGACATGTGTTTTGTCAATAAGAAAGTAGTCCCAAAATTTTCAGTTAGAGCTCAGTCGATAATGAATTATTGAACAGTGGTCAATAATATGATATCTACTTGACATTTATTCATATTGGAACTTGATTAATTTGCTTGTGGTGGAAATCCATTATACATAAATACATATGGACATCGCATAAATATAATAGAACTATATACTCTATTATTCTGAGATCCATTTTCTGTCAAGTACACTCTATATAAATCTTTATTGATACATTTGCAATGGTTTTTCCAGATCTAATATTGAACTTAGTGTTTAAATGATATATTTCTACTGGGTTTTCCCAATTCAATTCTTAACACTCGACTAGAACGATTTTCAATGATTTTTTTTGTAAGGACACACTCTCCTGACATGGAGGTAATAATACCACAGATATATGATTGTGCTTGGCATGTTATTGGTCTATAAATTGGCCAGTAAGTCCTATTAAGGCTGACATTAGATCAATAAATTTTGCCATAATTTAATTAAAATTAACTAACTGTCTTCCACTTCAGTAAATATCTAAATTTCCCAACAACGAAACTTTCTGTTTTTGTAAGGTAACATCTATCAGAAAGTCAAAACAAAGAACAAAAAATATATCCTAGCTACTCTTGAATCTCATTTAAAAAGATTTGAGGGATGATTTATTTTACAGGAATTCAGGCATTGACAATAAAAGCGAGAGCTTATCTCTTCTTTCACTGGGCCGATAATTATCCAGATTTTAACCCAATTACTGTGTCCGAAGCACGAAAAGCAAACATAATCCGACATGAAAAATCTAATTTGTGATTTTAGGACAGAATAATGACTGGCACAAATGTGAAGTTTACGACCCATTCTTCTTCGAAGCCAGGTGATGATTGACATTAACCCAATTTAAGCATCTGACCCCAACCAAATCATGAATATAGAACTAATATAAGGAATATTTCCTTCACTTATGGTCGCAAGTGTCACAAGTAGCATTTTTCTTGTCCTTAACTGATACTTTAATTTTTAAATGAAAATCTCAAGAATCTCAATGAAAATCTCAAGAATTGTACATGCAAATTTGCCCTTTCAAGGCAATTCCTCGCATTTACATGGGTCATAAGGTACCATAATAAGCCCAATTAACAACTTAAAAAAATCATTATACTCCATAGGCACGAAAATTAAAAGCATATTTTATCTTTATAATTAAACATTTTTTAAACAAGGCTCCTAATTTCAAGATCATGAACTAATCAAATTTCGCAGTATGTTTCATTAGTTCACAGTATGCAGTAAATTAACTGACCATTTATTTCAGATTATGCATGTTCTTTATAAGAGGCTGTTTATTTCAGATTATGCAGTATTTTGGTAATTGACTACGTTTATTTCTTACAGAGTGTTATTTCAGAATACTGAGCCCACTGCAACTGACGCTAACAGTGAAGAGCAGACATTCTGCTGAGGCAAACACTGAGCACATTACATCATCAAACTGGACGAAGAGCAGACATTCTGCTGAGGCAAACTCTGAGCACATTACATCATCAAACTGGACGCAGGGATAATAACCTGGCGATAGTAACACGTTTGCCATTAATGTCCTGATTGTGTTTATGAGGGGACCTGAAACAATGGCTAATAACATTATAAACTAGGACGACAATCAACTGTGGGCCTTTAATTATTACCTCAAATATGTCTTCATAAAACATGCAACAGACCCATGAATTCCTGATTCCATTGCGAGTCTCGTGATATAGAAATAATCTGACACATCAAATTAGCACCCTTTTTCTCTTTTCTTTTTTATAATGGCAATAACATCTACATTGTTTCTATAGACATGCATTATTGTTAATTTCAAACCATTTTTATTTCTTTTTTTTTTCTTTTTTTTTGTGCGTGTATGCTAATTCGGTCAATTTTTTTTTGTATCACAGACATAAAAATCATCACACTTTCCACGAATAACAACTTTGCATTTTTTTATGCAATCAAATGACAATAAGCTGGGAGATATTCTTGCTGAGCTGCACTTCAAAGCATACTTCTAGAGAGGTGGCCTCTCACACAGACGCTTGCCTAGTGCATTTTCTATTGAGGCAATATTTTTTATGACCATTGCTTTCCTTGTGTTTTTTCATGCTTTCTCATGCGAGAAATTGACCCAAGGCAAGGTGTGCGTCCGAACAAAACAATTCAACTGACCTCCACAGGAAAAAACAACTTTTCTACAGGAAATTATTATAAACTTTTACAATAGAAATACGAGGCTATATCAGCTGCCGTTTATAGTGCACCAGATACAGGAAATTACCTCCGCTGATATTTATATCAAATCTAATCACAATAAAAGCTTGCCATTGTTCTTACACTTTCATTTTTAATGTGATTTTATAGATCTGCAAATTTGAAAGAAATCCATTAGATCTTTCCTGTTAAAATGTGTAACAATGGTAAGCCAACAATATCTCAAAATTGCCATGATCAAATGCCATGTTCTTAAGCAAGAAGGGCTTGATTTCTATTCTGAGAAATTTTCTAAGAAAGTTTTATCAATTCTAAAAAGTGTAGTAGAAGTCTAAAAAAATGTTTTCACAAAAGAAATATTGATATTTCTCAAGATTGTTTTATTCAAATGTCACAATTTTTTGTTTGACCCCAACCCTTTCCTTGTATGCACTTATGTGTATGTTCAAATATTTGTTTCGTGCAAAGGGCTTGTGCTTTTAGGATTTGCATAGAGAAAAAAAACATATATGGTGGAGAAATGCAACGGAAACTGATCTTGAGAATGGTTCATGTCAACAGAAAATATATACACACATATCACCACAAATATTCATGGCAAATGTGACTGTGCAAGCCTACCAACTGTTTACTTTGATAACCTGTACCACCTACTGACAACCTGCACCACCTACTGACAACCTGCACCTACTGACAACCTGCACCACCTACTGATAACCTGCACCTACTGATAACCTGCACCTACTGATAACCTGCACCACCTACTGATAACCTGCACCTACTGATAACCTGCACCTACTGACAACCTGCACCACCTACTGATAACCTGTACCACCTACTGATAACCTGTACCACCTACTGACAACCTGTACCACCTACTGACAACCTGTACCACCTACTGACAACCTGCACCTACTGACAACCTGCACCTACTGACAACCTGTACCACCTACTGACAACCTGTACCACCTACTGACAACCTGTACCACCTACTGACAACCTGTACCACCTACTGATAACCTGTACCACCTACTGACAACCTGTACCACCTACTGACAACCTGTACCACCTACTGATAACCTGTACCACCTACTGACAACCTGTACCACCTACTGACAACCTGTACCACCTACTGACAACCTGTACCACCTACTGACAACCTGTACCACCTACTGACAACCTGCACCACCTACTGACAACCTGCACCACCTACTGACAACCTGTACCACCTACTGACAACCTGTACCACCTACTGACAACCTGCACCAATTACTGATAACCTGCACCTCCTACTGACAACCTGCACCACCTACTGACAACCTGCACCACCTACTGACAACCTGCACCACCTACTGACAACCTGCACCAATTACTGACAACCTGCACCACCTACTGACAACCTGCACCACCTACTGACAACCTGCACCAATTACTGACAACCTGCACCAATTACTGATAACCTGCACCTCCTACTGACAACCTGCACCACCTACTGACAACCTGCACCACCTACTGACAACCTGCACCACCTACTGACAACCTGCACCAATTACTGATAACCTGCACCACCTACTGACAACCTGCACCAATTACTGATAACCTGCACCTCCTACTGACAACCTGCACCACCTACTGACAACCTGCACCAATTACTGATAACCTGCACCTCCTACTGATAACCTGCACCTCCTACTGACAACCTGCACCACCTACTGATAACCTGCACCACCTACTGACAACCTGCACCACCTACTGACAACCTGCACCTACTGACAACCTGCACCACCTACTGACAACCTGCACCACCTACTGATAACCTGCACCAATTACTGATAACCTGCACCTCCTACTGACAACCTGCACCACCTACTGACAACCTGCACCAATTACTGATAACCTGCACCTCCTACTGACAACCTGCACCTCCTACTGACAACCTGCACCACCTACTGACAACCTGCACCACCTACTGATAACCTGCACCAATTACTGATAACCTGCACCACCTACTGACAACCTGCACCAATTACTGACAACCTGCACCAATTACTGATAACCTGCACCAATTACTGACAACCTGCACCAATTACTGACAACCTGCACCACCTACTGACAACCTGCACCACCTACTGATAACCTGCACCAATTACTGATAACCTGCACCACCTACTGACAACCTGCACCAATTACTGATAACCTGCACCAATTACTGATAACCTGCACCACCTACTGACAACCTGCACCAATTACTGATAACCTGCACCACCTACTGACAACCTGCACCACCTACTGACAACCTGCACCAATTACTGATAACCTGCACCTCCTACTGACAACCTGCACCACCTACTGACAACCTGTACCACCTACTGACAACCTGTACCACCTACTGATAACCTGTACCACCTACTGACAACCTGTACCACCTACTGATAACCTGCACCACCTACTGACAACCTGCACCAATTACTGATAACCTGCACCTCCTACTGACAACCTGCACCAATTACTGACAACCTGCACCTCCTACTGACAACCTGCACCTCCTACTGACAACCTGCACCACCTACTGACAACCTGCACCACCTACTGACAACCTGCACCACCTACTGACAACCTGCACCAATTACTGATAACCTGCACCTCCTACTGACAACCTGCACCACCTACTGACAACCTGCACCACCTACTGATAACCTGCACCACCTACTGACAACCTGCACCACCTACTGACAACCTGCACCAATTACTGATAACCTGCACCACCTACTGACAACCTGCACCACCTACTGACAACCTGCACCAATTACTGATAACCTGCACCTCCTACTGACAACCTGCACCACCTACTGACAACCTGCACCACCTACTGATAACCTGCACCACCTACTGATAACCTGCACCTCCTACTGACAACCTGCACCACCTACTGACAACCTGCACCAATTACTGATAACCTGCACCAATTACTGACAACCTGCACCAATTACTGATAACCTGCACCAATTACTGACAACCTGCACCAATTACTGACAACCTGCACCAATTACTGATAACCTGCACCAATTACTGACAACCTGCACCAATTACTGATAACCTGCACCTCCTACTGACAACCTGCACCACCTACTGACAACCTGCACCAATTACTGATAACCTGCACCAATTACTGACAACCTGCACCAATTACTGATAACCTGCACCAATTACTGACAACCTGCACCAATTACTGATAACCTGCACCAATTACTGATAACCTGCACCAATTACTGACAACCTGCACCAATTACTGATAACCTGCACCTCCTACTGACAACCTGCACCACCTACTGACAACCTGCACCAATTACTGATAACCTGCACCAATTACTGACAACCTGCACCAATTACTGATAACCTGCACCAATTACTGACAACCTGCACCAATTACTGATAACCTGCACCAATTACTGATAACCTGCACCAATTACTGACAACCTGCACCAATTACTGATAACCTGCACCAATTACTGATAACCTGCACCAATTACTGACAACCTGCACCAATTACTGATAACCTGCACCTCCTACTGACAACCTGCACCACCTACTGACAACCTGCACCAATTACTGACAACCTGCACCAATTACTGACAACCTGCACCTCCTACTGACAACCTGCACCACCTACTGACAACCTGCACCACCTACTGATAACCTGCATCACCTACTGACAACCTGCACCACCTACTGATGACCTACACCACCTATTGATGACCTACACCACCTACTGACAACCTACACCACCTACTGACAACCTGTACCTACTGATAACCTGCACCACCTACTGACAACCTGCACCAATTACTGATAACCTGCACCTCCTACTGACAACCTACACCTCCTACTGATAACCTGCACCATCTACTGATAACCTGCACCATCTACTGATAATCTGACCACCTACTGATAACCTGCACTACCTACCGATAACCTGCACCACCTACTGAAGACCTACACCACCTACTGATGACCTGCACCACCTACTGATATCCTGCACCACCTACTGATATCCTGCACCTCCTACTGATAACCTGCACCACCTACTGATAACTTGCACCACCTACTGATAATCTCACCTACTTTGATCTATCTGTTAACCTATCACCTTATTTGTCTACTCCCTTTTTTATGTTCTTATTATTTTATGTCTGTCAATCATCCAATGGAAGTCTTGTCATCACTTTACATATGACCCTGTATATGTAACCTAATGGAAGTGTATTAATCACCTAATTAATGGCTCATCTATCACCTAATGAAAGCCTTGGTATCACTTTGTGCATGACCCTATTGTCACCTAATTGCCCCTATCTGTCACCTTAAGGAAGCCTATGTGCCACCCTATGTGTGGCCCTATTGTCACCTAATGGCCCTACTGTCACCTAATGAAAGCCTTGGTATCACCCTATGTGTGGCCCTTTTGTCACCTAATGGAAGCCTTGGTATCACCCTCTGTGTGGCCCTATTGTCACCTAATGGCCCTATTGTCACCGAATGGCCCTATTGCCACCTAATGGCCCTATTGTCACCTAATGAAAGCCTTGGTATCACCCTATGTGTGGCCCTATTGCCACCTAATGGCCCTATTGTCACCTAATGGAAGCCTTGGTATCACCCTATGTGTGGCCCTATTGTCACCTAATGGCCCTATTGTCACCTAATGGCCCTATTGTCACCTAATGGCCCTATTGTCACCTAATGGAAGCCTATGTGCCACCCTATGTGTGGCCCTATTGTCACCTAATGGCCCTATTGTCACCTAACGGAAGCCTTGGTATCACCCTATGTGTGGCCCTATTGTCACCTAATGGCCCTATTGTCACCTAATGAAAGCCTTGGTATCACCCTATGTGTGGCCCTATTGTCACCTAATGGCCCTATTGTCACCTAATGAAAGCCTTGGTATCACCCTATGTGTGGCCCTATTGTCACCTAATGGCCCTATTGTCACCTAATGAAAGCCTTGGTATCACCCTATGTGTGGCCCTATTGTCACCTAATGGCCCTATTGTCACCTAATGAAAGCCTTGGTATCACCCTATGTGTGGCCCTATTGTCACCTAATGGCCCTATCTGTCACCTAATGAAAGCCTTGGTATCACCCTATGTGTGGCCCTATTGTCACCTAATGGCCCTATTGTCACCTAATGAAAGCCTTGGTATCACCCTATGTGTGGCCCTATTGTCACCTAATGGCCCTATTGTCACCTAATGAAAGCCTTGGTATCACCCTATGTGTGGCCCTATTGTCACCTAATGGCCCTATTGTCACCTAATGAAAGCCTTGGTATCACCCTATGTGTGGCCCTATTGTCACCTAATGGCCCTATTGTCACCTAATGAAAGCCTTGGTATCACCCTATGTGTGGCCCTATTGTCACCTAATGGCCCTATTGTCACCTAAGGAAAGCCTTGGTATCACCCTATAACATCACATCAGCTAAAATCTATTTTTTTGTTGTTGAAAATTTTCATAAAAATAATAGATACAAACAGAATAAATAATATTACAATTTTGCATACTTTTCATACTTTGAAAGTGCTATTACTCAATGTAAGTCTCTATCTTTGCTCAACTCAAAATCTCGAAAATGTCTATCACAAATTATGGTATTAAAGTGACCTATTCTATCTAATTTTACTTAATCAACACTGATCTTGATTTACGGACAGAGCTTACTTCACCAGGCTGAAGGAGATCATCTCGTGAATCAAACTATCTTTTGTTGATTATGTATCACTGGAACATTTTCAACAGGTCTAAAAGACGATAATCTGGTATTATGATGGATTGTGTCTGGTCAAATATGTTTAAAACATAACATATTTTTCCCATGTGAGACTTTGGAGGTAAAAGATTGGCATAAAGAACAGGCTTGGGGGATTAAACAGTTGAAAAGGGTAGAGATGAGAGTGCATTTACAGGCATTGTGCTGGTGGCAAAATAATTTGCGATAGTGGTGGCAAAGCTGTGAACATGGTGAAAGCAATAAAATCAAGATGACTGAAAGTTGGTTGAAAATTACCCGAAAATCTGATGAGAATGTAATTTAAATCTTAAATAGGTTATCTTAAATACAAGCATGTTATCAAAACAAATTCAACACCTTCCTTTGACTTATCATGAGATACAATACTTTATTCTCCATAAAAATCATCTAAATAATATCAGTTACACTTAATGAGATATGTATGGTAACAACAGATAATTGAATCAACATCAACATTTTGCATATGAGAAAAAATCTTGGTGAAAAGTTTCAAAGAAGCATATGATATATAAAATACCTTTTTAGATTTGTCTCTTTCAATTCTATCTGTAGAATACAAATTTGCATTCCAGCAAATAAAAAAATACAAGTGTGCAAAGTATTGCAGACTTCTTGGAGGTTGGAATTTTCATGTCGTGAAGTTGACCACATACTAATTACCGTATCTTTGATGGACACTTGCTACCACCCCTGTGCATTTACTATGACCAATATTGTTTGAAAAGTGTCTATTTAATCTCAAGTGAGAAATATATTTGAGGTGAAAACCTGTTTTATTTTTATTCTTTAAGGTAAAGTACTACACAAAAGTCTGTATTGTCTGTTCGGTACCTAACTATCTTCCATCACAGAGTCAATCTATCATCTTAACTTTTACTCAAAATTAAAGCTCTTGCTGTAATTTTCTTTGTTCTATTCAATCAGTTATTCAAACAAAAATCAAATGCTGGCCTTTTCAGAAAGAACCATGTCACAAGAATAAAAGAAATACTTAAAAGATAGAAAAGGATTCACATATTCTCAATTTTTAAAATTTTTATTTATCTTGACCAACAAAGAAATTATGGGCATCTCTCAGAATTAACAAACAAACATTAACTTTTAATTATCAGTTTTCCAATTCAATTATACATGCAACTTTCATATATTTCTCAAGAGCACCCCATTAACTAAATCATCCAAATTTTCCCCCCACGAAAAAAAACCCCCAAAAAAACCACACAAAAAACATTCGAAATGGGACTAAACATTTAACTATCATTACAGTATCAAAGGAGAGTTAACGTTGACCATGTCACTCAAACTGTAATAATTTATTTGGATATTTTCAAGAGAGAATGTAGGAAAGGTTTATGTAAGCTGTCTTGGTCGAGAAACCATGAATATTAAAATCTTTCTCTATAAACCAGGCTTGAATTGGTCTTCCCTGTTCCCATCCCTCATGATGGTTCAATAATAATCTTTCTTTGTTCATGTTTTGTGCACAGAATGATGGCATTTAACACACTGAATCTTGTATGGATCCTTTCTCGTCCGATGCCTGGCGTTTCTTGTGATATCTTATACATATAAGACATTGATACTTTCTTTGAGGAGATCATTTATTATGGAGTTGGCAAGGGTCTGCCTATATGATACATTTATGACCTATCTGGCAAGGGATAAACACGAGGATCATGATAATAATCACCATATATAATACTTGTAGTGAATGGCACACTATCCTATAGCATAACCTCTGCAAGAATCAGTATCATTTCAGATGTGTAATTTTGGATTTATGAGATCTTTGATTGATGACGCCTGAATTTAACTGCACCAATATAGAGTTCTGTCTCCATACCAAGTAGAAGACTATTGTCTGACCATATTCAAAGCCAACGCATGTTTAAGAAAAATAATAAAATACTGTGTTTGACCATACTAATTTGCCAAATTGACAGACAAAACTGTACAAAAACCCTCTCATTGCTGTATGACTCTCTTTCCAAAAAAAAAAAAAATCATATATATTATCTGATATCCCAGTAAAATGAAGATTATTCAATATTTCAAATTTACAGAAAATGGGAACTTCAACAGTCTTATATGGTACCATGAGCATCAGGTGATGTATGTTACTTTGTTCCTGAAAAATTAATATCATTTCTTTTCATTATTACCGAATAGGCCTTCTGCCAATCTCTGTTCTCAATAATTAAATTTAGAGGATTTATACAGTTCTGGTTCCGGTCAAGTTGTACAGTTCTGGTGTGTACTTTCTTCCAATGGGGAAGAAAAAAACGACACGGAGATCAGCAATCGGCCTATGGGCAAAAGAGACTTATCACTAATTTTAAGCTGCACATGCAAAAAAAAAAAAAAAAAAAAAAAAATTTGCTCATTGATCAAGACACGCGAACTATGCCCTGATTTTAAACTTCAACATTTCGTAATCACCTGGTTTGAGTATAAAACTTGGACTGGATGGATAACTTAGTTGATCTGCTGTTACTCTGGATTTCACAAACTCATTCTTTGGCACTTGTGTCTTTTTCGCCCTGATTCTCTTCCCTGAGTGGTGGAGTTTCTTCTGACTGTGATTCTGATTGGTCAGCTGCAGGTAAAGCCATCTTCTCTGATTGGCTAGACTCAGCTGTTGCTCCTTCTGATTGGCTAGATTCAGGTGCAGTGACTGCCTCTGATTGGCTAGCTACTGAATCTACAGCCTGAGGCCCTGTTGGGCTTTCAGATACTTTTGTTGTATCCTCTCCGTCACCGTTTTCTCTAGGTTGGGTCTCTTTGCTGGGGCTGGGGTTAGCAGAGTCCTGTGGAGTATTGGGTGGAGTGCGTGACCCATCCGGCCCTGGGCTCGCTTCCTTTTCTATACTCGCATCCCGATCTGAAACACACAATATGATGCGAATTATAAAATAAGTTTAATATCTGAATCTCAAGAAATTAATTTATTTAAAAATTCACCTGGGACGATTTCCTTTTCATTCTAACTAACTTTTACATATATTTATTTTGGAAATGCAGAAATTAAGGCCATTTTCAGGGGTGAACAAAAATATATATGTGTGTGTGTGTGTGTGTGTGTGTGTGTGTGTGTGTGTGTGTGTGTGTGTGTGTGTTATATTATGATAAGCAATATTACATTTCATGTTTTGATAGTACATTTTATGTTATGATACGCAATAGTACATTATAGTCTGGAGTGACAAGCCCTTAACATTCTTAAAACACAACACGGTGACTTCCCAAAAATCCCTCCATCATGCGATCCTTGCACTACCACTTGTCATCAGAGATTATTTTCTCAAAAACCTCAAGTGCCATGAGGCATAATATATATCAATTTCCTGGAGCCAAGAGACAAACTTTGTGAGACTGGGTCATGACATGTAAATATGCAAGCTATATGCCTTCTCAGGAATCATGGAGGCATATGTCACATCATGACAAGATCCCCCGGCAACCAGGCAACTTATACCACACGCTTCCTTCACAAATATCCCTTCAGCACCCTTCTCCAGATATTATGTACTAGTATGTCACGTTTCCTTCACAAATATCCCTTCAGCACCCCTCTCCAGATATTATGTACTAGTATGTACTGCCAGTGTTCACTCCATTCAACTTTGTGAACTGAAACTAATTGTATCATATTATTTCCAAAGTTGATATTTCATATAAATTCTTGACAAAAAGGCAACAAAATAAATCTGTTCTTCATACTTTGGCATTATTTGTCCATTTATCCATTCATATCTCAATTTATATCTCGAGTGACATCTCTTGTTCTGATAATATTTGAGTCAATATGGCCATTTTCCTTTGTATAATAAAAGAAACTTCACAATGTGGTCATATTATTTGTTTTATTTTTTTTTTTTTTTGCAAAATAAATATGAACATTTGACATTCTCGGTTTTAAAGTATAAAAACAATGAATGCAAACTGTCCTGGGAAAAAAAATTAGTTTATCTTTCAAGAGTGACAGATCTTCAGCATCAATCACTGTCCCGCTAACAAACCAACACAACACTCGAAGAAGTGGTCCATAACAGTTCCTTATGTGGGCAGAGTAAAGACTGGTGCTGGCACGCCTACTGTGTCCAAGCTCACCACAAGCACGGGCCAGCCTGCCAGGGCCAGCCAGCCAGCCACTGCCCAGATAAACACTTGAATTAGCCTGGGAAGAGATGAGTGGATTCTCTGGGCTGGATGGCAACACAAAAACATGCTGTTTTGTGCAGACCAGTGCCAAGAGATGAGCTTGGTTGTTGTTTTGCATTAGATTGCAGCAGTGCTGCTGCTGCTGCTGCTGCTGCTGTGGCTGGACTCGAGCCATCACCCCCCCAGTTCTATATTAAAGCCCCCTAATCTAAAAGTATATATTCCACATATGTAACAGGTCTTGACATTGAATGATTTTGATCCACAAAGGGCTAAGAATTTCTGAGATATGCTTGACCTGTTTTTTTTGCTAAATCTACTGGCCCATTGCATAAAACAATGAAACATAAGAATCATTCACTTATATCTGGGCCAGTAGAATTTAAAATCCAATGGCCCATGCAAGCCCTGTATAATAAACACAAATGTATGTAGTGATGGGTCAGGCAAGAGCCAAATATTACCATATATTACCAAAGTATGTAAAGATATTGACTGTTTTGAGTACACACACTTGGATATTAGTACATATATATTTGTGAATTACCATGAATACTTTATAAAGACTTGACCATATTGGGTAATAACCAATCAAATGTACTTTATATCAAAACAGCTAATGTGGTTTTCTGAGGACTGATGATTTCAAAGTACAAATTTTGCCTGATGCAAAAGAGGCAATTTGAAGAACCATGCCCAAATGAGAGATATGTAATTCCTGTTAACACAGTTAACTTTCATCATTCTCTGAACCAATAATGCATTCATAAATTCACTTTATTTCATAAACTCATCTGAACATGCAGATGATGACAAAACAAGGTCAAAAAGGGGTCATCTCATGCCACCATTTGGCCATGCGTGACTCCATTTGGTCATGCTTGATTGGTCACAAGTCTCGGGCATGTCACAATATGGTCACACCTCATTTGTTCATATTTCTGCATGACCGAATACAAGTTTGGCCTGAACTCTATGCACTGAAATATTCCATTCCCAACACATCCTGATGTCTATGTCTTCATCTATACATGGTCGCTGAATATATTTGACTTTGCTTAGCAATAAAACATGGGTTGACTCTCCTGCACTGAGCGACTCGGACCGGTGTCCGTTACTTGCTGGGTTTGGAAGCTGATCAACTCAGATCAAGTTTGAATAGTCTGTGCACACATTTAATTGGAGGCACCTTTTATTTCACCTGTATCTGGCTATCAGCTTTCACTAATGAAGCAACACCAGTGTGGATGTCCACCTAAATTGTATTGAAATGTCTGCGATTGTATACTGTAGGTACTAGATAGGCATTTCAGGTCCTTTTATACTGCCCAGTTTTTACAATATACTGCCATCCCAGTTTTTACAATATACTGCCATCCCAGTCTGAGACTCTGGCTGATAATAACCATCCCGATTCCGAGAACACCTCCCAAAGTTTACAAAATACCACACGAGGGCAATGGTGGTATGCACCCAACCCGGGTCCCTCAATTGCACCCAGTGTTTACAGTATACCGCTACGCAGTCCCTCAATTGCACCCAGTGTTTACAGTATAACGCTACCCAGTCCCTCAATTGCACCCAGTGTTTACAGTATACTGCTACCCAGTCCCTCAATTGCACCCAGTGTTTACAGTATACCGCTGCCCAGTCCCTCAATTGCACCCAGTGTTTACAGTATACAGCTACCCAGTCCCTCAATTCCACCCAGTGTTTACAGTATACCGCGACCCAGTCCCTCAATTGCACCCAGTGTTTACAGTATACCGCAACCCAGTCCCTCAATTGCACCCAGTGTTTACAGTATACTGCTACCCAGTCCCTCAATTGCACCCAGTGTTTACAGTATACCGCTGCCCAGTCCCTCGATTCCACCCAGTCTTTCCAGTATACCGCTACCCAGTCCCTCAATTGCACCCAGTGTTTACAGTATACCGCTACCCAGTCCCTCAATTGCACCCAGTGTTTACAGTATACCGCTGCCCAGTCTGTCCATGTTTTGCAGCCTTTCTCACTGTTTGCTCTCTGAGGCAGCCAAATATTTGATCTCCCTGAATTCTCCATCAAAATATTTGCTCTGGCCGAGGATGCCTAGGGATGTACAACTTTAGACAGTGCTGGATGGCAGAAAAACAACTCTGTCCGCCTGACCCACATTTCTAACCTGTGACCCAGAGGTTAATCTCAACAGCTGATCACGAGCAAAAAAAAATCGCCACGTTTAAAATTTGTCAATATCAAAGAGAAAAACATTAAAGATCAATATAACAACTGATAAGAAGATTAACTATAAAAGGTCAAGGCCGTCATTGACAAATATACTTTAGGCCAAGTTTGGTGATTTCAGATTTTGATACCCAGTAAGTGATATAAGACTCCGGATGTGTCCTGGTCTCAAATCCACTTGAGCGACAAGTATTATGCAATTGACATACTATTTATCGTCTAGGTCTGCATGACAGTGTAAACATCCTTATTTCTGATTTAGACGTGCTTTTTGGGCTTTAATTTGGTGATAAATCTACTTTAATATGTTTCAAATGTTTTAGCCATATAAGATAAGAGAATGCCAAGATCAACATCGGCAACACTTTACCCTGCGGCATGACATTGATGACTTAGTTCACTATATATTGTACATAATATAGCTATAAGGTACTAGATACCGTGCCTAGTGACACTGATGACTTAGTTCACTATATATTGTACATAATATAGCTATAAGGTACTAGATACCGTGCCTAGTGACACTGATGACTTAGTTCACTATATATTGTACATAATATAGCTATAAGGTACTAGATACCGTGCCTAGTGACACTGATGACTTAGTTCACTATATATTGTACATAATATAGCTGCAAGGTACTAGATACCGTGCCTAGTGACACTGATGACTTAGTTCACTAAATATTGTACATAATATAGCTGTAAGGTACTAGATACCGTGCCTAGTGACATTGATGACTCAGTTCACTATATATAGTACATAATATAGCTATAAGGTACTAGATACCTTGCCTAGTGACACTGATGACTTAGTTCACTAAATATTGTACATACTGTAGCTGTAAGGTACTAGATACCGTGCCTAGTGACACTGATGACTTAGTTCACTATATATTGTACATAATATAGCTCCAAGGTACTAGATACTGTGCCTAGTGACATTGATGACTCAGTTCACTATATATAGTACATAATATAGCTATAAGGTACTAGATACCTTGCCTAGTGACACTGATGACTTAGTTCACTAAATATTGTACATACTGTAGCTGTAAGGTACTAGATACCGTGCCTAGTGACACTGATGACTTAGTTCACTATATATTGTACATAATATAGCTGCAAGGTACTAGATACCGCGCCTAGTGACACTGATGACTTAGTTCACTATATATTGTACATAATATAGCTGTAAGGTACTAGATACTGTGCCTAGTGACACTGATGACTTAGTTCACTATATATTGTACATAATATAGCTGTAAGGTACTAGATACCGCGCCTAGTGACACTGATGACTTAGTTCACTATATATTGTACATAATATAGCTGCAAGGTACTAGATACTGTGCCTAGTGACATTGATGACTTAGTTCACTATATATTGTACATAATATAGCTGCAAGGTACTAGATACCGTGCCTAGTGACACTGATGACTTAGTTCACTATATATTGTACATAATATAGCTGTAAGGTACTAGATACCGTGCCTAGTGACACTGATGACTTAGTTCACTATATATTGTACATAATATAGCTATAAGGTACTATATACCGTGCCTAGTGACACTGATGACTTAGTTCACTATATATTGTACATAATATAGCTATAAGGTACTAGATACCATGCCTAGTGACATTGACTACTATATATCACTATATATTGTACATAATATAGCTGTAAGGTACTAGATACCGTGCCTAGTGACATTGACTACTATATATATATATATATATACTAGTCAATGTCACTTGGCACGGTATCTAGTACCTTATAGCTATATTATGTACAATATATAGCTGTAAGTTACATATATAGCTGTAAGGTACATTTATATATATATGTACCTTTATACCTACATACATATTTTCTTTTCTACTAAAAGATATAAAGTGACAGTTTCCTGCCTGACTGATCAGCCCTCGTGCTTTATGACAGACATTCATGTAAAGTTATGTTGTGGAAATCAATCTAGTTATTTGGGAAAGAGGAGAGTGTAATATGATAAATATGACTTTTATACTACATTGTACATGTCTCTAGTGTTTGCCCGTCTCTACTGAGCTGGACCACTTATGAGCAGTGGTGGGGATTTCAAGTGTTTACAGCCAGACGGTGCAGGTGTTATTGAGGCTGATCGCACGCTGATAACGCTCCTTCACCATGTAGGCCAACTGTCCCAGCCCATATAAGATTTGTGTCAAACACACTTGATATACAACTGCACTTGTATCATGTGAACGTTATCTCACGAATATCGCCGACAGGTTATCGTTTATTGATGCCTTATCCTAAGTTAGAAAGTTTAATGTCTGGTAATGGGTGTCCTGAATTTATGAGTGACAAATGCCCTGAATTTTTGAGTCACTTGACCCAAATGTGTCAGCCATATTTTTTTTTTTTTAACCACTCAAAACGGGAAATCACTTGCCCTGATTTTGGAAATCAGCTTGCCCTGAAATTATAAATCATTCCTTGGATCTAGAAAAAAATGACTCAAGCAGAACATAAATATCATACAAAGTGCCACATTGTCATCTGGAGCCTCAGTAGCTCTTCAGAAGTAAAGTTATGAACTGTCATTTCATTTCTATTTACACCAAGGAACATGATAATAATCTAAAAAGATCAAATGAGGTAGTTAACCCCTGATTGACGGGAAGGATGGTAATGTCCATCACCGGTAACGGAGGGGAGAGACGTTGATGTCCCCATTGTTCTGGTTCAATGACGTCATTTTGTTACATTCTGAAGGGCTGCAACTTGTTACAATGTAATCATGACAATGACGTCACATAGCTTGGATCGCAAACTTTTGACCCCAGTACTTGGTTGAGCATACTGAATAACCATGGTTATGAATTTTATGTATTTAGTATGCAGATACACTAGTCCAGAAAAAATTGGTTAGTCCAGCCAATCACCAAAATTTAGATAGGCTAGTCCATTCGGGGTTAACGTGACCAAATAAGGTCAAACAAGGTAACTGTGGCAAATCAGTGGGCCATTCTTCATCACCTTATTTGGGCATGTTTAAGAAGTTCTAGAAGGGATCTATCCATCTGGATTCTCATTGGCTGATATTTGTTATGTTATTTAAAATGGCAGCCTCCTTGACAACTTGGTTATAACTATTTGAATTTTTGTCAAAAAGTAACAAAAAGATAGTAGAAGTTCTGAGCCTAATGAAAATAAACATAAAACTGGCTCCTTGAAAATATAGCATCTTATGTACTAATAGCTAAGATCACAAAACAGTAGTTTCAGAGGAGATGATCAAAGTTGACGGACAAACAAAATGACAGAAAATTGTCCATCTTCACTGCAGGAGATACTAGTATGTCATGCTCAGCTAAAAAGGTCAACACAGATATGCAAATTACAGTAATTTCTTCATCTCAGCCTCTTTGTTTATTCAGGATTGATCGATGGCAAATTGTTTACGACCAGGCACGTGTTTATCCATCACCTGTAGTGTGTGTTATCAATCCACAATGGTGGTTGACATATCGATATAACCAGGCCATCTCTCCCCACCCACTGCAATCCCTGCCAACCATCAACACCCCTCCTTATAACCAGGCCATCTCTCCCCACCGACTGCAATCCCTGCCAACCATCAACACCCCTCCTTATAACCAGGTCGTCTCTCCCCACCCACTGCAATCCCTGCCAACAATCAACACCCCTCCTTATAACCAGGCCATCTCTCTCCACCCACTGCAATCCCTGCCAACCATCAACATCCCTCCTTATAACCAGGCCGTCTCTCCCCACCCACTGCAATCCCTACCAACCATCAACACCCCTCCTTATAACCAGGCCATCTCTCCCCACCCACTGCAATCCCTGCCAACCATCAACACCCCTCCTTATAACCAGGCCTTCTCTCCCCACCCACTGCAATCCCTGCCAACCATCAACATCCCTCTTTATAACCAGGCCTTCTCTCCCCACCCACTGCAATCCCTGCCAACCATCAACACCCCTCCTTATAACCAGGCCTTCTCTCCCCACCCACTGCAATCCCTGCCAACCATCAACATCCCTCCTTATAACCAGGCCTTCTCTCCCCACCCACTGCAATCCCTGCCAACCATCAACACCCCTCCTTATAACCAGGCCTTCTCTCCCCACCCACTGCAATCCCTGCCAACCATCAACATCCCTCCTTATAACCAGGCCGTCTCTCCCCACCCACTGCAATCCCTGCCAACCATCAACACCCCTCCTTATAACCAGGCCGTCTCTCCCCACCCACTACAATCCCTGCCAACCGTCAACATCTCTCCTTATAACCAGGCCGTCTCTCCCCACCCACTGCAATCCCTGCCAACCATCAACACCCCTCCTTATAACCAGGCCGTCTCTCCCCACCCACTACAATCCCTGCCAACCGTCAACATCACTCCTTATAACCAGGCCATCTCTCCCCACCCACTGCAATCCCTGCCAACCATCAACACCCCTCCTTATAACCAGGCCGTCTCTCCCCACCCACTACAATCCCTGCCAACCGTCAACATCCCTCCTTATAACCAGGCCATCTCTCCCCACCCACTGCAATCCCTCCCAACCGTCAACATCCATCCTTATAACCAGGCCGTCTCTCCCCACCCACTGCAATCCCTACCAACCATCAACACCCCTCCTGCCAACCATCAACATCCCTCCTTATAACCAGGCCTTCTCTCCCCACCCACTGCAATCCCTGCCAACCATCAACACCCCTCCTGCCAACCATCAACATCCCTCTTTATAACCAGGCCTTCTCTCCCCACCCACTGCAATCCCTGCCAACCATCAACACCCCTCCTTATAGCCAGGCCTTCTCTCCCCACCCACTGCAATCCCTGCCAACCATCAACATCCCTCCTTATAACCAGGCCTTCTCTCCCCACCCACTGCAATCCCTGCCAACCATCAACACCCCTCCTTATAACCAGGCCTTCTCTCCCCACCCACTGCAATCCCTGCCAACCATCAACATCCCTCCTTATAACCAGGCCGTCTCTCCCCACCCACTGCAATCCCTGCCAACCATCAACACCCCTCCTTATAACCAGGCCGTCTCTCCCCACCCACTGCAATCCCTACCAACCATCAACACCCCTCCTTATAACCAGGCCTTCTCTCCCCACCCACTGCAATCCCTGCCAACCATCAACATCCCTCTTTATAACCAGGCCTTCTCTCCCCACCCACTGCAATCCCTGCCAACCATCAACACCCCTCCTTATAACCAGGCCTTCTCTCCCCACCCACTGCAATCCCTGCCAACCATCAACACCCCTCCTTATAACCAGGCCGTCTCTCCCCACCCACTACAATCCCTGCCAACCATCAACACCCCTCCTTATAACCAGGCCGTCTCTCCCCACCCACTGCAATCCCTACCAACCATCAACACCCCTCCTTATAACCAGGCCGTCTCTCCCCACCCACTGCAATCCCTGCCAACCATCAACACCCCTCCTTATAACCAGGCCTTCTCTCCCCACCCACTGCAATCCCTGCCAACCATCAACATCCCTCCTTATAACCAGGCCGTCTCTCCCCACCCACTGCAATCCCTGCCAACCATCAACATCCCTCCTTATAACCAGGCCGTCTCTCCCCACCCACTACAATCCCTGCCAATCGTCAACACCCCTCCTTATAACCAGGCCTTCTCTCCCCACCCACTGCAATCCCTGCCAACCATCAACATCCCTCCTTATAACCAGGCCGTCTCTCCCCACCCACTGCAATCCCTGCCAACAATCAACATCCCTCCTTATAACCAGGCCATCTCTCCCCACCCACTGCAATCCCTGCCAACCATCAACACCCCTCCTTATAACCAGGCCTTCTCTCCCCACCCACTGCAATCCCTGCCAACCATCAACACCCCTCCTTATAACCAGGCCTTCTCTCCCCACCCACTGCAATCCCTGCCAACCGTCAACATCCCTCCTTATAACCAGACCGTCTCTCCCCACCCACTGCAATCCCTGCCAACCATCAACATCCCTCCTTATAACCAGGCCATCTCTCCCCACCCACTGCAATCCCTGCCAACCATCAACATCCCTCCTTATAACCAGGCCATCTCTCCCCACCCACTGCAATCCCTGCCAACCATCAACACCCCCCCCCTCCTTATAACCAGGCCATCTCTCCCCACCCACTGCAATCCCTGCCAACCATCAACATCCCTCCTTATAACCAGGCCGTCTCTCCCCACCCACTGCAATCCCTGCCAACCATCAACATCCCTCCTTATAACCAGGCCATCTCTCCCCACCCACTGCAATCCCTGCCAACCATCAACACCCCTCCTTATAACCAGGCCATCTCTCCCCACCCACTGCAATCCCTGCCAACCATCAACATCCCTCCTTATAACCAGGCCATCTCTCCCCACCCACTGCAATCCCTGCCAACCATCAACACCCCTCCTTATAACCAGGCCATCTCTCCCCACCCACTGCAATCCCTGCCAACCATCAACATCCCTCCTTATAACCAGGCCATCTCTCCCCACCCACTGCAATCCCTGCCAACCATCAACACCCCCCCCCCTCCTTATAACCAGGCCATCTCTCCCCACCCACTGCAATCCCTGCCAACCATCAACATCCCTCCTTATAACCAGGCCGTCTCTCCCCACCCACTGCAATCCCTGCCAACCATCAACATCCCTCCTTATAACCAGGCCATCTCTCCCCACCCACTGCAATCCCTGCCAACCATCAACACCCCTCCTTATAACCAGGCCGTCTCTCCCCACCCATTGCAATTCCTGCCAACCGTCAACACCCCTCCTTATAACCAGGCCATCTCTCCCCACCCACTGCAATCCCTACCAACCATCAACACCCCTCCTTATAACCAGGCCGTCTCTCCCCACCCACTGCAATCCCTGCCAACCATCAACACCCCTCCTTATAGCCAGGCCGTCTCTCCCCACCCACTGCAATCCCTGCCAACCATCAACATCCCTCCTTATAACCAGGCCATCTCTCCCCACCCACTGCAATCCCTACCAACCATCAACACCCCTCCTTATAACCAGGCCATCTCTCCCCACCCACTGCAATCCCTGCCAACCATCAACACCCCTCCTTATAACCAGGCCATCTCTCCCCACCCACTGCAATCCCTGCCAACCATCAACATCCCTCCTTATAACCAGGCCGTCTCTCCCCACCCATTGCAATCCCTGCCAACCATCAACACCCCTCCTTATAACCAGGCCGTCTCTCCCCACCCACTGCAATCCCTGCCAACCATCAACATCCCTCCTTATAACCAGGCCATCTCTCCCCACCCACTGCAATCCCTGCCAACCATCAACACCCCTCCTTATAACCAGGCCTTCTCTCCCCACCCACTGCAATCCCTGCCAACCATCAACATCCCTCCTTATAACCAGGCCGTCTCTCCCCACCCACTGCAATCCCTGCCAACCATCAACATCCCTCCTTATAACCAGGCCGTCTCTCCCCACCCATTGCAATCCCTGCCAACCATCAACACCCCTCCTTATAACCAGGCCGTCTCTCCCCACCCACTGCAATCCCTGCCAACCATCAACATCCCTCCTTATAACCAGGCCATCTCTCCCCACCCACTGCAATCCCTGCCAACCATCAACATCCCTCCTTATAACCAGGCCGTCTCTCCCCACCCATTGCAATCCCTGCCAACCATCAACACCCCTCCTTATAACCAGGCCGTCTCTCCCCACCCACTGCAATCCCTGCCAACCATCAACATCCCTCCTTATAACCAGGCCATCTCTCTCCACCCACTGCAATCCCTGCCAACCATCAACATCCCTCCTTATAACCAGGCCTTCTCTCCCCACCCATTGCAATCCCTGCCAACCATCAACATCCCTCCTTATAACCAGGCCATCTCTCCCCACCCACTGCAATCCCTGCCAACCATCAACACCCCTCCTTATAACCAGGCCATCTCTCCCCACCCACTGCAATCCCTGCCAACCATCAACACCCCTCCTTATAACCAGGCCTTCTCTCCCCACCCACTGCAATCCCTGCCAACCATCAACATCCCTCCTTATAACCAGGCCATCTCTCCCCACCCACTGCAATCCCTGCCAACCATCAACACCCCTCCTTATAACCAGGCCGTCTCTCCCCACCCACTGCAATCTCTGCCAACCATCAACATCCCTCCTTATAACCAGGCCATCTCTCCCCACCCACTGCAATCCCTGCCAACCATAACCAGGCCGTCTCTGTATTGCTATGTTTCATCTAACAATCCTGGATGTGTTGGGCCATTTAACCTACCAACCCTTGGCATGTTGAACGGGTCATTTATACACGGTCTACTATCTTTCACCCACCAATCCCAGATGTGTTTGTTGGCTGTATTATCTTAGTTTTTTTTTATATTTTTATATTTAAAAAAAATTTTTATCTGTTTTTTTTTACTTTGTTTACTTTTCCTCCTTCAAAATGTCATAAGGTCTGGAGTATAAACTTAATTATCAACTGTTATCAATGCACCCCCAGCAACTCTGATACTAATATCCTGATACAACAACTTATTTACTTGTCTCAAGTGTTGTCTAACTTTGTACACTTCTCTGCCTTATCAGTTTCAATATTATCACTTTGGCCTGTCAATATTTGTCACCATGTTCTATATAGCTTAACAGCCTAATCTTACTTTTTTGAAGGATCTTTTTACTCCTCTACAAATATCCTTATGCTGCTATCTGTATGATTTACTGATGTTTCGATATTTTATTATGATTTTTTTTCTCATGACTTACAGCTCACACACACAGACATTGAGGATCCAATAGACATTTTTGTGTTGTAATCTCTCCTTGCAATAAATCATTCTTATATACACAATCATTTCCCCTCCAACATCTATCTACATCCACAACATGAGAGTTTGGCACCTTTCAAGAAACCATACATTATTGCCACTTTTGTCCACAAGGTGGACTGTTCCTCTGTGTGCAGTCTAGTGGTGCCACCTGGTTATTATTCTGGCTCAGGAGCGCATACAAAATATTTCACACAGAGGACAAGTCAGTCCCTGGTTATTAATAAGACAACTCCACAGATATTTAACCTAACAGTACAAACAGTACATACCTTCATTACTTTGTTTCTTCCTGTCTTGTTGCAATGCTCTACACAGACTTTCCAATTTCTGTATTTTTGAATTCAGTGTATTTATTTCTTTATCACTCCTTGTTTTCTGCAATAAGAAATTTGTCAACTTCCAGTTTTTGTCCACATATTTTGGTTACTTAAGACACATATAGTTTGATGCATTTATGTTCATGATGTATTTATTTACTAAGGACTATTTTCATTATAACTCAGGTTATATTCAAATCATATTTAAATGCATGCTCCCTGGTCAAGTAGAAAGTATTACTATTTAAACTGATCATACCAGAATACATAAATACAAATATATCTTTGGGTGCCATTTCTTTATTTTTTAAAAATAATGGCTTCAAAAAGACACAAAAAAGACATCATTGTTATTCCTTCTATAAAAAATATAGGTTTCAAATAAAGTTCAGAGCCCCATTTGAACTATCTCAAAAAGTTAGAAGTTCTCAAAAATTTTAAAAGAGAATTAAAAAAATTGAATAATGATGGCTTCAAAAAGACACAAAAAAGACATCATTGTTATTCCTTCCATAAAAAAAATATAGGTTTCAAATAAAGTTCAGAGCCCCATTTGAACTGAAGTTCCCAAAAATTTTATAAGAGAATAAAAAAAAATGAATAGCATGGAGTGTGATCTCACCTCCTCCACCATATCAAGCAATGCCTTGTTGCTGTTTTCCCAGCGCGTTCTCCACATTGTTGTCTCCTTCTCCAATTTCTTAATTTTCTTTGTCATCTGAAACATAAGTTATCTCATCAGCATGGATCTATCAGGGGAGGAAACACGTGGGTCTCTTATTCAGGTCATTAGACTATTCCCTATATTGGTTGTCTTATGATACATGGTTCCTGTTTCAAATCCCATCCACGGAGGAAGAGCACTAAGACTGACCCACTTCAAAGATATAAAACAAGATATCTTGTCTTATTAAAACAGAGATATGCAAAAAAAAGAAAACTAATGGAAATTTTGGAGAAAGTTATAACCACAGTTGAAATTAACACAGGTTTCTTTTTCAATACAAGGTGAAAGAAACAAAAGAATGCTAACTATAAATGGTATCAATGTGAGAATCTTTTTTTTTTTTGCTACAAATTTTTTGCTCCTTATTTTTGAACATCAGAAAAAGATATGTATATTTGATAAGATATATGTAAATATTTCTGAATATGTTTGAACAGAAAGAAAAATTATATCTGAATATTCATTTCAAAAATATATAAAAGGTTTTTTAATTAATTTTTTTTGTAACAAGTTAATGAAAATGCAAGGAAATCTAAAGTTTCAAATTTACAGATACATTCCAGCTTAACCTTAATCACTCTGGAACAATATTTGTTGACTTACCTTGTCCATTTCGGTTCTGAAGGAGCCAAACACCTCGTTACTTTTGGCCAAGGTTTGCTGGAACTCTTCATATTTCTCTGTATAAAGTGCCACCTGAAATCATCAAAACACACACTGCAATTCACCACAATATATCTGGGCCGATATACACCAACACAAAAACAAAAAACAAAATACTGAATCACAATAAGGATATATATTGACTTTAATCTTTTTAATAGTTTTTTTATGAAGTTTTTATTTTTTAGTAATTTTATAACCATGCAAAGGAGATGTGTCTGATTCTTTAAATTTTTTTAAAAGTTTCTATTTCGACTAGACTGTTTCCCTCCCTTATGAACTTTATTATGCTGGTGGTCAATGCTATGAGGTGAGGGGATTAAAGCTCAGTCACTAGTCCTACATATTATCTGTACTCACCTGAGCTCTTTATGCTGAGGGTCCATGCTATGAGGTGAGGGGATTAAAGCTCAGTCTATAGTCCTACATATTATCTGTACTCACCTGAGCTCTTTATGCTGAGGGTCCATGCTATGAGGTGAGGGGATTAAAGCTCAGTCTCTAGTCCTACATATTATCTGTACTCACCTGAGCTCTTTATGCTGAGGGTCCATGCTATGAGGTGAGGGGATTAAAGCTCAGTCACTAGTTCTACATATTATCTGTACTCACCTGAGCTCTTTATGCTGAGGGTCCATGCTATGAGGTGAGGGGATTAAAGCTCAGTCTATAGTTCTACATATTATCTGTACTCACCTGAGCTCTTTATGCTGAGGGTCCATGCTATGAGGTGAGGGGATTAAAGCTCAGTCTATAGTTCTACATATTATCTGTACTCACCTGAGCTCTTTATGCTGAGGGTCCATGCTATGAGGTGAGGGGATTAAAGCTCAGTCACTAGTTCTACATATTATCTGTACTCACCTGAGCTCTTTATGCTGAGGGTCCATGCTATGAGGTGAGGGGATTAAAGCTCAGTCACTAGTTCTACATATTATCTGTACTCACATGAGCTCTTTATGCTGAGGGTCCATGCTATGAGGTGAGGGGATTAAAGCTCAGTCTCTAGTCCTACATATTATCTGTACTCACCTGAGCTCTTTATGCTGAGGGTCAATGCTATGAGGTGAGGGGATTAAAGCTCAGTCACTAGTTCTACATATTATCTGTACTCACATGAGCTCTTTATGCTGAGGGTCCATGCTATGAGGTGAGGGGATTAAAGCTCAGTCTATAGTCCTACATATTATCTGTACTCACTTGAGCTCTTTATGCTGAGGGTCCATGCTATGAGGTGAGGGGATTAAAGCTCAGTCTATAGTCCTACATATTATCTGTACTCACTTGAGCTCTTTATGCTCAGGGTCCATGCTATGAGGTGAGGGGATTAAAGCTCAGTCTATAGTCCTACATATTATCTGTACTCACCTGAGCTCTTTATGCTGAGGGTCCATGCTATGAGGTGAGGGGATTAAAGCTCAGTCTATAGTCCTACATATTATCTGTACTCACCTGAGCTCTTTATGCTGAGGGTCCATGCTATGAGGTGAGGGGATTAGAGCCCAGTCTATAGTTCTACATACTGTATACAGACAAATTTTCGCGACCTTTTTATTTTCGCGTTAATTCGCGCCAGGATGTCATTCGCGAAATTAAATGGACGCGAAATTGAATTGTTTTGACTTTGTTCTCACTCGTGATTCCAATTATCAGCGGTCACAGTTTTGCATTTCGTCATTGTCTCCACTGCTTTAAGTCATGTCTTCCCTTTTTGACAGAAATGCTTTCACACGTGAATCGATTTTAATTGCATTTTAAATGATAAATAAAGGTATTTACCCAATATTAGCACAAAATACGCAATACGAGGTCGTCATGTTAAAAAGCGGGAGTGACGGGGACAAGCTCTTATTTTTGGCGCGAAAACAATTGGAGTCTATCAACACGCAATGAAATATTAATATATTGCGCAATGATGGATCCCTGGCTTCTCCTCGTGTTGCAGACGTGAATTAATGCGACGACACGTACATGATATTTACGTTTTACTTCATGGATAAATTCTCGACCTGCGAAGCATAATTTGTGATAATATTGGGTAAATACCTTTATTTATCATTTAAAACGCAATTAAAATCGATCCACGTGTGAAGGCATTTCTGTCAAAAAGGGAAGACACAACTCAACGCAACACGTGGTCGCAATTTTGAAAGGTGGAAGTGACGGGAAGAGGCTCTTGTTTTTAGCGCGAAAATGATTGTTATTAACATTGAAATATTAATATATTGCGCAATAATGGATGGTTTTGTTCTGTTCTCGACCTGCAATGCGTAATTTGTGATAATATTATGTACAAGAAATCCAAAATTCGCGAAAATAAAACGGCGCGAACCTGTCGAAAACAGCGATGGCGCGAAAATAACTAGACGCGAATTTTTCTCTGTATACAGTATTATCTGTACTCACCTGAGCTCTGAGCTGTTTCTCTTGTTCTTCTAGAAGTTGAATTTTCTTATGAGCTTCTGTGGCATCCTTTATTAACTGCAAAAAATAAAAGCGTCACATTTTAACATCCAATTTCCATTAAATTTGATCTACAAATTTCCCTTAATATATTTACTCTATTTAAAGTAAGATCTTTGTTGTTTTATGCTCATTAAACCAGTTCTTGGTAATCATTATATAAAGTTTCAATTAACTTCAGGTAGTCTAACACTTCTGCAAGCTGACCCACAATATCTTATGACTAAGAATTCAACAAGGAAAAATGATTTTAAAGATGACAACCAAAACAAATTGGGCCAAACATTGATTCTTGGTATGGGCATGACTGTCTTCAGAGCAATCAAATCTAATTTTGTTGGCAGTTCTTCTTGGATCAACTATTTAAACTAATGCTGACCTTCAAGCACACATCATGCATGTATAATAGTTTTAACAATTTTATAAAAAAATCATCAACACACACACATGCCAAAGATTCTGAAACAGTAAAATCCTCTTTTCTTTAGTTCAGTGCTGCCATCTATGTACAAAACCAATTAACACTATCATTCCTTAATAAGACCTGGACAATAACATATGTAATGTATTCATTCAATCAAAACCTCAAATCAAACAAAATTAACAAAAAATAAAACCTACTAAAATATTTATCTTTACTCTGGAACTTATGCCATCATAAACCACGGAAAGCAAGATAAATTTATATTTTCATTCAAATCTCATCGGAGGGCTAGCTATATCACGAGCTGATGTCAGGAACCAGGAATGCAGAATACCGTGCTGTTATACAAACTCTCGTTATGGTCATTTTGTTTAACGCTTTGTGTTGTTAATGGGGGCCACACTGGTTCATGCATGTGGGTATATAATACACACATATTCCTTATCATTCAGCTGCTTCTTCCACTCATCCGTCATCTGCAGAAGGTACATTAATCAGTATCCATCACTCTTCTCCTTAATCTTTATATCCAACTCCAAATCCATCTACCCTTCTATTGCATTATTGCATTAGTTATGGAACTTCTGGGATAGTACAGGCCAATGGATTTTAATTTCTACTGGCCCGGATTTCAGTAATAATAATAATAAAGTATTAATATAGTGCATATAGCAAGCAAAGTCTGTTCATTGCACTATAATTCTTGTATTTTCATGGTTTTATAGACCCTTAATTTATGACAAAAGGGCCTGCCTATCCATATTGTGCCTGTGACCAAAAACCTCAAAAGTCTGGGCCTGAAAGGGATCAACTTGTGCTCCTAGGAACAAAGAATAACACAGGACTCGTAGCATAAAATAGAATTCTATAATAGAACAGAATAATGATTAGCTACGGTTCTGATATCAAACTGGAGTTTCACTTTTCACCTTATATTGGAGTTACACAGTTGTGCTACGATTTATATTCCCAACCAAGATGAACAATTACAAAAGATGAACAATTACAAAAATTCCATTAAGTTTCTCTCTTCTAGAAATTGACAAAATAATATCAATTTTATATATCTTATTTGAAATGCACTGCCATTAGCTTATAAGTGTCCAGTCTTAAGGACAAACATGACAAATCAACATTCATTTCATCATATTTCCCCAAAATGTAAAATTTCCTCTGTCATTTTACACAATGAATAAATGCGTAATATTACTGTGAGTTCAAAAAGAAAAATTTTTCCTTCTATTTGACTTACTATTTGTTTTTCTTTGAGACTTCTTTCCTTTTCTTCTGTCATTTGAAGGTTAGCCTGAGCCAGCTTAGCATCTACCAACTGTTGTTCCAAGTCTTTGTGCTTAAATACTTTTTCTATGTGCTGAAATCATAAATAAAATAGTATTAGTATGTAAAAATATATCGCCCATGGCTTAAAATAAATAGTTATTATACACAAAGAACTTTGGTTCAAGGATTAGCAATGAATTTAGTGTACCTCACGGATTGCACTTTTTCAAAGTGCCACCTAGTGTACAGAAGAGAATTATCCAGTGGTGCCACCTGGAGTTTTACAAACGTTAGCAGAAATCAAATCCACATGTTCCCTTATATATGTATCATAAAATACCCATACATTTGCACCTGTTTTATTATGCACACTTGTTTCTTCAACCCTGTTTTTCACTATGTTCTATATAACCTGTTCTCAGAGTTCATTCTGTTTTACATAACCTGTTCTACATAACCTGTTCTACATAACCTGTTCTACATAACCTGTTCTACATAACCTGTTCTACATAACCTGTTCTACATAACCTGTTCTACATAACCTGTTCTACATAACCTGTTCTACATAACCTGTTCTACATAACCTGTTCTACATAACCTGTTCTACATAACCTGTTCTACATAACCTGTTCTACATAACCTGTTCTACATAACCTGTTCTACATAACCTGTTCTACATAACCTGTTCTACATAACCTGTTCTACATAACCTGTTCTACATAACCTGTTCTACATAACCTGTTCTACATAACCTGTTCTATATAACCTGTATGTTCCCCTGCAGGTGCACTATTATGTCCCCTCATACCCAGTTCACCATACCCACATGTTCCCTATCGCATGAGTTTGTACTGTTCTAACCACATGTTCCCCTGTACCTGACCTATTATACCCACTTGCTCCCCCACCCACTACCCATTTAAAAACCCTGCATGTCCCCCCTCACCTGTTCTCGGAGTTCGTACTGTTCTATGAGACCCTTCAGTTTGTTGGCAAGTTCCATATTCTCTTCTCGTAGCTTGGTGTTCTTGGCGTAATGTTCGTTCATCTGTTGCTGAATGTCATTTATCGTTGTCTGAAAAATAAAACAGCAAGATTCAAAACAAGGCAATAGTAGACATAGACATAGACATAGACATAGACATTATTTTATTTACGTGTCACATACAATTTTTCAATATTTACATCAATATATAAAATCATTTTTAAAATGTACCCAGCCGATATCGGCTTATGAGACACTAAAATCAAACTATAAATCGTTTTCTTCGGCAATACATGTTGTAACATGTTGCCACTAGCTCCTTTTGGATTACTGGATCTGGAATTGTCATTAGCATGATATATTTTAACTGTGCTGGTAAGGTTAAAAAGTCTTCATGTATTTCTTTCATTAAGTTAAAAACATGATATCTTTGATCATCATACAGTGAACACTCTATTAAGAAATGAATTTCTGACTCAATGTATCCATTATTACACAAACTACAAAATCTAGCTTCTAATGGGATTGGTGGTTTGCTGTATCTGCCAGTTTCAATAGCAATAGGAAGTGTGCCACATCTCATTTTGCTAAAAATCCGCCTTTTGTACCTGGGAATGTTCAGTGTGAGGTAACTTTCTGCATGTAATCTGTCCTTGTGAAGCCTATATGTTCTCAATTTATTTCCATTTTCATTCTTCTTATCATTCCAAATTTCATGATACCAATCTACTTGGTCTTTGCTAGCCATATGTGATTTAATATTCTTCAGTATATACTTTTGATTTTGACCTTCACAGTTTTGTATTAGTGTACTCACATTGTACTTCTCTGCAATAGATTTAACATTACATTCCCAAGTTTTTCTTGTTCTTCTTGAGGACCATTCATGAATTTTACGACAAATTGTGTCTTCATGTTTATTTTTCAGGCGTATCCATAGTCTAAAAACACTTGTATGTTGCTGAAATGCAGAGGAGGACCATCCCATCTCACCCTGGGCTGCAATGTTGTTGGATTGGCCACTAACTCCTAGATAGAATTTACAGGCCCTATTCTGCACATTTCTAATTAAACGTTGTTGTTTCACTCCCCATAGGGAAGCTCCATAGTTGAGAATTGGCTGCACAAGACTATAGTATAATGATGTGAACACTTTGTATTCCATTCCTCCAAGATTGAAAAATTTACTGATAAGCACACCAAGGGCTCTGCTTGCAGACCGGGCCAATTCTTTTGCTGCAGTATCCATTGACAGATGCTCATCAAGCCATAAACCCAAATATTTATACTTGTCCGTTACTCCAACATTAAACTCACCACATTTGAAAGCAGTATTTGTTACAGCAAAATTTGATGGCCTGTAGTGAACAATCTTGGTTTTTTCTTGGTTTAATGCCAATCTCCACTTATTGCACCATGCATGTAAGCAATCTAGCATCTTTTGCAAAGCTGTTTCAGTTGGGGCTATGAGAGCAATGTCATCTGCAAAAAGTAGCAGTGATATGATTAAACCATCTATATCAACTCCGCAATTCAGACTTTTTATATCCTCTGTAAGGTCATTTATATATATGGAAAACAGTGTTGGCGACATGACACATCCTTGTTTGACACCAGAGGGCACTTTAAACCACTGTGTAAGTGTGTCATTTACCCGCACTGAGCAGCTCACATCCTGATATAATGATTTTATTGCATCCATCATCTTTCCACGCACGCCTATCATTTGCAGTTTATACCATAAGCAATCTCTATTCACATTGTCAAAAGCTTTAGATGCATCTACATAGCACACAAAGGTTGATTGTTTTGATATTCTCCTGTTGTTAATGATAGTAAACAAGCTGTACAAGTGATCCTCACAGCTCCGTTTCTTCCGGTATCCGTTTTGTTCATCAGCAATGATATTGTTTTCCTCCAACCAGCTGACTAATCTCTGATTAAGAACATAACAATATATTTTGCATGGGACTGATATCAAAGTTATTCCTCTATAATTAAGAGGCACCCTGTTATCTTTGCTTGTACATTTTGGAATGGGATTTACTATGCCTTGCTGCCATAAGCTTGGAACTGTTCCTGATTGAAAGCAAAAATTCATCAATTTGTGCAGTATAGAAACACATTGTGCATTTTTCAGTACTTCTGCAGGTATCATATCAATTCCTGATGCTTTTCTCAACTTGGCATGGTGTACTGCTTTTCGAACCTCCTCCAATGTGATATCAGTATTTAATGAATCAAAATTTTTTTAGTCGGACTCTCACAGGACCGTCGAAGGTTTGCGTATAACGAACCGTTACACTTGACCGACGAGTGGACCCTCGGGACTGTCTTATTTCCTCGGGCTGCAGTGCTGGAAGCGACACAGGCACCTCACGGCCGGGCAGCCACTCAATTGTCATTTGCAGAGATTTGGTGGTAGAGACAAAAAAATATTTCATTTCATGTCATTTTCCTTGTCAATGAGGGATGCTTGAACCCAAACACCACTCATCAATTCGCACTCACCACTCTACTAATAGTAATGGCCCTTTTGACAGTGATAATATATAGATATAAGATATCGCAGTGATGCAAAATTGGATCAGAGATGATTTGTCTTCAAGCTTATTAACTGCACCTGGAATTTATTGGTGACCTCCTTCCTCTTCTCCTCCTCTTCGCGGGCCCGCGCCAGGCTCTCCTCTTTCACCAGTTTGTTGTGGCGCTGCAGTTCGCGACACAGACTCTCCAGCTTAGACTTAGCCAGCACGGCCTTGCTATGCTCCGTCTGCAGCTGGTCCTTCTCTCTCATTATCTGTACACACACAAAAAACAAACAACCATGAAATGAGAAATATCAAACAATTAGATACCTTGTGACAAATTTGTCACAAAAGGTACTGTAATAATCTGTGGTGTCAACTGATTACCCAGCCTTTGCACTGTGTGCTAGTCTGTTAAGTGCACTTGCACTCTACTGTTAGACCTAATTTATAGACACAGTTGAAGATTGAGGTCCTCCACCTCAACAAACCATGCCAGTGGCATGAACACAGATAATATTAAACAGTCTATTGAGTACCATGTATAGCACCACATGTATTATCATAAAGCTGCTACTTGAATAATGCATTTACATAGTATACAAGACACCTTTCATTACCAGCAGCAGTGGTTATGTCTGAGGCTATTTTTAGCATTGAAGATTCAAATGTAGGTCAATAGGTCTTCCAGCGAGTGCATGGTAGCTCATGGAATATTTGCATAAAAGCAGTGGTATTGAGTAAAACATAGAGCTACTAGAAAACCAGAGTCAAAAGTGTGCTGTTTATTTTGGCAACAATGCATTTTGGTACAAGTGTACTTTGGGGCATATAGGCACAAATGAATTTTTACATGCAAATAAGAGATGGCAAGAATGTCTCATGTGTAATGTTAAACCCATTTTTTTTATTTTATTCTATTTTTTTCCTTTTTTTTTTACATACATATGTTAATGAGGGCAGTGGTCCCTCCTCCCTGAGAGACCACAAAATTGGTCTTTTGGTACATGTTTCCGGAGTAAGGCAAGTGATGTTACCAGAGTAAGGCAAGTGATGTTACCAGAGTAAGGCAAGTTATGTTTCCTGAGTGAGTCATGTGATGTTACCTGAGTAAGTCATGTGATGTTACCTGAGTAAGTCATGTGATGTTACAAGAGTAAGGCAAGTGATGTTACCTGAGTAATTCATGTGATGCTACCTGATTAAGTGATGTTACCAGAGTAAGGCATGTGATGTTACCTGAGTAAGTCATGTGATGTTACTAGAGTAAGTCATGTTATAATTCCTGAGTAAGTCATGTGATGTTTCCTGAGTAAGGTATGAGATGTTACCTGAGTAAGTCATGTGATGTTACCTGAGTAAGTCATGTGATGTTACCTGAGTAAGTGATGTTACCGGAGTAAGGCATGTGATGTTACCTGAGTAAGTCATGTGATGTTACCTGAGTAAGGCATGAGATGTTACCTGAGTAAGTCATGTGATGTTACCTGAGTAAGTCATGTGATGTTACCTGAGTAAGTCATGTGATGTTACTAGAGTAAGTCATGTTATAATTCCTGAGTAAGTCATGTGATGTTTCCTGAGTAAGGTATGAGATGTTACCTGAGTAAGTCATGTGATGTTACCTGAGTAAGTCATGTGATGTTACCTGAGTAAGTGATGTTACCGGAGTAAGGCATGTGATGTTACCTGAGTAAGTCATGTGATGTTACCTGAGTAAGGCATGAGATGTTACCTGAGTAAGTCATGTGATGTTACCTGAGTAAGTCATGTGATGTTACCTGAGTAAGTCATGTGATGTTACCAGAGTAAGTCATGTGATGTTACCTGAGTAAGTCATGTGATGTTACCAGAGTAAGTCATGTGATGTTACCTGAGTAAGTCATGTGATGTTACCTGAGTAAGTCATGTGATGTTACCTGAGTAAGGCAAGTGATGTTACCTGAGTAAGTCATGTGATGTTACCTGAGTAAGTCATGTGATGTTACCTGAGTAAGTGATGTGATGTTACCTGAGTAAGTGATGTTACCGGAGTAAGGCATGTGATGTTACCTGAGTAAGTCATGTGATGTTACCTGAGTAAGGCATGAGATGTTACCTGAGTAAGTCATGTGATGTTACCTGAGTAAGTCATGTGATGTTACCTGAGTAAGTCATGTGATGTTACCTGAGTAAGTCATGTGATGTTACCAGAGTAAGGCATGTGATGTTACCTGAGTAAGTCATGTGATGTTACCAGAGTAAGTCATGTGATGTTACCTGAGTAAGTCATGTGATGTTACCTGAGTAAGTCATGTGATGTTACCTGAGTAAGGCAAGTGATGTTACCTGAGTAAGTCATGTGATGTTACCAGAGTAAGGCATGAGATGTTACCAGAGTAAGGCAAGTGATGTTACCAGAGTAAGGCATGAGATGTTACCTGAGTAAGTCATGTTATGTTACCTGAGTAAGTCATGTGATGTTACCAGAGTAAGTCATGTGATGTTACCAGAGTAAGGCATGTGATGTTACCAGAGTAAGGCATGAGATGTTACCTGAGTAAGTCATGTTATGTTACCTGAGTAAGTCATGTGATGTTACCAGAGTAAGTCATGTGATGTTACCAGAGTAAGTCATGTGATGTTACCTGAGTAAGGCATGAGATGTTACCAGAGTAAGTCATGTGATGTTACCAGAGTAAGGCATGAGATGTTACCTGAGTAAGTCATGTGATGTTACCTGAGTAAGGCAAGTGATGTTACCTGAGTAAGGCAAGTGATGTTACCAGAGTAAGGCATGAGATGTTACCAGAGTAAGTCATGTGATGTTACCTGAGTAAGTCATGTGATGTTACCTGAGTAAGGCAAGTGATGTTACCAGAGTAAGTCATGTTATGTTACCTGAGTAAGTCATGTGATGTTACCAGAGTAAGTCATGTGATGTTACCTGAGTAAGGCATGTGATGTTACCAGAGTAAGTCATGTGATGTTACCAGAGTAAGTCATGTTATGTTACCTGAGTAAGTCATGTTATGTTACCTGAGTAAGTCATGTGATGTTACCAGAGTAAGGCAAGTGATGTTACCGGAGTAAGTCATGTGATGTTACCAGAGTAAGTCATGTGATGTTACCTGAGTAAGTCATGTGATGTTACCTGAGTAAGTCATGTGATGTTACCAGAGTAAGGCATGAGATGTTACCAGAGTAAGGCATGTGATGTTACCAGAGTAAGTCATGTGATGTTACCAGAGTACGTCATGTGATGTTACCTGAGTAAGTCATGTGATGTTACCTGAGTAAGGCATGTGATGTTACCTGAGTAAGTGATGTTACCGGAGTAAGGCATGAGATGTTACCTGAGTAAGTCATGTGATGTTACCTGAGTAAGTCATGTGATGTTACCTGAGTAAGTCATGTGATGTTACCAGAGTAAGGCAAGTGATGTTACCTGAGTAAGTCATGTGATGTTACCTGAGTAAGTCATGTGATGTTTCCTGAGTAAGTCATGTGATGTTACCTGAGTAGGTGATGTTACCTGAGTAAGTCATGTGATGTTACCTGAGTAAGGCAAGTGATGTTACCTGAGTAAGGCAAGTGATGTTACCAGAGTAAGGCATGAGATGTTACCGGAGTAAGTCATGTGATGTTACCAGAGTAAGTCATGTGATGTTACCTGAGTAAGTCATGTGATGTTACCTGAGTAAGTCATGTGATGTTACCTGAGTAAGGCAAGTGATGTTACCTGAGTAAGTCATGTGATGTTACCTGAGTAAGTCATGTGATGTTACCAGAGTAAGGCAAGTGATGTTACCTGAGTAAGGCAAGTGATGTTACCTGAGTAAGTCATGTGATGTTACCTGAGTAAGTCATGTGATGTTACCGGAGTAAGTCATGTGATGTTACCAGAGTAAGTCATGTGATGTTACTAGAGTAAGGCAAGTGATGTTACCCGAGTAAGTCATGTTATAATTCCTGAGTAAGGTATGAGATGTTACCTGAGTAAGTTTTTTCTGGCTCTGTTTGAACTTGGTCTGCAGGAGTCTGTGGTCCTCGTGAAGGTCGGCATACTTCTTACACAGGGCTGCCAACTTCTCTTCAGGTGTGTCCAAGCTGTTTAATGCCTTTAAGATGTGCTCTGAAAATACACCACCAAAAATAATCAATTAATCTGTTCAATTACCTAAGTTATAGCTTAGCTTCTTGAGCACAGTATATAAGTTTTTTTTTTTTTTTTCATTTTGAATAAATACACATTATACCATTCGATAGTAGAACAATCTCTAAAATCAAAATTAATTAGCATAATTAACTTTTTTTGGAAATCCTTCTAGCAAAAAAAGTTAACTTCTTTTTCCTATAGATCTATCTTTAAGCATGAGTTCAAGCTTATGTTTTTCCCAAAATGTTGCCAGATTTTACTAAGAAGTTTCTATTTCCATGTGATCAAAGGCATAAAAAAAATCACAATATGCAAAATTTTTTAGTTATTTTCCTGGAAAGTGTACTGACGTCTACTAACATATTGGCAGAAATCTAAAGCAATCTTTTCACACATACTTCCATCAGCTTAACACATCCATGGCAAATTAATCTCATTATTCCTAAACAGCGTCAAATACTTATCACATAATAAAGTAATAATTTCCAATCAATTACTATATGGAAATAATGCTCTTCTCACAACATTGCAAATTCAGCAAACAATAAATACAATATAAACATAGGCATCAGAGATGCATCAACCCTCAGCCCTGGTAACTCATTGCACAACATTCGCTCCACACAATATTTGTGAACAAAACGTCACTGCACCAAGGCAAATTGATGCAGGGGTAAAAAAAACCCCATAAAATCTACTTCCTTTGATAGCTTAGGTGTGTCAAGTATCATGAAACTGTCATCATTTACTCTAGAATTATTGAGATGGGCAGGTGACCTTGAAAAGCAGGTTAAGGTCACCGTCCATCAAACTCATGTGAAGACTTCCAAGATGCTTATGTGTGTCAATTTTCATGAAGCTGCCATTATTTGTTCTTAAGTTATTGCAATGACGTGGATTTGACATGATTGTCCCTGTGACCTTGAAAAGTAGGTAAAGGTCATGTTCCATCAAGAGAAGTCTGAGGTCTTCACCAGATGCTTATGTGTGTCAAGTCTCATAAAGCTGCCAACATTCGTTCTCGAGTTATAGCAATGATAGGGATTTCACATAATTGTAACTGTGACCTTGAAAAGTAGGTGAAGGTCATGTTCCATACAAAAATGTCTGAGGTTTTCATCAGATGCTTACGTGTGTCAAGTTTCATGAAGCTGCCATCATTTGTTCTCGAGTTATCGCGATGACAAGGATGATTTCACATAATTGTTCCTGTGACCTTGAAAAGTAGGTGAAGGTCATGGTCCACCATGAGAAGTCTGAGGTCTTCACCAGATGCCTGTGTGTGTCAAATCTCATAAAGCTGCCATCATTCGTTCTTGGGTTATTGCGATCCTTGGGATTTCACATATTTGTCCCTGTGACCTTGAAAAATAGGTCAAGGTCGCCGCCCACCGAACTAGTCTGAGGTTTTCAACAGATGCTTATGCGTGTTAAGTTTCATGAAGCTGCCATCATTTGTTCTTGAGTTATCACGATGACAAGGATGATTTCACACTATTGTCCCTGTGACCTTGAAAAGTAGGTGAAGGTCATGTTCCATCAAGAGAAGTCTGAGGTCTTTACCAGATGCTTGTGTGTGTCAAATCTCATAAAGCTGCCATCATTTGTTCTTGAGTTATGCAATTCTTGGGATTTCACATAATTGTCCCTGTGACCTTAAAAAATAGGTCAAGGTCGCTGTCCATCGAACTCGTCCGAGGATTTCACCAGATGCTTATATGTGTCAAGTTTCACGAAGCTGCCATCATTTGTTCTTGTACTATCGCGATGACAAGGATGATTTCAAATAATTGTCCATGTGACCTTGAAAAGTAGGTGAAGGTTATGTTTTATAGAAAAAATTCTGAGGTTTTCACCAGATGCTTATGGGTGTCAAATCTCATAAAGCTGCCATCATTTGTTCTTGAGTTATCGCGATGACAAGATGATTTCACATAATTGTCCCTGTGACCTTGAAAAGTAGGTGAAGGTCATGTTTCATAGGAAAAATTCTGAGGGCTTCACCAGATGCTTATGTGTGTCAAATCTCATAAAGCTGCCATCATTCGTTCTTGAGTTATTGTGATTCTTGGGATTTCACATAATTGTCCGTGACCTTGAAAAATAGGTCAAGGTCGCCGTCCATCGTCCGAGGTTTTCACCAGATGCATATGTGTGTCAAGTTTCATGAAGCTGCCATCATTTGTTCTTGAGTTATCGCGATGACAAGGATGTTCGCTACAGACATACATACAGACATACATACATACATACATACCCACGCCAGGAGTACTGCAATACCCTCAGCCTGATTACATCAGGGGCTGAGGGTAAAAATACTAGGCCAGAAATAAGTCTAGTTTTGTCGGGGAAAAGTTTCACTTGTCACCTGCTTACCAAAAAAAATAAAAAAATAATAAAAGTTGATGGAAAACATTACTCATTTTTTTTCCTTGGCCTTACAGATTGGGGGTGATATAATATACATGAAATGGCAAATATGAGAACCACATGAGCACCATACAATGCTTATTCGATAAGCTCAAGAATTTATTTAATAATATTCTTTTCATAGTCTATCAACATAAATGCCTTGATTTGATTATGATAAGCAGATATATGACATTTGACATGTTGACATGTGGCCATGGCTTCTAGCCAAAGCCTCTCATATAAAGTGCAATCTGCTGAAAAGTCACTCCTTATGATATATGCTAAAAGACATGTGACTCTTGTCTAAAACCACCACTGGCCAAATCATGATATATCCACTATCCAATATATAACCTACTTGTTCTGCTTTTATGTCTAGTCTGCTATCTACTGTATAAAAGTACTGTCCTGTTGTTGCATCTGAACTTCTATCTTTAACCCTGCTGTCCCGTGTGTTGTTGCATCTGAACTTTTATAACCGTACTGTCATGTTGTTGCATCTGAACTTTTATAACCGTACTGTCCTGTTGTTGCATCTGAACTTCTATCTTTATCCCTGCTGTCCCGCATGTTGTTGCATCTGAACTTTTATAACCGTACTGTCCTGTTGTTGCATCTGAACTTCTATCTTTAACCCTGCTGTCCCGTGTGTTGTTGCATCTGAACTTTTATAACCGTACTGTCCTGTTGTTGCATCTGAACTTCTATCTTTAACCCTGCTGTCCCGTGTGTTGTTGCATCTGAACTTTTATAACCGTACTGTCCTGTTGTCGCATCTGAATTTTTGTAACCGTACTGTCCTGTTGTTGCATCTGAACTCCTAATTATAATATCCCATTCTGTTAATAAATCAGGGCTCCTCTCCGTAAACTTTCACTTCTTCTGATGATGTTTCAATAGCCTGTCTATAATAATAACGAAACATTCTACAATACTAGATTCTTCTGTATCACCTCTGTTTATGATGGACAACTTAACTGGTCATGGTCATGATGATAGACTACAGTACGTTTTTAATGATGCTGAACTATATGCTTAATCAATTCAAATAACAAACACAATAAGTGCATCCAAACTTACTGTATGATGTGTACGCCCACATTGCTATGTCTTTTTCCTGTTGTATCTTATTAATCCCTTCAACTATTAAGATCAAAGATCTCAACACAATCATCCAGATCCACAATTTAAGTCAGAGCAGAGAGCATTTCTTTCCATTTTTGCCAATTATCAAAATGATATATAATATTTCACATTGCAATCCAGAAATATATCATAAAATATTCCTAAATATAAAACATATGAACAGCAATATAGTCATTCACAATACTGAGTCTGTTAGATTCTATTTGAGAATTAACTCAATCCATTATTTCTATGTGATATACATTACACTCTCATGACCCGGAGCGTTTTCAGCAGTGGCAGGCTTCTACCGATCTTGATCAGATTTGATCAACCGAGCTGATTCCGCAATTTAAGACCACTGCCAGAAAAAGTGTGGAAGTCCATGGTTTGAGATTGTTGCGATTTGACACGGTTTTCTCTCCATGCAGGTGGCACCGGGCTGCAGAGGCTACAGTAAATCAGGTTCACGTATTATGTAAACAATACCTGACAGACCCAGGCCTGTTTGCCTCCATTGATTTCCAATAGTCAACCTGAATTATACTTTGCTCCGACAGATTTATTCAAACCAGCTAATAATGCTTCAGGTGTTCTGGGCCAGTTTCATCTGAAAATGCAATTTTTATCTCTGGATCAAATCGCCATTGCAACCTATGGCCAGTGTCAAAACAATTAGTTGATAGTTTAGTGAAACATCTATGCCAGACTGCATCAACTTAATAAAAACTTTGGCACCTTTCTGTGAGGAAGGTAGGGATTTTATAATTAAACACCTTTCCTTGTTGTGAGTCAACATTATCACATCACTAACAATGGGCTAGGTGCCCAAACCTTCAATTTGTATCCAAACCCTATTCAAACACGTCAACACCTTGACCAGTGGTCATCTCAAGGGGATAATCTGGGATCAGTGCCTAATAGGTGTTTAATTTGAGAAACATCTAGCAATCAAGACCAATCAAATCTGAAATTGGCCATCAATGGATCCATGAAAGTGTTTGGATTACATTTACAGCATACATTCTTATTAAGTTCCTCCCCTTCCAATAAGCCACATCAGTATACTAACTTATACACAATGTTTGCATGTGGAAGGACCTATTCCTGCTCAGTGCTAATCAATGTTTTCAAACCCAAAATAACATAAACAGGATAAAGAATATTTATAAACAGATACTCGTGGCCCTTTGGGTATTTGATACTTTTGATATATCTATGGCTCCTACCACACATATATATTTCCCTTTGTATTTTAATAACATTTATATTTAAATATGCAGGATGATATGAACATCCCCCAAATATTCCCCCCTTATCCATAATTTCCAGATCTGTGTATCTTAAAAAGGATCCCCCAAAATTACCCCTCATTCCATCCATCCCCCATATATGACCCCTCATCCAATGTTTCCACCTTTGTTTATAACACCCCCCATATATGACCCCCTCATCCAATGTTTCCACCTTTGTTTATAACATCCCCCATATATGACCCCCTCATCCAATGTTTCCACCTTTGTTTATAACATCCCCCATATATGACCTCCTCATCCAATGTTTCCACCTTTGTTTATAACATCCCCCATATATGGCCCCCTCATCCAATGTTTCCACCTTTGTTTATAACATCCCCCATATATGACCCCCTCATCCAATATTTCCACCTTTGTTTATAACATCCCCCATATATGACCCCCTCATCCAATGTTTCCACCTTTGTTTATAACATCCCCCATATATGGCCCCCTCATCCAATGTTTCCACCTTTGTTTATAACATCCCCCATATATGGCCCCCTCACACAATGTTTCCACCTTTGTTTTTAACATATAACATCCCCCATATATGGCCCCCTCACACAATGTTTCCACCTTTGTTTATAACATATAACATCCCCCATATATGACCTCCTCATCCAATGTTTCCACCTTTGTTTATAACATCCCCCATATATGGCCCCCTCATCCAATGTTTCCACCTTTGTTTATAACATCCCCCATATATGGCCCCCTCATCCAATGTTTCCACCTTTGTTTATAACATATAACATCCCCCATATATGACCCCCTCATCCAATGTTTCCACCTTTGTTTATAACATATAACATCCCCCATATATGGCCCCCTCACACAATGTTTCCACCTTTGTTTATAACATATAACATCCCCCATATATGACCTCCTCATCCAATGTTTCCACCTTTGTTTATAACATCCCCCATATATGGCCCCCTCATCCAATGTTTCCACCTTTGTTTATGACATATAACATCCCCCATATATGACCCCCTCATCCAATGTTTCCACCTTTGTTTATAACATCCCCCATATATGACCCCCTCACACAATGTTTCCACCTTTGTTTATAACATCCCCCATATATGGCCTCCCCATCCAATGTTTCCACCTTTGTTTATAACATCCCCCATATATGGCCTCCCCATCCAATGTTTGCACCTTTGTTTATAACATCCCCCATATATGACCCCCTCATCCAATGTTTCCACCTTTGTTTATAACATCCCCCATATATGGCCTCCCAATCCAATGTTTCCACCTTTGTTTATAACATCCCCCATATATGGCCTCCCCATCCAATGTTTCCACCTTTGTTTATAACATCCCCCATATATGACCCCCTTCTCCAATGTTTCCACCTTTGTTTATAACATCCCCCATATATGACCCCCTTCTCCAATGTTTCCACCTTTGTTTATAACATCCCCCATATATGGCCTCCCCATTCAATGTTTCCACCTTTGTTTATAACACCCCCCATATATGGCCCCCTCATCCAATGTTTCCACCTTTGTTTATAACATCCCCCATATATGACCCCCTCATCCAATGTTTCCACCTTTGTTTATAACATCCCCCATATATGACCCCCTCATCCAATGTTTCCACCATGTATTTTTCACCTGGTAATATAAAAAATGATATAAAAAACTGAATAGTTTTTTTTTTACTATTTTACTAGTTGGAGCAGGACATCTATTTTACTCCTGCCATCACATGTACTTGCCCCTCTTCAGTTGCTTTCTGGCATTATTTGGTCACTGAGTAACATTGATTTTTGGCCAAATATTTGGTCCTGAATGCTGAAGGAAATGTGTATTTACTTATTACACAATTTTATTTCCATGACAGGGCAAACAAAACATTGAAAACCTCCCCCACTTTTCACTACAGCCAATATCATTTACCACTAGAGGACACTGCTTTACCGACACTAGGGGGCAGCACAGACACCACTGCTTTACCCTTTTGCTGCAGTTTTGTGGGTCACAAAGCAGAATCAAGCATAAGAGATGGCAATGGTGTCCTGGGCCAGCACTTCTTTTAAAAAGTCTACATATTAGTGACACCTGGTGACATTTTGCTCCTTTGGATTAAGAAAAGTTGAAATACCATCACCCATATATGATAAACAGGAAATGGTTTCAAAATATATGTCACATCTGGAAAAGAATGCAATGTTTGAAGTTTTTTCCCGAAAATATACTTTTCATTTTGAAAATAAGTAAATCTATCAATCTAAAATGATTCCAGACGAAACATATTTTGAAACTATTTTCTGTTATCCAAAAATTGTCAAGGGCGAATATAAGAGTAGGACAATGATTCTAGTTTCTACCAGGTAATAACATCCCCCATATACATGTGCAAGTACACACGACCCTTGACTTGCTCCTGGAGTGTCTCACACAAATCTATCATGTCCAGGAACGTGGCAAATCGGCATGGTGATGGTCAATTAAAAAAATAAAAATTCCTGGAAATTTATTTTAATAGGTCTGATTACTTAATTTTACCAGTTAAATGAGGAATGTTTGATACCTTCCTGTGATTTATTATACTTTTTTCACATAAAGAAGAAGACACTCTCTCCATGTCATCATTTCATCCAATGTTCATACATACAAAAATATTCTGGTTTCCAATGACATGCTCTCACAAATATTATTGTGGGTAGATTTTTTATATATATTTTGGACAGGATTAAATACATTAAGAATATAAATTTACATGAAATACTGAGACAAGGACTTTTGGCTTGAAAGTCAATATACATTTGATGGTTGCTGTTTTTGGGCTCGGATATGTAGGAAATCCGAAATGAGCTTTTTTTTTAGGCCAAAGCAAAAAGTGACTGCTGTTCCAAAATTGAGATAAAAGAACATTGTCAGTCAATATGGCAGGGGTGATGGATGATACCTGAATAATCTGGAGGGGTGATGGATGATACCTGAATAATCTGGAGGGGTGATGGATGATACCTGAATAATCTGGAGGGGGTGATGGATGATACCTGAATAATCTGGAGGGGTGATGGATGATACCTGAATAATCTGGAGGGGTGATAGATGATACCTGAATAATCTGGAGGGGTGATAGATGATACCTGAATAATCTGGAGGGGTGATGGATGATACCTGAATAATCTGGAGGGGTGATGGATGATACCTGAATAATCTGGAGGGGTGATAGATGATACCTGAATAATCTGGAGGGGTGATAGATGATACCTGAATAATCTGGAGGGGTGATGGATGATACCTGAATAATCTGGAGGGGTGATGGATGATACCTGAATAATCTGGAGGGGTCATGGATGATACCTGAATAATCTGGAGGGGTGATAGATGATACCTGAATAATCTGGAGGGGTCATGGATGATACCTGAATAATCTGGAGGGGTGATGGATGATACCTGAATAATCTGGAGGGGTCGTGGATGATACCTAAATAATCTGGAGGGGTCGTGGATGATACCTAAATAATCTGGAGGGATGATGGATGATACCTGAATAATCTGGAGGGGATGATGGATGATACCTGAATAATCTGGAGGGGTGATGGATGATACCTGAATAATCTGGAGGGGTGATGGATGATACCTAAATAATCTGGAGGGGTGATGGATGATACCTAAATAATCTGGAGCAGTGATGGATGATACCTGAATAATCTGGAGGGGTGATGGATGATACCTGAATAATCTGGAGGGGTGATGGATGATACCTAAATAATCTGGAGGGGTCGTGGATGATACCTGAATAATCTGGAGGGGCGATGGATGATACCTGAATAATCTGGAGCAGTGATGGATGATACCTGAATAATCTGGAGGGGTGATGGATGATACCTAAATAATCTGGAGCAGTGATGGATGATACCTGAATAATCTGGAGGGGTGATGGATGATACCTGAATAATCTGGAGGGGTGATGGATGATACCTAAATAATCTGGAGGGGTGATGGATGATACCTGAATAATCTGGAGGGGTGATGGATGATACCTGAATAATCTGGAGGGGTCATGGATGATACCTGAATAATCTGGAGGGGTCATGGATGATACCTGAATAATCTGGAGGGGTCGTGGATGATACCTGAATAATCTGGAGCAGTGATGGATGATACCTGAATAATCTGGAGGGGTGATGGATGATACCTAAATAATCTGGAGCAGTGATGGATGATACCTGAATAATCTGGAGGGGTGATGGATGATACCTGAATAATCTGGAGGGGTGATGGATGATACCTGAATAATCTGGAGGGGTCGTGGATGATACCTGAATAATCTGGAGGGGTGATGGATGATACCTGAATAATCTGGAGGGGTGATAGATGATACCTGAATAATCTGGAGGGGTGATAGATGATACCTGAATAATCTGGAGGGTGATGGATGATACCTGAATAATCTGGAGGGTGATGGATGATACCTGAATAATCTGGAGGGTGATGGATGATACCTGAATAATCTGGAGGGGTGATGGATGATACCTGAATAATCTGGAGGGGTCATGGATGATACCTGAATAATCTGGTGGGGGTCATGGATGATACCTGAATAATCTGGAGGGGCCATGGATGATACCTGAATAATCTGGAGGGGTCGTGGATGATACCTGAATAATCTGGAGGGGTGATGGATGATACCTGAATAATCTGGAGGGGTGATGGAAGATACCTGAATAATCTGGAGGGGTCATGGATGATACCTGAATAATCTGGAGGGGTGATGGATGATACCTGAATAATCTGGAGGGGTGATGGATGGTACCTGAATAATCTGGAGGGGTCAATGATGATACCTGAATAATCTGGAGCGGTGATGGATGATACCTGAATAATCTGGAGGGGTGATGGAAGATACCTGAATAATCTGGAGGGGCGATGGATGATACCTGAATAATCTGGAGGGATCATGGATGATACCTGAATAATCTGGAGCGGTGATGGATGATACCTGAATAATCTGGAGCGGTGATGGAAGATACCTGAATAATCTGGAGGGGCGATGGATGATACCTAAATAATCTGGAGGGATCATGGATGATACCTGAATAATCTGGAGCGGTGATGGATGATACCTGAATAATCTGGAGCGGTGATGGAAGATACCTGAATAATCTGGAGGGGTGATGGAAGATACCTGAATAATCTGGAGGGGTCATGGATGATACCTGAATAATCTGGAGGGGTGATGGAAGATACCTGAATAATCTGGAGCGGTGATGGATGATACCTGAATAATCTGGAGGGGTGATGGATGATACCTGAATAATCTGGAGGGGTGATGGATGATACCTGAATAATCTGGAGGGGTGATGGAAGATACCTGAATAATCTGGAGGGGTGATGGAAGATACCTGAATAATCTGGAGCGGTGATGGATGATACCTGAATAATCTGGAGGGGTGATGGATGATACCTGAATAATCTGGAGGGGTGATGGATGATACCTGAATAATCTGGAGGGGTGATGGATGATACCTGAATAATCTGGAGGGGTCGTGGATGATACCTGAATAATCTGGAGGGGTGATGGATGATACCTGAATAATCTGGAGGGGTCGTGGATGATACCTGAATAATCTGGAGGGGTGATGGATGATACCTGAATAATCTGGAGGGGGTGATGGATGATACCTGAATAATCTGGAGGGGTGATGGATGATACCTGAATAATCTGGAGGGGTGATGGATGATACCTGAATAATCTGGAGGGGTCGTGGATGATACCTGAATAATCTGGAGGGGTGATGGAAGATACCTGAATAATCTGGAGGGGTCATGGATGATACCTGAATAATCTGGAGGGGTGATGGATGATACCTGAATAATCTGGAGGGGTGATGGATGATACCTGAATAATCCGGAGGGGTGATGGATGATACCTGAATAATCTGGAGGGGTGATGGATGGTACCTGAATAATCTGGAGGGTGATGGATGATACCTGAATAATCCGGAGGGGTGATGGATGATACCTGAATAATCTGGAGGGGTCGTGGATGATACCTGAATAATCTGGAGGGGTGATGGATGATACCTGAATAATCTGGAGGGGTGATAGATGATACCTGAATAATCTGGAGGGGTGATAGATGATACCTGAATAATCTGGAGGGTGATGGATGATACCTGAATAATCTGGAGGGTGATGGATGATACCTGAATAATCTGGAGGGTGATGGATGATACCTGAATAATCCGGAGGGGTGATGGATGATACCTGAATAATCTGGAGGGGTCGTGGATGATACCTGAATAATCTGGAGGGGTGATGGATGATACCTGAATAGTCTGGAGGGGGTCAACGATGATACCTGAACAATCTGGAGGGGTGATGGATGATACCTAAATAATCTGGAGGGGTCGTGGATGATACCTGAATAATCTGGAGGGGTGATGGATGATACCTGAATAATCTGGAGGGGTGATGGATGATACCTGAATAATCTGGAGGGGTTCAGACCTGGGTCAGAGCTGCACAAATTGGATTGGTTGTGCATCAGATCTGGAAAATCTGGAAAGGTTGTGGATCAGAAGCAGAGAACCTGGATGGGTTATTGATCACACCGAGAAAATCGGGATGGTTTAAGAATCAGATTTGCAGGACCTGGAGGGGTTATGGGTGAAACCTGGTTTGGAGCTAGGTGATATTTGAGTAATATCTGGATCAGACATGCAGAAAACAAAACTTATAATATGTACGTGCAACATGTGAATGTGATTATCTTGATATGCCAAACTCAAGTAAAAAACTAAACTTGTCCTTCAGAGCTTAAAACATAATTAGCTTAACCTGAATCTGGTGATATAACCTGATAATATTTTCCTCATAACTCATTTCAGCAATTTATATTCATGAAAATGACAAGTGCACAGTGCATGACCAACAATAATGTCATGCAATAAACAGAATACATGATATAAACTTCAAGAATGACACCCTATGGTTACCTGGTATAGGTCTGTGATATACCACTTGGGTGTTATCACATAATCAGTGATTCACTATTGTCACACCTGTGTATACAGACCGAGGGGATTTGCATTCACCAGGACAACACAGGTGTGAGAGGGTATTGCCCTATGACCCCTACCTGCAGTTTCATGTTCCTTCTCGCAGGCAAACTCGATATCTTTTCCAACGGGCATCTTCTGAGCCTTCTGCATTCAAACTTTTATACACAAATAAACAGGAAAAATCCACTTTTGTTAAATATTTATGTGTTGTTTTGCTGTGTGTTATATTATAAATATATATCTGTTATTGCCTCAGGTGATTCAATGTCAAATCGTAACTTTCTCACGTAGGTCTGTCGGTTGCTTGCAGCATGTATCACAAAACTTTTCGCATATAAAAGTTCCTTGTCTTTCCTCCAGGACAGAATGGCAATTTTTTCTGTGGTAAACACTACACAAAAAATTGCATATGTATAAGAAAAGTGTAGTTGTTGTTGGGTTGAATATGTCTACACGTGGGCCAGCATTCCTAAGTCTATACTCATGGTAGGTGCTAAAACAAGCTCTCGGTGGATCGCAAACTTATTCCTCTTACACTGCACCTTGTTGTATATTCCGATACGATTCCCTTGCTATCATCTATATCCACATTTTCACACTCTCGGAAAATATATAATTCTCTATTAAAGTTGAGTAGAGGAAGGTAAAATGAAGCTGTCAGCTGTCTGCTTACTGCCTACGAGCGCGAGACATAGATCCCGGGGTGTATTCATAACATAGCATGTATAAATACAGCTCCTAGTCTCCACATGTCTGCCTGCCCCAGGTGTACTCCAAAACACCAGTCTATTCTGGGGGGGGGGGGGGGGGGGGTGCTCTGTCTGCTGACTCCTTACACCATATAACTTAGTGAAAGTATATATTGCATAATATAACCAACTTTTCTCATAGCAATAAACTTTGATTAAACTTAACTAACAAAATTTATTTGATTTAACTGGTTTGTTATCTTGTCTTTTTCAAATGGTTTGTTCATATCACTAAAAAAATTAATGAAAAAAAAAAAACCACAATGATCATGACATTTTATTTTTCTAAGCATAATTTTAAGTATGTGTCCCCCAAAACTATTGAATGGTTCTCCATGGTTTATGTACAGTTCTACATGTTTTTTTCTCCCGCTATTGCTGATCATAGTGAATTGGCTGTTGACCAGTGTAAGCTATTCTCACGGGCACAGACTTGCCTCATTGACTGGTCACACACAGTCGCACCATGTTTGGCCCCTAGTGGAGTAAATGTTTAATCTGTATGAGCATGCACCGGCAAGATTAGAGGCAAGATTGGTAGCCAGATAGATAGTTATAGTGGGTTGAGAGGAGGGCAGCACCTATTAAATTACTCCACCTGTTAATAATTAAGGCCTGCTTGCAGCCTGGGAAGAGATCTTGGACTCAGCTATAAGAGCCCGGCAAGTCTTGGATCTTTGAGGTTATATCTGCAGTGTTGAGACTTGGGTGCAGGATCCATACAATGTCAAATATATGCACATCATCGCCAGCACACAACTCCTGTATACATGTCAAGGCACGCTGCAGATGAGATTATTTAACACCTGTGATTTAAAATGAAAGTATTTGACATCCAATGCATGGTTGATTCACAAACAATGGTTCACCAAAAAGGTTGCTGTGAACTGGGATAAGGTGATAAGAAGTGATAAGACATTCATTCAGGAAGTGGTGGCCCAGCACCAGGGATCAACATTAGCACTGGCCCACTGGCCCTGAAGGCTTTTTTTATGCTACTGGGCTAGTATATGCCAGTGGTTTAAACATTTTACTAGCACCAGATATCAGTAAATATTTCCCATTTTTCAACTGCTTTATGTCATAGGTCAGTAGATTTTTTTTAATGTCCAGTACTAATATATCATAGTAGATCTGAGAAATCGTTTCACTTTGGGGCAGGTGAGCATAATCCCACTGATATGAAAGCCTGCATTCCCTGCTCACATTGCTGTTACTGATATGAAAGCCTGCATTCCCTGCTCACATTGCTGACACTGATATGAAAGCCTGCATGCCCTGCTCACAATGCTGACACTGATATGAAAGCCTGCATTCCCTGCTCACATTGCTGACACTGATATGAAAGCCTGCATTCCCTGCTCACATTGCTGACACTGATATGAAAGCCTGCATGCCCTGCTCACATTGCTGACACTGATATGAAAGCCTGCATTCCCTGCTCACATTGCTGACACTGATATGAAAGCCTGCATGCCCTGCTCACATTGCTGACACTGATATGAAAGCCTGCATGCCCTGCTCACATTGCTGACACTGATATGAAAGCCTGCATTCCCTGCTCACATTGCTGACACTGATATGAAAGCCTGCATGCCCTGCTCACATTGCTGACACTGATATGAAAGCCTGCATTCCCTGCTCACATTGCTGACACTGATATGAAAGCCTGCATTCCCTGCTCACATTGCTGACACTGATATGAAAGCCTGCATTCCCTGCTCACATTGCTGACACTGATATGAAAGCCTGCATGCCCTGCTCACATTGCTGACACTGATATGAAAGCCTGCATTCCCTGCTCACATTGCTGACACTGATATGAAAGCCTGCATGCCCTGCTCACATTGCTGACACTGATATGAAAGCCTGCATGCCCTGCTCACATTGCTGACACTGATATGAAAGCCTGCATGCCCTGCTCACATTGCTGACACTGATATGAAAGCCTGCATTCCCTGCTCACATTGCTGACACTGATATGAAAGCCTGCATGCCCTGCTCACATTGCTGACACTGATATGAAAGCCTGCATGCCCTGCTCACATTGCTGACACTGATATGAAAGCCTGCATGCCCTGCACACATTGCTGACACTGATATGAAAGCCTGCATGCCCTGCTCACATTGCTGACACTGATATGAAAGCCTGCATGCCCTGCTCACATTGCTGACACTGATATGAAAGCCTGCATGCCCTGCTCACATTGCTGACACTGATATGAAAGCCTGCATGCCCTGCACACATTGCTGACACTGATATGAAAGCCTGCATGCCCTGCTCACATTGCTGACACTGATATGAAAGCCTGCATGCCCTGCTCACATTGCTGACACTGATATGAAAGCCTGCATTCCCTGCTCACATTGCTGACACTGATATGAAAGCCTGCATGCCCTGCTCACATTGCTGACACTGATATGAAAGCCTGCATTCCCTGCTCACATTGCTGACACTGATATGAAAGCCTGCATGCCCTAGTCACATTGCTGACACTGATATGAAAGCCTGCATGCCCTGCTCACATTGCTGACACTGATATGAAAGCCTGCATGCCCTGCTCACATTGCTGACACTGATATGAAAGCCTGCATTCCCTGCTCACATTGCTGACACTGATATGAAAGCCTGCATGCCCTGCTCACATTGCTGACACTGATATGAAAGCCTGCATGCCCTGCTCACATTGCTGACACTGATATGAAAGCCTGCATGCCCTGCACACATTGCTGACACTGATATGAAAGCCTGCATGCCCTGCTCACATTGCTGACACTGATATGAAAGCCTGCATGCCCTGCTCACATTGCTGACACTGATATGAAAGCCTGCATGCCCTGCTCACATTGCTGACACTGATATGAAAGCCTGCATGCCCTGCACACATTGCTGACACTGATATGAAAGCCTGCATGCCCTGCTCACATTGCTGACACTGATATGAAAGCCTGCATGCCCTGCTCACATTGCTGTTACTGATATGAAAGCCTGCATGCCCTGCTCACATTGCTGACACTGATATGAAAGCCTGCATGCCCTGCACACATTGCTGACACTGATATGAAAGCCTGCATGCCCTGCTCACATTGCTGACACTGATATGAAAGCCTGCATGCCCTGCTCACATTGCTGTTACTGATATGAAAGCCTGCATGCCCTGCTCACATTGCTGACACTGATATGAAAGCCTGCATGCCCTGCTCACATTGCTGACACTGATATGAAAGCCTGCATTCCCTGCTCACATTGCTGACACTGATATGAAAGCCTGCATTCCCTGCTCACATTGCTGACACTGATATGAAAGCCTGCATTCCCTGCACACAATGCTGACACATGATCGTTAGCAGGGAGCCCAGCCATTCTATTCTAACACTTGTATTTGCACAAGATCTGTAGGATTTTACTGATAACAGTGGGTAAGCATGGTAGGGCTAAGAGCTGACTGGTTGAGAATCCCATGACACAGTCGTGTACTGGTTGAGAATCCCATGACACAGTTGTGTACTGGTTGAGAATCCCATGACACAGTTGTGTACTGGTTGAGAATCCCATGACACAGTTGTGTACTGGTTGAGAATCCCATGACACAGTTGTGTACTGGTTGAGAATCCCATGACACAGGTGTGTACTGGTTGAGAATCCCATGACACAGTTGTGTACTGGTTGAGGAACCCATAACACAGTTGTGTACTGGTTGAGAATCCCATGACACAGTTGTGTACTGGTTAAGAATCCCATGACACAGTAATGTATTGGTTGAGAATCCCATGACACAGTTGTGTACTGGTTGAGAATCCCATAACATAGTTGTGTACTGGTTGAGAATCCCATGACACAGTTGTGTACTGGTTGAGAATCCCATGACACAGTTGTGTACTGGTTGAGAATCCCATGACACAGTTGTGTACTGGTTGAGGATCCCATGACACAGTTGTGTACTGGTTGAGAATCCCATAACACAGTTGTGTACTGGTTGAGAATCCCATGACACAGTTGTGTACTGGTTAAGAATCCCATGACACAGTCGTGTACTGGTTGAGGATCCCATAACACAGTTGTGTACTGGTTGATAATCCCATGACACAGTTGTGTACTGGTTGAGAATCCCATGACACAGTTGTTCACTGGTTGAGAATCCCATGACACAGTTGTTCACTGGTTGAGAATCCCATGACACAGTTGTTCACTGGTTGAGAATCCCATAACACAGTTGTGTACTGGTTGATAATCCCATGACACAGTTGTGTACTGGTTGAGAATCCCATGACACAGTTGTGTACTGGTTAAGAATCCCATGACACAGTTATGTATTGGTTGAGAATCCCATGACACAGTTGTGTACTGGTTAAGAATCCCATGACACAGTTATGTATTGGTTGAGAATCCCATGACACAGTTGTGTGCTAGTTGAGGATCCCTTGACAGAGTTGTTCACTGGTCGAGAATCCCATAACAGAGTTGTGTACTGGTTGAAAATCCCATGACACAGTTGTGTACTGGTTGAAAATCTCATGACACAGTTGTGTACTGGTTGAGAATCCCATGACACAGTTGTGTACTGGTTGATAATCCCATAACACAGTCGTGTACTGGTTGACAATCCCATGACACAGTTGTTCACTGGTTGATAATCCCATGACACAGTTGTGTACTGGTTGAGAATCCCATGACACAGCTGTGTACTGGTTGAAAATCTCTTGATACAGCTGTGTCCTGCATGCTATGTTTTGTTTCTTTGTATCTCGAGAACAACCTTATAAATCTACTGTAGACAATATTACGGTCAGAAGCTAACATCTTCAAAGCTAATTTCCTGAGCTTCCACCATGTTAAAATCATGTTCATTCTTGCACATGTTAATGTAGTATTGTTAATATGCATGAGACAGGCCTAATCTCATTCTTGATAAAGTTGATAATGTGAAATATGAATGTGACATTATTTTACCACATTACATATTTTCACCAAAGAATCTTGACTTGAAATAGAGCAATGCTGATCATTGCTTTTTGTAATGTGTGTGAATATTTTCTGGAAATTGCTTCATAAATAATCATTTAAATCCTTTCCTAGAGCAGATTCAAGCAGATGATTTTGACCAATCGAAATGCATGTCACAATTTGAATTTGGCTCCAACTTGTTATCTCAATTCTCAATGGCTAATATTTGTCACGTTATTCAAAATGGCAGCCTCCCTAAAAACTCAGTGAAAGCTTTTGAAGTGTGTGCCAGAAAAGAATCACTTTCACAGTATGTCAGATGGTGAAAAGTCAGTTTAGCAAAAGTACTTTTGGAAAATGATCAGTTTGTGAAGTGATCACAACTTCAGTAATTATAAGATGTCTTTCAAGAATGAAATCATACTTTACACACCCATATAGCATATTTTTCAAAATAATTCTTCAAAATAAACTGATGATGTTTTAAATACAAGTGTAACAAGTGCTACAATTCAAACATCCAATGCAACATTACTGCACTGTTAATGTCTCACTGTTTTACAAATGATTTTATTTTCCTTATTTTCTGCCTAAATGGTAGACTATTAAAAAAATGTTAAAACTTCTGAAAGTCTGAGGCATATGGGTTCAAGCCATACAATACAGCAACACCTCAATAACGGGCAAGAATACAAATAGCCATGTGTCAAGGAGAAGATAAATATTTTGAAAGTGCAGACCTCAAAATTAATTTTGCTGAGGCCTAATTTTAGTCTCCAGGCCAGTAACTTACAGATTTATGGCCTGATGGGATAGTAGTCGACATAAGATATAAATTTCAGGGTTGCCACATGAATCAGATATTTTCCGGACCAAACTTTATTTTTCAATGACCAATTTGACAACATCCTTTGTTATTTTGTTATTGTCATATTTCTATCATCAAATTTAAGTTTGGCTTATTATACCTGTGCTATTCATGATTTTCATAAAGGCTTTCTATGTCATGTCCAAATTTCTTCCCAATATTTTGACCATGAAAACAGTTGAAATTATTCTCAAAATGACCATTTACACTGACCAAAATACCAAGCGCTAGTTTTCCCTCACCAAAGTCCAAATTTTCTGGACTTTATCTCCCAACTTTGACATTTAAAAAAAATTCCTGACATTTCCCTGACCAGTGTCAACTCTGAATTTAGTTCTGGGATTTCGCAAATACAACGGGCTATGATTCATGTTTGGTTGCTGTTTCTTCCGAAATGAGATCTGTAAAACTAGCAACAGGGATCCATCATTCGACAAGAGAATATTTCAATGGCAAAGAATATGTAGTGGTGCCAGTCATGTCTTTTGATGCCAAAATTAACAGCTTCTCCCTGGCACTTCCACTTTCCATGGAGCCACCATCTCATGTTGATTCTGCATTTTTACACCATGTTAAACAGTTAAACTTATACTGACTTATAAATCTAAAACTTCTAAGTATGAAATGACGGTGGACAAATGTGAACACCTGGCAGAATATTTCAAGAAGTGTGATAAGACACAAGGTGGATTTTAATGGCATTATCTTGACCACTCAGCTAGGAAAACTTGAACTACAATGTACTTCAGGAATAAATAATGTTCAAACTTTTTTTGGAAATTATTTGGAAATATTTCTGTCTGATATTTTACTACAAGTTTACTTGGCGAAGCCAACTTTGTATAATCCATTGTTCATTTTATCAAACATCTGCAAATATTTTCAGAAGTACATCCAAATGCTAACACGGTGTATTCTTTGTCATCCAAATATTGATATGTTTAGCAATGAAATGTATACTGAGGTAACAATAAACACCTACCAATGAGATAATAAAGAAACAATAAACACCTACCAATGCTTTTATCTTCTTTCTTCTTCATTTTTTTGGCTTTTATGTCCGATATACCCTCGGAGCTTCCATCAGACATGGGACTAGTTTCTCGCTCAGCCGAAGCTTCCTTCAGCGCCCCCACACGGCCTCCGATCTCGGCGATCCTTGCTGCAACTGCCTCAGCATTGATCCCAGAAATAGTGCCACCTGGTGCAGGACTGGAGTCGCCACCTAGTGGTGGAGGGGTGCTATCAGCAGGGGTGCTACTGGACCCCGAGGCAGCGCCATCTTGGTCTGCGGTGATGTCATTCTGACCTGCAGCATTCACGGCCGGGTCTTCTCCTGACTTTAAGATAAAAGAAACAATGATAGGGCATTTTTAAAAAAGGTTAGAACAATGAATATGTTTACATTTACATTATTTGACACCAAAGCAGAGGAGAAAAGAATGCAATAAAAGTATGTTTTTCCACTAGGTATTGTTATTATTGAAAGAGACCTTAGATATATTGACAATATAGCAGATGATAATTACTTTAAAACTAAGGGAGTTAGTGTACAAATACCCAATAAAATTCTGAAGAAAAAGGACTTCATTTTTATTGTCAAACACCTTCTTAACAATTGGATATTTTTTTTTTATAAATTTTCTGAAAATGCCTGTGAATCGCTTAAAAAATTATCACTCAAATCCTTTCCCAGAGCAGACTTGTGCTGATGATTATTTTGACAAATCAAAATGCATGTGGAATAGTAAGCATAGATAAAATATTTTCAATATTTGAAAAAAAATGTCTTCAGTCATTAAGAAGAAATACTTGACAAAATCAAGATCAACTGGGAAGACTTAATACATAAATCCGGATTGGCCATGAATGTACGGAACAACAGAAAACCAGCACGAATTGGGAAGGAAAAACTGGGTTAGCTTCGAAATTGAATGACTAATGATAACATCAGTCAAGCCATGAAAACACACAAATACTTTTAACATTTTGAAATGCATTAAGAAATCAAGATGACGAGTGAGACTCAACATTCAGCGGAATTGCAATTGATACAGCAAAGGCTTGCTTAACCCCTAACGGACGGGAAGGACGGCAACGTCCACCACCGGTAACGGACGGGAGGGACGTTGACGTCCCCATTGTTCTGACTTGATGACGTCATTTGTAACATTCTGAAGGGCTGCAACTTGTTACAATGTAATCATGATAATGACGTCAGACTGACTGGATCATGAACTTTTGACCCCAGCACTTCATTAAGCAAATTTAGTAACCATGATTATAAATTTTATAAATTTAGTATGTGGATACACTAGTCCAGCCAAAAATTGGTTAGTCCCGCCAATCAACAAATTTTAGATAGCCTAGTCCCTTAGGGGTTAATGTTTTACCCTGTTAAAAATGTCTGACTTTCAACTGCCTGTTTCATACGCTTGCTGATCACTGTATCACAATTATTTCACAGATATTAACAAAATAACACTATTGCTCAAATATCATGAAGTGTGCAACTGGAAAACCAGAGGAACTTTCTTTATGATGGGAGATAATTTAGTGGGTTTCAAAAGAAATAAATTAAAAACTTAAAAGCTCATAAAAATGAGTATATATCACTTATAAATGCCACACATTTGTCTCAAATAGCCACAAAATGGTCATCCATTTCTCATGACAATAACTTCAATTTTTTTCACTGACATCTGGTAACTAGATCATCAGTTGCTTTGTAATGAAAAGTGGAAGTGTTACAAAAAAAGAATCAATTTGAAATTCAAATGTTATTTTCAATGCAATGATTGAATGAAGCAGGATTAGGAAAAAAAATTGCTACAAATGTGTAATATAGATCATTCTTTTCTAGTTCTTATATCCAGAGCCCTTATTGTAGGATTGGGGAGGTGCCAAAAGTATTTGCCTCGTAAACTTATGGGTGTATATGTACATTGGGCCAAAAAAAACGTCACTTGCATGGCACTATATTTGGGGATAAATGGGGATAAAATTTCAGTTTCGGCTTAGGTTCTAAAGAGCAATGGAAACACCCAACTTCTCACATTACATTATTATCGTGATGCACAGTGAATAAATAACCCCATACAATGTGTAACTTCTAAAACGAATTATATCGTCGATAAAAAGCATTTTCAATTTTGAATTATTTCTGTGATGGGCTATTTTGTGTCACATGTTCATCATAGGAATTGCAAGATATCTTCCCTTGGGCGGCATGTCCTTGGCTGATATTTCACATAATACTACTATGAACATTGACGATTAAAATTATTCACTTATGAATTGACAATTTACACGATCAACTCCTAAACAACTTACTTTTGGCATTGTCTTTTCTTGCACATTTGTGTTCATGGTGGCTGCCATCTTGTGACGTCACGAGAGAATAGTTTCCCTTTTTGGCTACAGGAGTCTTCAGCTAGTGCCACCTGGTGTTACTTCGCGTTTTTTGAAACCTCCGATTTGGTGACTTGTGATGAGAAAAAAAATTCTTGAGGGTACATCAAATACATTTCTTATGTTTAAAGGGCAGAAGCGGTCAAACATTTCATTGCTAATGATATTGAATGAGGGGAATTCTGGTATTTTTTAAAAATATTTGTGAAGTTTTATAGAAAATTCACATTCATTGTAGCATGAGTAGACCAAATACCATAGATATTTGAAAACTGTAGTCTGTGGTAATATTCATTGTTAGACATATCATGTACAATACACCCCAAGTAAGCGGCCTGACACCAGATGTCACTGTCATTGCAGTAAGCAGGTGTCCCCTTGTGTCAGAAATATAATATACTAAAAGAGATCATCTCTGCAATCCAGCTTATTTACCCTGTATGAAGATCACCATCCTATTAATCACCGTGATTATCCTTCCCATTAACCTCTTTAAGATTTTCCATCTCATTCTTTATCTCTCTTCCTATCATCCCCATCACCCTCATAATCATCATTCCCATTATCAGCTTGACGTTTTCCACCTCATTCTTTATCCACCTTCTTATACACCTGTTCCCATCATTCTGTAACTTATATTGGCAACACAGTCAGGCAACTCAGCAAGACAAAAAAAATCAATTGAATTGGTGATAAATAACACACAAAATATACATTGCATGCCAAACGACATTACAGAATCGGATAACAAAAACATAAAACATTATTTGGTGATGAATTGATCTTTTATTGTTGCCCAAGAATGATTTCTTCTTATGACAAACGGAATTGCATGACAGTTTGCATAAATCTTTGTCATTCTATAGACCATACATAATGAATTTGTAAATTTCTGACTACAAACTCAACTCAAAAATATTTCACTGACAAGAACCATTCCTTAATATGTTTTTGATGAATTTCTTTACCTCGCCTTAAAGGGGGAGTTCCTAATAATCTAACCTTATTTTTTTTTAACATGTAATGAAATATATGGTAATAAGATATCATATCACACACATCCTACATTAATCTGGCCAACTGTTTATTTACAAAGTGGATCTTTGTTGTGGCAGCAGGCTGTCCTGGAAAGAAAGGTCGGGTTCGGGAGGGTAATAAAACTTCGGAGATTATACGTCACGGGTGTAACTCCTTATCCCGGGAAACTGGGTCTCACTATGGTGGGTGAAGCTGGCCCCTCAACATGTACTCAAAATAAGCTGCTCTCATTGTCAGGGGAATTGTGTGTTATAAATATTTGCGACAAAAGTAATTGACAAGGGATCAATGTTTTCAATTCCCCAAATATTGTGGCAACAAAAGTTTGAAATACACAAAATACGCAGGTTTGAAACACAACCAGGGTTATCTATGAAGAGAACATTTTGTTCTTGAGTCAGGATATGGTAACAGTTGGCCCTGAAACAATGACTACCAGAGGTTCCCTAGGCTAAAATGAACTGTAATTCTTATTAGACCACATCACAAACATAGTGATGATTAGATTAGCTGAACAGAGGTCATTTCACAATCCACAAAACAGAGGAAAGAAGTTCTAGACAAGTCTCCACTACTGATGTCATGATAAAGTGGCAGTGTCAGAAACACTAGCATACTAGGTCAGGGTGCTGAAATGAGAGGTGAATGTAGATACCTCAGTGATTCAATGTGTTGTCCCCAGGAAAACATTTACCAAAATATTGTCAAATTTAAAGAAAATGGTCCTTAATTTTAAAACCTCTTTTAACAATAATTATTTTATATGAACATGTTTGTGATATGCAAGTCTTTTCAAGATTTTAAACTTTGAGTATATACTTTGTGGTCCATACAAATGACTGAAAAATAAGATAAGTTAAATCGCATGGCCATGGTTCGTGTTTTGTTTTCATAATTGTTAATTGGCACAGTGTGATATGTTGTGTCATAACATACTATCTGCTATCATAACATATACTATTTTGATTTGTTGAAGATCATCCCCACTGTCAGACTCTTCTCAATCACAGTTTGCAGGCTACGAGTCTTGTTTGTTGTGGGGGGTCAAATTGCCATCCCTGAACTTTACCCTGCTCGATAAAGCTACCTGAAGGTGGCTCAGACCCACTTCTTTCATCCTCAGATGATCCACATAAACTTTGGACCTCTACTATGTTAGAAACACTTGTTGAACAATCACTATCTGTAAAATCTCCCTCCGACTCCATGATGCTGGGCTAGGGGTTTTCCCAAAATGTTACACTCTCTACGTCACCACCCCACGTGACAGGGGGTAATAAAATTCCGGACTGACTTCGGAGATATGTCATGATCCATACTTTGAAGTGAAATTTGATCATCACAACGTTTACAAGATACACTTGAAATTTGTGAGATGACTACTGGCAACCAAATGAATGATTTTATGACAAAAAAACACATGGTTTGGGATACAACCCAATTATTAGGAACTCCCCCTTTAAGTGAGAAGAGACTGGAACAGAAACTGGAAGCTGTAAGTGGAACATTCATTGTCTTAAGGCAGAATATCCAGGATGAAACCAGCACGTGGGATATTTATTACAGAAAAGCAAAATTTCAAGACAAAAAAGGAGCATATCGTATTAAGCAGAATTTTAAGGATAAAAGCAGCATGTAGGATATCAAGCAGAAATTAGAAGATGACAAGAACAAGTGGATATTTATTAGATTAAGGAGCAGAATTTCAAGGATGAGAGCCGCACGTGGGAGATGTATTGCATTAAAACAGAACTTCAGGGATGAAAAAAGCATGAGCTATCTGCAAACCAAATGAAAAGAATAGGTTTGATCTCATATACTACAACTGGATATGAACTATGGGCATGAAAATTCTTGCACCACATTTCTATGCATCTACTCTTTCAAATTAAATTACAAAAATCTTTATGATATAATCCATGTGATGCTATAATAGCAAAGCAATTTAGGAAGAATAAATCTTACCTTATGCTTTCTCAAAATATTTCTTTCGTGGAGTTGAAATTTGTGCTTCAAGAGAAATGGAAAGAACCCTGTGTTTTAGTGGTGGAACACTCTATGCTGATCAATTGTTCATTATAGTTACAAGGAACTTCAAGATTTTGTTACACCCAATTGAGCACAGGATTAAATAATTTTCTGTGGGACACTATTTATGTCAATAATTCCCTCAACAGGATCACATATTTTTCTAAGCTTTGTGTAAATGCTCTTAGGTTTGGGCAGAAATATGGATCAATTTATGGCTGGGGTAGGTTTTACCCCTTGAACAAAAATATCCATATTTTAAAGTCGTGGAATTGATATTGACTTGGAGTAATAATTACTCCAAGATATTGACAACTTTATACATGGTTTAAAATGATCTCATTGAAGGTTGTGATTTCATCTTTCATCCATTTAGTTTTGTATGAGAGAAGGGAGAATTGACATCGTATTGATCAAACAATTATGGCACTATCTTAGCTTTCCAGATTCCCCATAGATAAGAGCAAGTGGGACATTCATAACATTAAAGCAGAATTTATAGGATGAAAAGAGCAACTGATATATCTTTATTGTCTTAATACAGAATACCAAGAATAAAAGCAACAAGTAGAAAATTCTTTGTTTCAAAGCAGAATGTCAAGGATGAAATCAACAAGTGGAATATTAATTATAATGAAGTTGGATTTCAAGGATAAAACTAATGAGAAAATAAATTGTAAGAAAACATCAATGATGGAGAAGAATATTGATTTGGTAAAAAAATAAATAAATAAAAAAAGCTACAGCAGAAAGTAAATATTACCTCATAGAAGTATGTGTGCATCTTGTCCTATCACAGAGTCGATTCATCATAAGCCCAGCTAACTCATTGACTTCAGGTCAATGGGCTCTCTTGATTAATGGCGGCTTCACCAGACATTCCATCCCCACACTCTACTCATAGAGTGACTGCTTGGTTCGCCTGACCTACACTGCCCTTTCAGTTTAAGTTTACTCATGTCTCATTTTTGTGTACGTATATTAGTGTAGGTATTGATTATAGATGTATATTGTGCAGAAAAAATAGATAAACATCAGGTATGGTCCTATTTTCTATATATTATTAGGGCAATAATGCCGAGGACAGGAATTGTATGAGAACGCAGAAGATTTCTTTAAAAAAGGAAAATTAAAACAATTGTTTATTTAATATTACAATATATATATATATATATATATATATATATATATATATATATATATATATATATATATATATATATATATATATATATATATATATATATATATATTGATAAAATTTGTAACAACGATATAAGAATAGGAGGAAGGAGATCAAATTATCATCACCAGAAATGTTATCTTTTTTACATAATGTTTATAGTAAATGTTGCTCTGAGGCAAGCAGAGTGCCATGGTGCCTTGAGGGAGTTATTCTCCAAGCAGACTGAAACCATCTAGCTGTTTATGCATACAGGTAAGATGAATTAGTATGGCTCGTGAGTGCGTCGTTCACTGCCTATCACTGGCCTTTTGGGTCATGATGAAAACAGATGTGCTCCCTTTGCCCATGTTTAAACATTGCCTGTACACATAGAGAATATTCCTGCAAAGTGACTAACACAGACAGATTGTTATCTCGCCAGGAGTATGTCAGTTGTTGTATAATTTAATCAAATGACTTTTAACAGATGCAGCGTGGATATCTCAGAAATTTGTTCATTATTCAAAACACCTATCTGGTCGGAAATTTGAATGAATTGAGGAGTCATTGTAGTGAAGGAAACTCAGTTTTTTTCATGGATTACTAGGAGATTAGTGGAAACATCTGCTGGAAATAACTTTAATTGGTTGTATTTTTAAAATATATTATTAAAAGACGGAGGACACGGAAGAGCAAATTAATTCATATTGGTACTATAGTCACGATAGTAGTATATTATATATTATTTTGGTAGAAACATGCAGATTCAAAGATTTCATGAACTATTGAGAAACTTTAATTTATACTCTACACAGGACATGATAAGTTTAATCCATTGTAGTAAATAGCCAATCAGAGGACATTGAACAAATATTTCTTTATCAACAATTGTTTTCAAGCCATTGTTTAATAAAGAGGGATATATGTCCACACTCCTGCTCCTGGAAACATAATTGGTATGTCAGAGGGGACATAACACAAAAATAATGGTCATTTTGAGCATCATTTCATTGGTAGAATATAGAACAAATATTGGGTCCAGCCAGCAGTTATACCTTATGGAATATCGGCATATATCATCGTTCCTCTCCAAACAATATTTCATTTCATATTGCCCTCCCAGCCTGCAGGTCACATCCACACGCCATTTGCAATTCAACAAAAGGTCTGATTCAGGGGGGTCAACCCGGGAGTCAGCTGCTGGGTATCACTTGCTGCAACTTTGCTCTGCCGTGTCCTGACCGATTATGGCACAAAAGCTAAATGTTTATTGCATCAGGCATCGAATTGCCCTCCCACTTCACTGCCCAGCCACCAGTGTCAAGTCCTTCATTTTTTCACTTTTTTTTAAAACTAAATCTTTGTGATGCTTATTGGTATGCATAAGAGGTCCTTGGTGAATGAAATTACACATCACATAGATACAACATGATGACGTTTATAGATGAAGTGAGAGACTAGATCTGTTTTGTGGAATTAATATTGTGGAGACAGGCCTGGTATCTCATAATTTTATTGTAAATTACCCCCGAGGTCAAAGTATGTGTTATCTTGTTAGATAATGAACAGATTTCATTGTCTTTCCATATGTAGGGTAATTATCACTCAGTGAGTGCTCAGACACAATATGAAACATGATATAGTTTCATATGACCAAACAAATTTGAAGGATGATTATGAAGTCCATATATGCATATTCTTTAGAATGTGGATAGTTCTGAAATCAGTGTTTTATGTGTTATAATTAATAGTAATATTTATATATAATCGTAATAATTTATGAATAACCTAGCATCCTCAACACCCATCAAAAATTAAATGTGTCATAGTAGTCCTTATTATGACCAACATTACCTCATCCTGCCATAGTAGTCATCATCATGACCAACATTACCTCATCCAGTCATAGTAGTCATCATCATGACCAACATTACCTCATCCAGCCATAGTAGTCCTCATCATGACCAACATTACCTCATCCTGCCATAGTAGTCCTCATCATGACCAACATTACCTCATCCAGCCATAGTAGTCCTCATCATGACCAACATTACCTCATCCTACCATAGTAGTCCTCATCATGTCCAACATTACCTCATCCTGCCATAGTAGTCCTCATCATGACCAACATTACCTCATCCTACCATAGTAGTCCTCATCATGTCCAACATTACCTCATCCTGCCATAGTAGTCATCATCATGACCAACATTACCTCATCCAGCCATAGTAGTCCTCATCATGACCAACATTACCTCATCCAGTCATAGTAGTCCTCATCATGACCAACATTACCTCATCCTGCCATAGTAGTCATCATCATGACCAACATTACCTCATCCAGTCATAGTAGTCATCATCATGACCAACATTACCTCATCCAGCCATAGTAGTCCTCATCATGACCAACATTACCTCATCCTACCATAGTAGTCCTCATCATGTCCAACATTACCTCATCCTGCCATAGTAGTCATCATCATGACCAACATTACCTCATCCAGCCATAGTAGTCCTCATCATGACCAACATTACCTCATCCAGCCATAGTAGTCCTCATCATGACCAACATTACCTCATCCAGCCATAGTAGTCCTCATCATGACCACCATTAACTCATCCAGCCATAGTAGTCATCATCATGACCAACATTACCTCATCCTGTCATAGTAGTCCTCATCATGACCAGCATTACCTCATCCAGCCATAGTAGTCCTCATCGTGACCAACACTACCTCATCCTGCCATAGTAGTCCTCACCGTGACCAACATTACCTCATCCAGCCATAGTTGTCCTCATCATGACCAACATTACCTCATCCAGCCATAGTAGTCCTCATCATGACCAACATTACCTCATCCAGCCATAGTAGTCCTCATCATGACCAACATTACCTCATCCAGCCATAGTAGTCCTCATCATGACCAACATTACCTCATCCAGCCATAGTAGTCCTCATCATGACCAACATTACCTCATCCAGCCATAGTAGTCCTCATCATGACCAACATTACCTCATCCAGCCATAGTAGTCCTAATCATGACCAACATTACCTCATCCAGCCATAGTAGTCCTCATCATGACCAGCATTACCTCATCCAGCCATAGTAGTCCTCATCATGACCAACATTACCTCATCCTGTCATAGTAGTCCTCATCTTGACCAACATTACCTCATCCGGCCATAGTAGTCCTCATCATGACCAACATTACCTCATCCAGCCATAGTAGTCCTCATCATGACCAGCATTACCTCATCCAGCCATAGTAGTCCTCATCATGACCAACATTACCTCATCCAGTCATAGGTCATAGTAGTCCTCATCATGACCAACATTACCTCATCCAACCATAGTAGTCCTCATCTTGACCAACATTACCTCATCCAGCCATAGTAGTCCTCATCATGACCAACATTACCTCATCCTGTCATAGTAGTCGTCATCATGACCAGCATTACCTCATCCTGTCATAGTAGTCCTCATCGTGACCAACATTACCTCATCCAACCATAGTAGTCCTCATCTTGACCAACATTACCTCATCCAGCCATAGTAGTCCTCATCATGACCAGCATTACCTCATCCAGCCATAGTAGTCCTCATCATGACCAACATTACCTCATCCAGTCATAGGTCATAGTAGTCCTCATCATGACCAACATTACCTCATCCAACCATAGTAGTCCTCATCATGACCAACATTACCTCATCCTGCCATAGTAGTCCTCATCGTGACCAACATTACCTCATCCTGTCATAGTAGTCCTCATCTTGACCAACATTACCTCATCCAGCCATAGTAGTCCTCATCATGACCAACATTACATCATCCAGCCATAGTAGTCCTCATCATGACCAACATTACCTCATCCAGCCATAGTAGTCCTCATCATGACCAACATTACCTCATCCTGCCATAGTAGTCCTCATCATGACCAACATTACCTCATCCTGCCATAGTAGTCCTCACCAACATTACCTCATCAAGCCATAGTAGTCCTCACCAACATTACCTCATCCAGCCATAGTAGTCCTCATCATGACCAACATTACCTCATCCTGTCATAGTAGTCCTCATCATGACCAACATTAACTCATCCTGTCATAGTAGTCCTCATCTTGACCAACATTACCTCATCCTGCCATAGTAGTCCTCACCAACATTACCTCATCCTGCCATAGTAGTCCTCACCAACATTACCTCATCCAGCCATAGTAGTCCTCATCATGACCAACATTACCTCATCCTGCCATAGTAGTCCTCATCATGACCAACATTACCTCATCCAGCCATAGTAGTCCTCATCATGACCAACATTACCTCATCCTGTCATAGTAGTCCTCATCATGACCAACATTACCTCATCCAGCCATAGTAGTCCTCATCATGACCAACATTACCTCATCCTGCCATAGTAGTCCTCATCGTGACCAACATTACCTCATCCTGCCATAGTAGTCCTCATCGTGACCAACATTACCTCATCCAACCATAGTAGTCCTCATCATGACCAACATTACCTCATCCTGCCATAGCAGTCCTCATCATGACCAACATTACCTCATCCTGCCATAGTAGTCCTCATCATGACCAACATTACCTCATCCTGTCATAGTAGTCCTCATCATGACCAACATTACCTCATCCTGCCATAATAGTCCTCATCATGACCAACATTACCTCATCCAGCCATAGTAGTCGTCATCATGACCAACATTACCTCATCCAGCCATAGTAGTCCTCACCAACATTACCTCATCCTGTCATAGTAGTCCTCATCTTGACCAACATTACCTCATCCTGTCATAGTAGTCCTCATCTTGACCAACATTACCTCATCCGGTCATAGTAGTCGTCATCATGACCAACATTACCTCATCCTGTCATAGTAGTCCTTATCATGACCAACATTACCTCATCCGGTCATAGTAGTCGTCATCATGACCAACATTACCTCATCCAGCCATAGTAGTCCTCATCATGACCAACATTACCTCATCCAGCCATAGTAGTCCTCATCATGACCAACATTAACTCATCCAGCCATAGTAGTCCTCATCATGACCAACATTACCTCATCCAGCCATAGTAGTCCTCATCATGACCAACATTACCTCATCCTGTCATAGTAGTCCTTATCATGACCAACATTACCTCATCCTGCCATAGTAGTCCTCATCATGACCAACATTACCTCATCCAGCCATAGTAGTCCTCATCATGACCAACATTAACTCATCCAGCCATAGTAGTCCTCATCATGACCAACATTACCTCATCCAGCCATAGTAGTCCTCATCATGACCAACATTACCTCATCCTGTCATAGTAGTCGTCATCATGACCAACATTACCTCATCCAGCCATAGTAGTCCTCATCTTGACCAACATTACCTCATCCTGTCATAGTAGTCCTCATCTTGACCAACATTACCTCATCCGGTCATAGTAGTCCTCATCATGACCAACATTACCTCATCCTGCCATAGTAGTCCTCATCATGACCAACATTAACTCATCCAGCCATAGTAGTCCTCATTCTGACCAACATTACCTCATCCTGCCATAGTAGTCCTCATCATGACCAACATTACCTCATCCAGCCATAGTAGTCCTCATCATGACCAACATTACCTCATCCAGCCATAGTAGTCCTCATCATGACCAACATTACCTCATCCAGCCATAGTAGTCCTCATCTTGACCAACATTACCTCATCCTGCCATAGTAGTCCTCATCATGACCAACATTACCTCATCCTGCCATAGTAGTCCTCATCATGACCAACATTACCTCATCCAGCCATAGTAGTCCTCATCATGACCAACATTACCTCATCCAGCCATAGTAGTCCTCATCATGACCAACATTACCTCATCCAGCCATAGTAGTCCTCATCATGACCAACATTAACTCATCCAGCCATAGTAGTCCTCATCATGACCAACATTACCTCATCCAGCCATAGTAGTCCTCATCATGACCAACATTACCTCATCCAGCCATAGTAGTCCTGATCTTGACCAACATTACCTCATCCAGTCATAGTAGTCCTCATCATGACCAACATTACCTCATCCAGCCATGGTAGTCCTCATCATGACCAACATTACCTCATCCAGCCATAGTAGTCCTCATCATGACCAACATTACCTCATCCAGCCATAGTAGTCCTCATCATGACCAACATTACCTCATCCAGCCATAGTAGTCCTCATCATGACCAACATTACCTCATCCAGCCATAGTAGTCCTCATCATGACCAACATTACCTCATCCAGCCATAGTAGTCCTCATCATGACCAACATTACCTCAACCTGCCATAGTAGTCCTCATCATGACCAACATTACCTCATCCAGCCATAGTAGTCCTCATCATGACCAACATTACCTCATCCTGCCATAGTAGTCCTCATCGTGACCAACATTACCTCATCCTGCCATAGTAGTCCTCATCGTGACCAACATTACCTCAACCTGCCATAGTAGTCCTCATCATGACCAACATTACCTCATCCAGCCATAGTAGTCCTCATCATGACCAGCATTGCCTCATCCTGTCATAGTAGTCCTCATCATGACCAACATTACCTCATCCTGTCCTAGTAGTCCTCATCATGACCAACATTACCTCATCCAGCCATAGTAGTCCTCATCATGACCAACATTACCTCATCCTGCCATAAATAGTAGTCCTCATCATGACCAGCATTACCTCATCCTGCCATAGTAGTCCTCATCATGTCCAACATTACCTCATCCTGCCATAGTAGTCCTCATCATGTCCTACATTATCTCATCCTGTCATGGTCGTCCTCATCATGACCAACATTACCTCATCCTGCCATAGTAGTCCTCATCGTGACCAACATTACCTCATCCTGTCATAGTAGTCCTCATCATGACCAACATTACCTCATCCTGTCATAGTAGTCCTCATCATGACTAACATTACCTCATCCTGCCATAGTAGTCCTCATCATGACCAACATTACCTCATCCTGTCATAGTAGTCCTCATCATGACTAACATTACCTCATCCTGCCATAGTAGTCCTCATCATGACCAACATTACCTCATCCGGCCATAGTAGTCCTCATCATGACCAACAATACCTCATCCTGTCATAGCAGTCCTCATCATGACCAACATTACCTCATCCTGCCATAGTAGTCCTCATCGTGACCAACATTACCTCATCCAGCCATAGTAGTCCTCATCATGACCAACATTACCTCATCCAACCATAGTAGTCCTCATCATGACCAGCATTACCTCATCCTGCCATAGTAGTCCTCATCATGACCAACATTACCTCATCCTGCCATAGTAGTCCTCATCATGACCAACATTACCTCATCCAGTCATAGTAGTCCTCATCATGACCAGCATTACCTCATCCAGCCATAGTAGTCCTCACCAACATTACCTCATCCTGCCATATATAGTAGTCCTCATCATGACCAACATTACCTCATCCTGCCATATATAGTAGTCCTCATCATGACCAACATTACCTCATCCTGCCATATATAGTAGTCCTCATCATGACCAACATTACCTCATCCTGCCATAGTAGTCCTCATCATTACCAACATTACCTCATCCAGCCATAGTAGTCCTCATCATGACCAACATTACCTCATCCTGTCCTAGTAGTCCTCATCATGACCAACATTACCTCAGCCAGCCATAGTAGTCCTCATCATGACCAACATTACCTCATCCTGCCATAGTAGTCCTCATCATGACCAACATTACCTCATCCGGCCATAGTAGTCCTCATCATGACCAACATTACCTCATCCTGCCATAGTAGTCCTCATCATGACCAACATTACCTCATCCTGCCATAGTAGTCCTCATCATGACCAACATTACATCATCCAGCCATAGTAGTCCTCATCATGACCAACATTACCTCATCCTGTCCTAGTAGTCCTCATCATGACCAACATTACCTCATCCTGCCATAGTAGTCCTCATCATGACCAACATTACCTCATCCTGTCCTAGTAGTCCTCATCATGACCAACATTACATCATCCAGCCATAGTAGTCCTCATCATGACCAACATTACCTCATCCTGTCCTAGTAGTCCTCATCAGGACCAACATTACCTCATCCTGCCATAGTAGTCCTCATCATGACCAACATTACCTCATCCTGCCATAGTAGTCCTCATCGTGACCAACATTACCTCATCCTGCCATAGTAGTCCTCATCATGACCAACATTACCTCATCCTGCCATAGTAGTCCTCATCATGACCAACATTACCTCATCCTGCCATAGTAGTCCTCATCGTGACCAACATTACCTCATCCTGCCATAGTAGTCCTCATCGTGACCAACATTACCTCATCCAGCCATAGTAGTCCTCATCATGACCAACATTACCTCATCCAGCCATAGTAGTCATCATCATGACCAACATTACCTCATCCAGCCATAGTAGTCCTCATCATGTCCAACATTACCTCATCCTGCCATAGTAGTCCTCATCATGACCAACATTACCTCATCCAGCCATAGTAGTCCTCATCATGACCAACATTACCTCATCCTGTCATAGTAGTCCTCATCATGTCCAACATTACCTCATCCTGTCATAGTAGTCCTCATCGTGACCAACATTACCTCATCCTGCCATAGTAGTCCTCATCATGTCCAACATTACCTCATCCTGCCATAGTAGTCCTCATCATGACCAACATTACCTCATCCAGCCATAGTAGTCCTCATCATGACCAACATTACCTCATCCTGTCATAGTAGTCCTCATCATGACCAACATTACCTCATCCTGCCATAGTAGCCCTCATCGTGACCAACATTACCTCATCCTGCCATAGTAGTCCTCATCATGACCAACATTACCTCATCCAGCCATAGTAGTCCTCATCATGACCAACATTACCTCATCCTGCCATAGTAGTCCTCATCGTGACCAACATTACCTCATCCAGCCATAGTAGTCCTCATCATGACCAACATTACCTCATCCTGCCATAGTAGTCCTCATCATGACCAACATTACCTCATCCTGCCATAGTAGTCCTCATCGTGACCAACATTACCTCATCCAGCCATAGTAGTCCTCATCATGACCAACATTACCTCATCCTGCCATAGTAGTCCTCATCATGACCAACATTACCTCATCCTGTCCTAGTAGTCCTCATCATGACCAACATTACCTCATCCTGCCATAGTAGTCCTCATCATGACCAACATTACCTCATCCTGTCCTAGTAGTCCTCATCATGACCAACATTACCTCATCCTGCCATAGTAGTCCTCATCATGACCAACATTACCTCATCCAGCCATAGTAGTCCTCATCATGACCAACATTACCTCATCCAGCCATAGTAGTCCTCATCGTGACCAACATTACCTCATCCTGCCATAGTAGTCCTCATCATGACCAGCATTACCTCATCCTGCCATAGTAGTCCTCATCATGACCAACATTACCTCATCCTGTCATAGTAGTCCTCATCATGACCAACATTACCTCATCCAGCCATAGTAGTCCTCATCATGACCAACATTACCTCATCCAGCCATAGTAGTCATCATCATGACCAACATTACCTCATCCAGCCATAGTAGTCCTCATCGTGACCAACATTACCTCATCCTGTCATAGTAGTCCTCATCATGACCAACATTACCTCATCCTGCCATAGTAGTCCTCATCATGACCAACATTACCTCATCCTGTCCTAGTAGTCCTCATCATGACCAACATTACCTCATCCTGCCATAGTAGTCCTCATCATGACCAACATTACCTCATCCTGTCCTAGTAGTCCTCATCATGACCAACATTACCTCATCCAGCCATAGTAGTCCTCATCATGACCAACATTACCTCATCCTGTCCTAGTAGTCCTCATCATGACCAACATTACCTCATCCAGCCATAGTAGTCCTCATCGTGACCAACATTACCTCATCCTGTCCTAGTAGTCCTCATCATGACCAACATTACCTCATCCTGTCATAGTAGTCCTCACCAACATTACCTCATCCTGTCCTAGTAGTCCTCATCGTGACCAACATTACCTCATCCAGCCATAGTAGCCCTCATCGTGACCAACATTACCTCATCCTGCCATAGTAGTCCTCATCATTACCAACATTACCTCATCCTGCCATAGTAGTCCTCATCATGACCAACATTACCTCATCCTGCCATAGTAGTCCTCATCGTGACCAACATTACCTCATCCAGCCATAGTAGTCCTCATCATGACCAACATTACCTCATCCAGCCATAGTAATCCTCATTCTGACCAACATTACCTCATCCAGCCATAGTAGTCCTCATCATGACCAACATTACCTCATCCAACCATAGTAGTCCTCATCATGACCAACATTACCTCATCCAGCCATAGTAGTCCTCATCATGACCAACATTACCTCATCCTGCCATAGTAGTCCTCATCATGACCAACATTACCTCATCCTGCCATAGTAATAATAATAATAATAATAATAATAATAACACTTATATAGCGCTGATATCAGACAAGTCTGTTCATAGCGCTGTATTCAGGACATGCTTCCTGAAAAGATGTGTTTTCAATCTACTCTTAAAGAGCGTGACTGAGGTGCAGGTCCTAATATCATTAGGGAGAGAGTTCCAGAGTTTTGGGCTGACAGATGAAAAGGCTCTGTCACCCACGGTCTTAAGTCGAGTTTTGGGGACTGATAGGTAAGTCCCATCATTGGATCTCAGGCATCTGTCACCTTGTTTCACTAGGAGTAGATCACGCAGGTAAGGCGGTGCCTTACCATTTAGGGCCTTCCAGGTCATCAGCAGGATTTTAAAGTCAATCCTGGCGTGCACAGGTAGCCAGTGTAGTTCTCTCAGTTTTTCTGATATGTGATCAAATTTCCTGATTTTACCTACAACTCTGGCTGCAGAGTTCTGTACATATTGCAATTTCTTGATATCAGATTTAGGAAGACCTGCCAGGAGGCCATTTCCATAGTCCAGAGTGGATGTAACAAAGGCATGGGTTAACGTTACAGCGGTTTTCTCGTCTAGACATTGTCTAATAGCCGCTAAATTTCGAATGTGATAGTAGCCCTTTTTGCACATTTTGTTAATTTGTGCCTTCATGTCCATCTTAGAGTCAAGAGTGATGCCCAGGTCAACTACTGACTCACTGGGGGTGATATCGGAGTCCCCTACTCTGATGGTGTTAGGGAGGTTACTGCAGGTAGCAGTATTGTGCCTGTCGGTACAGATGAGCATCTCAGTCTTTCCATCATTTATCTTCATCTTATTTGATATGAGGAAATCTCTGACCTCCTTAACACATTCCTCCAGTCTGCATCTACTGATGTCAGCGTGATGAGAAGAGGTATGGTCAATAGGGATGTAAATTTGAGTGTCATCCGCGTAGATATGGTAGCTGAGCCCATATTTGGTGAGGATATCAGCCAGAGGCGTCATGTATATGGTAAAAAGTATTGGGCCCAGGACAGACCCCTGGGGTACACCATATGTTATGGGTAAGAGTGGGGACCTGTGAGTCCCAACCTTCACGCATTGTCGCCTATTACTGAGATATGACCTTATCCAGGAGAGAGCTTGACCAGTCACCTTGCAGCGATTTTCCAGCCTATCAAAAAGGATCTGGTGGTCAATGGTGTCAAAGGCTGCAGAGAGGTCTAGTAATAGTAGTATTACTGACTTCCTATCATCCAAATTACACAGAATGTCATTTTGCACCTTAAGTAACGCTGTCTCAGTGCTATGATATTTCTTGTATGCCGATTGAAATTTGTCAGTAAGGCCATTTCTTACAAGGTGAGGTACTAATTGGTCTGCTACCGCCCTCTCTGTTAGTTTAGATATATATGTTAGGTTGGAAACAGGCCTGTAATTCTTCTCTACCAATTCCAGACCCAGTTTCTTCAACAAGGGCGTGATGATGGCAACCTTCATATTGTCTGACACTGATGCATCCGTCAGTGATTTATTGATGATGGAGGTAATTATTGGTAGGAGGTCATCCATGAGGTCAATTAAAAGCCATGTAGGAATGGGGTCCAATTCACATGACTTTTTTGCTGATCTCTTGACAAGTTTGCCCACGTCCTGTATGGATAAGGGGAGAGTCCTCATCATGACCAACATTACATCATCCTGCCATAGTAGTCCTCATCATGACCAACATTACCTCATCCTGCCATAGTAGTCCTCATCATGACCAACATTACATCATCCTGCCATAGTAGTCCTCATCATCACCAACATTACCTCATCCAGCCATAGTAGTCCTCATTCTGACCAACATTACCTCATCCTGCCACAGTAGTCCTCATCATGACCAACATTACCTCATCCTGCCATAGTAGTCCTCATCATGACCAACATTACCTCATCCTGCCATAGTAGTCCTCATCATGACCAACATTACATCATCCTGCCATAGTAGTCCTCATCATGACCAACATTACCTCATCCTGCCATAGTAGTCCTCATCATGACCAACATTACATCATCCTGCCATAGTAGTCCTCATCATGACCAACATTACCTCATCCAGCCATAGTAGTCCTCATCATGACCAACATTACCTCATCCAGCCATAGTAGTCCTCATTCTGACCAACATTACCTCATCCTGCCACAGTAGTCCTCATCATGACCAACATTACCTCATCCTGCCATAGTAGTCCTCATCATGACCAACATTACCTCATCCTGCCATAGCAGTCCTCATCATGACCAACATTACCTCATCCTGCCATAGCAGTCCTCATCATGACCAACATTACCTCATCCAGCCATAGTAGTCCTCATCATGACCAACATTACCTCATCCTTCCATAGTAGTCCTCATCATGACCAACATTACCTCATCCAGCCATAGTGGTCCTCATCATGACCAACATTACCTCATCCAGCCATAGTAGTCATCATCATGACCAACATTACCTCATCCTGCCATAGTAGTCATCATCATGACCAACATTACCTCATCCAGTCATAGTAGTCCTCATCATGACCAACATTACCTCATCCAGCCATAGTAGTCATCATCATGACCAACATTACCTCATCCTGCCATAGTAGTCCTCATCATGACCAACATTACCTCATCCAGCCATAGTAGTCCTCATCATGACCAACATTACCTCATCCAGTCATAGTAGTCCTTATCATGACCAACATTACCTCATCCAGCCATACTTCTGAGGAAGTGCCAGTACTATAATTACAAGGATTTATTGCCTGTGGTTGAAGTTAGACTTGCTGAGAATTGTTTGGGGACTCAAATCGGCCTCGTAGACACTGAGCTGCATCAGCTATGAGTTCATTAATAATTGCCAGTGTGATGGTGAATAGATAAAAAGTAATGACCTCATCGCTTTAGTCTGGTGGAGCCCCCTAGTGGCCATATTGGCGAAATAGTAAGGCTACTTATACCTTTTCAAAGAATTCCACAATATCTGAACTCATGATTTGTATTTTAAAACTATTATAAGATATATATCATTTTGAGATGATTTAAAAATCTGTAAATGTTAGTCAGTCATAAAGTCATAAGTTTTTGTTCTTTAGACCTCATTTCTGCAGAGATATCAGAATTAGTATGGCCATCAGTGTATGCAGGGCAAGTTTACTGACACAAGTGCAGGCAAACCTCACAAATGCTTACAACCTTTTGAAAAAATACGGCTAATTGAAAATGCAGGTTGTGCATTGTAAGACAACTTTGCAAACTTTACTGCGGTTTTGGTGGTTTTTGGGGCACACTTATTCATAGCACGTGGCTTATTGATTAAGGTTTATGTTACCTCAAATCGAAAGGCAGGCTTTATGGAGCTGTGGAAGCGGCTACGTAGGCCACATTCTCTCTATTGACTGTAGCCTCGGGGGCCGCTCATTTGATATCTAGGGGTAGGAGTCAACAGTATTTATTTTTCCTTTTTTCATTCATTTTTGTGAGAATATTTGACGAAAGTATATCCATGATCAATGATGTTTTCTGGGTATTTTAAATCATTCCAGGCTTAAGATTATAAAAGACCTATGACCTACTGTGTGTTTGAGTTGTATAATGTAAGGGCCTGGTGTTTATATATAGTTTCGGTGAGGTGACATGCCAAACAATTAGATAGTTCAAAGTAAACTTAACGTCAATGAAAAAAACTTCCCTTTTCCCCCTGGATATCATTTGAGCAGTTCTTTATCGAATGTGCAAGTCATCGGTCATGTTTAAGTCTTAATCCCATTTTGACATGTTGGCTACTCGTCTTGGGAGCATGTTTCCCCGCATACCTCTGCCCTCCTTCAGACTGCCTTACAAGCCCTCGTTCTCACCCCTCCCTTCATCTGAGTGCTTCCTCAATGACCTTGCCATCACTCACTGAAACCAGCCTGTAACTGGCAAGCTTGTGAGCCGCCCCTCGCTCACAGATCAGGCATCTCCGAGGTCATTTTGCCCGGTAATGTGCTGGTGTGTCCAAACTACATCTGAGGGCCGCGTTGCTATAAGAAGTGGTGTGTCCTACACGATTCTCAATGTCACTTTGAGTAGCGGTTTTGTGTCCTTAACAAATCACAATGTTTCTATGGCTCGTGGACGGTTGACTGTTGCCATCCCTTATGAAGTTTGAGGGAGGGGGTTGAAGCTGAGTCAAGTGGGTGGGTTGCCTTTACTAATCACGGCCACTATGTTCTGATTTGATGTCTGATGCATGTCCAAAACGTATCATAGGGTAATGTCCAACACATGTCCAACACATATTACAAAATGATTTAGTGTGTCCTATACACACCACAAAGTGTTTTAGTATCTCCAACACATATCATAAAGTAATTTGTAATGCCCAACACACATACTATAAAATGATTTTGTGTGTCCTCTACATATCACAAAGTGCTTTAGTATGTCCAACACATATTTTGCAAAGTGATTTAGTATGTCCTACATATATCACAAAGTGATTTACTATGTCCTATACATATCAATAAGTGTTTAAGTATGTCATACACATATCACACAGTGATTTAGTATGTGCTATACATATCAATAAGTGTTTAAGTATATCCTACACATATTACAAGGTTATTTAGTATATTCTACACATTACAAAGTGATTTAGTGTGTCCTACACATATCACAATGTTATTTAGTATGTCCTACACATATCACAAAGTGATTTACTGTGTCCTATATATATTACAAGGTTATTTAGTATGTCCAACACATATCACAAAGTGATTTACTGTGTCCTATATATATTACAAGGTTATTTATTATGTCCTATAAATACCACAAGGTAATTAGCACGTCCTAGACATATCACCAAGTGGTTTAGCATGTTCCACGCATATCTCAAGGTGATTTGGCAATGGCCTTCACATCATCAGGTATATTTGCATGTCAGGTAGCAGTATTGTGTCATATAACTTCCTCATCCAGGAACAACAGATGTGTTGTTTCTCATTTAGTCAGTCTGAGTGTCAACAGATCTCCGGGCACCTCCCAGTGCAGTATGGACAATTTCTCAGGGTGGTCTTTAGCCCTTGAGGCCTGGGTAGACCATCCCCAACAGAAAACATGTGCCCCTTTTTTATCAATTATCTAACCTTTAGTCACATCTGCAAAACAATATTTTTTCACAACAATAATATCTTCTTTACACAGCTGTTTTCACTTTGAGAAAATGCTAACTTAAAAACAAAGGACATAAGGCAAACAAAAAATGGACGTGAAAAAGCTGGACTGCTTAAATTTTCTCAAAACCGCTGGACCTTTGCACAAAGGCCTATCTATTTGGGAGGATTGTGGGCAGTCCCAGAGCTCCCGGTGATCAGCCACGAAGTGCACTTCCATGTCAAGGTGAAGTCAGACATGTAGCCAGCTCTTAGTCACAACACACTCACTCACCCACTGACTCTCTCTCTCTCTTCTGCTTGCCATCTCTGCCCAGTATTTATCACCACTTGGACAATACATATCAACACTCATTTTAAGATGATCTTCATCATGTGGTGATAAATTTAAAAAGGGACATAAGGCAAACAAAGAAATGGATGTGATAAAGCTGGACTGCTTAAATTTTCTCAAAACTCCTGCTTGCCACCTCTGTCCAGCATTTATCACCACTTGAACAATACATATCAACACTCATTTTTGCAATGTAATTCCTCTTCATAGTTTTGTCTGAAGAGCTTATGTTAATTAGAAATATGCATTTGATGATGAAATTATCACTTAATCATTTTTTTATCTCAAATTATTTAGTTTTGCAGGTGGGTAACGATATTGCAGGGAAATAATGAATTCGACTCCTTAATAAACATTGTCTTCATCAAAATAAATCAAATCCTGATTTTAGCTCTGATATAAGGATGAGAGATAATCCTACCTCTAATCTCTATAATCTCTAGGTCTAGGTAGTATTTCACACCTCTATCACCATTCTGTCCAGTAATATATCACTTCGGCTGGATCTCTTTATATCGGATGCATACAAATCACCAAATTACCTCGTCAATTCATCAATGTAATTTTAGTGAAGGATTGCAAAAACTTTTGGACTTAAAATCATTTCCAAGTATTGAATCTGGGGAACAATACATCATGAAAATTGGTTTGATTTGAAACGCTGAGTTCACATGTTAAGTTATGTTGACATTGGTTTTACATTAGAAACTGAATTCAAACCAATTGTTATTTCACAAACAAGAGCTACTTCACAGACTTCATGAACATTTGTTAACTTTCAACTTTTCAGAAAATTAACAGTTTCATGAAAGGCATCTTTGTGTTATCACTGGTGCTTAATATGTGAATATAAAGGACTTCACTTGTGAAGTTCTCAGATATGCCTCGCAAGCATACAGAGATAACTACACGAGGCGGGTTCATTTTTTTTTGCATTTAAACATTGTAAGATGGCAATTTTCCCTTCATACTAATTACAGACCTTTATCCCAAGGAGGCAATTATGTGTTTGAGGACATGGCTTACGGCCACTTGTCCGTCGGATCCAGCCACACACCTGTGGCAGATGGCCTGAGCGGCAATGATCAAAGAGCATGTTCGCAGGTGTGTTCAGAGTTATTGGAAGCGCGGCAAAACTGCCCTTTTTACAGCGCTGATGATAAAAATGTTTTAGAAATGACAACATGATTGATGAGGGTATTAAACAGTGCTGCTCGTTAGATCTGTGAAGAGTACGTCACATGATCTTGGTAATCAAGGTGAAATGCGCCTGGCTCCCGTCCCAAATGTTACCAACATCTAACAGATATGCACGATGCTATTCTGATACCAGTCCACCTTGAAACTGATCATAGAATAATACCACAACATATCAATCATGTTGCCACAATTAGCGTACACTTAACTAATAGTTATATGCCTGTGCTACACAACACCGGAGACAAGCTGTCTGGTACTTATATCAATACATATATATCGATATATATATATATATATATATATATATATATATAAATTTCATGCATGTTTATATGTAAATGTCATTATCACACCAAACTGAGCTCTATTGAAGTTTAAATGATATGCAATGCATGTATGGTAAATCAAAAGGAAAATTCTTTTAAATTAACCTTGTGTATCTGTTTATATCCGAGTTTTTCCTAATTGGAACACTTGCTATTGGGTGGTTATCTGGCCTGTGGGTAGTCTATGGTGAAATATGCTGCCACCAGGAACTTGATTGTTTGGTCTCCCAGGTGCTACACGTTTGATATGGTCAAGGTCAGAGGTCAAAGAGATCCTATATCATGGTGTCGTTCATGAGCTTGCACAGCTTAGCTTTGAGCTATGTTTGGTAAACAGATCAACTTAATGAAAACAAAGCTTATTGCTGCCAAATGATAAGGCACCAAAAAGGTAACCACACTGTTCTGATGTCAGATTTTGCCCCGTTTTAATGACATTTTAAGTACAATATAAACAATATCAGTTCAGATAAAAGCCCTTCTCTTTTCATGTGTGACTTAGGGTCTTTCTTTTGCATTACCACATAGACATCATAAAACTATTGATAATCAGTTACTACCGGTAATTAAAATGAACTGCTCCATTATACAGCACAACCATAGGCAGCACCCTAAATGGGCAGAAATATTTAATATGAACTGAGCGGGTGGTAAAACCCTAAAAATCGGATCCTACTAAATCCAGAATTAGAAAGGTACTGGATGCTCATGGAATCAATAAAGCACTTTCTTGTCTATCCTTCACCGCCATTCGCACATCATATTTATGGGAGGGTTTTAATAGGCTGGACAGAGCCAAGCCCTCCCAGAAGGGGAGCGTAATAGGCAATTATTGATCCCCCTTTATCCAAATGGCAGTCATTTATGTGGTGAACAGATTACACCTCATTGATTTTATCTAAGTTTTTGTTTCATCCTTGTGCTCTGGGTTATGATGGGAAGGGTCTGGCTCTCATATTTCTCTCAGCCTACCTTGGCCTGGGAGAGAGGAGAGAGAGAAAGAGAAAATCTGCTCTGTGGGAAATATTTACTTTTCAATCGCTCTTACATTATACAGCAATGATTTTTTTTCTTTTTGGTGTGATGAAACATGTCTGCCATCAATTTTTTTTAAAAGAAATGTACATTGCAAAAAATGTTCAGATCATACTAATAGAATAGAACAATGTAAAATATCACTGTTTGACAATGACATAGTAATTTAGGTATTGAATGCCTAAAGCTCCTAAACAGTATTATTCTGAGTAATTTTGCTGTTTTGGGACATAACCTTGTCTTCCACTATGTCTTTGACCTATGAATTTCTGCATGCTAAAACAGGATTAAAAAATCATAATATGCTGCAAAATCACTTTATTAATTTTCACATTTTGTTTCATGACTGGAAATGTATGAGGTTACAAATATTGGTCAATGGCATTAGAGCTGTGATGATCATTGCTTTTTTGCAATGTTTGTGAATATTTTCTGGAAATGCCTGCAAATTGCTTCATAAATAGCCATTTAAATCTTTTCCTTGAGCCAACTTGGGCAGGTGATAATTTCAACCAGTCAAAATGCACATTACATATTGAATTTGCTATCTTGATTCTCATTGGCCGATATCTGTCATATAAAATGACAGCCTCCTTGACAACTCAGTGATTTTTTCAAAAAGTCATAAAAAGATGGAAATAATTCTGAGCCTAATGTAAAATAGATGGAATAAACACAATCTAACCTACTAATAGCTAAGGTCTCCGACCAGTAGTTTCAGAGAAGATCAATGTTGACGGACAGACAGAATGTCAGAAAATTTGTCCCCCTCACTGCGTTATACGCTATGTTATGCACAGCTTAAAAAAGTTTTCAACATGTAGAACAAACATATTATTTGCATTCAAAAATATTTATTAAACATATCATAAATATTTCATGATAATTTGCATATGTGCATTATTGCATGCAACCAACTCAGTTTTATGCATAAAATTATTACAAAAAGTCGACAGAAAAGAACTCCATACGTTCACAGCAGAGATCTTTTTCTGGAAACCATGCTGTAAAACAAATAATCACTTTGTATCATTATGACACAAATGTATTCTTACAATAAATATAACGAACAGTAGCTTTTACACATCACAATAATGTTGTCCATACATCAACTGTTTTAATACCGAACTAGGCATTACACGTCTAGTTATATAAAGGTAACTTTATCATATAAAGTTACATATAAATATATTCTGTCCTTGAAATCATTGCATTTTATGAGCATATAACTTAATTGCATAAGACATGAAATGCATAAAGTAATATAACAATCAGGCTTTGTTGAACAAGGTAAATTGTCTACATAGAATAAGGTAAATGTTCCACACACACCATATAGGTCTCCTGCAGTTTCTGCCTCATAGGTAGGAGAGTACCATTTTCCTTTTTGTACTTTTGTACCAAGTTTGTGCACATGTTTATATACAATTTACATCATGTAAGATGTAAATTTGTTTATAAACAATTTAATATGGTGTGATCTGCCAAGAAAAATGGTCAATGGTCACTGCAAAATAGAAATTTAGCCCATTATACAAGCATTTTTTATTTTTGTAAATTGTTTTTTATATTCTCAAATAAACAGACTAACAAAATTTTTTTTTATTTTTATCATGCTGCTCTTTGGGTACATATTGCTTCCTGGACAATTTAAAAGTAAATTTCATGTGTACCAACAAAACACCAACTCAGCCATCAGGACAAGAGCGGTAATGCTCCAATACACGAGCTTGTATGTTGCACTATAGGAGCCTATATGGTACGAGGAACATGCTCAGAAATATCACTGACAGTATTGCTCACTGCAAGTGCTCAACATTACACAATTTAGATCTCTTTACAATACCAAATACCAGACAAATATTCTTTTGAATTTGCTGATTTCTTCAAACACCATTTAAGTACTTTTATTTTCACAATTCAGACATACAAATTCAGGCTAACCCATGGGATATTTTTAAATGATATTCTGTTTCGTTGAAACGTCCATAATATAAATATTCATAATTTATGACGTCTTGGAACCCAAATTTTTAAATAGGAATAATGCAAAAGTGGATTCTGTAAATTATCCCATGAGTAGTCCTAACTGTAGTTAACAACATTAAGAGGTATAGTAAAAACAGATGAAGATGAGAAAGGAGGAACCAGTTAACACACATTAATCATTTCATGTCATATCAGTTGCAATATGTGAGCTGAATATATTTGATATGAGATCAAATTCATTTATTAATTTCATTAAGATATTCGTACAAGATCACCCAGAGAAGATTTCATTTCATTTTTTTTAAAGAATGCACTGCACTCACTCTCCAGTAAAAGTTTAGTGCTTTATAGCTTCGTTAAAGATATATTTCCTGAGGTTAATAAATAAAAGTGAACTATAATGACTGCCACAGACTTATGCACTGTTCTCCTCTCCTTTTCCCCCCAAATCACTCGGTCTTGTAACTTCTTTTAGGAAAACACCACCCCAAAAGGCTTTAATGTTGCAGGTAAATAGGTCATAAGGGGCGATCCATTTGATTTTTGTGGGGTGGGGTGGGACAGCAGTACTGGATGAATAAATTTTTTTTCTTTGGTAGGGTGGATGAATAATTTTTTTTTCTGGTGTGGGGTGGGTGAATAAAATTTTTTTCTGGTGTGGGGTGGGTGAATAATTTTTTTTTCTTGTTGCTTCCCCAGACTCTGATCCTTCATTTCAAGCAATCCATATAGGGAGATAGAAAAACTGGAAGGAGGTGGATGAATAATTTTTTTTTCTTTGGTAGGGTGAATGAATAAATTTTTTTCTGGGATGGGGTGGGTGAATAATTTTTTTTCTCCAAAATCTCCCACCCCACCCCACAAAAATCAAATGGATCGCCCCTAACGGAAACTATCTTGAAAATATATCAAATTTAGAGATGTCTTAACAGCAAGTTGGATTTAAGTTTTCTCCACATTTTCCCTTTTTTCCAATAAATTAAGAATATACTGACAAAATTAGCACTCCTCACAATTGTGTGGTTTGTAGTTATTTTCCTTCACAATACAAAACTGGAAAATGGATATGTCATAGGCATAGGAGAGCATAAAAATATGAAAAACACAGATCTGAGAGCAATGTAACTTTATTATTGCTCTCAGCACATATGTATGGATATTATTACCCCTGTTTGACATATTTATATCCCCTATCATATTCAGAGCAGCAGGCTGGTAATATTTTTTGAAAACATTCATTATTTTGAAATTATTATCAAATAGTTAAAGTAACTGGAATGCCTAAATTTGGAATGCTGAAACAAAACTCCAGAGAACATATTTTAAAAAAATGACAATGCTTAAAATTTAAAAGTCGATTTATTTCTCATATAAGCACTGTACTATTAATAGATTGGCACGAGTCACAGAATGCTTGATATTATGCTTATTAGTGGGTAATTTTGGGGAACCGCAGAGCCTTTTCTGTTATTTCCACATCTATAAGCTGTGAGAACAGTAACCAGTGTTGAGGGAGTCCTGCTAGGGTAACTACTGGTACAATGTCTCTATGACGGGTTTGTTTACTGTACAATACTCTGGTATAGTTAGAAGTTCAGACCACCACCACAGCAATGGCACTAAAGATATATAGCTTCTATCTTGTATTCTTGTGCACTACAAAATATAATATTGTGAAACCAATTGACTTCTATAACCATACTTATCTTCATACTTATTGTGGTAATGATATACTTACTGAATTGACCAATCAAGACTGGCATCTATTTGGTCATACATATTCATGAGGCATGTCACATGACCCAACTGAGTGGCCAGGTTGTCACATGACCATGTTGGCAATTCCAGTGATGTCACATGACTATGATATGATAAAGGTACATGAATGTATAATGTATTCCTGCTTTATATAGTAGCTTATTGTGATGAGAACAAGTAGGATCACTTTCAGCATGATATTGTAAAAATAAATATGACCAAAAAGATGGGTTGTCTTGAATGATAACCACTGAAAATAAGGCAGACTTGTATATATAACCATATAACTTAACCAACAACTATAACCCTGTATTTACAACCTTTAATATATAAATATCACTCATTTATAATGATCATCATTGCTAACATATAAATATCAGAGAAGTAATATTCTGCCTCATTGCTTTGACTACTTCAGGTTATGCGCACTTCAAATAATGTATCATTTTCATTGACTTTTCAAAACTAGGTCTTGTCTGTTTTATTTCCAGGGATAAGGAGATATTAGCATTTTGATAACATTTAATATCATTAATACTCCTGGTATATCAGAAATGATAGATCTTTGACCAAGCACCATGCAGCTTGGCTTTTTCAGATATTCTATAGTATGCTACTTTTGATTGGTGCTTGAGGCTTCTTGATGAAATCCACAGCAGATTAGAGTTTTGTTTGATATTTCTCAAAAAACTTGCAGCAAATTAACAAAAAAGTTAAAATCAAGAGAAATATTTGATTTAGAACAGACAATATATTTTACCCTTGTTATGTATTTGCTTAAATTCTACTAATCTCACTCCCTGATAAACAAGCCAATATCATAGACATTATTAATGATAACAACCAATCAGATTGCAGGAATAAAGTTGTTGCAGATATCTTTTCTGGCAATAAGGCCAAAAAAGAAGAAGTTTGTTTCCGATTTCCCAACCGACCCATGTTCAAACCAGTGGTTTTAAGTTTTATTTAGACTTTCAAGGTGAAAAGATTTAGTAATAACTTCATATATGTTGTGTCTCAATAGATTTTGATCACATTCATTAAACAAACAACTCCCCCCACTACAAAAAAGTCTCCCCCCCCATACCCTATTTTTCAGGGGAGTTACCGGAAACAAAGTTTTAATTTTTTTTGGCCTAAGGGATCTCATGTGTTGAAAGTTGCTCTACTCATCACAAGAAGCATTCATGCCATTCTGGAAGGAAAGCATCGGTAATATTGGCAGTGATGGCACAAATCATTCTAAAATTTGATTTTCTCACACCTTATCTCTTACGACAGATAACTTCCCTACCCTTGATGGGTGTGGCTTCTGTTCCACATGCGATCGACCACTGGCGCCATCTTTACCAGGTTTGAACGTGCTCACTGACGAAGCATTTGCTGTAAATGGTAGAGAAACAGTCCGTACCGGTACTCTGGGTTTTGGTGGTTTGACCGGTGATCCTCCCGGAGTTCCAGAAGATGCAGTTGACTTGGAGCGGGGAGATGTTTCTTCTGTATCTCTTTCCAGAGTTTTATCAGATTGTTCGTCGTTTAGACAGTCTTCGGGGACATCATATATTGGATGAGTATCAGAATAAACATCCCCGACATGAGTCTCAGGCACAATCTCATGCACCACACCCTGATCTAATACCTTTTTATCGCCAAAAGTGACGAGTTTGCTGTTTCTGGTTTTCATAGTGTAATCTTGTCCATATGTGATAGATATAACCTCTTTGCCCTCAGGGACCTGTCCGTCTCCCCCGGGGTAACTCACAGACCGGGCGACACCCCTGCCCTCTTCCTGAGAATCAACCCCCGTGGAGAACACCGTCAGACGGGCATTGTGACATTCCTGTTGAACACAGCCGTCCGAGGAGGAACTTGGTACTCCGGTGTGATATGATGCGCGTGATGTCACTGCTGGGGATATATCTCCATTGTGTCTCTCCCTAGTGACCGTTGCCATGGAGATGGCAGGCTGCACACTACCATTGTGTTGCTCAGCCACTAGCATACCTGAAATAAAAAGTAAATAAAAAATAACATATCTTTGATAACAAAATTTTGATTCCAACTACTCAAAAATAAGAGAAACATACCAATTGGCTTTTTGGAGGCCATAAATTAACAAAAAGATGGCTGATATTAATTGATGCTCAAGATGGATTTTATATTGACCAACATCTTTTAATTATTTAATGTCTAGGCCTTTAGTGGACTCTGATAGGAGACTGACTTACCCTCGTAGTCCACCAGCATATTGGCAGCGGTGAGGATTTTGGCTCTATCCTCGGCATTGTTGATTCCGAGCTCGTTGAGATCCTCCTCCTCCAGCTCACTGAAGAGCTCCAGAGAGGAGTAGCCATGGCTCAGGAATATAGCCAGCAGGTGCTGAAATATAGAACACACATTATATAAGCATAGCTCAGGAATATAGCCAGAAGGTTCTGAAATATATAGAGCACACATTATATAGCCATGGCTCAGGAATATAGCCAACAGGTGCTGAAATATACAACACACATTATATAGCCATAGCTCAGGAATATAGCCAGAAGGTGCTGAAATATAGAACACACATTATATAGCCATGGCTCAGGAATATAGCCAACAGGTGCTGAAATATACAACATACATTATAAAGCCATGGCTCAGGAATATAACCAGCAGGTGCTGAAATATACAACACACATTATATAAGCACGGCTCAGGAATATAGCCAGCAGGTGCTGAAATATATAGAGCACACATTATATAGCCATGGCTCAGGAATATAGCCAGAAGGTGCTGAAATATAGAACACACATTATATAGCCATGGCTCAGGAATATAGCCAACAGGTGCTGAAATATACAACATACATTATAAAGCCATGGCTCAGGAATATAACCAGCAGGTGCTGAAATATACAACACACATTATGTAAGCATGGCAACACATGCCAAAACAGGTTACTAACACAAAACATAGTGTTGCATTCTTGTGCCTCTACTGAATTCAAGATTACATATTAGCTCAAATCATTTGATAAAAGCGAGCTACCTTGAGCCCCAGTCTGCTGAGCAGTTCCTCCAGAGTTTTGGGTCTGGGTCTTTTGGGGCTTTTCTTTCCAGACCGTGCAGCTCTACGCGGTGACTGAATCACGACCTCCTGAACGTGTGACGTCACTGGTTCCCTGGTCTGTGGTGGCAGACGCGATGCCTTGGTTGCATTCTGTGCGGTGACCGGCTCTGCGCAGGTACATGTGTGCTTGACATTGACTGAACTACTTGTGCCGTCGGAGCTGCTGCAGCGATGTCCCGAATCGTCCTGGTCGTCGTAATCGGAAGACATGCAGTCTTCTCCCGCGCTGTTGTTATCTGCTGTGCTGCTCAGTAACTTGGCATTATACTGCAATCAAATCATAATTTACTATTAACTTTTTTTATAATCAATCAAATCATTATCTTCTTATAACTATTTTTCAATTAATCAATTCATAAATCACCTTTAGTTTTACAATTAAAAAAAAAAAATCACTCCCAGAATGTGACCTACTTATTATACTAATCCATCTAGTAATATAATCCGATATAGTAAGGAATCTTACAGAATTACTATTCTTCTTTATTTCCATCATACAACCTACTTATCATATTGATCCATAAGAGTAATTCGGCTCAGTAAGGAATCTTGCAGAACTATTTTAATTCCAGGATGGTACCTACTTTTGACACTGGTTCATCTGAGAAGTCCAGTTCTGTAAATCTTACAGAATTCCTTTTTTTACCTTCTTGGATCTGACCTGCTTATCACACTAGTTCATCAGAGTAGTTCGGTTTTGTAAAGACTCTTACATAATTTCTTCATTTTTCCTAGGATCTGACCTACTTATTATACTGGTTCATCAGAGTAGTCCAGTTTCTTAAATAATCTTTCATAATTTCACCTTTTTTCCTTCTAAGATCTGGTGTACTTATTTCCAGTGGTTTATCGGTGTAGTCTGGATTAATAAAGAATCTCACCTGATGTTTGGCAATCTGTGGTCTATGTCTGCGTCCAGTGATTGGAGAAGCGTCCGATCCGACTGACATCGTAGACGAGCTTCCATATTTGCTGTCCTTGAAGTCCTCTGATGCATTGCTATCCAGAGTTCCGGTAGGGCTGGGATCCTCCACTCCAAGATCTGGACTATCTCTTTGGCCCCGAATCGTGCCAACAACTTTGAGTTCAGGACCCATTTCTGATTGGGCAAAAATGGTCGGAACATCAAATGTACTATTATCACATGTTTCTATCACAACTTCAGTTTTGTGGACATTTTGCCCAGTGACTCTAACCTCCTCATCTGGAATGGTGCATTGGCTGGATGTCTCAGATATTGTTCTACTACTACTATTGTGTAATCCATTACTGAGCTGGGAAACAGAGTCACTAGACTCTTGACTGGTCAGGTTTAATTTCGTCTCGATCGCTCCGAGCGAGCGCGAGTCAAATTTTGGATCGTTCTTCACGTTATCATCAAGAGCGTAATCCAAAATCTCTTGATAAGATCCACTTCTTTTCATTTTGGACTTTTTTTGTTTATTGTAGAAGAATTCAAAAGGAAATCTATGGCCCCCCTTCTGGACTGCATGCCCATTGGTTGGATTGTGTTGGGGTACACGATCCAGCGTACTACTACAACTGTCTGCCGACCTCTGTCTGTGCATTCCGCCCATTTGAAGCGATCGGTCTGGTACCCATGCTTTGGAGTCTAAAGATCCTTTCCTTTTAACGAACGGAGAGCTGAAGAGACCCCTCCTCTCCTTAGGAGACTGAGGATTCTGAGCCCCGTCGGGCTTCATGTAGCGTCTCAGTAACATGGGAGATACCCATTGTTGTGCCGAGTGCTCCGACCTCGTCTGCTGCCACCTGGTGGTAGAAGTCATAGCCTCTATTGGCGGGTCACAGTAATCGTCTACTGGATAAAGATGCACGGCAGATCCTCTCTGCAGCGTATCTGCAACATGTCCAACACATAACATATAATTTAAAGTAATTTTAAGCATATCTTTCACAACTGCAACATCTGTAAAGGCAAAGATAATATTCACTTCCTGTGTAGAATGAATTGTTTGATGACAATCTATAAAGGGCTGTTACCGCACTGCAGTATGTAAATTAGACAACATCAATCTATCAAGCAGTATTACTGCATCAACAGTCTTCTATTTTGGGCATACCGAGCTTGGTAAATATACTGTGGCAGCAAACATGATGATGTACATTAATGAAATTGGGCAGTTTAGATGCTTTCCCCCTATATTGACGGACTCTTAATGAACAATCCTGCCTGTCAGCGTTTTTTGCCCGGTACATGATAAAACGCTGTCCTTGATCGCATTGTCAGGTCTTATGATAAATCATTCATGCCAAGCTAATTCTGCAATGACGATAAATAGAACTTTTAATTTTCATTTCCCATGCATTATTGATGGCGTTCTAGTCGAGGAATATTCATATCGTATATGCATCATTAATGGCATTTACTCTGATAATGTATTCTTTAGCAAATTCTAAATTATGACAAGCTAGTCAAGACAAAGTTATCCATTATATAGTCTGGAGTCCAGACATATCAACCCATAACATAGGAAATATTTATTCTACTATATGCTATCATCCGTGGCATGTTAGTCGAGACATATTTGATTCCAATGCTCTATCAATGACACGTTAGTCAAGAGATACTCATTCCTAGCATGTTAGTCAAGACAGATTCATCTTTCATATTTCATCCATGGCATGTTAGTCAAGACAGATTCATCTTTCACCCATGGCATGTTAGTCAAGACAGATTCATCTCTCATTTATTATCCATGGCATTTAGCCAAGACATACTTTTCCATGGTAGTCAAGACATAGTCATCTCCCATGCATCATCCATGGAATGTTAGTCAAGAAATCTTCAACTGCCATTTTTCATCTATCAACAGCATAGGCGCACACATTAACATATATAATTTTTAAATTTCCTCGTAAGCTGATCTCAAAGTTATAATTGCTTTTTAATATCATATTATGCCAAGATTTATCACACAGAAAATTGATCACTTCCAAGCAAAGAATTGAAAACTTCATTAAAAGCTACATTTATTCAAAAGAGAATATTTTCTTCATACATTTCTGCAGGATGTATGTGTCAAAGGAACTATACATAACAAACTCTCCCGAGATTTTTGTCTTTCCTACAAATTAAACAATCCATCAATATTATGACAGAAGAAAGATAAACAACGATAAACATTAACAACTTCTCATATCAGGAATATTGGCAATTCCCCCGAGATTCTTAATCACATCAGCCTTAGATTAGGTAAGATTGTAATATACACAGATTTCTTGAAAAGTGTCAACATAAGACTCAACACTGCAAAGTATCAACATGAGACTCAACACTGCAAAGTGTCAACATGAGACTCAACACTGCAAAGTGTCAACATGAGACTCAGCATTGCAAAGTGTCAACATGAGACTCAACACTGCAAAGTGTCAACATGAGACTCAGCATTGCAAAGTGTCAACATGAGACTCAACACTGCAAAGTGTCAACATGAGACTCAACACTGCAAAGTGTCAACATGAGACTCAACATTGCAAAGTGTCAACATGAGACTCAGCATTGCAAAGTGTCAACACGAGACTCAGCATTGCAAAGTGTCAACATGAGAATCAGCATTGCAAAGTGTCAACACGAGACTCAACACTGCAAAGTGTCAACATGAGACTCAACACTGCAAAGTGTCAACATGAGACTCAGCATTGCAAAGTGTCAACATGAGAATCAGCATTGCAAAGTGTCAACATGAGACTCAACACTGCAAAGTGTCAACATGAGACTCAACACTGCAAAGTGTCAACATGAGACTCAACACTGCAAAGAGTCAACATGAGACTCAACACTGCAAAGTGTCAACACGAGACTCAACACTGCAAAGTGCCAACATGAGACTCACCTATAAATACATATATACATACATATACATATGGATATAAATATATATATATATATATATGCATACACATACACACTCACATACATGCAATTCTGCTTGTTTTAAAATTGAAAACAAAAAACAAAAAACAAAAAAAAACAAAAACATAGGCATCAGAGATGCATCAACCCTCAGCCCTGGTAACTCATTGCACAACATTCGCTCCACACAATATTTGTGAACAAAACGTCACTGCACCAAGGCAAATTGATGCAGGGGTAAAAAAAACCCATAAAATCTACTTCCTTTGATAGCTTAGAAGTGTCAAGTATCATGAAACTGTCATCATTTACTCTAGAATTATTGAGATGGGCTGGTGACCTTGAAAAGCAGGTTAAGGTCACCGTCCATCAAACTCATCTGGAGTCTTCCCAGATGCTGATGTGTGTCAATTTTCATGAAGCTGCCATTATTTGCTCTTAAGTTATTGCAATGACGTGGATTTGACATGATTGTCCCTGTGACCTTGAAAAGTAGGTGAAGGTCATGTTCCATCAAGAGAAGTCTGAGGTCTTCACCAGATGCTTATGTGTGTCAAGTCTCATAAAGCTGCCATCATTAGTTCTCGAGTTATAGCAATGATAGGGATTTCACATAATTGTACCTGTGACCTTGAAAAGTAGGTGAAGGTCATGTTCCATACAAAAATGTTTGAGGTTTTCATCAGATGCTTCTGCGTGTCAAGTTTCATGAAGCTGCCATCATTTGTTCTCGAGTTATCGCGATGACAAGGATGATTTCACATAATTGTCCCTGTGACCTTGAAAAGTAGGTGAAGGTCATGTTTCATAGAAAAAATCTGAGGTTTTCACCAGATGCTTATGTGTGTCAAATCTCATAAAGCTGCCATCATTTGTTCTTGAGTTATTGCGATTCTTGGGATTTCACATAACTGTCCCTGTGACCTTGAAAAATAGGTCAAGGTCGCCGTCCACCGAAATAGTCGGAGGTTTTCAACAGATGCTTATGCGTGTAAAGATTCATGAAGCTGCCATCATTTGTTCTTGAGTTATCATGATGACAAGGATGATTTCACATAATTGTCCCTGTGACCTTGAAAAGTATGTGAAGGTCATGTTCCATCAAGAGAAGTCTGAGGTCTTTACCAGATGCTTGTGTGTGTCAAATCTCATAAAGCTGCCATCATTCCTTCTTGAGTTATTGTGATTCTTGGGATTTCACATAATTGTCCCTGTGACCTTCAAAATTAGGTCAAGGTCGCCGTCCATCGAACTCGTCCGAGGTTTTCACCAGATGCTTATGCGTGTAAAGTTTCATGAAGCTGCCATCATTTGTTCTTGAGTAATCACGATGACAAGGATGATTTCACATAATTGTCCCTGTGACCTTGAAAAGTAGGTGAAGGTCATGTTTCATAGAGAAAATTCTGAGGTCTTCACCAGATGCTTATGTGTGTCAAATCTCATAAAGCTGCCATCATTCGTTCTTGAGTTATTGCGATTCTTGGGATTTCACATAATTGTCCGTGACCTTGAAAAATAGGTCAAGGTCGCCGACCATCAAACAAATCCCAGGTTTTCACCAGATGCTTTTGTGTGCCAAGTTTCATGAAGCTTGCATCATTTGTTCTCGTGTTATCGCGATGACAAGGATGATTTCACATAATTGTCCATGTGACCTTGAAAAGTAGGTGAAGGTCATGTTTCATAGAAACAATTCTGAAATCTACACCAGATGCTTATGGGTGTCAAATCTCATAAAGCTGCCATCATTCGTTCTTGAGTTATGCGATTCTTGGGATTTCACATAATTGTCCCTGTGACCTTGAAAAATAGGTCAAGGTCACCATCCATCGAACTCGTCCGAGGTTTTCACCAGATGCTTATATGTGTCAAGTTTCATGAAGCTGCCATCATTTGTTCTCGTGTTATCGCGATGACAAGGATGATTTCACATAATTGTCCATGTGACCTTGAAAAGTAGGTGAAGGTCATGTTTTATAGAAACAATTCTGAAGTCTACACCAGATGCTTATGGGTGTCAAATCTCATAAAGCTGCCATCATTCGTTCTTGAGTTATGCGATTCTTGGGATTTCACATAATTGTCCCTGTGACCTTGAAAAATAGGTCAAGGTCACCGTCCATCAAACTCGTCCGAGGTTTTCACCAGATGCTTATATGTGTCAAGTTTCATGAAGCTGCCATCATTTGTTCTTGAGTTATCGCGATGACAAGATGATTTCACATAATTGTCCCTGTGACCTTGAAAAGTAGGTGAAGGTCATGTTTCATAGAAAAAATTCTGAGGTCTTCACCAGATGCTTATGTGTGTCAAATCTCATAAAGCTGCCATCATTCCTTCTTGAGTTATTGTGATTCTTGGGATTTCACATAATTGTCCCTGTGACCTTGAAAAATAGGTCAAGGTCGCCGTCCATCGAACTCGTCCGAGGTTTTCACCAGATGCATATGTGTGTCAAGTTTCATGAAGCTGCCATCATTTGTTCTTGAGTTATCGCGATGACAAGGATGTTCGCTACAGACATACATACATACATACATACATACATACATACATACATACCCACGCCAGGAGTACTGCAATACCCTCAGCCTGATTACATCAGGGGCTGAGGGTAAAAAAGAATGATGTTTCAGGTGAACCATATTTGAGTTTGAATATGAATGGTTTTTCCAACGCAGCTGTATCTCATTCTAACTCTGCGTATTCTGTATCAAATGAACGATTATTTCACAGAGTCAATTTACGTTCGCCAACGCAATCAGAGATATCCATTGAAACTGTATTAGCACTCTCTCGACACCCTCAACGTTTCTTACGTCGCACATATTGACACAATTTTTTCATTTCATATTGGCATATTACACGAAGCGTTTTATAATCATGAAATATGTACAGTATAAATAGCGCGTACATTAACACAAGTTGGCACGGCGAGGAGCAAGCTTCGTTACAATGAGGCTCGGAATGAAGCTGATGAATGCAACTCTCTCATTGAACTGCACCGCACAATTTGCAATTCTCATGCTGAATGCAATAAAACAATCCGAGTCTCTGCCGACAATATCATCAGCCTGCTCCATCTTATCTTAATCATGATGGATGCAGAATCTAGTCGCTTTATAGTGGCTTACCACATCATCAATATCTATTTCAAGGTGAGACTCACAAACAATAGTGTCTTCTGCTTGCTGGCAAATGGAGGTGAAGTTTTTTCCATTTTGAGCACCGCAAAACAATCCTATCTTGTGGATATGTATGTTCTACTGAGCCCTACTTGTGGAATTAATGTTTTCATGTCATTTTGATTGTCACAAGAAAGAAATTGTGCAAGGTTAAAAAAACCAGGAAATTTGATATCTAAAAAGAAAGAAATAAAAAGAGGGTGATTTTATAAACAAAAAAATGTTCTAAAAAATATAAAATTGTGTACTAGAATCAGTCATTTTTATATCGTCAATTTTATTTTATGAAAATATTTTTTAAAAATACTTCAAGAGACAAAGGTGCTCGCTGCATAATAACCTGTTATCTAAGGACCTTGTACCTGGAGATACTGATCCTTGGTAATTGTCTCAAGCTGGAGATACTCAACCTTGGTAATAAAATCCGGAATAGTGAATTGTTAGCTAATATATGGGTGGTTACAGCTAAGCAAGCTGAGCCGTGACAAGAGTAAAGTATCTGCTCTGAGTCCGTATGTTACCAGTGATCACAGCTTGAGAAGAAAAGACAATAAGAAAGTGTTTATATGAAACCGACAAAAAGCTGCGGAGACAAGGAAGCAGAAGGTAAGAGTAGAAACAATCTATAGGTGTAGATAGCGTGTCCAAAAAAAAAAAAAAAATAAATAAAAAAAAAAAAAAAAAAAAAAAAAAATAAATAAGAAAGTGTTTGTTCACTATGATGAGTGTTAACAGCTTAAGAAGCTGAGCTGTGAGATTCTACTTTTGTCTTTGTCTGAGCCGTGAAAATAGCTTAAGTGCATGTTCACTGTAATATATGTGTTTGTAGCTGAAGAAGCTAAGCTGTGACTTTAAATAAAATGCCTGCTCACATTAACATGCATGTTCTCAGACGAAGCAAAGCCATGACAATAGTAAACGTATCTATTCACTAATATATGACTGTATACAGCTAGAGAATCTAAAGTATGCAATAGGTAAAGTGCATTTATGACTGCTTACAGCTACAGAATCTTAGCTGTGATAATAATTTAAATGCCTGTCCACTAAACAAGTTTATAGCTACAGAATCTAAGCTGTGACAATGGTTGAAGTGCCTGTTCACTATGATATGGGTGTCTATAGCTACAGAATCTAAGCTGTGACAATGGTTGAAGTGCCTGTTCACTATGATATGGGTGTCTATAGCTACAGAATCTAAGCCGTGACAATGGTTGAAGTGCCTGTTCTCTATGATATGGGTGTCTGGGACTCTACACGAATGCTTTATTTCCCTTTGTCACACAAAAGACCACAGAATAACTCTCAACATGAAGCAGGCCCTTCAAAAAAATAATTCAAAGTTTTAGGAGCAATATAATATTACAAAATCAACCAAAAAATAACACAGCATAACATCAAGTTTAAATATTCATATATTTATCAACTCAACAATCTCCTTTCAAATTAAAACTGTTAAAGCCTTTTGTAAGTCTCTTACATCTGATAATCTGAGAATGATTTTAGAAGCTACTGTGCGGTATTCTTTGCTTGTATTCAGGGCTGGTCCACATTGCTAAGGGGGCTGTTGGAAGTAAATGTGACATGTGCTATCTGGTTCTAGATCGAGGAAAAAATTGCAAATAAATGGATTTCATGAGGTCAGCGTTTGCTGTGAGTAGTGTTACCATTGCAATGCTGAGTAGCCGAGACAGCGGAGCATTTCTCTGTAGGAGAAGACGACATAGTTTATTGTGACCAGGGGGATGCACGTCACAGCCCATTGTTCACAACATCACTAAGTAGCCCCCCTCGCCAGCCTCGCTATCCCATAATGCCAATTGATAAATGAGACAACCGATCGGAGTTGACGGTTCAAACTTGTTGGTGGCCTATTCTGCGTTACATCTCGCCGTTTCGCATTCACACAACATATATTTAATTCTGTGCTGCCGTCCTTCTTGGGTGTGTAACAGGACGTTAAAATTGCCTGCTTATCTCGTGTTGAAAGTGGTACACTATATTTGTGGCGTTCTTTCAACAAGCTTTCTCCTTCCAAGCCGAAATTAATTAAAAGCTAACAATAAAGTTTTTGTGAGAATAAACAGTAATTTCCATTGCAGTGAATGCGGCGTCTACATCATACGTGGACCAATTCTTGCCATGACAAATCCACCCATTCAGCAATGCGCATTGACGTCGCTATAATACACCGTCTTTTGCTACACCGCTATCTTGGTGCCGTGAAAGACCCGCAAAGAAAACCTGTAATGCAATTATGTGCAGGACGGCCGGCTCGGCTACACCACTGGCCAATGTGTCTTCGTTAGTATTACTGGCGAGTGAAATGAGAATCACAAGCAACTCATTCAGCATACACAAGTGGCAATACACCCCGGCCGATCCCGCTAACTATATCCCAATATCCTACGCAGAACATGGTCCCGACCGGTCCAGCCCCCGTGTTCGCCTCCTCCTCCGGTTCTCAATACATGAACTCTACCAGTTACAACATGGCGCACACTCCGTGCTTGGTGAAATGAAGGGAGGGTGTGCAGACACTATGTCTACCAAGTGACTGACCAAAACAAGAAAAAAAAAGACGAGAAAAACAAATATTGTGGAAAGTTTTGACCTTTTACAATACCATGAATTTGGACTCGGATGTATTAGATACTGGTCCTTGGTAATTAACTTTGATATCCGACATGTTGGATGTTGAATGCTTTTTATTAGACAATTAGGTATGAAATCGGAAATGTCAATTTCCCACAAGGCAATTAAGTATGAAACTTGGGATGGTAATTTCTCATGAGGCATTTGCAATTAAGTATGAAATCAAAAATGGCAATTCTGTCATATGTTTAATCTTTATAAGTTAAATATAGAATCAGAAAAATCGGAAAAAACACTGTGCAACTTCCATAACTGTAACTTCAACTCCTGTGTTTTGAAAATAAATCGTATACCATCCCTTAATATTGACTGCATATTTTATGGAGATCTATACAGTTTAATAGAAAATTGCCAATAAAAATGAATAAGCAGGAGACGGCAATGACATCAGAGTTGTCATAAAGATGTTCAAATGAGGGAGTGAAGTGCTGGTAGGCGGCCATTGTGGGTGCTTCAAGCAGTGCTCGACATGTTCATTTCTCGGCAGTCCGCGATGTGATTGCTGCCTCCAGAGGGCGTTGTACAAACACCGGAACATGGCGGAACCGTATGATGGCTAGGACGGGAATCCAAACTGCAACCTGCCCAATCCCTGGCTGCTATAAGTCTGAGGCTAAACAAATATTCAATCAATGTTAACAGCTGAAATATACACAGCACACCTCGGGTGTGATTAACTCTGAAAGCTAGACATGCTGTATTTGTGTCGTTAAGACTCTACTTAAGCAATATACCAAAGTCTCCAGTCAATCCAGTGATGCCTTAATTCATGTCTCCAGCCACTATATACAAGCCCACCTTGTCACACCCATAGAACTAGCCCACCTTGTCACACCCATAGAACTAGCCCGCCCTGTCACACCCATAGAACTAGCCCACCCTGTCACACCCAGAGACTTGGTCCATCCTGCCTCACCCATAGAACTAGCCCACCCTGTCACACCCATAGAACTAGCCCATCCTGCCTCACCCATAGAACTAGCCCACCCTGTCACACCCAGAGACTTGGTCCATCCTGCCTCATCCATAGAACTAGCCCACCCTGTCACACCCATAGAACTAGCCCACCTTGTCACACCCATAGAACTAGCCCACCCTGTCACACCCATAGAACTAGCCCATCCTGCCTCACCCATAGAACTAGCCCACCCTATCACACCCAGAGACTTGGTCCATCCTGCCTCATCCATAGAACTAGCCCACCCTGTCACACCCATAGAACTAGCCCACCTTGTCACACCCATAGAACTAGCCCACCCTGTCACACCCATAGAACTAGCCCATCCTGCCTCACCCATAGAACTAGCCCACCCTGTCACACCCAGAGACTTGGTCCATCCTGTCCCACCCATAGAACTAGCCCACCCTGTCACACCCAGAGACTTGGTCCATCCTGTCCCACCCATAGAACTAGCCCACCCTGTCACACCCATAGAACTAGCCCTCCCTGTCACACCCATACAACTAGCCCTCCCTGTCACACCCATAGAACTAGCCCACCCTGTCATACCCAGAGACTTGGTCCATCCTGCCTCACCCATAGAACTAGCCCACCCTATCACACCCAGAGACTTGGTCCATCCTGTCCCACCCATAGAACTAGCCCACCCTGTCACACCCAGAGACTTGGTCCATCCTGTCCCACCCATAGAACTAGCCCACCCTGTCACACCCATAGAACTAGCCCTCCCTGTCACACCCATAGAACTAGCCCACCCTGTCACACCCAGAGACTTGGTCCATCCTGTCCCACCCATAGAACTAGCCCACCCTGTCACACCCATAGACTTGGTCCATCCTGTCCCACCCATAGAACTAGCCCACCCTGTCACACCCATAGAACTAGCCCACCCTGTCACACCCAGAGACTTGGTCCATCCTGTCCCACCCATAGAACTAGCCCACCCTGTCACACCCAGAGACTTGGTCCATCCTGTCCCACCCATAGAACTAGCCCACCCTGTCACACCCATAGAACTAGCCCACCCTGTCACACCCAGAGACTTGGTCCATCCTGTCCCACCCATAGAACTAGCCCACCCTGTCACACCCAGAGACTTGGTCCATCCTGTCCCACCCATAGAACTAGCCCACCCTGTCACACCCATAGAACTAGCCCACCCTGTCACACCCATAGAACTAGCCCTCCCTGTCACACCCATACAACTAGCCCTCCCTGTCACACCCATAGAACTAGCCCACCCTGTCACACCCATAGAACTAGCCCACCTTGTCACACCCATAGAACTAGCCCACCCTGTCACACCCAGAGACTTGGTCCATCCTGCCTCACCCATAGAACTAGCCCACCCTGTCACACCCATAGAACTAGCCCACCTTGTCACACCCATAGAACTAGCCCACCCTGTCACACCCAGAGACTTGGTCCATCCTGCCTCACCCATAGAACTAGCCCACCCTGTCACACCCATAGAACTAGCCCACCTTGTCACACCCATAGAACTAGCCCACCCTGTCACACCCAGAGACTTGGTCCATCCTGCCTCGCCCATAGAACTAGCCCACCCTGTCACACCCAGAGACTTGGTCCATCCTGCCTCACCCATAGAACTAGCCCACCCTGTCACACCCAGAGACTTGGTCCATCCTGCCTCGCCCATAGAACTAGCCCACCCTGTCACACCCATAGAACTAGCCCACCCTGTCACACCCATAGAACTAGCCCACCCTGTCACACCCATAGAACTAGCCCACCCTGTCACACCCATAGAACTAGCCCACCCTGTCACACCCAGAGACTTGGTCCATCCTGCCTCACCCATAGAACTAGCCCACCCTGTCACACCCAGAGACTTGGTCCATCCTGCCTCACCCATAGAACTAGCCCACCCTGTCACACCCAGAGACTTGGTCCATCCTGCCTCATCCATAGAACTAGCCCACCCTGTCACACCCAGAGACTTGGTCCATCCTGCCTCACCCATAGAACTAGCCCACCCTGTCACACCCATAGAACTAGCCCACCCTGTCACACCCAGAGACTTGGTCCATCCTGCCTCACCCATAGAACTAGCCCACCCTGTCACACCCAGAGACTTGGTCCATCCTGCCTCACCCATAGAACTAGCCCACCCAACTATCCAATATCTGCATATAAGAGTCATCATTACATGTTGGGTGTGTACAAACAAATCTGAGGATAGCAATATCCCAGAATCCTTTGATGTTTCACGCCCATCAAAGAACCATTGTGATCTCTTCAAACACTGTATGAGTAATGCTTCTATTTAACGGATCGAAATAAAAAACTTAACACAAGAACATTCTGTGGAGTCACACAGCGATGTTTCCTCTTGACAAACTGCATACAGAATATGATGTGTGTCCCAATGAAACATTTCACTGAGATTTGCCACATTTGATACAGTCTAGCATATCCCCTACCTCAATGATGAAACTTCATTTCAAATACAATGCATGTATTAATGAAACATTTCACTAAGATTTGCCACATTTGATACAGTCTAGCATATCCCCTACCTCAATGATAAATCTGCGTATGGAATACGATGCATGTATTAATGAAACATTTCACTAAGATTTGCCACATTTGATAAAGTCTAGCATATCTCCTACCTCAATGATAAAACTTCATTCAATATATGATGTGTCTCCCGATGAAACATTTTGCCGAGATTTGCCACATTTTATACAGTCTAGCATATCCCCTACCTCAATGATGAAACTTCATTCAATATATGATGTGTCTCCCGATGAAACATTTTGCCGAGATTTGCCACATTTTATACAGTCTAGCATATCCCCTACCTCAATGATGAAACTTCATTCAATATATGATGTGTCTCCCAATGAAACATTTCACCAAGATTTGCCACATTTGATACAGTCTAGCATATCCCCTACCTCAATGATAAATCTGCGTTTCGAATACGATGCATGTATTAATGAAACATTTCACTAAGATTTGCCACATTTGATAAAGTCTAGCATATCTCCTACCTCAATGATAAAACTTCATTCAATATATGATGTGTCTCCCGATGAAACATTTTGCCGAGATTTGCCACATTTTATACAGTCTAGCATATCCCCTACCTCAATGATGAAACTTCATTCAATATATGATGTGTCTCCCGATGAAACATTTTGCCGAGATTTGCCACATTTTATACAGTCTAGCATATCCCCTACCTCAATGATGAAACTTCATTCAATATATGATGTGTCTCCCGATGAAACATTTTGCCGAGATTTGCCACATTTTATACAGTCTGGCATATCCCCTACCTCAATGATGAAACGTCATTTAATATATGATGGGCGTACCAACCAAAATTAGTTCACCTGAATCAGGGCAATTTTCTACATTGTGACATTTTATTCAATTTTAAATTTTTTGGTTCAAAATCTGAGAGACTATTCTGTAAAACAATGACATCTGCTACCATCTATCAAAGCATATTAAAATTTTTCAATGGGTAAACTCACCTGATTTTGGTTCACTTTTCGCTGCTGCTCTTCTCAATGTTGGAGTCTTCAAATAAAAAAAATATCAAATTATTCAGCATTTTATGTTTCATTGTCAAGGGAGGAAATGCCTCACCTTAAACAATAAAATGAAAACGAGATCAAATAAAATCTGAGCAAATATCGGCTGACTCATAAATTTATCCAAAAAAAGTTTTGGTCAAAACATATATTTGTGCATTTAAATAGGATCACTGATTCTAACCTTTTGTCTCATCATGAAGAGTTCAGTTATGAAATGTTTCTTTCATTAGCCTTAACTAAGTTTATGTGCTCGTGATAATGTGTGAACGAATAAATCATTTCATTTGACTAATAAATCACTGATATTACGTTCTTTATTTTTAAAATAAAACTGACAGAAAACTAAATTGAGATTAACTAGATTGGACGAGACATGCTCAGGCAGGACAGATATTAATTTATCAATCTGCTGTCACGTGTTATAGGTGTCAGAAGATGAACCCTTTGACAAAACAAAGGAGCAATCCCGTTTGGCAGACCGAACACCCAGTCGAATTTGACACGTAATTGACATAACTTGCGGCTGTTATTCCAGCAGACTCTATGCAGCGAAATGTCTGGTGGAGGACTCCGAATAATCAAATTGTGAAAATGGCATTTTTTGGCCAATGTTTAGATTTTCCTACTCTCATTCCAGCATTCTATTGGTCCAGCAATCTACCTGAGGCCATCTGTCAAATTTTGATATGTTTTTTGTGTCAGTCCATGCATTCATCACGTAAAATTACAATTTTGTCCGCAGCGGCACTGTAGAAACGTAGAGAGCACCTCAATACCTCCACGGAATATGAGCGATGTGCACGAGCCATGCTGCAAGTTTCACCTTGATTTCACAGCGTGAATACACTTTGGAGAATAATGAAATTACGCTCCTAATTGTTTTGTCCGATCTAATTTGGCATAGAATTATGCAGTCTTTATCTTATTAACACACTCTGTACTTTTCTGATGAATGATTCTTAATCAATCTTTTATTCAGCCTAAATTCACTTTCATCAGCACCTTATTGTTATAGGGTAGAAGAGTATATAATTCCAAGTGACTGAACCAACTCTACAATTGACATTGTCTTTCTTATTTTTTCGTGTTGCAATCAAGTGTTTAAATTCACATTGCTTGTGTAAATTAAGCATTACTTCTGCCTGAAATAAATGTCAACTACTGGGATTTGAACCCTGGACCCTCACTTACAGAGCAGTAGGGCTAATAAGATACTCCGAAGACAGAACATACAGCAAATTTGAGCCTCTCTCTGAACACTAGAACAGGAAGTTCTCCAGTTGAAAGTAGGTCAGTTGCCCACCCATTTTCCACTTGTCCAGGTGGAAAACATGTATAGATTAAGAACATCTTTATTTCTTAAACACATGAATCCCATATATATTTCCAGTCTTCTTAACATTTCAGGATTGGGTTCTTGTTTTGATTTGTTTTTACTCGGACATCCATAGCGTAAAGTTCCAAACTATATGATGACAAAACTCTGAACAAATTTAATCAAACTTGCCTTATGTTGACAGCATAAAATGTGTTCATACTGTTAAATCTGATTTCTGTTTCACCGTGACATGTTATTCCCTCGAGAGAAACTACCCAACATTGTGAAGAAAGTCTTGATATGGAAACCATGTGGGATATTAAAACGTTGCAAAGGGTAGTCTTGGGAATGCATTCACAGGTATTGTGTTACCAGTGAAATGATTTCTGATAGTGGTTACTATGAGTGTGGAAGCCCTAAAAACATGGTGGCTAAAAGTTGGTCGAGAAGTGCCTCAAAATCACTTGCCATCCTAACAAGTTATGCTTCAACTTTGTGAACAGTATCAGCAAAAATGGTGTTAAATTCTGTCAGCAGTCATGTCGCCTGACAGTTTTAAATTTAATGCACCATTTAACATTGCTATCTTTTAATTAGTTTTTCATTTATATTCCTTTGTCATCAACAGTGACTAATATTTCCAGCTCCCTGATGTGTGAAATCATTTTGGGTCATTAGTTAGTCACTCATCAATAGTGCATGGCATTATTTTGGGACATTAATAGGCCACTTATCAACAGCTTAGTAACTGTATGACATCATTTTGGGGACATTAATAGGCCACTTATCAACAGCTTAGTAACTGTATGACATCATTTTGAGACATTAATAGGCCACTTATCAACAGCTTAGTAACTGTATGACATCATTTTGGGACATTAATAGGCCACTTATCAACAGCTTAGTAAATGTATGATATCATTTTGGGACATTAATAGGCCACTTATCAACAGCTTAGTAACTGTATGACATCATTTTGGGGACATTAATAGGCCACTTATCAACAGCTTAGTAACTGTATGGCATTATTTTGGGACATTAATAGCCCACTTATCAACAGCTTAGTAACTGTATGACATCATTTTGGGACATTAATAGGCCACTTATCAACAGCTTAGTAACTGTATGACATCATTTTGGGTCATTAATAGGCCACTTATCAACAGCTTAGTAACTGTATGACATCATTTTGGGGACATTAATACGCCACTTATCAACAGCTTAGTAACTGTATGACATCATTTTGGGGACATTAATAGGCCACTTATCAACAGCTTAGTAACTGTATGACATCATTTTGGGGACATTAATAGGCCACTTATCAACAGCTTAGTAACTGTATGACATCATTTTGGGGACATTAATAGGCCACTTATCAACAGCTTAGTAACTGTATGACATCATTTTGGGGACATTAATAGGCCACTTATCAACAGCTTAGTAACTGTATGACATCATTTTGGGGACATTAATAGGCCACTTATCAACAGCTTAGTAACTGTATGATATCATTTTGGGTCATTAATAGGCCACTTATCAACAGCTTAGTAACTGTATGATATCATTTTGGGGACATTAATAGGCCACTTATCAACAGCTTAGTAACTGTATGACATCATTTTGGGGACATTAATAGGCCACTTATCAACAGCTTAGTAACTGTTTGACATCATTTTGGGGACATTAATACGCCACTTATCAACAGCTTAGTAACTGTATGACATCATTTTGGGGACATTAATAGGCCACTTATCAACAGCTTAGTAACTGTATGACATCATTTTGGGACATTAATAGGCCACTTATCAACAGCTTAGTAACTGTATGACATCATTTTGGGACATTAATAGGCCACTTATCAACAGCTTAGTAACTGTATGACATCATTTTGGGGACATTAATAGGCCACTTATCAACAGCTTAGTAACTGTATGACATCATTTTGCGGACATTAATAGGCCACTTATCAACAGCTTAGTAACTGTATGACATCATTTTGGGGACATTAATAGGCCACTTATCAACAGCTTAGTAACTGTATGACATCATTTTGGGGACATTAATAGGCCACTTATCAACAGCTTAGTAACTGTATGGCATTATTTTGGGACATTAATAGGCCACTTATCAACAGCTTAGTAACTGTATGACATCATTTTGGGACATTAATAGGCCACTTATCAACAGCTTAGTAACTGTATGACATCATTTTGGGACATTAATAGGCCACTTATCAACAGCTTAGTAACTGTATGACATCATTTTGGGTCATTAATAGGCCACTTATCAACAGCTTAGTAACTGTATGACATCATTTTGGGGACATTAATAGGCCACTTATCAACAGCTTAGTAACTGTATGACATCATTTTGGGGACATTAATAGGCCACTTATCAACAGCTTAGTAACTGTATGACATCATTTTGGGGACATTAATAGGCCACTTATCAACAGCTTAGTAACTGTATGGCATTATTTTGGGACATTAATAGGCCACTTATCAACAGCTTAGTAACTGTATGACATCATTTTGGGACATTAATAGGCCACTTATCAACAGCTTAGTAACTGTATGACATCATTTTGGGTCATTAATAGGCCACTTATCAACAGCTTAGTAACTGTATGATATCATTTTGGGTCATTAATAGGCCACTTATCAACAGCTTAGTAACTGTATGACATCATTTTGGGGACATTAATAGGCCACTTATCAACAGCTTAGTAACTGTATGACATCATTTTGGGGACATTAATAGGCCACTTATCAACAGCTTAGTAACTGTATGACATCATTTTGGGGACATTAATAGGCCACTTATCAACAGCTTAGTAACTGTATGGCATTATTTTGGGACATTAATAGGCCACTTATCAACAGCTTAGTAACTGTATGACATCATTTTGGGACATTAATAGGCCACTTATCAACAGCTTAGTAACTGTATGACATCATTTTGGGTCATTAATAGGCCACTTATCAACAGCTTAGTAACTGTATGATATCATTTTGGGGACATTAATAGGCCACTTATCAACAGCTTAGTAACTGTATGACATCATTTTGGGACATTAATAGGCCACTTATCAACAGCTTAGTAACTGTATGACATCATTTTGGGACATTAATAGGCCACTTATCAACAGCTTAGTAACTGTATGACATCATTTTGGGTCATTAATAGGCCACTTATCAACAGCTTAGTAATTGTATGACATCATTTTGAGACATTAATAGGCCACTTATCAACAGCTAAGTAACTGTATGACATCATTTTGGGACATTAATAGGCCACTTATAACAACCTAGTAACTGTATGACATTATTTTGGGTCATTAATAGGCCACTTATCAACAGCTTAGTAACTGTATGACATCATTTTGGGTCATTAATAGGCCACTTATCAACAGCCTAGTAACTGTATAACATTATTTTGGGTCATTAATAGGCCACTTATAAACAACCTAGTAACTGTATGACATCATTTTGGGACATTAATAGGCCACTTATAACAACCTAGTAACTGTATGACATCATTTTGGGTCATTAATAGGCCACTTATCAACAGCTTAGTAACTGTATGACATCATTTTGGGTCATTAATAGGCCACTTATCAACAGCCTAGTAACTGTATGACATTATTTTGGGTCATTAATAGGCCACTTATAAACAACCTAGTAACTGTATGACATCATTTTGGGTCATTAATAGGCCACTTATCAACAGCTTAGTAACTGTATGACATCATTTTGGGACATTAATAGGCCACTTATCAACAGCTTAGTAACTGTATGACATTATTTTGGGTCATTAATAGGCCACTTATAAACAGCTTAGTAACTGTATGACATCATTTTGGGACATTAATAGGCCACTTATCAACAGCTTAGTAACTGTATGGCATTATTTTGGGACATTAATAGGCCACTTATCAACAGCTTAGTAACTGTATGATATCATTTTGGGACATTAATAGGCCACTTATCAACAGCTTAGTAACTGTATGACATCATTTTGGGACATTAATAGGCCACTTATCAACAGCTTAGTAACTGTATGACATCATTTTGGGGACATTAATAGGCCACTTATCAACAGCTTAGTAACTGTATGATATCATTTTGGGGACATTAATAGGCCACTTATCAACAGCTTAGTAACTGTATGATATCATTTTGGGACATTAATAGGCCACTTATCAACAGCTTAGTAACTGTATGACATCATTTTGGGACATTAATAGGCCACTTATCAACAGCTTAGTAACTGTATGACATTATTTTGGGTCATTAATAGGCCACTTATAAACAGCTTAGTAACTGTATGACATCATTTTGGGACATTAATAGGCCACTTATCAACAGCTTAGTAACTGTATGACATCATTTTGGGACATTAATAGGCCACTTATCAACAGCTTAGTAACTGTATGGCATTATTTTGGGACATTAATAGGCCACTTATCAACAGCTTAGTAAATGTATGATATCATTTTGGGACATTAATAGGCCACTTATCAACAGCTTAGTAACTGTATGACATCATTTTGGGACATTAATAGGCCACTTATCAACAGCTTAGTAACTGTATGACATCATTTTGGGGACATTAATAGGCCACTTATCAACAGCTTAGTAACTGTATATCATTTTGGGACATTAATAGGCCACTTATCAACAGCTTAGTAACTGTATGACATCATTTTGGGACATTAATAGGCCACTTATCAACAGTTTAGTAACTGTATGACATCATTTTGGGTCATTAATAGGCCACTTATCAACAGCTTAGTAACTGTATGACATCATTTTGGGTCATTAATAGGCCACTTATCAACAGCTTAGTAACTGTATGACATCATTTTGGGACATTAATAGGCCACTTATCAACAGCTTAGTAACTGTATGACATCATTTTGGGACATTAATAGGCCACTTATCAACAGTTTAGTAACTGTATGACATCATTTTGGGACATTAATAGGCCACTTATCAACAGCTTAGTAACTGTATGACATCATTTTGGGTCATTAATAGGCCACTTATCAACAGCTTAGTAACTGTATGACATCATGTTAGCCTAATAATTAGGTAAATATAGCCAAGAATTACAGCAACTCTATATTTGAATATTTGAATGATAAAGTTATATCATGTGTCATATATGGTAAAACCGCATGACAACTTTATCTATATGAAGGGCATTTGATTTCTTTACCATTATTTATTTTGTCACACTTCTAACCTTACACACTGTTCATAAATACAAACTTAAAGTTATGATTGAAATTAGACATTTCTCCTTTCCTTTATAAAATCTATATTATTTTTTGATCGTATGCCCCAGTTTGGGTCAGTTAAAGAAAGCTATGGTGTATTTGTCATGCCGTGTCTATGTTCAATTATATTGTCATTTCTTATTTCAGAAAATTATCTTTGTTTTGATTTGTGGCACCTACCTCTGCTTTGCGGTTCTGTGGTAACTGACTGCCTCTGTGAAAGGCTTCGTATCTTTTAACCTGCAATTTCAAACGAAGACTCATAAGACCTCCTTTTTCCTTTTTGTTTGTTCATAAACTGACAACCTGAGCTTTGATACATATTAATTAAAATACCCAGATACTTTTTAATCTTCATTAACTTTTACAAACATTCCAAGACTGATCATCAATTCAGTCAATATCAAATGAAAACGTAACAAGTCCATGAAATTACAATACAAGTTTCACCTTACAAATAAACCATTTTCAGAATCACATTTCAAAATTCCATACAAATTCCAATTAAAGTAATTGCTCTTTTAATTCAAGTCAAATTAAAAGATAAGACCAGCTGAACGCCATGTTTTTATGCTAATTAGGAGGGTGTATTTGACATAATGGCGGTGGTGGTCGGCGACTCACCATTTCCACGGCTTGATGCATGGAGAGTTTTCCTTCCTTGACCTGGATCATCAGTTCTATGCGGTCCTCGTCACTCATTGTGATCTCACTCGCATTCAAATCACCTGCAATATGTGCTCGCATTAGCTCGCATTAGCTTGGATTAGCTTGGGCATAAGGCTACAAATATTTCACAATTTAGGCCGAAACACAAAAGAAGCTTGTTTCTGATTTTCTGACCTTCTCTTGTTTAAACAAGCAAAATATCATTTTAGGAATAATTGCATCTTATATATCTAAATTTTCAATAAGATTTATCACATCAAAAAATAAAAAATAAAAAAATAAAATAAAATATAAAATTTAATTCATTCTAATTTTTTTATGTTATATTATTGGAAACAAAGTTTAATATTTTTTGGCCTTAAAAAATATTATGAAAAAGGAAATAAAAGTTCTCTGGCATTTACATTTTCCAATACCACTCTCAAGCTGAACATTGTTATTTTCCTCCAAAGAAACATATATTTTGTATTAGATCCTTGTAAATTAACTACTAAATAGAAATATAAATAAGACGAAGGATTGAAAATAAGGAAATACTATTTATATAAAGGAATTGATCATAAGAGAGTGTAAATATACTGCATAATACTGACACACACCGTTATGTCCCTTGTAACTATATTTACGGCCAGATTTCCGCATTCCCACATTCTTGAAGAAACGACCCAGAGTTGACCCTTTCTTCTTGTCAACATCTTTTGAAAATTCTGCACCAGTTGCTGAAAGAAAACAAAAAATATACATGAGAGATCGTTGTCGGAGTGTCAGGTACTTCCCTCTTACCAACTGCCAGTCAGTCTTCTTGGTGCAAAAATATGTTCACCTTTATCGTCAGGGACAATTATAAGTTTGTCCTCGAGGCTCTGAGCAAATATAAAATAAATGAATTATACTGAAAAAATGTGATGTCTCGGTAGAGCGTGAAAACGGGCTTCCTATTAAGGAGTTCTGATCAACGATTTGTTCTGCATTTCGAACAATTTTGTGTTTTGGACACTTAATACCATTGAAATATATATAAACTTGACGGAGGGTGAATCTTCTGATATAACTGGGTCTAAATTCATTGTGAAAAAGATTGATTATGATATACAGGTCCAATTTGCATCCATGTTGCTGACAAGCCACGCTATTTATGTCAATATTTGCACAAAATCAAAGACAATCATGGAAATTAAAGCCAAGTGTTTTTCCCAAGTATATAATTGAATTATTGTCATCAAAAGTAAATTGATGCAGACAAATTGATTTGGTGGGTGCCTGAGAGAGTTTTAGGCCACTTTAAAGTTAAAGGATATCTTGCTCGCCCTATAAATTACAGTACTTTCAATATTTATTCCAAAGATATTTAGTCTATATCGATATAATTTCAAATCTCAACAAACTAATAAAACCAAAGGTTCGCATCTAAAACTAAACATGATCTAACAGTCAATATATGATCGAATTACATCATTTTGAAGGTCAATATTTCAACAAAGCTTGAGAGAACTATAAACACATTTAAAATGAAGCCACATTAGCTTCTGCAGCTATCAGATGAAACCGTACAGTAATAATTGTCTGGCAAATTGCCCAAGGATTTCCCTGCTTGGCTTCTCTACAATACTTCATGAATCACACCAGAATTCTGAATGCCACCTTATTTATTTATAAAAAAAAAGATTAACTTCAGATAAAAATATACTGAAGAATTTCTATTTTTCTGTGACTAAAAAATTATGGTTTACTCAGAAGCCACTGATAATTTTAAAAAACAAAATGAGTGTTATGGTGAAGGGTTCGATCGAAATGCACATTTTTGCTGCGATCAATACTCAATGTAACCAAACAATTACCATTTCTTTGCCTTGACCAGTTTGAATGCAATCATGACATTCTAAACAAGAACTCAACTGGTGTTTATACCACTCCTGCTCAGAATAAAACCCTGCGGCGCATTTGTAAGAGCTCATATTGCGAAGACATACTGATTTTGAGCATGCATATCTGTCTTTTCCTCCCACTGATTCTGTGAGGAACTCAATACATTTGTGTGATGGATGGCACATGGTTGACGGGGTCGAGTTTGAGTAGCGGGGTGTGGTGCTGCCTTATATATCGACACTATAGCATCGATCTACGTCGTCAATGCTCCTCTTACTCCCCACAAAGAGAACGGCCCACAAAGTGAACGGCCCACCTTGGACCTGCCAGGAATCGGGGATAGAAATGACCCACCAAAGCACAGAATTTGAATGTCAGAAGTGTCAAATATCCGAGCCCTGGCCCTTTTTAGAGTGCTGCACGCTCCAGTGGGATGTGGTAAAAGTATTGTGGAGCTGCCACTCGGCACGGAACGGGGCGACCCCGAGCAACGTAGCGAACATCAGATCTCGGTGTCGATTCTACAACCACTGAGGCACCTTTATTGATTAATGCAAATGTCGCTGTCAGGAGTTTTTCTTCGTCAAGTTCAGATTTAGTGGCCAAAGCACAGAAGACAAATTCAATTTCCGTCCACATCCTTGGATTCCTTATGTCATGACAGGCTTGTGGGTGACCGACTCGGCCGAGTTTGCTAAGGTCATCATTCTGGTCACATAATGTCTGGGCTGATAAAATTGTCATTTACCTTGGGGCTTATCTATACAATCCATTATGAAGGCCAATGTAAAGACCTACAAATTCTCACCCCACAAACCATTATGGCAGACTCCAGTATAAAGACCTACCAATCCACTACTCATTATGAAGGTCTTCCAGTATAAAGACCTACCAATCCACTACTCATTATGAAGGCCAACCAGCCTAAAGACCTACCAATCCACTACTCATTATGAAGGTCTTCCAGTATAAAGACCTACCAATCCACTACTCATTATGAAGGCCTTCCGGTATAAAGACCTACCAATCCACTACTCATTATGAAGGTCTTCCAGTATAAAGACCTACCAATCCACTACTCATTATGAAGGCCAACCAGCCTACAGACCTACCAATCCTCTACTCATTATGAAGGTCTTCCAGTATAAAGACCTACCAATCCTCTACTCATTATGGTGGCCAACCAGCCTGAAGACCTACCAATCCACTACTCATTATGAAGGCCAACCAGCCTAAAGACCTACCAATCCACTACTCATTATGAAGGCCAACCAGCCTAAAGACCTACCAATCCACTACTCATTATGAAGGTCTTCCAGTATAAAGACCTACCAATCCACTACTCATTATGAAAGTCTTCCAGTATAAAGACCTACCAATCCACTACTCATTATGAAGGTCTTCCAGTATAAAGACCTACCAATCCACTACTCATTATGAAGGTCTTCCAGTATAAAGACCTACCAATCCACCACTCATTATGGTGGCCAACCAGCCTAAAGACCTACCAATCCAGCACTATGAACAGACTTGTCTGGTATCAGCGCTATACAAATTTTATTATCATTTATCCACTACTTATTATGAAGGCTTACTAACAGTCTACCATGCATTATGAAGACTTACAAATATAAAGACCTTACAACCTATCACCCATTATTATGAAGACTTACAATTATAAAGACCTTACAATCAACCACCCATAATGACGATACCACTATTAAGACCGTACTCTCTACTATTAAGGCATACCTGGGTAAGGGCATATAAATAATAGAATATTATAATCAAAACTCTTGGCTAGGCAGGTCTTTAATAAAGGTAAACAACAGACAAAGCTTTGTGGATATGGTCTGGGTTTTTTTAAAGCAGAGGTAGGATTGGCATACAGGTGCATTCATAATAGTGTGTCTATTAGCTTAATTATGTTCCAGGAGAACAGAGAGAATGAGCAATAATAATATGGTACAGAAATTTCAATTTATATTATATTTATTCACAGTATTTATGGCATGAAATGTGTGATGATTCTCAGTGTCGCGTTTTATAATTCCCCCTTTAAATCAACGCCCTCGTGTTAAATAACTTTCCTAATAAATCAACAAGACTGATGAAATTAAATGTAATATGTTTAAATATTAACATATACAAAATACTTCAGAATGCAGATAATTTGATTAAAAAAACTAAACAGTGAAATGATCCAAACATGAATTCCAATTTTTTTCACTGTTCATTTGTATTGCTTGTCAATACAACCTATAATAAAAAAAGAACAAATTGCTGGTACATATCAACGTTCGTTTGATAGAAATTGGCATGTATTATTTTGTGGATGTTGTTGTGTAGTTAGAATGGAAGGCATGTAATAAGGTACGGCGGCACGGCGCTATTAATGGGGCGACGCCATGCCATGTGGCAGTCACGATGCTGATGTATCCATCGCTGAGACCGCGGCGGTGAATAACGCTCACATTCATCACCGTTCCTCTGTCAAGCTAGATGTGTACAACTGTACCCGCAGTCTAGAACGCTTTTCACACTGTTCAATTTGCACTTCAATAGCTTCACTCGTTCTTTTCTCTTTTGTAACAAGTCTATTTCCATGATAATGCCGTTTTCGTGTTGTATCACGTGTGTTTTCCAATCTACCCAGCATTTGTGATACTAATATTTTCTCAATCCATTTGTCAAACCTTCCACATATAACCCCAATGCATTCTCCTTATCTAACCCACTCAACCCTAATCCAATTTTGATTCCAAACCTGCACAACATATATCCATCCATCCATCTATCCACTTCCACACCTCCTCAATCCATCACATACCCATATAAGTCATCCTCAACAAATTCTCGTCCCATATCCGGACAACTTTTATCCATTCATCTTTCCACTTCAACACATACCCAATCCATTCTTCATACTATACCCTTGCAAGTCACCCTGATCCGTTTTCATACCAACCCAATCCATTCTTCATACCATACCCATATAAGTCACCCTGATCCTTTTTCATACCAACCCAATCCATTCTTCATACCACACCCATTCATGTCACCCTGATCCGTTTTCATACCAACCCAATCCATTCTTCATAATGAATCCAGTTCATTTCTCATCCCATACCAATCCAGATTACTCCAATCCATTATTATATCCATTTGACCCTAATCCATTATCATACCCATTAATTCTCCATTCCATCCCCATACAGAATACCCCATTCCGTGTTAAGCCCTTAGGAGAATTTGAGAAGTATCTTGAGAAACTTATGGCTGCCATGTTTGTAGTGTTTTCACAGCTTGCCTGCCAGTAACATAAGTGACCACAAATGATGCAAACATATTCACCAGTCTATTCTTCATACCATACCCACACCGAATCCCCAAATCCAGATTTTACCAATCCATTTTTCATACCCTATTTAATACCCCATTCTGATTTCTGACACAATACCGATCTATGCTCCATACCACCCCCTAAACATATCATGGTACAACCTCGACCTTTGCACCCCCACTTGATATCTTATGTTCCATCCTCTCTCACCACATTGAGAATATATTTTATTCATCCCACACACACACTCCTGGCAGATTCAATTTGCGGCCATGTCTTTATATGGTGTAATTCTTGATATTCAGACAGTGTTGTAAATGGCTGCATCCAATCTAACCTGTTGTTGCCTCAGACAACATAATTATATATACATTTCCCATGCCAAACATGCTTTGTGTGCCTTGTGCAAGAGAGCTGTCGGCCCCTATTATCTATTATCATATATATCTACATGCCAAGTACATCTGCATGTCAAATACGTCAAATACAGGGACATGCCAAGTACATCTACATGTCAAATACTTCAAATACAGTGACATGCCAAGTACATCTGTATGTCAAATACGTCAAATACAGGGACATGCCAAGTACATCTACATGTCAAATATGTCAAATACAGCGACATGCCAAGTACATCTGTATGTCAAATACAGTGACATGCCAAGTCTACATGTCAAACACGTAAAATACAGCGACATGCCAAGTACATCTGTATGTCAAATACAGCGACATGCCAAGTACATCTGTATGTCAAATACAGTGACATGCCAAGTACATCTGTATGTCAAATACAGTGACATGCCAAGTACATCTGTATGTCAAATACAGCGACATGCCAAGTACATCTGTATGTCAAATACAGTGACATGCCAAGTACATCTGTATGTCAAATACAGCGACATGCCAAGTACATCTACATGTCAAATACTTCAAATACAGTGACATGCCAAGTACATCTGTATGTCAAATACGTCAAATACAGGGACATGCCAAGTACATCTACATGTCAAATATGTCAAATACAGCGACATGCCAAGTACATCTGTATGTCAAATACAGTGACATGCCAAGTCTACATGTCAAACACGTAAAATACAGCGACATGCCAAGTACATCTGTATGTCAAATACAGCGACATGCCAAGTACATCTGTATGTCAAATACAGTGACATGCCAAGTACATCTGTATGTCAAATACAGCGACATGCCAAGTACATCTGTATGTCAAATACAGTGACATGCCAAGTACATCTGTATGTCAAATACAGCGACATGCCAAGTACATCTGTATGTCAAATACAGTGACATGCCAAGTACATCTGTATGTCAAATACAGCGACATGCCAAGTACATCTGTATGTCAAATACAGTGACATGCCAAGTACATCTGTATGTCAAATACAGCGACATGCCAAGTACATCTGTATGTCAAATACAGTGACATGCCAAGTACATCTACATGTCAAATATGTCAAATACAGTGACATGCCAAGTACATCTATATGGTCACAGATTAGGGATGGTGGTCATTGGTTGCGGTGGGAAGGACAAAGATCTGGGATGCAGCATAAGGGTTAGAGTAGAGCATTATAAGGTCACAGATTAGGGATGGAGGTCATTGGTTGGGGTGGGAAGGACAAAGATCTGGGATGCAGCATAAGGGTTAGAGCATTATAAGGTCACAGATTAGGGATGTTGGTCATTGGTTGGGGTGGGAAGGACAAAGATCTGGGATGCAGCATAAGGGTTAGAGCATTATAAGGTCACAGATTAGGGATGGAGGTCATTGGTTGGGGTGGGAAGGACAAAGATCTGGGATGCAGCATAAGGGTTAGAGCATTATAAGGTCACAGATTAGGGATGGTGGTCATTGGTTGGAGTGGGAAGGACAAAGATCTGGGATGGAGCATAAGGGTTTGAGTATTATAAGGTCATAGATTAGGGAGGTGGTCACATTGGGTCTGAGACGTCACAGATTTGGGATGGAACATAAGGGCTGAAAAGGACACTATATTTGTATACCGGTAATCAGATATGGAAGGCACTGCATCATGAACCCTAGTCACATTTGAATAAAATTTGTCCCATTACTTTACCCAATATGTGTACCAATCATCACAAACAGCAAAGTGCATAAATAGTGAGGTAGATCGTTTATTTGGAGTTTTACATCACTTTCAACACATTGACACAACTGATTTTGCATAAATACCAAATGCAATCTAAGACCCATTGTACAGCTAAAAAGATCTGGAATGGAGCATAAGGGCTAGGCCACAGACCAGGAATGGTGGTCACAGATAAGTGTAGAAGGGACATAGATCTAGGATGGAAATTCTGCATAAATTCAGTCTGTTCACTGTCAATGATATATTTGGTTAAACACTACATTTTCAACACGTTTTGCAAATGGTGACCCCATTTTTTTTAGTATAAAACTAGCGGGGTACGGCTGGTTATGTCTGCTGGGAGTCTAGTGAGTGTTCAACTTTGTCTCTGTTTGTGTTATGCCAGCTCAGGAAATGACAAATATTTTGATGTGCCCCTCACACAGTACGGCTGTGCACTTGACCACGCTGCTTGCCCATAAGCAGGGCAGCAGTTAATACACAACTCTCAATGACTTTAAATCCCACGCTTGCTGAGATCACCACTGAAATCTTCCAAAATATCATTTTACTGGCATGAAAACCATACAAATCGATTAGCAATTAAAAAAAATTGAATGCAATGCAAGAAAGAGGTATTTTGTTATGAGGATAACAAGTTCAGGATAAGCATTATGGCAGGGGTCAACATTAGCCAGGGGTCAACATTAGCTATTTCTAAGGGTTTGTTTGAAAAGGACCTCTCTATTTATTCACCTGCCACTGACTCACAGGCTATTGTGTCCATTTTGTTTATTCTTTCCATGTTGTCACATTTCTTCCGCGAGATAAATCCATATTATCCCATAATCTCCGAGTCTATTTTCCTTCATCCAGATTGTCTTTGCACTCAGCCAAGCAGAAAAACATATCCATTTTTTTGTAGTGCCTCGTGACCTGAATGGGTTAAACTACCATTTACGGTCCAATCATATTTCAGCGTGATAGATACTGCGATGTGCGGGACTGCTGACCTGTGTAGGGAGATGGAGCGATTGCAATTTCCCCGCCAGCCTGGCAGAATGATGTGATGAGACAAGGCCCCAAATCCCTCGGCTTCCAGTAACTCAAGGCCCCATCACATGCTCCATATCTCTCTTGTTAAAAAAAACCACAGGGAAAAGCTCCTGCAGCAGGACCCTTGTGAGCTGCCTCAGTCACCTCTCGTGGTATTCTCCCATCCTTCCATATTGATATGGAAATATCAGATAAACATAGATGTAGAGGCCTTTGGGACTTGCCACTATTGTGACGACGCATAATTCACGAGGCAGTTTCGTGTGCATCAATATCGTCCTTGTCACAAAGGCCTACATAAATGTTAATAATTCATGACCGTCAGAAATCGACACCTTATCCCCCTAATCTCCCCATTGGACACCAATCTGCCAATTTCATTTATATTGAAAGCCAATTCTGTGGAAAATACCATTACATAAATTCCATCAGAAAGCGAATTAGGGTTGATGTTCATTTTTCATCATTTTTATTTACTGTATAAAGCCCTAAAATGAAATGGGTAAAAGGAGGTGCATGTAAACAGAAAATTCATTGCTATGGAATGTCGTCACCGTCAGATTTGCCTTGCCTTGTATGCCTACTGTGTGACTCAATTCAGTCACGCATGCTTTGGCGTGGCAAAATCTGGTCATGTGACAGCTGTGACCCAATTTGGTCAGAGAGTTATTCAAGTGAGAGGTTACAACTAAACGCTTGACCATATATCCTCTATATGCCTTTGACAATATTTTAAAGGACATTTCTTGATCTCTCTCAGTCTATGGGACTATTCAGAAATATTTCCTTTTGATCTCGGAGTCATTATCATCGCCATATTCACCTTGCCTCTTACACTTAAAACACCTCAGCTCCATGCACTGACAAAAAAATAAATCTTTGCAAAATTCTTTGGCTCGCCGGGTTAATATTGCTCCCACCTTGCTGATATTTTTCACCTGAAACGAGATCTTCTGAACGAGGGAATAATGTTTCTGGCTAGGGGGAAAGAGACAATTACATTTGATGTATTGCAACAGTAATGTAACATTAGTCGCGTCTTTACCGTCCCTTGCCTCTGTTCTGAGGGGACCCATCTAATTCTACGTGTTTACTCAGCTCGGCAATTGCTCACTGCCTTGTATCATAAAAGAGACAGTTTTAACTTGAGCACAGACAGTTTATCCTTTTCGCAAGTGTTTTAATATACCTAGGGGGCCTAGTTATGGTGTCTGCTCTTTCAGATTAGTCGGCCAGGTCGTACACGCTTGATTGAGAAGTCTCGCTCATATCTGCCCCGATGCAAAGTTGACCACTTGAAATATCCCCGCCCTATCTACGACTAAAGAGGGTTTGATATCCGTGTATGTGCTTATAATCTACTCTCAGTTAGACGAGCGGAAACACTCGCATGAAACATATATAACACTTGGTACAAGTGTTGTGTCGTCCAATATGCATGATGGTAACGTGTTCAGTGTGGGACCGGCTATCATTGTCTCTTCAAGCCCACCACTTCTCAAGATTCTTCTATTGCATTAGGAAAGCTTTGTAACATTACCAATACTACAGAAACACCTCGGTGGCGCAGACATAATATAACAAATGGCATCGGCGGAAATGCACAGAGAGAGAGCGAGAGACAGAGAGAGAGGGGCCTGCCTGAAAGTGGCACTTGAGAAGTCAGAAATCTGTGGGGGAAAACAATGGCCGACTTGTTGGGCTCTCACGTTTATTCATGAGTTTTTATGTTGGCAATATCCTCTAATGTGCACAGCTTTAAAATATTCATGATCTCATTTTGATGAAGAATTTTTTATTTTTTTCACAGAGGGTCGGTTGCTTTGCTTAGCATCATTGAATTTAGATTTATTAGCAAGGTAGGCATCTGTAAAACACTGCATCAAGGCACTTGTCAAAGTCTCCTTTTTTCTTGTATCAATAACAATAATGCATTCTGGGAACTGAGGTATTGTTTTTTTTTCTCTCTCAGCTATAATTTCTGCTCCGATTACTTTTGCTGATGATTTGTTTTGTCCAAAGTTTGTATATTCCTTACCACAGAGTTTCTTTTCTTGTCAAAACATTAAGTCAAGCTTACTCATTTTGAAACAGGGCTTTACCTCAAACACTGTTCTTTGTTTAAGCGTCCTGGCCAATATGGGCCAGTGATTTAAACTTCTACTGGCCCAGATTAAGAGTAATATTTAGTTGTATATTTTCATTATTTTATGTTAAGGCCCATATAATTTGAAAAATGTCCAGTAGATCTAAGGAAGTCTAAGGCCAGTGACCGAAATTCTTAATGTCAAGGCCTGTGAAATATCATAGAATCTGAAGAAATGCACTTGTCACAATGATAACATTTTTTCCACATACCTGTGCTCGATTCAGCCGTCTGGACAGGGGTCCGTGGGGAAAAGGTGCCATGTCTGAAAAGATGGAAACATAAATATATTATGAGCATATCATTTACTTTATGTAAATATCAAGTCCCACGATGATAAAATCAAAGTGTTCACCTCATTCCATGAATGAGAATGATATTTTATGAGGAAACCTCATCACTTCAGCAAACTGTTTTGATTGGTTATCGTATTGGTGATTATATGAATTCACAAAGGTCCTTTTGGTCATGCTGTATAATGGCAACTTAATCCAACTCCAGGTCATTATGTGTTCAGCAGGTCATTATGTGTTCAGCAGGTCATTATGTGTTCAGCAGGTCATTATGTGTTCAGCAGGTCATTATGTGTTCAGCAGGTCATTATGTGTTCAGCAGGTCATTATGTGTTCAGCAGGTCATTATGTGTTCAGCAGGTCATTATGTGTTCAGCAGGTCATTATGTGTTCAGCAGGTCATTATGTGTTCAGCAGGTCATTATGTGTTCAGCAGGTCAAGATGTGTTTAGCAGGTCATTATGTGTTCAGCAGTTTGATCATGTTCAGCCATTGTTTGTCCTTATTAGGTCATGTTAGGTCATTGTGTGACCTATTTTGGTCATGGCCAACCATCTGCAAGACTGTTTGGTCAAAGTGAGCATTTGTGTTATTCTGTTTGGTGATGATGAGCCATCGTGTGACCTGATTTAGTCATTGTGTGAACCTTCTGATCATGTGAAACCATTTGTATGACCTTTTGACCAAGGTAAGCTTTTTTAGTCATTGACATCCGTTATGCGGATGTCCTTCATCCTTTGTGTGGATGTCCTTGCATGACATTATAATCCAAGAAATTGAAAAAAATAAAAATAAATAAAAATCTTTTTTTTTTAAACTGTATTTACAAGATATCTCTTTTAAGCATCTTGTAATGATTTACATTCACCTGTGAATTTATGAAATATCTTTCTGATGGATCATACATTATGTAAACTCCTGTCGTATATTTTCCATCTAAGTTTCGCATTTTAATTACCCTGCAGCGCTATTGTGGCGCCACCATTATGCACTAAGGCATTGTTTGAGGACCAGCTAAGCAGTTGACCACACCTGACGGTGCCGCCAAGACAAACCCCACTCTTGACATAACATAACAAGGTTAAAGACCAATCAATTCGCTTAAGGTCGCCGAGGGAGCAGGCCTTCCCGCGACCTCCTCGTTTGATTTACAGACGGTAACTGAAAGCGAGTGTCTTGATTGGAGAGGCTGCGGAGGACTGATCAATTACATAATACGTCGGATCAGATGGCGACGCTCACTACTTGAGGCCCACGGCACAGCCAAGTCATGCGAACCACAACTTACACATCGTCCTTCCCTTGATTGCAAAATACAACTCAAAGAAACTTTCTCTCTGGATTTTTTTTTAATTCACTTCTCAAATCATCCCCTAGAGACATATGACACTGAAAAACATTAATCTAACATTGCCTGCTCAAATTACATAAACCAACAAAGTATGCATCCAACGTTAATAAATTATTAAAAAAGGTATATTTTTAGACCTGCTTTTATTCAAAATATATAAAAATCATCTTTGTTCTTTCATCTTTCTGCTACTTCCCTGTCTGGTGGTAACAGATACTCTTGCTATCAGCATAGCGTAACCGACACTGTATGAGATAGTCTGTGATCGGCTCGTCCACTCCCAGCATCCTCTAGGAGATCATTGATGCTGGTATTCAGTGACAGGTGATATCTTTGTGTGTCTATCAACCGTTCATCCGTCTGTTCTCTCGTCTTCTTCGATACAGCCTTTAAGGACAATAAGCCCCCTGTCTAACCTCACAATCATTATCCATATACTGTGCTGGGGCCAAAAACATAAACCATACCCTTGTTTCTGGTAACATGCCTGAAAAATTATTTTCAGGGCAGTTTCTCATGTATATATGTACATTTTTAAAAATCTGATGAAATATATTGACATCTGAGAAATTTACATAAAATTATTACTGCGTTTTTGTCTTTTTGCTTGGAAAGTAAACTAAAAAAATAAAAACTTTTGGGTTGCTTGGTTTGAACCTGGGTAGGTTGATAATGGGAATGAAGCTATTTCTTCTTTTTCTGGCCTAACCATTCTCTACCCTATATCTGGGCCCTTGTTCTGCTAATCCATGCTCCCAGCAATGGAATATATGGAATATAATGCAGTGCCAATAATCCATGCTCCCAGCAATGGAATATATGGAATATAATGCAGTGCCAATAATCCATGCTCCCAGCAATGGAATATATGGAATATAATGCAGTGCCAATAATCCATGCTCCCAGCAATGAAATATATGGAATATAATGCAGTGCCAATAATCCATGCTCCCAGCAATGGAATATGTGGAATATAATGCAGTGCCAATAATCCATGCTCCCAGCAACGGAATATATGGAATATAATGCAGTGCCAATAATCCATGCTCCCAGCAACGGAATATATGGAATATAATGCAGTGCCAATAATCCATGCTCCCAGCAATGGAATATATGGAATATAATGCAGTGCCAATAATCCATGCTCCCAGCAATGGAATATATGGAATATAATGCAGTGCCAATGATCCATGCTCCCAGCAATGGAATATGTGGAATATAACGCAGTGCTAATAATCCATGCTCCCACAATTCATTCCTCCACTGCTTTATTGTTCGTATTAATTGTATTATTCAGACATTGAACTTTTTGCACCCAGTCCACTCAACTTTTTGGGAGCATGAGGACAAACATAGTGAGGGGGTGGGGGGGGAGGGGGGGAAAGTGAACATTCAATTTTACCATTTGCCAGCACGACTTTTAGTTATAAATGTCTTTCTGGCAGAATAATGACACTAATGGAATTACAAGCACCATATTAATGCAACAACTGTCAGCAACGCAAATATACGAATCTCATTTTGGTCCAAATTAAAAAAGACAGCATCAGCACAACCAATGATACTTCCCCCACTTATTTTTTAACCATAAAATTATGTCAACATACAAATACACTATTGTTATTTTAACCATACAATTATGTCAACAAGCAAATACTTTTGTTATTTTAACTATGGATATGTCAACAAACAAATAGAATATTGTTATTTTAACAATATAATTATATGTAGGCAAACAAATCCAAAAAACAATGCTAATGTGGATGTCCACATTCTGAAGATAACTGCACTAGTACCAATGTACACATGTTTCGACCAAAATGTTTTTTAAATACATTTGAAAATTCAGCATCAAAAAAGCATTTGACCATTTCAGTCAGCATCTGCCAACAGCCAGTGGTAATCTTGATTACAGCCGACCTTTGCCCCTTTATTTCTGAGTATCTGCTGTCCCCAACATCTGAATTCCCACAGGGTTTGAAGCAAATTAATTAAATTCTTTCCTCCTGGAACCTGGGGGAAATTTTGACTGCTGTCTGACTGTCTGTATTGAGCACATGCCGGGCATTCCAGCTTGATCGATTATGTGCACTGTAAAATAGCACCGAGAAATAGAAAGCTTTTCATGGCATTCCTGACCTTGACCTGTAATGGTCTCTGAAGGTCATCCAATTGGTTGTAGCTCTAGTAATGATATGCAACAGGATATATAACTCATGGGCCTGGACCATTTTTCAGGCGTGATTCCTGACAACTGTATTCTTATGTTGCAACATGCGAGATGCCTTGTTACAGCCTAAATATCCTAAATGACCCTGACCTAGTTTTTCAAGGTCAACTGAAATCATAATCAATCTTGTCTGAAGCCTGACCTTCTCAGCTTACTGAATCTAGAGAATGTATCCTGTTGTGGCACCTGAGTCATCTAGCTCAACGATTTGTCGGCGAAAAAAAAGATCGATGGAAGAACAATTTTGTGAAAAAGCCTACTCTAAAGGAACAAGGCTCAAAGGAAAACTCCTTTTTTATTTATTTTCCTGTCGATTGATTTATTTTATCTGATGAAAATTTAGGCATCATCTTTTCTAAACGTACCCGATCTGGTTATGTCGCAGATAAAGAATAATTCACTCTTGTCCCGAAAAACAAAAAAAAAGACTATTGATTATAAATCAGAGAAGCTTTGAATGAAACTTGTCATGTGGTTTTCTGATTATGCAACATTACACTCAAGCTATTGTTTTCAGTAAATGAGAACCTTTTTTTCCTGCATTCGTTCCCAAACAATGTTCATTGTTTTTGGCTGATTTGCACTGATTGGGTAACTTTTGATGTCGCAGAGATAATGGAGAGCTCTTCCCTCGCCATTTATCATTGTCAACAAACCAACTGTCAGCGACACACGCACACAATGCTTCACTTCCACTTTTAATCCATCAGCCTTAACCTCTCATAATTCCTCCCTTCTCTCTGGGTTGACACCGGGCGGTGATATCATACAGACGGACCTGATCTTGCGACGTGGGTTGGTCCTCTCCTTGTATGAGGGTTTAGTGTGATTAGACTAATATTGTGCTATTCTCAAAACAGAGTTTAAAATATGCCACAATAAAAGGTCCACTCATGCTGGAACACCATGTGCTTTGCTTCTTTTGATAATCATACAAATTCTGGGTTTTTTTTAAAAATAAATACATATTTAAAAATATATACAAACATGAAAAGGTCATTAAATAATTATTACTTTTCAGAATTGTTCAAATGAAAAATTACAGAGCCGATAATATAATATGTGATTAACGAGTTTAAGATTTTCTGATACATTATATTTTCCCTCATCAATTTTATTTCTTCCTCCATGCCTCACTCATAGAATACACACAAGGGATAAATCTATTGAGTATGTATATTTTAATAGATCATCTGTTTCCTTCATCATAAACATGATGAAAGACACAATTTTAATTAGATCGTCCCAAGAGGACATCAATACTTCAGTCATTTTACTGAGGCCAAAAAATCACAGGTGCGTTTCTGCAGACAAACAAGACATCTTCCATGTTTTTTTAAATTATTTGTGTCTACATTCTGTTTCTGTCACAGAATCTAGGAACTAAAACCAGATGGATACATTTTCAGGCTTTTAATGGAGGAAATTTCAAAACTCTTGATCAGCAATCCAAAATAATATACAAATCATAAACATATTATTTTAATGATCTGGCCTAAGTTATTGGCAGTAGATTTGTATAGCTAACAATAGAACTGTGACCAGGAAATGACGATCACTTTATGGGTTCCAGTTCTCAGACAAAGACATGTAAGTACAGTGCCCAGGGTGACAGATCTCTTAAATATTGGACCGACTCTCTGAAATTGCTCCAAAGAACAAGTAAAATATTTCCACTCGAAGCAAAGAAACAGATTATTCAGCTTTAAGACACTCAGAACTGCCAGCCATCCATCTCAAAATTCATCTTAATTTACTAATACCCGTGTAATTAAATTCTTGAAAATTGACAAAACTCTCTAATGAAGGGGTAATTCATATCTCTTATTAGTTTATATATTCAATTATTAATCATTAAAATGACATCACAAATCACTGCAGGCAGCGGTTCCTAATTCACAGGGCAATAAGAGCCGCGCGAGCTTTCAGCTAAAATCAGAAGAGCAATGGCGGCAGACATTTTTCAATGCCTAATGCTCTGCCTGTCCAGTTGTACCACAATTGGGTAAATAACAAATGAATAAAACTGGAATATTTGCAAGACACTCTCACAACAAATGGATACCACTTAAGCAGCTTCATCAAGAATTTTTTTTTGAGGGAAGGAGGGGATGAGGTGAATGTGATTCATTTTGAATTGTGGTCCAATCTCCTGTTTATTGATAAATAGCGACCAATCAGAGACTAAAGATACCAGCATGCCCTTATGGTTGAGAAGGCCCGAGGACTGCCCTCAATAATAGAGTAGCCATTTTGTATTAAGATTGCATGGCCGAAGGACAAAGGCCCATGACGATTGGCGGCACCAATGTGTTCTGAATCAGTGCCCATATCAATATAAGGGATAGGCTGTGAATTTCAAACAGGAATAATTCTATTTCAGGGATCATGCATTAATAGCTATCATCATTAGTCAGCCGCCGGTGTGAGTAATGACATTAGGATCAGTGACTTTTAATTGTGTGTTGCTCCCGAGACCATGAAGGGTGGCTGTCAGCAGTGCATGATAATGCAAGGACAATTTTTCAAAACACCCTTTCAAACTCAATAAAAAAAACAACTACCGCTTTTCAACATCTGCATCGTGAGCGCAAAGTGTCAAAATAATTAATGATGCGCATTTACGAGGAGCAGAAGTCGACACCAGAAGTGAATATTCTACTCATGTACCTCGCTCACTTCACACTCCAGACGTGGGGCCAATATGTTCATACTAATCTGGTCAGGTCGCTCCGGCACTGTGTAGCCTTCTAAGACTATACCGCAGCATCGGCGTTGACCAGATTATAAGACGCTCGTTTTCTTCACATCCTTTATTCACAGGACAAGCCGCGCGGCTCTCCACTGCGAAGCGAGTCTACCACCGATGCAAATCACATAAAAACCCCCACTCCTCCCTGCTTGACAACAGCCTGGCATTGAATAATAATCTCAGAATTTGGAAGGATGAAGAGGGTTTTAATAGTCAAGGTCACTGCATCAAGGTCATCCCGAGAGATTCTCCGGCAGGGCTTCATCCTAAGATGGATCGTTAACATCAATCTGGTAACAACGCTATTAATAATCTTGAAGCACTGACACACATAAATCTTCCCGGCACTCGACTGAGGCGACAACATTTCCCTCAAGCCTTCACCGCTGGGGTAATGGATATAAACGATAAAAAAGATGCTTTTTTTACATCGCTCCTCACTGAAAATGTCAGGAAGGACATATCTCACAAAGGACACAAACTCGAAAAGCTGCACGAGAGAAAATATACTTTTTACATCCAAAACCTTTTTTATTCAAATTTGATTTGAAAACTTGCGTTTACTCAATACCTCCCAATGCCTTATTTGAGATATCTCATTACACACATTACCCAAATTGCTGATCAATCGTGTGGTAGTAGCTGGGCTCGTGCCTCCTCCTATTTTTCTTACCCCCGTCACAATAATGAGGATCTTGCATGAGAGTATATGAGCCGTCCAGAGGAGTGATGAATCTACGACAACCCCTCATCATGCCTCGGCACAGGCAGGGCTGGCTATAGGGTGTGTATTAGTGCTGCAATTGTGAACGTTCTAAATAGTAATCTCCGTGCACTTTCTTCATATAAATGTGGTAGTACTCTGACGAAATTGTGAGGTAAAGTTGGGGTCTCAAAAGTTGCAGTAGGCATTTTCACATCCTTTCAAGATTTTTCATAAATTTTCCCAGGTGAAAATATAATTCGAATTTGGGGCAGGTTGTTCCTGGTTAAGGACCCAATGATGTGTCAGTTAAAGCCCTAACATGATGCCCCAGATAAGGTCCTAATGATGTCACAGATAAGGTCCTAGTGATACCCCAGATAAGGTCTTAATGATGCTACAGATAAGGTCCTAATGATGCCCCAGATAAGGTCCTAATGATGTCACAGATAAGGTCCTAGTGATACCCCAGATAAGGTCCTAATGATGTCACAGATAAGGTCCTAGTGATACCCCAGATAAGGTCTTAATGATGCTACAGATAAGGTCCTAATGATGTCACAGATAAGGTCCTAGTGATACCCCAGATAAGGTCCTAGTGATACCCCAGATAAGGTCCTAATGATGCCCCAGATAAGGTCCTAATGATGTCACAGATAAGGTCCTAGTGATACCCCAGATAAGGTCCTAATGATGCTACAGATAAGGTCCTAGTGATACCCCAGATAAGGTCCTAATGATGTCACAGATAAGGTCCTAGTGATACCCCAGATAAGGTCCTAATGATGTCACAGATAAGGTCCTAGTGATACCCCAGATAAGGTCCTAATGATGTCACAGATAAGGTCCTAGTGATACCCCAGATAAGGTCCTTATGATACCCCAGATAAGGTCCTAATGATGTCACAGATAAGGTCCTAATGATGCCCCAGATAAGGTCCTAATGATGCCCCAGATAAAGTCTGAATCATGCCCCAGATAAGGTCCTAATGATGTTACAGATAAGGTTCTAGTGATGCCCCAGATAAAGTGCTAATGATGTCTCAGATAAAGTAATAATGATGCCTCAGATAAAGTCCTAATAATGCCCCAGATAAGGTCCTAATGATGCATCAGATATAGCCCTAATGATGTCTCAGATAAAGTCCTAATGAATTCTCAGTGCTCTTGACCGATGGCTTCAGGAATTAAAAGACTGGCGAGCCTTCCAATCTTCTGATTTATGGTTGTCTTCTGGCTATAACTCTGTACTCCTGATTAATCTTTTAAGAGAGTTCACAAAATACTAGTTGTAACTCTCTCCTCCTGGTACTGATGTTCCTTAATGAGCTATAACTCTGTCATTCAAAAAATGGTACAGAACTTCCAAAACTAGCTATAATTCTCAGGTGTTTGACCATATAAATATCATATAAATATCTCTAAATTTCAAAATTAAATTATTTAAAATATATTCTATAGTATTGTCCATATTGAGCTATTCTGAGTGGGCTGGCATGAGTGGGCTACTATAAAGGTACGGCAAGTAGTCCCTTTGGCATTTCTAGATATCTGTGATGAATGGACGTTTGTTGTTCCTATATTTGATTTATTTTTTCTTGTTTTTAATCTATGACCTTTACAGCACTGATCAGGCCATATCTGATCAGATAGAAGCCTGTTGCCAAGACTCAGTGCCCTACTCTTTTCTAAGAGAGACCTTCCAGATATTGCTGCAAGACCTCAGAACTTGTACCATCTGAGATTCAAACTCCAGAACTTCAGCAGATGATCTGATAAAATTATGGAGTGTAAATGCACAGTGAAGTACAATCATCCTAGATTGTGTGCACGGTGAGCATACTGGTTCATCAAGTCTAAAGGTCTGCATAGTACGAATGTTACCCATAAAACAACCTCTCTTTCTGGATTAACGAAGACTTGAAATGTGTTGCGTGGTGTTAAAGAGCTCTAAAATGGTTTCCTTTGGATTCCTATGATAAGCATCAATGGTGTCCTTAACATTTTAACCCTTTAATGACAAAAGTGATATTGATATCCACCACCAGCAACAGACAGGAAGGATCTAAACATTGTCAGTTTTCTTTTATCGTAACCTTTTCGTATATTGAAGAACAATGTTTTTTTTTTATACTATTGAAATTTGTAAGCAGGTAAGCAATTTTGTTTGTTTTCTGATGATGCTTGTTTGAAAATTTGTTTATCTTCAACCATTCGATCAATCATTACATTAAAATACCTTGCAAACACCTTTCTAATTATAACACTAGATATATATATCCATGTTACTCAGATTGTATTGTCAATTTTAGCACATATATAAAATAAGAAACAAAAAAAACTATTAAATCTAGCTTGATTGTGGGGTCATCTTTTCAGCTCAGAAAACAATCCATTGGCCAATTTGTATTTTCTTTTGAGGGGAGAATTAGATCGGTTCTATTCCTATCATGAATATTTCATCTTCGAGTCCGCTCACCAACTTATTTGTTTATAGAGGCAACAATTCTGCTGAATTTCATGCAATGTCAAATTATGCAATGTCAATGTCAAGCTGCCTAAAAAAACACAAACTGATGTATTAATAGCTAGTTGTATTCCGCTTAGTGACGAATTGATCATATTCACAGGCTTAACAACAAAAGGAAAATAAATTGATATCTTCAGAAATATCACACAGAACTGAAAACTGAGGTATTGAAAAAAAAAAACCTTTTAAAATAATAACGGACAAAGAACAGAGACCTACTCATTGGTGATTCAGTTTGGAGAAGATATAAGTGTATAAATCTGGGCCACTGTCACCTGTCTTAATACCGGTGATACCAGCCTGGCTCCATACACAGTAAGCCAATCATCCACTCGTGTTTCGTCAATCCCCAATCTCTGGGGTCCCCCCAATCCGATCCCAGACTCCCTTTGAAGTCCTTTTTTGACATGCAAATTTGCATGGATGGCAGGTTTTGCGAGTGGTCTCCTGAGAGTGAGTGGGTTACGGTCGACTCTACCATTTGTTTAGATTATCGACCGCCCCCCACCCTCCTGAATACCAAACTGACTTTCAAAACTTTGCGGTCAATTACATATTCTACGTCAACAAAGAACATTGTCCCGCAAAAAAAGATAAAGCTCCTAAGTCTGATTGGTCAGCATACAGAGCAGTCCTGCAGAAGATAAAGAAATGGAATCTGACTGGTGAAAGGCTCGCGGGGACGGACGAAAGAGCTGGAATTCAATTTCCACAATCAATGTATGTCTCTGGGTCCGGGGAAGTTTATCAGGCTTGAGACTCATTCCTTGTGCTCGAAAAATATCTCCTTTTGTCGCTTAACTTTGATGTCTGTCTGTTAACAGCGTTGGTCAAGTCTGGAACCATACATGGTCACATTTTCCCATCCGAACTAGGTCATGCATGATTTAATCTTTCAAAATGCCGCTACTCTTGGCATGAGCTAATAGAGTCACACATTCCATCACCAAGCATAGGTTTGGACTTGACTGACGTAGATTATCAAATATACATCATGCTCTCCCTGGGCTTAGGGTTAACATGGTTGAGGAATCTGGCTGCTGACCTGAAAGCCTCAGGTTCAAATCTGGGTGATGGCCTCTCACAACTCTCCGCAGAAAGTCAAGGTGACCAGCTAACACAAGAAAATTGCATTCTAAATATTTTAGAACAACATTTTTATAACAATGTCTTTGGTGTGGAACATAGAATTGTTGGTCAATAAAAGTACTTTCGGTTATCTATTGATATCTTTTTTTCCTTGAGATGGTTTACAAATCAAACTTTTTTCCTGAAATTGCATTTTTTGTCTTTGTAATGTTTATTTTACACCAGTATTGCAAAGTATATAAGCAAATCTCAATACACAGTGGGATAGATTTTAATTTGGTTTGAAATATATTTGTCCCATTTGGATTTACAAATGAAATAGACCTAATAAAATGGTTGAAAAAATTGTGAGTTCGGTAAAAAAAGATTCAGTTCAGATCAGTCAAATTTTCTTATTTTCCCATTTTTGTTGAAAAAATGTTGCCACTTATTGAAATATCCCCAAAAATGTTAATAACTCTTGAGTATCAAAGCAAGAATTTCCCAAATAGCCAAACAACAAAAGGAATGTATAAATTCTATTCAAAAGGTGATTAATCAAGGTCTTTAATCAGCTAAAATTACTCTAATAAAAATGACTTAGCATAAAATTGTTGCTCATGAGAAATAAAGGAATTTATTTCGGCATTTCTCAAAGTGTTGGCCTCATCAGCTAATAGGGGCCAGGTTGCCCACATTAGGAACAATATGGCATTTTTTCTGCTGATGCCCATTGCAATTTGTCAGAGAGGTTTAATTTTTTTCAAAGCTCTATTAGGTGTGCAACACGGACAACTCAGCGACAAGCGCACAGTGATTATCAAATAAAAAGGATCTGATGCCTAGCGGCCAAGCGCGCCGGCTACAATTGATGAGAATTACGTTCTTTGAATCATCTCAAATTGGATCATGGAGGTTAGACCCTCCTCTGTCAATCGTCTTTAGACCTGTCTTGTTACTAGGTTCAAATTGTCATTTGCTCATCTGTGATTTGCTAAATTTGTCTCCGGAAGCCGCGGGTCAAAAGCCGGTGCCCACAGATGGGACCACGGCATAATTTAATCACCGCTAATGGGTTTTTGACTAATGGTATAAAGGAGGTCTCGCTGTCGGTAGTGACCACTTTTTGGATGTTGTTCTAAGGTTTACACTGTCAACATTGGTGGCCTTGGCATCAATGCGATTACACTTAGTTGACAGGCGGACACCACCCCAGTGTAAATGTATCTGACATGGGGGAAGTGGTAGATTCCAAATATCTCATTTGCCAGAATATTGATATTAAGGCTTACTTGGCGATAAGTAAATGCAAATAAGGAAATAAGAAAATCTAAAGTAATTCATCCCCTCTGGAGTGATATACACATATAGATCTTGACAAAAAATCTGCCCATCATCTTATTCTCTCTTATTTTCATTCATGAACTACTGTCGTGTTGATCTCTAGAGCCACTGATATTCACTTAATCCCCAAGTTGAGGCCCGTCACCTTGAAAAGTAGGTCAAGTTCATATTGGTAAGTACAGACTCATCCAAGCTTTTTGGTTCACCCTCTAGACCTCTTGAGTTGTTGTCATCAGAAATTTGGACTTGGCGGAAGTTCACACTGGTGCCAATAACATCTGAGGCCTCATATATAAGTATAAATATATCTCTCTGGAAGTGGCAAGCGTACAAAGTACTGTTGGCTTATACCCTCTGATGATAGGACTCCGTTGTCAGGGTGCCAGGTGAGCCTTGTGACTTGTGATATTGGGTTAATATTACTGTCCATAGTATGCTAACTGATAGTAGGTATACCATATTTACAAGGGTCACTATAAATCATCTATCATGCCCTACCTATTCATCCAGGGTCCCTGCTAGTGCACTAGCATCATCCGGAGTCCAAGCCAGAACTATCCTGGATTCAAGCTAACATTATCCAGGGTTCAAGCTAATATCATCCAGGGTTCAAGCTAACATCATCCAGGGTTCAAGCTAATACCATCCAGGGTTCAAGCTAACATTATTCAGGGTTCAAGCTAACATCATCCAGGGTCCCCAAGCTAGCACCAACCAGGGCCCAAGCTAACATCATCCAGGGTCCCCAAGCTAGCACCAACCAGGGCCCAAGCTAACATCATCCAGGGTCCCCAAGCTAGCACCAACCAGGGCCAAAGCTAACATCATCCAGGGTCCAATCTTCATAATGGTAGTAAGTTAAAATTAACTAAAAACATTTGAGGCAGCTAGGGTTGGTCTAGTTACTAATATTTCTGTGAAACACAAATACCTGTGATCAGTGAACGGGAATAAAAAACTACATTTACAACATAAATCTTCAAAGCGTTTACAACTCTAAAAGTTTTCTTACGGCTATCAAAATGATCTAGATCACTTTCCATCCTGGTATCTGATTTATCTTGAATCTCAATACCATATTTACAAGGGTCACTATAAATCATCTATCATGCCCTACCTATTCATCCAGGCTCCCTGCTAGTGCACGAGCATCATCCTGAGTCCAAGCCAGAACTATCCTGGATTCAAGCTAACATTATCCAGGGTTCAAGCTAATATCATCCAGGGTTCAAGCTAACATCATCCAGGGTTCAAGCTAATACCATCCAGGGTTCAAGCTAACATTATTCAGGGTTCAAGCTAACATCATCCAGGGTCCCCAAGCTAGCACCAACCAGGGCCCAAGCTAACATCATCCAGGGTCCCCAAGCTAGCACCAACCAGGGCCCAAGCTAACATCATCCAGGGTCCCCAAGCTAGCACCAACCAGGGCCAAAGCTAACATCATCCAGGGTCCAATCTTCATAATGGTAGTAAGTTAAAATTAACTAAAAACATTTGAGGCAGCTAGGGTTGGTCTAGTTACTAATATTTCTGTGAAACACAAATACCTGTGATCAGTGAACGGGAATAAAAAACTACATTTACAACATAAATCTTCAAAGCGTTTACAACTCTAAAAGTTTTCTTACGGCTATCAAAATGATCTAGATCACTTTCCATCCTGGTATCTGATTTATCTTGAATCTCAATACCTTTTTTTTTCTTTTCTTTTCTTTGTAACAAAATATATAAGTTTGATCATGATGATACTTCACAAGTTCCCAAACAAACAAAGTCAAGACAAATTACAACACTTGCTCCTGACTCACGAGGCAATTTTCCGGTCTCGATTACCGCAGTTTGAATCAACTTTCCCACTTCGATTGTTCATTTTTTTCACCTTTGGTAACCTGCGGTGAGAATTAATAGATCTGGGTTGACACCACTCACCCGCTGTGCTAATAATGTATGGAGATGCATGGTAACAATAGCCTTACTACTGAATCACTGATCCTTGGCCTGGGACAAGTGTAACGTTGAAGACGTGTTCAAAGGCAACTTGACACCTCTATCCAGTGAATACCCCTCCCCCAAGTCTCACAAACGGAGACCAGTCATTATTCACGCATTGTTCTGTTTGGCTGGTCTCACATCTCTTTACAATGGAAGGATTATTGTAAACTACAATATCTACCTGTGAAGAAATCTATTAAATTACTATCAATCAAGTGATATATTCCAAAATTCACACCAGGTGAAGTTTCGGCACTTCCATTTGCAGTAATATGCACACTATTGGGTGTATATCTGACTGTGACAAAATGTGTTCAAAATCCCATTGTTGTATGATGTCATAAATCAGATGAATAATTTTGACATTCATTCAAAACTTTCCTGAACAATCCTAATGTCATGACTGTAAAACCACCAGTTTGTCAATTTCCGTTTAGCTATAATCAATTGTAATTCATTCCTCTCCCAATAATATTTTGCCGACCTTATATTTTACGATGATGCCGTTCCGATTTTTCACACCGTAAATGGAACTATTTGATGGGGCTGTAGCTTGTCCCATGTTTATTCACAAGTGATGGGAGTTTTTCATGTTTATTAGCGATATATCTCACATGTATCGGGAAATAACGTGCACAGTGATCACGTGATACATGACAACAATTGACTTTCTACTTTAAACCAAATAACCAGCCACGTTCAAGATAACTTCTTCACCTCCAGGCAATTTGGTATCATTTATGAAAAACGGTGTGAACTTTGTATCCCAGGGACTTGTTAATAATCAGGAAACTGGCTGCTAAAATAGACAAGAGCTTTTCAGCAAATCACAGGCTTTGGTGGCTATTAAACGGAAACAAAGCATTCTCCCCTGGGGAAAGGGGGGAATATCGTTAGTACATTATCGATTTGTGAATCTGACTAGGGTTTTTCAACAATATTTCACAATTTTGAGGTGGGAAAGGGAAGGGGAGTGTCTGTTCCCGAGAAACAAAGCATGGAACTGAGGAGATTTCTGGTCCACTTATATGGATTTATACTCATGTTGGCCATCAATAAATGTGTTCAAATTTTTTTTTATTCAGAGTTTGTTCATTTCATTAAATGATACAAACATGACCTAATTAAAACATGTCATATCTCCACATGATCCTAAATGACTTTTGACCAAATTTAAATTATATGTATCATGTTAATCACGTAATTTTGTTATGACCCTTTACCCAGTATCAGGGTCAGAAGTTTCGTCTTAAATGATACTTATATGGTCTTTTGTCTCCAAGCACACAAACGTTGAAACTGCCCTCCCTTGACATGTCAAATTTAATCTTTGAACTCCCTGACAAAAGTTGCCTGACGTATATTGTCTCCATAAAAACTTCTTTGATCTGGCAATTCACACACTTTCCGGTACAGACCTAACAATTGCTGTGTAAATATACAAACATACCACAATAAAAATGAAAGAAAAGCCGAAAAATGCACCCAGATGCAGGTACATTTGAGCATGACTCACGTGTGGGTTGGTCAGTTTGTGTTTGGAGAGTTTGCGAGTGGTTTGCAGGTTGTGTTAGGATTAGGGTAAATCTTATGTCAATATGCACAGTCATCATGATGCATTACAACAATGGAGAGCAACCGATATCAAATATCAGAGAGGAATCACACAGCCCACCCTCCTTCCTGATTACCGGCCTGTCAACAATCCCTGCCCATTATGGAACAGCAAGGAGCCAGCAAGGAGCCACTAAGCTAGCAAGGAGCCAGCAAGGAGCCAGCAAGGAGCCAGCAAGAAGCCACTAAGCTAGCAAGGAGCCAGCAAGGAGCCAGCAACAAGCCACCAACAAGCCAGCAACCAGCCAGCAAAGAGTCAGCAACCAGCCAGCAACAAGCCAGCAACCAGCCAGCAAAGAGTCAGCAACCAGCCAGCAACAAGCCAGCAACAAGCCAGCAACAAGCCAGCAACCAGTCAGCAACCAGTCAGCAACCAGTCAGCAACCAATCAGCAACCAGTCAGCAACCAGTCAGCAACCAATCAGCAACCAGTCAGCAACCAGTCAGCAACCAGTCAGCAACCAATCAGCAACCAGTCAGCAACCAGTCAGCAACCAATCAGCAACCAGTCAGCAACCAGTCAGCAACCAGTCAGCAACCAATCAGCAACCAGTCAGCAACCATCCAGCAAGGAGGAGATTTCTCTCTCAGTAGGCTCAGGAAGCTGGGAGAGTAAGAAATACCAGGCCATTGCTGGGAGTGCATGGTCCATCCTGCAGTCTCAGTGATGTGTTTTGTGAGGTGTGGACAGGGCGTGGTATTCACCGGGGATCACTTAAGTTTGCTGTGAGGGCCGAGGGAAGCACGCATCCATCTTCTATATCATCATACAGCAAAATCCAATTCCTCTTAAACTCGGCTTTCCCCTTCTTTATGTGATAACATAACATTTGTTATATATTTTGGGGGTTTTTTTTTCCTACTGACAGAATCTTTAAGCCACAGTTGATGACTTGACTTGTTCAGATTATGGTAAGACATCAAACTTGGCCGTCCTCACTTGTCCCAATATCATAAGTCTGTGCAAAAGCCATTAAATGTGTTCTTTGACCAATTGCAGTCAAGAGGGCAGACATATTGAAAATCAGCATGACTGGTGATGAACCCTTCATCACCAATATCTAAACCCCAGACCTTTGGCACATTATTCTACATGCCAGCCCTCTGGCATTGAAATATCAAGACCCTTTACTATATAGGCATCAATATCTGCACCTAAAACTTGTTCCACCAATATCTAGACACGAGACCGCACATGTCTAGACTCCATCCCTCTGGCACCAATACCTAGACCTATATCTATGGCACCAAATTACCTAGACCCTAGATGTATCACAGCAATATCTAGACCCTAGATGTATCACAGCAATATCTAGACCTCAGTTCTCTTTCACTCTTATCTTTAATTCATGATCATGATTATTATATCGATATAGGCCCCTGTTAATGACTGTAATTGATTTTGTTTTGCTTTAATCATAAATGACGGGTTTTACAAAACCAACAAATTACATTGATCTGTTTATTATTGGTTTACTGTTATTACTAAATACTAAAGGGCTCCATACTCGATTGGTCTGATCATAAATTGTTTAATACAGGAAATACCAAACAAGTTTATGAGTTTTTTTAGGGCTCCTTTTCCAACTTTTTTATATTCTACTGTTAATCTTGTCACTACACTTATCTATAAGTGCGCTTTTATCATTACTACATTTATATTATTGCAGCACGTATCTTATTACCGGATTTAATTCATTGATGCCCTTTTATTCAGTAATGCAATTATCTTGACTTATTTTGTATTGCTGAGAGATCTGGTTACACCATTAATGTAATGATCGGTTGGAAACAGAGAGTGACTAACTTCAGATCTATAACTGATCCTTATACACCCAGACTTTATTGATAGTATTCACAGTGCTGAGCCAACTTAATGGTATGAAAGTAAAGACGGTGGTTTAATACTTCAAAAGAATAAAAGTCATAATGAGATTGCTGCTCGGTTGCTGCCAAGCTTGAGGCCACCTGCTGCTAGGTCACCAGAGTACTACTACTAAAGTGGATCTCAACCGATATTAGGTCAACAGACTCCACCTTCCTGCTGCTAGGTCACCAGAGTAGGACTACTAAAGTGGATCTCATCTGATATTAGGTCAACAGACCCCACCTCCCTGCTGCTAGGTCACCAGAGTAGGACTACTAAAGTGGATCTCATCTGATATTAGGTCAACAGACTCCACCTTCCTGCTGCTAGGTCACCAGAGTAGGACTACTAAAGTGGATCTCAGCCGATATTAGGTCACCAGACTCCACCTTCCTGCTGCTAGGTCACCAGAGTACTACTACTAAAGTGGATCTCAACCGATATTAGGTCAACAGACTCCACCTTCCTGCTGCTAGGTCACCAGAGTACTACTACTAAAGTGGATCTCAACCGATATTAGGTCACCAGACTCCACCTCCCTGCTGCTAGGTCACCAGAGTAGGACTACTAAAGTGGATCTCATCTGATATTAGGTCAACAGACTCCACCTCCCTGCTGCTAGGTCACCAGAGTAGGACTACTAAAGTGGATCTCAGCTGATATTAGGTCAACAGACTCCACCTCCCTGCTGCTAGGTCACCAGAGTAGGACTACTAAAGTGGATCTCAACCGATATTAGGTCACCAGACTCCACCTCCCTGCTGCTAGGTCACCAGAGTACTACTACTAAAGTGGATCTCAACCGATATTAGGTCACCAGACTCCACCTCCCTGCTGCTAGGTCACCAGAGTACTACTACTAAAGTGGATCTCAACCGATATTAGGTCACCAGACTCCACCTCCCTGCTGCTAGGTCACCAGAGTAGGACTACTAAAGTGGATCTCATCTGATATTAGGTCAACAGACTCCACCTCCCTGCTGCTAGGTCACCAGAGTAGGACTACTAAAGTGGATCTCAGCTGATATTAGGTCAACAGACTCCACCTCCCTGCTGCTAGGTCACCAGAGTAGGAATACTAAAGTGGATCTCAACCGATATTAGGTCACCAGACTCCACCTTCCTGCTGCTAGGTCACCAGAGTACTACTACTAAAGTGGATCTCAACTGATATTAGGTCACCAGACTCCACCTTCCTGCTGCTAGGTCACCAGAGTACTACTACTAAAGTGGATCTCAACCGATATTAGGTCAACAGACCCCACCTTCCTGCTGCTAGGTCACCAGAGTACTACTACTAAAGTGGATCTCAACTGATATTAGGTCAACAGACTCCACCTTCCTGCTGCTAGGTCTAGGTCACCACATTAGGACTACTAAAGTGGATCTCAACCAATATTAGGTCAACAGACTCCACCTTCCTGCTGCTAGGTCACCAGAGTACGACTACTAAAGTGGATCTCAGCCGATATTAGGTCAACAGACTCCACCTTCCTGCTGCTAGGTCACCAGAGTAGGACTCCTAAAGTGGATCTCCACCTTATTTAGAGTTCAAGTGTGTCATAATATATATGTACAATGTCACTATTGAGTGAATATTTAGTAATTCAAAGGTGTTAATCAATAAGGTCACATTTGTTCATGACCCAGTAGAGGTTTTTCCTCGGCTGTGATAGGAGACCAGTAAACCCGGCCCCTTCAACTGGTCTCCTCCACCATATTCATAGTGAGCCAATTTATCGCCTCCTTAATGTTTAAAAGCATAGGAGAAAATATATGTACATTTATTGGCATTCATGCAGCCGCAGAATTCATACATACTGCATGCATACACGAGGCGGCGGCGGTAGTTATTGAACCTATAATTCAATTGTGCGTCTTTAGCACACCCAGCTAATAAAGTTAAGTTCTACCTTCCTCTATTGCAGTGAAAAACAACATGTTGCGAATAATAAATGAGCTATTCTATATCCAAGCTGTCGACTGCCCCAAGCAATGGTAAATGAAATGAGACCACAGCTCATGTATAAACAGTGCTTCCGTAAATGTGCTGGCGTGCGTATCTGAATTGTGATCTTAAATACCTGTGGGCACCTTATTGGCCATTCCCGTCAAATAGTATAAGGGCCTGTGAGTCACAAGTGAAGGTTACCTCAAAAATGCCCTTTTCCTTTTAATTATGTTCAATGCCCTTTTAAGATTTTCACATCTGATTGACAGTCTTTTAGTGGTGGAAATATCGGTTGTCATTTTACATAGCTTGGACCAAGAATTTGTTACTTATCAATCATATATAAAGAATATTAGAATGGGGTTTCTAACCTTGGTGATTGGGCGGGTGAACATTTATCCTCGATTTCTACTCCGGATGGTTCTGCGTGACTAGTGGACGGCTGTACAAAGACAAAATCATACATTAAACAAAGAGAAAATAAAAATCAATGAATATGTTAATACAATCACATAAGAGATCTATTGAATGGACATAGAAATATATATGATTTACACTGTGAAATCTATGGTACAGAAATCAAAATATATAATAATTGACATTGTAAGAATTTGAAAGAATTCCTCTTCATTTTACGTATCAAATTGGACTATATTTATATATTCTGGCTGTGGGATTTGTTACGCTTGCTAGGATAACACTGCACCACACATCTAGTCTCGCGAAATCTCAGACCAAATGAGGTCAAGCAAGGTTATTACGTGACTGCTTCTGATTTCATGCAAATTTGGTCACATGATAGCCCCGTGTGACCTCATTAGGCTCGTATGTATGCATGACTACCTATAAGTTTGGACTTAACCTGGCCATATCAAAGATGGAGTGAAACATGAAAAAACAAAACAAGATCTTGCCAAAGATCAGAGCAGTATCATGTGACGAATGTGTCTCTCAGAATTCTCAAATAGATCCCTGGGCTGACAGTGTACCAGATCTATGTAAAGACCGACCAAAAATATTGCGTACTATTTCATGTAACCTTCAAGAAAACTTTGCATTAATGGAGCAAGAAAAGCTATATCTAACACTTACATGAGGGTATTAGAGCAGGAGGCATGGATATGTAATACTTCGCGGAGAGCAGGAGGGAACATGGATATGTAATACTTAGCGGAGAGCAGGAGGGAACATGGATATGTAATACTTAGCCGAGAGCAGGAGGGAACATGGATATGTAATGCTTACAGGAGAGCAGGAGGGAACATGGATATGTAATGCTTACAGGAGAGCAGGAGGGAACATGGATAAGTAGTACTTACAGGAGAGCAGGAGGGAATGGACAAGTAATACTTACAGGAGAGCAGGAGGGAACATGGATATGTAATACTTACCGGAGAGCAGGAGGGAACATGGATAAGTAGTACTTACAGGAGAGCAGGAGGGAATGGACAAGTAATACTTACAGGAGAGCAGGAGGGAACATGGATTTGTAATACTTACCGGAGAGCAGGAGGGAACATGGATAAGTAGTACTTACAGGGGGGCGGGAAAGGAACAAGGATAAGTAATGCTTACAGGAGAGCTGGGGGAAAATGGATATGTATTACTTAGAGAAGAGCGGGAGGGAACATGGATAAGTAGCACTTACAGGAGAGCAGGAGGGAACATGGATATATAATACTTACAGAAGAGCCAGAGGGTACATGGGTATGTAAATTCTTACAGGAGATCAGGAGGGGAACATGGATAAGTAATACTTACAGGAGGGCAGTAAGGGAACATGGATAAGTAATACTTACAGGAGATCAGGAGGGGAACATGGATAAGTAATACTTACAGGAGGGCAGGAAGGGAGTGGAGGAGGAAGACTTCTGTAGGACTGTCCAGGTACAGATAACATTGCATATGGGTGGTTACCATGGTTACAGGTCCCAGCATTCTCTCCAGTGTTCTGCAAACAATCACCGAACAACTAATCAATATGTAACGATTAAGCGTAGAGAATAGACCTGTGAAAGAAGACACACAAACTTTGTTTACATTGTCATAATCACGATACTGGTCAAATATGATTACTTAATTTGTTTATGGATTGATATCTTTACATTATACATGCTGAAGCTGAACAAAGCATAGCAACTCAGCCACTTGTATGATAGACCTATGACCTGTTTAGTCCTGTCTGTTATTGTCATGAGTCAATCATCTATATGGTCATGTTTAAATGTGACCAAATAAGGTCATACTTGGGTCCTTGCTACACCTCCAAATTGTATCAGGTTTGTAATTTAGGACCAAATGGATTTTTTGGGCCTGAAACTGATGACCCTGATTGACCCTATTTGTTAGCAATTAATTAGGTACATCAGGAAATAGTCAATTACGTTTCAATAATATATAATGCAAGACCTTGCATGACACTAATAAAGGAGCCATCAAATTATATGACCAAATTGTAAGTCTAGGTTTGGATGTGGCTGCTGTTTATGAAACAATGAAGTGGTAATAATATTCTGAGAGAAATCTCCAACACATTGTATATTATATAAATAGTGTTGGTTGAGATGGTGATATAAAGCTTGCCTTGTCTAAATCCGGGGAGGCTGGTCTGACTGCCAGGTTCTGCAGTGTGTCCAAGACGTGGCCAAAATGAGTGTTCAACTCCTGAGCAAAGTGTAAGGCAACGTCCTCAATGCTCAACCTCTCCACCTGCAAATAGTAAACATCTTGCTAACATTATACAAGGCAAAGTGTTCAACCTCTCCACCTGCAAATAGTAAACATCTTGCTAACATTATACAAGGCAAAGTGTTCAACCTCTCCACCTGCAAATAGTAAACATCTTGCTAACATTATACAAGGCAAAGTGTTCAACCTCTCCACCTGCAAATAGTAAACATCTTGCTAACATTATACAAGGCAAAGTGTTCAACCTCTCCACCTGCAAATAGTAAACATCTTGCTAACATTATACAAGGCAAAGTGTTCAACCTCTCCACCTACAAATAGGAAACATCTTGCTAACATTATACAAGGCAAAGTGTTCAACCTCTCCACCTACAAATAGTAAACATCTTGCTAACATTATACAAGGCAAAGTGTTCAACCTCTCCACCTGCAAATAGTAAACATCTTGCTAACATTATACAAGGCAAAGTGTTCAACCTCTCCACCTGCAAATAGTAAACCCCTTGCTAACATTATACAAGGCAAAGTGTTCAACCTCTCCACCTACAAATAGGAAACATCTTGCTAACATTATACAAGGCAAAGTGTTCAACCTCTCCACCTACAAATAGTAAACATCTTGCTAACATTATACAAGGCAAAGTGTTCAACCTCTCCACCTACAAATAGTAAACATCTTGCTAACATTATACAAGGCAGTGTTCAACCTCTCCACCTGCAAATAGTAAACATCTTGCTAACATTATACAAGGCAAAGTGTTCAACCTCTCCACCTGCAAATGGTAAACATCTTGCTAACATTATACAAGCCAAAGTGTTCAACCTCTCCACCTGCAAATAGTAAACCCCTTGCTAACATTATACAAGGCAAAGTGTTCAACCTCTCCACCTGCAAATAGGAAACATCTTGCTAACATTATACAAGGCAAAGTGTTCAACCTCTCCACCTGCAAATAGTAAACATCTTGCTAACATTATACAAGGCAAAGTGTTCAACCTCTCCACCTGCAAATAGTAAACACCTTGCTAACATTATACAAGCCAAAGTGTTCAACCTCTCCACCTGCAAATAGTAAACATCTTGCTAACATTATACAAGGCAAAGTGTTTAACCTCTCCACCTGCAACGAGAGGAAAGGGACATCTTATGTCTTAATGTATAATGTATTTCTTGACATAAATATATATATGTAGACAAAACAGAAAAAAATAAATAGACATCTCTCTAATATCTCCACATTTTCAGATTTTATATTGAATTAAGTCATATTGGCCCATGCCCCCTCCATATCTTAACTCTTCCAATTTATCTGATTGCCTATCATAAGAATGCTTGTGATGACATTTTTCAACATAATTTCCATTTTTGGTTCCCGTTAAAACTTTTATGCAAGATTCTCCTGCAATCAGTAATAAGCTATTCTAATTGGTTGTAGGTGTCACATGATCATTATGCTGGCATCATGCCTATCACTTCAACCCTAACATCAAATCCTATCTGATCTCTCAAAATAGTCACAGAGGTACTACAGTTTCACCATGGTGTACCATTACTGCAAATGTTGTAACCATGTTTAGTTACCAAATGCTTAATAACACTGAATTAATAGAACCTTCTGATCAAGTTATGCAATATCGAATACAGCCAAACTACACAGACTCATCTCGCAGTGAAAATTTTAATTACCTCACTGAGACATACAATTTTCCATGAATGTTTCTCTCAAAGATTGTTCACATGAAACAAGAACACAGAAATCAATAATTTCAGGGGAACAAGATTTCTGCATGCGTCAGAAATGCAATCAGGATAATGGAACAATGTAAAAAAAGATTAACAACTTGATTCGTAAATCCAATAAAAGTATGTATTTAAGTGCACAGTATCCTGGCACTTTACCTTATAATGAGGACATTGGCATATGATCTGTGACCTATATAAATGTCTGCAATATATACTCGCACAGGCAGTCTCTAATCATGTTTTTGAATACAGTAAAATTAGTGCTGCAGGCTGCAGCCTGTCAGGTATACTTTCACAGATACAAATAAAATATAACCTCATAATTGGCCCATTCCTGGCAGGGTGCCAATTCATGTATGGATTTTGTCTCTATTCCTAAACACGCTGAAAGGTTCTGGAATGAGTGCCAGGTATTTTTGTGTATGGAAATATCTCAAAATCAATGGAAATAGTAGGGCTTATGAGTGAAACCGTTTCTTACCTGTGTAAATAATACATTTCTGAGTGGGAATTTGCATGTAAGTAGATTTATGGCAGCACACAATGCGTTAATGAACACAACAGCAATATGACAGAGAACTTCTGCAAGAAATGTACTATTTGTGATACTTAAGTGCTGTAGGAGGGGACGGTTGTATTGGAGAGATGTACTTATGGGAGGATGATGGAGGGATAGAGGGAATGTCTGAAATAAAGGGCGGGATGGAAGGTTGGAGGGATAGAGGGAATGTCTGAAAAAGGAGGGATATGGGGAAGGTTGGAGGGATAGAGGGAATGTCTGAAAAAAGGAGGGATATGGGGAAGGTTGGAGGGATAGAGGGAATGTCTGGAGAAAGGAGGGATTGGTAGAAGGTTGGAGGGATAGAGGGAATGTCTGAAAAAAGGGGGGATTGTTGGAAGGTTGGAGGGATAGAGGGATTGTCTGAAAAAAGGAGAGATATGGGGAAGCTTGGGGGGATAGAGGGAATGTCTGAAAAAAGGAGAGATATGGGGAAGCTTGGAGGGATAGAGGGAATGTCTGAAGAAAGGAGGGATATGGGGGAGGTCGGAGGGATAGGCGGATTGTCTGAAAAAAGGGTTGGTTGGAAAAAAGGACAGATATGATGAAGGTTAGAATGATTGAAGGAGTGTCAAAAAAAGGACAGATGATGGAATAATTGGAGGAATAGAGGAATTATCAGAAGGAAGGATGGTATTTGGAAGGTTGGACGGACAGACAGGTTGTTAGAAAGGGTAGTGTAGGTGGGTCATAGGACTCCAGATGAAGATAGCAGAGGATAATGATGAAAGAAAGGGCTTAAAAGCTAGATACCTCTGAGTGACAAGATGGGAGGAGGGGAGAGTTGGAAGGAGAAGAGAAAGAGCTGAAAGGGGCACAGACGGACACGATGAAGCTGAGGAGAGAGGCAAGGTTAAACTAAACACTTAGAACATCAAAATGATAAATGCATGCATCTCTATTGGCAAATTCTCCAATATGAATTAAATAATAAATGTTTGCACTGAAATGGAGAAAATGTTCTTCTGGAAAGTCAATAAAGGCTTTACGTGTGTTTGTTAACCATCTGCATGGTGTCAAAAATGAACTAATTCAACCATATCGCACGATATTCTTTATGACATATGGCTGGCATATTTTCATGACATTTTAACTGACCTTCAGCAATTGTTCAGAGCAGCTCTATATATAGGTTGAACTTTTAGCATTGTATTGAAATTGACCAGTTTGCATGTGTTCTGGCCGATTCATTAACATATTTTGCATCATGCTTTTACTTATTGGCACAATATTTAGAAGGACCAGCTGAGAAGGATCTATCTGCGTGATATGTGAATTGAATTAATCAACAAAAAGTTGATCTATTTTATATTATTGAAAATTGTAAATTTCCATATAAAAAAGTACTTTGATTTCAATTGGCCTATGATATATACAAGACCAATATACATGTGGCATTAAGGTTGTTCCCTTCTTTGATGACAACAAAGATGGCTTATTCACAACATTAAGTTGCATCTTGTGACAGAAATATCTCAGATATTTTATTGGTTTACAAACAATCCAATAAACTACAGACAGGGGTACCCACTGCTGCTGAACCGTGACAAACCCCCAACACCTGTCATTTTCATTTTATTTTCAAATATTCACAGCTTCAGACCTGAGGAGACATTCACTTTACACATATTCCTGATTTCTGGGCCGATTTCTTACCTTTTTGTAGTATATGGCGGTAATGTCCACTTGGTCCTCTTCAAGTCTGTCTCTGAGAATTGCGGCCAGCTGCATTTTGGGGAAAGTGACCAAAGCTTTTTTCCCCTCAACATAGGGGTCCATGTAAGTTGGGGGAGGGGGTAACATCACTTGAACACCCTCTTCCCCTCCCCCTTCTTCCACCCCACTTTGTTGTTGGGGTAACTGCTGTTGATTTTGATAATCAGGATCTAAGGTAAAATAGACCCTCGCACCTCCCTGCTCCCGGAGTACCTGAACAGCTGATAAGATATTTCTCCTGTGTTCAGCATCGAGAACTTCTATCGCGTCCAGATCGGCGTAGCCTATTTGTTTGCATATCTCCAGATCATCATAGCCATTATCCAAGAAAGCACGGGTGTAATGGACCAGGTTAAGTGAGCGTAGCCACTCGGCCACAATGCACCCGTCTAACTCCATCTTTGACCGTGTGTTCCGCGGAGACGGCGGCCGGGACTGCGGCCTTCCTTCAGTCGGCCGGGAGGCGGCAATCGACAGCGGCTTCTCCGCCCATCTTTTAAGTTGTAGAAAATCCCGCAAATGCGTACTCCACAAAGCGCTCCGGTTTCATAGTAAGGTAGTTTTCCTATGCACGCCCGCCCGCATCCTTGTTGTAGTTTGAGAGGGTATGCAGGACCGATTCCGGCGTGGACATGATGTTGTATATTTTACCTGCGGGTTTTGTCCCAGTAGCTTCCCGTGTGACGGTCCGGAGCAGAATGCCGCTTGTGTTAGCGCTAGCTCCGCCTGCCTGTCAGGAGGACTGCCAGATTGTGATCAACTGCCCCGCGCCGCGTGCCACTTTGCGCCACTCAAATCACAGATAGCTAGTGGCGCCAGTTAACGCAAGCAGTGACGGGATATCTTTCATATGCAAAGATATGCACAAAAAAGTACACAAGCAAAAGAGTTTATGATACTATACTTATTGATATAAAAGGCATATAAATGTCACATTCATTATTCTCTTACAAATGTAATTTTATCTGAATAACATAACGCAAGTTTACATGTTTTTAACATGTGGTTAAAGGGTACAATGACATCCTTGTTATTTGCAATGAGAAAAGGGTCACAGAATCTAAAAGTTTCTCTCGGGACGGATCAAGATTAAACATATGTGAAATAACATGCATCGCCAAAACAAAGACTCTCAATGACGGAGGAGGGCCATTGTTACGTCATCAAGTTCCTGTGACTTGGCAGAGCATTTTGGTGACCATATATGAATGCCGCAAATATTTGAACACGCAACCCTGAACACGATCTGTGGACCAACTCCGCCCCTGCTTCCTGATGGAACATTGCGAAATAAATTGCACAGTCTAGCAACAGTAAAACAAATTGCCCACTCTTGTAATGCTAAACCAAATTGCACTCACTAAACTGAAATATATCGCACTCACTCTCGCGATTTCCTTTGTGAACCAAGCATTTCTCAGGCACTCTTACTTTTAATTTAATTCTCTCTGGACAGATGCGTTATCGTTGCTGCAGTTCCTTTTCTGAAACATTTTGCACCATCTGTGCAATCTCTATATACGTACACATCTCTAGGTATACATTACACTATCTCTGCTGATCATATTGCCCTATCTCTGTGGAACATATTGCCCTATCTCTGTGGAACACATTGCCCTATCTCTGCAAAACACATTGCCCTATCTCTGCAAAACACATTGCCCTATCTCTGTGGAACACATTGCCCTATCTCTGTGGAACACATTGCCCTATCTCTGTGGAACACATTGCCCTATCTCTGCAAAACACATTGCCCTATCTCTGCAAAACACATTGCCCTATCTCTGCAAAACACATTGCCCTATCTCTGCAAAACACATTGCCCTATCTCTGCAAAACACATTGCCCTATCTCTGCAAAACACATTGCCCTATCTCTGTGGAACACATTGCCCTATCTCTGTGGAACACATTGCCCTATCTCTGTGGAACACATTGCCCTATCTCTGCAAAACACATTGCCCTATCTCTGCAAAACACATTGCCCTATCTCTGCAAAACACATTGCCATATCTCTGCTGAACAGAATGCACTATATTTGCTGATGGTGTTGCCCTATCTCTGTGGAACATATTGCCCTATCTCCGTGGAACCTATCTCTGTGGAACATATTGCCCTATCTCTGTGGAACCTATCTCTGTGGAACATATTGCCCTATCTCTGTGGAACATATTGCCCTATCTCTGTGGAACATATTGCCCTATCTCTGTGGAACATATTGCCCTATATCTGTGGAACCTATCTCTGTGGAACATATCGCCCTATCTCTGTGGAACATATTGCCCTATCTCTGTGGAACATATTGCCCTATCTCTGTGGAACATATTGCCCTATCTCTGTGGAACATATTGCCCTATCTCTGTGGAACATATTGCCCTATCTCTGTGGAATATATTGCCCTATCTCTGTTGAACATATTGCCCTATCTCTGTGGAACGTATTGCCCTATCTCTGTGGAACATATTGCCCGATCTCTGTGGAACATATTGCCCGATCTCTGTGGAACATATTGCCCTATCTCTGTGGAACATATTGCCCTATCTCTGTGGAACATATTGCCCTATCTCTGTGGAACATATTGCCCGATCTCTGTGGAATATATTGCCCGATCTCCGTGGAACATATTGCCCTATCTCTGTGGAACATATTGCCCTATCTCTGTGGAACATATTACCTATCTCTGTGGAACATATTGCCTATCTCTGTGGAACATATTTCCCTATCTCTGTGGAACATATTACCTATCTCTGTGGAACATATTGCCCAATCTCTGTGGAACATATTTCCCTATCTCTGTGGAACATATTGCCCTATCTCTGTGGAATATATTGCCCTATCTCTGTGGAACATATTGCCCGATCTCTGTGGAACATATTGCCCTATCTCTGTGGAATACATTGCCCTATCTCTGTGGAACATATTGCCCTGTCTCTGTGGAACATATTGCCCTATCTCTGTGGAACATATTGCCCTATCTCTGTGGAACATATTGCCCTATTTCCGCAAAACATATTGCCCAATCTCTGTGGAACATATTGCCCTATTTCCGCAAAACATATTGCCTATCTCTGTGGAACATATTGCCCGATCTCTGTGGAACATATTGCCCTATCTCTGTGGAATATATTGTCTATCTCTGTGGAATATATTGCCCGATCTCTGTGGAACATATTGCCCGATCTCTGTGGAACATATTGCCCTATCTCTGTGGAACATATTGCCCGATCTCTGTGGAACATATTGCCCTATCTCTGTGGAATATATTGTCTATCTCTGTGGAATATATTGCCGTATCTCCGTGGAATATATTGCCTATCTCTGTGGAATATATTGCCCTATCTCTGTGGAACATATTGCCCGATCTCTGTGGAACATATTGCCCTATCTCTGTGGAACATATTGCCCGATCTCTGTGGAACATATTGCCCTATCTCTGTGGAATATATTGTCTATCTCTGTGGAATATATTGCCGTATCTCCGTGGAATATATTGCCTATCTCTGTGGAATATATTGCCCTATCTCTGTGGAACATATTGCCCGATCTCTGTGGAACATATTGCCCTATCTCTGTGGAACATATTGCCCGATCTCTGTGGAACATATTGCCCGATCTCTGTGGAACATATTGCCCGATCTCTGTGGAACATATTGCCCTATCTCTGTGGAATATATTGTCTATCTCTGTGGAATATATTGCCCGATCTCTGTGGAACATATTGCCCGATCTCTGTGGAACATATTGCCCTATCTCTGTGGAACATATTGCCCGATCTCTGTGGAACATATTGCCCTATCTCTGTGGAATATATTGTCTATCTCTGTGGAATATATTGCCGTATCTCCGTGGAATATATTGCCTATCTCTGTGGAATATATTGCCCTATCTCTGTGGAACATATTGCCCGATCTCTGTGGAACATATTGCCCTATCTCTGTGGAACATATTGCCCGATCTCTGTGGAACATATTGCCCTATCTCTGTGGAATATATTGTCTATCTCTGTGGAATATATTGCCGTATCTCCGTGGAATATATTGCCTATCTCTGTGGAATATATTGCCCTATCTCTGTGGAACATATTGCCCGATCTCTGTGGAACATATTGCCCTATCTCTGTGGAACATATTGCCCGATCTCTGTGGAACATATTGCCCGATCTCTGTGGAATATATTGCCCGACCACTGTGGAACATATTGCCCGATCTCTGTGGAATATATTGTCTATCTCTGTGGAATATATTGCCGTATCTCCGTGGAATATATTGCCTATCTCTGTGGAATATATTGCCCTATCTCTGTGGAATATATTGCCCTATCTCTGTGGAAGATATTGCCCTCTCTCTGTGGAATATATTGCCTATCTCTGTGGAACATATTGCCTATCTCTGTGGAACATATTGCCCTATCTCTGTGGAACATATTGCCCTATCTCTGTGGAATATATTGCCCTATCTCTGTGGAACATATTGCCTATCTCTGTGGAATATATTGCCTATCTCTGTGGAACATATTGCCCTATCTCTGTGGAACCTATCTCTGTGGAACATATTGCCCTATATCTGTGGAACCTATCTCTGTGGAACATATTGCCCTATATCTGTGGAACCTATCTCTGTGGAACATATTGCCCTATCTCTGTGGAACCTATCTCTGTGGAACATATTGCCCTATCTCTGTGGAACCTATCTCTGTGGAACATATTGCCCTATATCTGTGGAACCTATCTCTGTGGAACATATTGCCCTATCTCTGTGGAACCTATCTCTGTGGAACATATTGCCCTATATCTGTGGAACCTATCTCTGTGGAACATATTGCCCTATCTCTGTGGAACCTATCTCTGTGGAACATATTGCCCTATCTCTGTGGAACCTATCTCTGTGGAACATATTGCCCTATCTCTGTGGAACCTATCTCTGTGGAACATATTGCCCTATCTCTGTGGAACCTATCTCTGTAGAACATATTGCCCTATATCTGTGGAACGCATTGTACTTTCTCTGCTGAATCATGTTACACTTTCTCTAGCAAGAGAATCGTAATTTGCTTTTAATTAAGTACTTTTTACCAAATCTTTGCGTTGGCAAATATCTCTGTCTGAGAAATATAATCAATAAAGCCTGGAATAATAACCTTATTGTCCCAGTATAGCTTATCTGAGGTAAATTATCGTTCTGGATATGAAAAATACATGATGCATTCAGACTGACTGATTGCTTAATTGAGACTGCGATTGAATATCTGTACCAGATAGGCAGTACTTATGAGGGATAGTCTGGAAACAGGACCTGGTTGTGAACACAAAGTACTTATGAGGGATAGAAACAGGACCTGATTGTGAACACATAGTACTTATGAGGGGTAGTCTGGAAACAGGACCTGGTTGTGAACACATAGTACTTATGAGGGATAGAAACAGGACCTGATTGTGAACACATAGTACTTATGAGGGATAGAAACAGGACCTGATTGTGAACACATAGTACTTATGAGGGACAGAAACAGGACCTGATTGTGAACACATAGTACTTATGAGGGACAGAAACAGGACCTGATTGTGAACACATAGTACTTATGAGGGACAGAAACAGGACCTGATTGTGAATACATAGTACTTATGAGGGATAGAAACAGGACCTGATTGTGAACACATAGTACTTATGAGGGATAGAAACAGGACCTGATTGTGATCACATAGTACTTATGAGGGATAGAAACAGGACCTGATTGTGAACACATAGTACTTATGAGGGATAGAAACAGGACCTGATTGTGAACACATAGTACTTATGAGGGACAGAAACAGGACCTGGTTGTGATCACATAGTACTTATGAGGGATAGAAACAGGACCTGATTGTGAACACATAGTACTTATGAGGGATAGAAACAGGACCTGATTGTGAACACATAGTACTTATGAGGGATAGTCTGGAAACGGGACCTGATTGTGAACACATAGTACTTATGAGGGATAGAAACAGGACCTGATTGTGAACACATAGTACTTATGAGGGACAGAAACAGGACCTGATTGTGAACACATAGTACTTATGAGGGACAGAAACAGGACCTGATTGTGAACACATAGTACTTATGAGGGATAGAAACAGGACCTGGTTGTGAACACATAGTACTTATGAGGGATAGAAACAGGACCTGATTGTGAACACATAGTACTTATGAGGGATAGAAACAGGACCTGATTGTGATCACATAGTACTTATGAGGGATAGAAACAGGACCTGATTGTGATCACATAGTACTTATGAGGGATAGAAACAGGACCTGATTGTGAACACATAGTACTTATGAGGGATAGAAACAGGACCTGATTGTGAACACATAGTACTTATGAGGGATAGTCTGGAAACGGGACCTGATTGTGAACACATAGTACTTATGAGGGATAGAAACAGGACCTGATTGTGAACACATAGTACTTATGAGGGATAGTCTGGAAACAGGACCTGGTTGTGAACACATAGTACTTATGAGGGATAGAAACAGGACCTGATTGTGAACACATAGTACTTATGAGGGATAGAAACAGGACCTGATTGTGAACACATAGTACTTATGAGGGATAGAAACAGGACCTGATTGTGAACACATAGTACTTATGAGGGATAGTCTGGAAACGGGACCTGATTGTGAACACATAGTACTTATGAGGGATAGAAACAGGACCTGATTGTGAACACATAGTACTTATGAGGGATAGTCTGGAAACAGGACCTGGTTGTGAACACATAGTACTTATGAGGGATAGAAACAGGACCTGATTGTGAACACATAGTACTTATGAGGGATAGTCTGGAAACAGGACCTGGTTGTGAACACATAGTACTTATGAGGGATAGAAACAGGACCTGATTGTGAACACATAGTACTTATGAGGGATAGTCTGGAAACAGGACCTGATTGTGAACACATAGTACTTATGAGGGATAATCGGGAAACAGGGCCTGGTTGTGAACACATAGTACTTATGAGGGATAGTCTGGAAACAGGACCTGGTTGTGAACACATAGTACTTATGAGGGATAGAAACAGGACCTGGTTGTGAACACATAGTACTTATGAGGGATAGTCTGGAAACGGGACCTGGTTGTGAACACACAGTACTTATGAGGGATAGTCTGGAAACAGGACCTGATTGTGAACACATAGTACTTATGAGGGATAGTCTGGAAACAGGACCTGATTGTGACCATATAGTACTTATGAGGGATAGAAACAGGGCCTGGTTGTGAACACATAGTACTTATGAGGGATGGTCTGGAAACAGGGCCTGGTTGTGAACACATAGTACTTATGAGGGATAGAAACAGGACCTGATTGTGAACACATAGTACTTATGAGGGATAGAAACAGGACCTGGTTGTGAACACATAGTACTTATGAGGGATAGTCTGGAAACAGGACCTGATTGTGAACACATAGTACTTATGAGGGATAGAAACAGGACCTGATTGTGAACACATAGTACTTATGAGGGATAGAAACAGGACCTGATTGTGAACACATAGTACTTATGAGGGATAGTCTGGAAACAGGACCTGATTGTGAACACATAGTACTTATGAGGGATAGAAACAGGACCTGGTTGTGAACACATAGTACTTATGAGGGATAGAAACAGGACCTGATTGTGAACACATAGTACTTATGAGGGATAGTCTGGAAACAGGACCTGATTGTGAACACATAGTACTTATGAGGGATAGAAACAGGACCTGGTTGTGAACACATAGTACTTATGAGGGATAGAAACAGGACCTGATTGTGAACACATAGTACTTATGAGGGATAGTCTGGTAACAGGGCCTGATTGTGAACACATAGTACTTATGAGGGATAGTCTGGAAACAGGACCTGGTTGTGAACACATAGTACTTATGAGGGATAGAAACAGGACCTGGTTGTGAACACATAGTACTTATGAGGGATAGTCTGGAAACAGGACCTGATTGTGAACACATAGTGTACTTATGAGGGATAATCTGGAAACAGGACCTGGTTGTGAACACATAGTACTTATGAGGGATAGTCTGGAAACAGGACCTGATTGTGAACACATAGTGTACTTATGAGGGATAATCTGGAAACAGGACCTGATTGTGAACACATAGTGTACTTATGAGGGATAGTCTGGAAACAGGACCTGATTGTGAACACATAGTGTACTTATGAGGGATAATCTGGAAACAGGACCTGATTGTGAACACATAGTACTTATGAGGGATAGTCTGGAAACAGGACCTGATTGTGATCACATAGTACTTATGAGGGATAGAAACAGGACCTGATTGTGAACACATAGTACTTATGAGGGATAGAAACAGGACCTGGTTGTGAACACATAGTACTTATGAGGGATAGTCTGGAAACAGGACCTGATTGTGAACACATAGTACTTATGAGGGATAGAAACAGGACCTGATTGTGAACACATAGTACTTATGAGGGATAGAAACAGGACCTGGTTGTGAACACATAGTACTTATGAGGGATAGAAACAGGACCTGATTGTGAACACATAGTACTTATGAGGGATAGTCTGGAAACAGGACCTGATTGTGAACACATAGTACTTATGAGGGATAGAAACAGGACCTGGTTGTGAACACATAGTACTTATGAGGGATAGAAACAGGACCTGGTTGTGAACACATAGTACTTATGAGGGATAGTCTGGAAACAGGACCTGATTGTGAACACATAGTGTACTTATGAGGGATAATCTGGAAACAGGACCTGGTTGTGAACACATAGTACTTATGAGGGATAGAAACAGGACCTGATTGTGAACACATAGTACTTATGAGGGATAGAAACAGGACCTGATTGTGAACACATAGTACTTATGAGGGATAGAAACAGGACCTGATTGTGAACACATAGTACTTATGAGGGATAGAAACAGGACCTGGTTGTGAACACATAGTACTTATGAGGGATAGTCTGGAAACAGGACCTGATTGTGAACACATAGTACTTATGAGGGATAGAAACAGGACCTGATTGTGAACACATAGTACTTATGAGGGATAGAAACAGGACCTGGTTGTGAACACATAGTACTTATGAGGGATAGAAACAGGACCTGATTGTGAACACATAGTACTTATGAGGGATAGTCTGGTAACAGGGCCTGATTGTGAACACATAGTACTTATGAGGGATAGTCTGGAAACAGGACCTGGTTGTGAACACATAGTACTTATGAGGGATAGAAACAGGACCTGATTGTGAACACATAGTACTTATGAGGGATAGAAACAGGGCCTGGTTGTGAACACATAGTACTTATGAGGGATAGTCTGGAAACAGGACCTGATTGTGAACACATAGTGTACTTATGAGGGATAGTCTGGAAACAGGACCTGGTTGTGAACACATAGTACTTATGAGGGATAGAAACAGGACCTGATTGTGAACACATAGTACTTATGAGGGATAGAAACAGGACCTGGTTGTGAATCACAGCGGGAGATGTCATGCTTGGGCAGCTTTGGTGCTGTGAAAAAAGTGAACAGTTGCAGGCTGTCTCTTTGAAGTCAAATATCAGGTTTCACATTGATGACAATTATTTCAATGGAGAACGATTTTATTTTATCTATTAATTGCTCGTTCAATTATATATGCATGAGAGAATACCTTTGTTATTTGAAAACAATACCTCCGGTAATTTGGGATAGAAAAAAAACAAAAACAAAAAAACACCGCAAAATAGTTCTTTGATGATTTCAAATTTGATGATTTCAAATTTGATGTGTTGACTATTGATGATTTGACCCATTATTTAAATTAAATGCAAACCCTGGCAAATAGGAAATCATATATGCAGATCAGAATAAGAGGTTAACATATAGTTCATGTTGAGGCTACAGACTATGGGTATCTGGAGCTAGACATGAAGCCTATACGCTGTAGCTTTACTCGCACTTGGCTCAGATATGAGAAGATATATTGCCTGGTATAAGTGGTGTCTATCTGTGTGCTGACAAACTTTCTGTTTTTGCCCGCCCGTGCTTCCTCCTCGGCCTTGTTATTTCCTACCGGAGCATGTGGAGATGTGCAGTACCGCTATTTGTTTCTGTCCCTACCAATATTGCATATTTCCATAACGACGATTTAGTGTAAAAAAATAATCATATTCTTGTTTTGTCTAATAGAGGTGAATCATTATAAGCACAACACATTTTCAATGTATAAAGATGGCAAAAAACAAAGATATTGATAACAACAACATTTGCAACATTTGCAATACATGTCACTTGATTGTGAGAGTTTGCTGGACCAGATGCGAGGTGACGCCACGTCCGGTATCCACCAGATGGCAGTAATGCATTGCAATTATCAACAGTCACCAGATATCAGCAAAAACTTGTTTCAAAAGCCAAAGAATGAAATAAATATCCAACAGTTCTGCCGTCATTTATTATATGTACGGTTTGTACGTTATAACTAAAAAGAAACGCAGTGTTTGATAAAATATTGTTTGGTAAAATGATGGTCACACATTCTTATAGCCAAGCACACTCTCTTCCAGAGAGGCATGCAAATTCCATAATAAAACTATCATAATAGTTTGCGTGTGCCTCTGATGGACTGTGTGATGCAAACTATTATAGACACTAATAACTGTCCCAAATATATTTGGACTAGGATAGTCTAAAGCTATTAGGTTCACCAAGTGATTTTGCCTGCCCGAATCTCCTTAATTTCTTCGTTTACAAATGTACATTTTTATAATATTCGTTTACAAATGTACATTTTTATAATATTGTTATAATAAAGCTCTGCAAGAGAGAAGTGATTTTTTTTTCAACTACATTGTTCTTTTAAACTGTTTATTTAACATTAAGAATCCTCTTTGAAAACAGTGACAAAAGTTTAAGCAGGGCAAAAGTTGTTTGTTTTTGATGCACAACCACTTCACCTTCTATTTTGTGATCAACATTTACTAGCCCTAACATTAGTCCAAATGCAAAGAGTTTTCTAATATGCATGGTTAGTCAAAGAATCTAGATCAATTCTTTCAGGTTCTTTGGGTTAGTTTGAATGGTGCTCAATGCAGAAACCGATGGGGCATGGCTCAATGGCTCTGCCAGCGTTCTGATATAGCAGTGCCACCTGGTGTCATCATATCAACACTGCGCCTGACCCTTAATTTGTCACCTTTGCCTCTTTGTTCATCCAGGTATAAAATCTGACCACAGTCCAACAGAATTATGTCTTGGGAAAAACACCTCAAGTGAACGTGGCATATGGAAACTTAATGCCTCAAGACCAGTATTATGTTGACAAAATACAAAATTAAAAAATGATTAGAAATACAACACTTAAATGAAAAGGGATTTCTATATATTAAATGTTCTATTGGGGGAATGCCCTTGTCTATTTTTTCTAGAAGTCGGCCGACAAATGTGAAGTAAAAACGAAAGTACATGGTCAGGTCACGGCCATGCATGGCACAGTTTAGCACGCAATTCTTATTAGCACCAGTTCCTCTGTGATGTTCACGTGATGTTCATGTTTGATTTCCGGTCATGTCAGGATTGAATTCATGTTACAATTTCTCATGTGAGGTGAGGACCGTATGTGAAGGGTTAACCTCTTGTCCATGTAAAGATGGGTTGTGTCAAGGACCTACAACAATGAATTTGAACTTTGTTACTTATTCACTATTCTCAGTTCATTATTCAGATTTTTTCTTGATTCATAATAGACTATGAAAACATGTCAGATTTCTAAAATTGTCTTCCAAATATCACCGTGCCGACTGTCACAAGATGGGGCCACCCACAACTTTTAGATTCTTATAATTTGATTAAACGAATTATAATATTCCAGGTGAAAAAAGGCATGACATTTCATTCCCTCCAAAACAGATCTTCTCTCTCATATCAGTCCTTGCCACTAAAGGTATAAATTTGCGCACAGGATCGGTCGCAAGTCATCAGTAATTATATATAAGAATCTGGCTGTCTACTATAATTGGTGAAAGGATATAAATCGATTTATTTTGTGCTGGCAATTGTACTGATTGGTCAGATATGTGCCAAACACCTGATTACAGTTTATAACCTCATGTTGGTCAAATCAGATTTGATGATGTTTTAGTGAGCAAGGCAAGTATTTACAACTTTGGGAATTCCAAATTTAGAGTGGTATCAAATATAGAGTGACTTCGGAGGTAGTAATTGAATAATAACTATGTAATGCAGAGTAGACAATTCAGTGAGGCAATTCAGTTCAATTCAGTGAGGCAGCACAATATCTGCTATAGGTCTCACCATGAACGAACTGAAATGATGTTAAAAGTGACATAAAACCCCAGACAGACAAATAACAAACAAATTGACGCCGGTCGGCAAGATTGGTCATTGATTAATTACAAAGCAGAAGGCCCTTCTCTGTGGAGATACACTTCAGATAAAGATGACCTCGTATGTTTTATTAACAACCCCCTTGACCTTAAAGCAGGTTCGGCAACATTCCAACCCCTTCATCCCACCGGGGTTACTTGGATCTGGGCATGCCTATTTCCCGAGCGGGAGAATGAATGTCCTTTTAAATATCGCCCTATTGTCATTGGGGTCAGGAATTGCAGGTTCCTTGAGTGTCAGATGAATAAAGCTTAAGAAACCCGTCTTAGGGTCTTTCAATTTAATTGTTTGATTTTATTTTGATTCTGAATAGATTTTTGGAAATGAGGCCAGGATTTTTTTTAAAGTTCAGCCATTCCTGTGGCTGATGTTATTCAAAATATCACCCCACGAATTTAACAAATAGGATCAAAAATGTTGACTTTAATGTATATTAGATAAGATATATTGACTGTTACCGACCTTTTTTAGGCTGAGAGGCCCGGGGGGGGTACTCTCATAGTCAGCGTTACCGGGGAAGCTGGGCTAAATAGGGTCCTTTTCGCTGATATTTTCCCTAAAACAGGTTAAGATATTTGATCATTTTCCCTAAAACAGGGTACTGTTTTTCAAATTTCTCCCTAAAACAGGGATCACAATCCCCCTTTCCAAATCTCCCCCTTCTGCATCATCCCTAAATGAGGGTATAAAAAATTCAGCTACTCCTAAATCAGGGCACCAATAATGATAGAATATTTCCCTAAATCAGGCTCTGGGGTTTTCAGTTCCATCCGGGTTAAGATATTTTATCATTTTCCCTAGAAACGGGGTACTTTTTTTTAAATTTCTCCCTAAAACAGGGATCACAATTCCCTTTCCAAATCTCCTCCTTCTGCATCATCCCTAAATGAGGGTATCAAAAATTCAGCTAGTCCTAAATCAGGGTACCAAATTTCAGTTAGTCCTAAATCAGGGTACCAATAATGATAGAATATTTCCCTTATTCAGGCTCTGGGGTTTTCAGTTCCATCCCAGCCTCCGCGGGTTAAAATCATGAGAGTACCCCCCCCCCCGGGCTGAGAGGGAAGTGAACTTTAGTCAACAAAATAGTAAATGCTTGTTTCGATATATTCTAAATACATCCCAATTATTTTAATCACAAAACATAATTCATCTGAAAGCAAAAGTTCACAATGTTTCTTTGTTCTTCTTCAAATTTTTTTCTTCAAAATTTGGTGACGAAAAGACTTCACTAAAGGTCATTGATATGTGGTAACAGGATCGACTTAAATATGTCATTCGGGTACCGTCTGGGCACAGATAGGGCGATTACAATAAGCTATCAAAATAGGGTCATTTAGGTTCATTTTATGTCACCCTCGATCAACCCGGTCGGGCTAACTTAGTCAGGGTGACCCTGTCAGGGTGAGCATAATCATTATACTCCAAGATAGAATACACAAAGAGAAATGAATCGTTCTCACAGATTTATTTTTAGACCGGAGCTTCAGTTTGCTTCCCAGGACTTCTGTGATTTTGTATCATTAAAAAAAGAGAGAAGCGAAACAGACAACCCTGAAATCCGTCTGAAGCGCTGGTATTTTGGTTGGCATTTGGTTGTAAATTATACAGTATTCATTCATTTAAAAGTAATATCTATCCCGTCGAGTTTTTTGTGTGTTTTTCTTGCCATTTTGCGCTGACAAGGCGTTGGAACATAGGTACTCGATTACTGGAGCGTGGACAAACAGATTCACGCTCTGTTTGTAGCACTACCTTGGCAGGCCACAAGAGGTCGCGCCGGGAACTTCGACCTGACCCAACTACTCTACCAAAAAAATGTTATAATGATGAAGCGAAATATTTGCTGACCCATCCTATGTGTGGCACATTCTGGGCAAACACCAGAAGTTGCTGACTAGCCTGCGAGCTGGTTGTGAAAGTGATATATTACATGGTCCATGAAGATTTGCCAAGATGGATTCTGTATGTATTGGAGATTTAGTGACACTTTATTGTGAAGAAACAGATGGATATGTCACAAATTGCCAGTCAAGGTGAGTAAATGTACTAAACATAGGCGGGGTACGGGGAGAATGTAACGTCACCTGGGTTCAGCGGGGAAAACAAATCCATGAAAACAAAAATGGCAAACTCATTCTTCAACACGTCAGTGTTATTCCTGAAGAATGGCAAAAAATTCTCGTTTTTCTGCGGGTGTATTCTAATCTTATCTATATTCTATTATCTAATCCATTTTAATCTAATCAAATTGTTTCTAATCTGAGCTATATTCCATTTTAGTCTGAGCTATTGCATTTTAATCTATTATATAATCTATTACAATCTATTATCATCTTTTACAATCTATTAAAATATATTACCTTCCCCGGGGGGGGGGGGGGGAGGGGGGGGGGGGGTACTCTCATGATTTTAACCCGCGGAGGCTGGGGTGGAACTGAAAACCCCAGAGCCTGAATTAGGGAAATATTCTATCATTATTGGTACCCTGATTTCGTACTAGCTGAAATTTGGTACCCTGATTTAGGACTAGCTGAATTTTTCATACCCTCATTTAGGGATGATGCAGAAGGAGGAGATTTGGAAAAGGGGATTGTGATCCCTGTTTTAGGGAGAAATTTGAAAAACAGTACCCTGTTTTAGGGAAAATGATAAAATATCTTAACCCGGATGGAACTGAAAACCCCAGAGCCTGATTTAGGGAAATATTCTATCATTATTGGTACCCTGATTTAGGACTAGCTGAATTTTTGATACCCTCATTTAGGGATGATGCAGAAGGGGGAGATTTGGAAAGGGGGATTGTGATCCCTGTTTTAGGTAGAAATTTGAAAAATAGTACCCTGTTTTAGGGGAAATTATGAAATATCTTAACCTGTTTTAGGGAAAATATCAGCGAAAAGGACCCTATTTAGCCCAGCTTCCCCGGTAACGCTGACTATGAGAGTAACCCCCCCCCCCCCCCCCCCCCCGGGTCACCTTCCCTTTCCTTTGCACTCTGCGTGGGGATGACCACGTTTTTCTCTGCCTGCATTATTTTACACAAACCTGAATAATATAAACTTCAAGAAAATCAATTGAATGGTAATAAAAATTGTGCAAGGCACAGTGAAGTTTATAATTAACAAATATATAACAAAGAAAAATAAGATAAAATTACTGAAAAAAAATCTGACATTTTCCTGTCCTGACAAAGTTCAATAGACTCAGTGCTTTCTGTCTCGACCCATTGAAAACTATGCACTGGAACTGTGCAATCAGAACACCTTTCATACCAATGGGGCAAGATGGCCTATGGCATTTTAACCTTATGTGAAAAATGTTTCAAAAAATATTCATTACCCTTTTCAGTGCGAGTAAAGCAAGCATGTAAATGACATGAAAATGGAATTAAATCATAAATTGAGTAGTTGTCAGAAATTTTTACATATTGCAAGAAAAGAATAACATGCAAGTTTGGAGTAAAGATAACACCTTACTAACTTGGTGGGTGGGAACACAGGGAATCTGAAAAGCGAGTGCCAAAATTGGGTGATCAATGCAATGTCAGTTTTCCCTTCTGTCATTCACAACTAAAGGGTTGAAAGCTGAAATCATATATGAATGAGAATATATGGATGAGAACATCCTTAAATTTAGTGTTTCAGGATTTACCCAATCCTCACATTGATTAATATTTCTGCCCAAATCTAGGATCACATGTATGAAAATCTGTGATCCAGTTGAGGGAATGATGGAAATTAATCCTGTGCTCAGTTTGGTGTGGCAATACCTTGTAGTTCTTCGCAAATATGATTTGCAATAAAACAACAAGGGCTGCAAAATTTGTAAATTTCCAAGAAATTACCCTTATTTACAGTGTGTTGCACTTGGGGAAAAAATATTCAACTCCATGAAAGAAATATATTGATAAAAGCATAAGGTAAGGTTTACAGTTCCTAAATATGATTTGCTATCTTTGCATTGTATGGATCATATCCTTTAAATTTTAGGGTGTACCTAACTATTTTTGATCTGATTTGAAACATCAGATTGATAGAAATATGGAGGCAAGAGTTTTCATTCCCAAAGTTTAAATAGTAATACTTAATATAAACACATAGCTGCAATCAAACCTATTCTTACCATTTGGTTTGCAGGCAGGCGGGACTGTTAGAGAAAACTTGGGTAATTTTAGCATCAGGAGGTGTTCAAAAATAGTAGAGTTTTAAACTCTATTCCAATCCCTGTAAGGACTCGAACAGCATTAAAAGGTATAGAAGGGATGGTACCAGTCAATACCTAATCTGGTTTATGACCTAATCTGGATTATGACCTAAATTAAAACTGTTAAAAAGCAGTTCTCATTGCACATTTGGCAATTGATCCTTAATCATATTATTATATGCTGAAACACCATATTGTGTACTTTGCTGGAAACCTAAAAAAAACATTGTGAAATGATGTTTTCACAACCCTTTCAGCAACAATGGCCATATAAGGTCAACTTTCCAGCCTTTCACCCAGTGTGAAGGTAATACTGCCGGCAGTGGGAGTCGAACCCACCACCTCCCCATGAGGTGTTAGTTGCATGAACCAGCTATCCATGTTCAGTACAAACTCAGAAGTTTCACCAACAATACACCTCAGATAACAGATAAGATAACAATTAAACATCTTGTGTACTTATATCACCAAAAAGAGCTCAACCCACATGGACATTATTTGAGAAATTTCTTCATGATCCTTGCCAGCAACACAGAGTACCATTGGCCTGAATCATCAAGCTTTCCTTCATTGATAGGGTGCCAGTGACAAAACCAAACCAGTCAAAGTACCATTGGCCTGAATCATCAAGCTTTCCTTCATTGATAGGGTGCCAGTGACAAAACCAAACCAGTCAAAGTACCATTGGCCTGAATCATCAAGCTTTCCTTCATTGATAGGGTGCCAGTGACAAAACCAAAGAATGCTTTGACTGTTACCATCCCCCTTATGAATCTTATAATATTATGAGGGTCCATACCATGAAGAAGGGGACTGAACCCAGTCAAAGAATGCCACAACTTTGTTACAAAGTGGAGCGGCCAACATATTAAATCAAATCAAATCAAATCAAATCAAATCAAATCAAATCAAATCAAATCAAATCAAATCAAATCAAATCAAATCAAATCAAATAAAGCAGACTTTGTTTATGATAACATTCTTTGCCAAAAAGAATATGTGAATATCCTGAGATATAAATGTCAACCTATAGCAGCTGTTGTTTGTAAGGTTAATGCGATCATAGGTATATTCAGTATTCAGCTTGAAAAATAGACATGAAAACAAGTTTGCTTGCCAAAATAATTGCATGGAGAAATGATTCCATTTATCATGTGTGTATGACATTATCTTTTTTGGGGGAAGTAAAATCACAAAATAGTTTTCAAACTAGAATTTTTATGTACATACTGTGATGCTAAATCAATTTTTCGAGTATTTGTATTTTGTTTTTGTTTTTGTATTAAAAAATTGTTTTCAACAAATTTGATCTTAAATCTAGAAAGTCATTGCTTCATAATCAACATATACATCTTACATATATAACCCAGCATTTGCATCTATAATGATATCATAACAATAAACTACCGGTATTTATATAGCACCCATCCAAACAGCATCTGCTCGTGGTGCATCTATACAATTTTCTTCAGATGTAAGATGTAAAAAATAGAAAATTCAGTGGGAACATTTTTCTCAATATGAATTTTTTGTATACAGCTCTTAAAGCAGTAATGAATATATGTGATAATAAAGACTATATTGCAACATACTGTATACTATTTGATCAGAGATGACGAGGGTTGATGTGTAAATGTCACGATTTCTGTGTATTCTTTGGTTCGGAGCGCCAACATCCCCCAAAATACAAATCTAATGCGGCTTCATTAAAGATGGCGGCCGGCACATCACTCGTGCTGTGAAAACAAATAAACACTTTTAACGTTTTGAAAGAAAGTGGAATTACAAGGTGACATGTGAGACACACCATTCAGCTCAATTGCAATTAGTACAGCAAGGTATGCAAGATGTTTGACCGTGCTAAAAATGTCATAGTTTCAACTGCCAGTTTCAAAGTCACATCTGTGATTTACGGCAACTTCAAAATGATGAGAAAACATAAATATCATTTTCAAAAATGAAACTGTATACAAATTCTTTTTAAAAAAAAAGACTTTCTTGTCATAAATTCAGTGTGCTGTAGTCTGTTTATTGCCAATTTTGGAAAATTCCTTTGTCATGATAGACAAACATTCTATTTATAACTGATTGTCCATAATTAGAATATTTTCACCAAATGCATAAGAAAAGAAACCAAAAAAAATTGTATATTCAAAATGTCATGTATTTTCCTTTCCTATCCTTGTTAATTATTCTTGTAATCATTACTCTGCATTACATCGGTAGTAATGAGAGTTGTCACTACATTCTCACGACCTCTGCCATCATTGCCCTGTATTGATGTTGTTCGAAATTTGGAACTCCATATCTAACTGTGCATTTGAGCCATGTCCACCAAGATATCGTACTATCAGCATTGACCAGCCTTGGTTCATGACCTGTGATCAGTTGGATGACCAATAATTAGCTTGTTCACAGATATTTATGTCATGACTTGCGACCAATCCTGTACACACCTTGTTATCATTGGCGGCAGGGACTGATGTGATAAACAAGTCCTGTTTTGTGTGTATATATATATATATATATATATATATATGAGAGACGTGTTTTATTTGAGAAACCATTAGCAAAATTATATGTTAAATTAACAAATTATATGTTAAATTAACAAATTATATGTTAAATTAACAAATTATCTATTTTTTTTAAAGCAATTTTGACAGACTGAAAGACATATGCCGACTTATCTGTCGCCCTATTTGTAATTTTGATTGTGTGGGATGCTAACAGTTTGCTCCACTGACCTTTCACAACTCTGTACTCATCTATGGCCAAAAGCCCAAGTAATTCTCCATCAGTTCCATCTTTCCAACAATATGTATATCCCATTAATTGAATGTGGATTGGCTCACATTCTACAGAACACATGTGGCTTAAATGGGGCAGTTAATGAGTTCATTATCTAGTATTAATCATTGAGCACTGCCTATCAGGTCCTGAAAGTTATGTGATGCATATAATTATTTAGACAGATAAGACCATACCATAACCAAAACCTCCTGTGATCCACACCACCTTGTCAATGTGATTACACACTTAGAAACGACCCAATATAATTGATACAGGCTTTTTGCAATCAGTTGAGTTGACCAGTTTTAGTAATGTGGAGCTGACAAGTTGTGAGGTGTGACAGATACCCCACCGCCACTGACACTACACTGATGCCACATGATATCAGATCGCTTTGCCACTGAGTGATATTTTGCACTGATTTTGATCTTGGAATGTTACTGTTATACATCATCCCATCAAGATGTTTTTCACTTTATTTCATTGAAATAATAGGTTACTCCCTGCAACCACCTCTTGGAATTACCAAATTATTAATAAAACTATAAATAAATTTTAAAGATTCTTTCTTTGGTAAGTAAGAAAAAATAATTCTGGAAGTGGCCCCAGGTCGGTGAACATGATCTCAATACCTCATATGAGGTATAGATAATATTGTCAACTCTGCTGGCACAAGGGTATTGTTGTATGAAACCACTTATACGGTCTAAGGTCAATCAAAATCAATCACACCTAAACACATCTAACTTTTGATTACAACCATCTTCAAGCTTTTGTCTGAATTTCTCATATAAGATAATCATATGGGTAGCTGCTTCTTGTAGTCTTTGTAATACTAATTATCTGATTGAAAACGGAGTGATGGTTATTGCCATGCATTCCACATACAGTTTGACAGGATTGACCTGCTGGTGACATGCAATGGCCTCCTTGTAGCTAAAGTAATTGCTGGAATTGACCTATGTATATGCTGTTGGAATTGATTGGGTTGTTGGAACATGGAGGTGGTGTATTGGCCATACCTCACTCTACTACTCCGTAAACATCCTTACCATGGCTTAGAAATATTCAAGGACAAAATAGCACAATTTTCTAAATGCCAAACCAGTCCACTTGTAGCATGCAGAGAATTGTCAATATGTGTTTTTACCAGCTCTGGAATCACTGAAGCAACAAGTAGTGACTTACTGGGGGGAAAAATAGGCACTCGTATGGAACACAATATGCAAGAAAATCATTGCTCAAAATGTTTAAAATTAAAGAATGACCTTTCTACTATTCATATTTACCTCCACAAATTAGAAAATGGTATTTTAGCAAAGAGCTTGGTATCTTGATGCTCAGAAGAAAAAACTTAATTATACTTGTAAAAGGCGTGAGGAAGTATATTTCGCAAAAGAAGGTCACACACATGTGGAATATGAACTGTGTGGATATAGTACCAACGTTGTGTGCCTCCACATATGCTTCATTTATATATCTCCCGGGAACTTAAATAACACACAGAATAAGATAGAGAGGAAAATAGAGTAGTAACGGAGGTCACAGGTCAGGGAAACCTGCAGGTCACATATTAGGCATGGTTACAACAGTGAGAGGTGGAGAGGAAAATAGTGTAGTAACGGAGGTCACAGGTCAGGGAAACCTGCAGGTCACATATTAGGGATGGTTACAACAGAGTAGTGGTAGAGAGGAAAATAGTGTAGTAACGGAGGTCACAGGTCAGGGAAACCTGCAGGTCACATATTAGAGATGGTGACAACAGAGTGAGTGGTAGAGAGGAAAATAGTGTAGTAACGGAGGTCACAGGTCAGGGAAACCTGCAGTCACATATTAGAGATGGTGACAACAGAGTGAGAGGTGGAGAGGAAAATAGTGTAGTAACGGAGGTTACAGGTCTGGGAAACCTGCAGGTCACATATTAGGAATGGTTACAACAGAGTGAGAGGTGGAGAGGAAAATAGTGTAGTAACGGAGGTCACAGGTCAGGGAAACCTGCAGGTCACATATTAGAGATGGTGACAACAGAGTAGTGGTAGAGAGGAAAATAGTGTAGTAACGGAGGTCACAGGTCAGGGAAACCTGCAGGTCACATATTAGAGATGGTTACAACAGAGTAGTGGTAGAGAGGAAAATAGTGTAGTAACGAAGGTCACAGGTCAGGGAAACCTGCAGGTCACATATTAGGGATGGTTACAACAGAGTAGAGGTGGAGAGGAAAATAGAGTAGTAACGGAGGTCACAGGTCAGGGAAACCTGCAGGTCACATATTAGAGATGGTTACAACAGAGTAGTGGTAGAGAGGAAAATAGTGTAGTAACGAAGGTCACAGGTCAGGGAAACCTGCAGGTCACATATTAGGGATGGTTACAACAGTGAGAGGTGGAGAGGAAAATAGAGTAGTAACAGAGGTCACAGGTCTGGGAAACCTGCAGGTCACATATTAGGGATGGTTACAACAGTGAGAGGTGGAGAGGAAAATAGAGTAGTAACAGAGGTCACAGGTCAGGGAAACCTGCAGGTCACATATTAGGGATGGTTACAACAGTGAGAGGTGGAGAGGAAAATAGTGTAGTAACGGAGGTCACAGGTCAGGGAAACCTGCAGGTCACATATTAGGGATGGTTACAACAGAGTAGTGGTGGAGAGGAAAATAGTGTAGTAACGGAGGTCACAGGTCAGGGAAACCTGCAGGTCACATATTAGAGATGGTGACAACAGAGTGAGAGGTGGAGAGGAAAGGTCACTGGTCAAGGAAACCACATTTATTATTGTTCTCGGTTAAACAGGTGAAAAGAGTGGTAACAACAGTTAAAATGAAATTGTATACAAAATATTGCCTCCCGTTTTTTAGTGGTCCTGACGTGTGTGATTTGTGTTTCAGTTCTCACCACAATGTGTTATTTGCCTATCACGGACAGGACAGGGATAAAGCCATCAATATTCCTTGTCAGGCTGGTAAGTATATTCATCACATATCTAAATTGCTACCCAATATTTTTTATTGAAAAAAATGCATTGGAGCCTCGTTTTAAGCCCTCGGTGACAGCTCTTGTTTTTGTGCAGGTTTGTGCCCTAATTTTGATAGTGTGACGTCATATCTAGGCACTTCACTGAGTTATGTCTTGAGGTCGTTATGAGGTTTCTTGCATGATTATTATCTTTTATTACATTTCTGACAGCTTAAAACTACAGAGAATATGTGACAAACCACAGATTTTAGCCCATATCAAGTTTTAAAACAACAAGAAGTTATCTCAAATATTTCGATAAGTTGAGTTTCAATAAGGAAAGAGAATAAACATTAAAAAAAATATGCAATGAGACTGATTAAAATTCTATTTTAAGATCACTGAAGTAATTTGAATAAACACCTTTTATATAACTTTTAAAAGGAAATTAAGTTCCAACCTTCTTATAAAAGTGACCTGGTTGTGCCTTTTCAAACCATGCAAGAAAACTCTAACACTTTGGTTCAATTTTCGATCTGTTTTAAGGTTATACTGTAATAAAATGATTGGCTGAATAAATCTAAGAATCAACCACTTGAATTGGTACACTCCTTATAAGCCGATTGCCGATCTCCATGTAGCATGTTTGATTTGTTTGTTTGTTTTGTTTTGTTTTTTTTTTGCCATTGAAAAGTACACACTGGAATTGTACAATTTTACCATAATGAGAACTGAACATCTCTTATAAAATAAGTTATTGATAATGGTGACTGGCAGGGGGCTTTTTTTTCTCCCTTTTTTAGCAATCACATTTGAAGTATGTGTGCGGAATCGCTACAAGCTGAATAAGGTGTATCGCAAAGTTCAGGCCCAGGTTGAGAAAAAGCCCAAGGATGTGGACCTGCAAATACAGCTGTCTGAAGCAAAGGTAAGAAGACAACTAGCAAATTATCCCAGTCAGGCCAGCAGTAAATGGTTTCTGTTATGTTTTGCATTGAATAAAGACATTGAACATCCTTTTTCTTGAGGTTTCAAACTTGACAAAGCCAAAGGCTGATTGTGAATTGCCATCTTGCCCCATTGAGAACAACATAACAGAAGTGCACAAAAAATTAGAAATGTACAAAAAAAAAATTGGGGATAAAAATCTGCAAGACAGCTTCTGTGTCGCTTTGACTAATGGGTGCATAGAGCTATTGATTTCTAAACCTAAAACATATTCAATATACAAATGAGGCATCACTCCCATATGGTAGTTAGATAGCAAAGCATAAATACTGTCATTTGCAAAAATAAGCATGAAAATTATTGAGGGATTATCCTTATTTGACACACCTTTTAGTTTCCATGGGAGTCTCCCAGATCCTTTTTGTGAAAAGGTCCCAAAATGATTTTCAGTTCTGAGTTCTATTCATGGCTTGCATTTCTGTAACACTTGTATCATGTCATTTTTGAAGGCATCTGCCGATGCAGAAGGATTGGACAATGTTGCGGAACAGAAAAGACAGCACGGCAGGCAGCTGCGCTATGGCCAGATTATACAGGTAAAATTAATTCTGAAAACAGAACATATTAGATATCATTCCTTTTGGGAAAACAAAGAGAATTTCGGGAAAAATATAAAGAAAAATGCTATTTGTGATGTCTTTGCCCAATAACAGGAAATAAAATGTCTTAAGATCATTATGATTTGATGCAAATTTAAAAAAAAATGATGGTGATTTCACATAAATTGTAATTTGTTGGATTTTTGTTTTCAGCTTCGTCATGTGTTCACAGGGAAGTTCATTCACGTCAGCACAACAAAGACAAGCCAAAGGGACAAAAATAGCATGATGGTAAAACATTGAAATGTATTGGAGAACAAGCCAACAAATTCAGAAAATATATTTCTTGAAAATTGTTGTGAAATCCCAAAAACTAATGAAGGAAGATCAAAACTATGGTCTTTAAATAGAATAATCTTACCAATCTAATGCTCATTGTCAGATGATTAATCAATAATAAATCAATAATACAAATAGGCTGTTTTATATAACAATCATGAGATACTAGTATTTTGTGTTTTTATTTGATGCTAGGTTTCCCTGGAAATTTATAACTCTAAGCATGCCCAGTATAAAATCTTGCCACGCTTCAAAGTGAAGTCAGAAGGAGATATTGTAAGTATGACACAAATTACTGAAATTGAAATTTTTAGAAAAAATCAGATTTTTTTAAAAAAGGACAAGTTATGAGCAATCTTTTTTTCCAATTGAAAATCACTTTTTGAAAAATGATCGTAGATGTGAAGTGGTAACTTCTATAGATTTGTTTAATTTTAGGCTTAAGTTGACTTTTACCAAAGATTGTCAGGCATAAGAACTTAATTAAGGTGTTTACATGTTACCATGTACATAAAAAAATGCTCAAAATAGCCAGTATTTGAAAAAATGTTTTTAGGTACAAGCAAACGATCAAGTCATTTTGGAGAGTATGAAATCAGTCTCTCACTTTTTACATACAAGCTCACCGTATGCAGTGGACAACTTCAACAAGGGGTGAGTAAAGTTTCTGCTTTACCCCATAATTTCAATATCATCTTGCAGTGTGTTTTTGTCAAATTGTCGTTGCCATTTTGAATATTTGTATTAAGGAAATAAAAAAATAATTCAAGAAATTCAAGAAAAAAGTCCACAACTTATTTTCCTATGTCTTAACACAAACTTTATAAAGATACAAATCCTATGGTGGGATTGCATGTTGCAATCTTTGCTTATTATTTCCATTGCAAAATTGCATTTCCAGTGGTGAGACCTGTAGAATTTCATTAAACATTAAAAAAAACAAAGATGGCCACCAGTAATTTTGCAATGATGTTGCAAAGCAAGTCTAGTGCCAAACAAAGCTATTATTTAAATGTAAAGCCCATTCGTTCATTCCTTCTACTTTCCTTGGACATTTCTGTATTTTGGGGAATGATGATATACTTTGAATTCCTCGTGAATGATATTGAAAGATGTTGAATTAATATTTTTTTTATCATAATAGACAACATATAAGTTCAAAGTAAATGAGATGCTCTTTGGATCACATTTTGTTTCTCATCATCCCAGCTATATACTCATGCCAGCTTTACCATTTCTTTGCAATGTTCTTCTGCACCATAGCTTTTCCATTTCAGCGCTATTTGAAAACCGGTATCTATATTTTATCCAATCTTACACAATAGAAAAGGTTCTAGATATCAGGGGAAGCTAAAATTAAGATTTAATCCACAACATTCAATAGTGTTCTGCACAGTTTCACCATATAGATATTTAAAGAATGTCATCTAAGAGTGTTCAAAACATGACTGTCTTGGACCACTCCTCAACTTTGATGGTTAACTCGGATAGCTGTGATGACTCTAGTTAATACTGATCATAATTCTGTATATATACTACATAATGATTTGCATGCCCTGAATATCACTGCACCCATTCAACCTTATTAATTCCTGCAAAGATCTGTACATGTACTGAATATGGTGGTGCAATGATCTGTATATATACTGAATATGGTGGTGCAATGATCTGTACATGTACTGAATATGGTGGTGCAATGATCTGTATTTGTACTGAATATGGTTGTGTAATGTTCTGTGCATTTACTCAACCATAGGTGCCTCAAATTGTACATGGGTCGCCAGTCACTTCTGAATAAATGATTATTGTGTTGCAGTTTGAAATACATGAACATATACCACTTATATTTTGAGTTTGTAAGTTTGAAATGCAGATAGATATTGATTTCTATCTCCCGCCATTTTTACTATGGACACTTTTTTTTGTAACCATTTGTTAGCTGCTCTCTGATTGGTTGGATTAATTGCCCTTGTCTCCCACCATTGTGTCAGCTGCTGTGATTGGTCCATCAACGGGATATGTGAAGGGTGCTCATAGTATTATTAATAAGACATGGTTGCACAATGATTTGTGCATATGTTAATATGATTGAACAATGATCTGTAAATATACTAACTGTGATCTGTGCATATACCAAATATAGTTTGCATATACAATGTATCAAATATGGTTTTACAATGACCTGTACATATACTGAATATAGTTGTACAATTTACATTTACTAGGTATGGTCTTAAAATGACCAGTACTTATACTAAATATGGTTTTACAATGATCTGTACATATACCAGATATGGTTTTACAATGATCTGTACATATACCAGATATGGTTTTACAATGATCTGTACATATACCAGATATGGTTTTACAATGATCTGTACATATACCAGATATGGTTTTACAATGATCTGTACATATACTAAATATAATTGTACAATGACATGTACATAAACAAAATATAGTTATACAGTGACTTGTACATAAACAAAATATAGTTATACAGTGACTTGTACATAAACAAAAGATAGTTATACAGTGACTTGTACATGTACTTAAATATAGTTATACAGGTATGGTTATACAATGATTTGTACATAATATAGTTATACAAGTACGGTTATACAATGATTTGTAGATATGGCTTTTTCCCATTTCTAAACAAACTTGTGTTTTCTGTTTGGTTCATTAACCATATCAGCTTTATTCTATTTTAGCCACTACTTTCCTCTTAGGTAATTAATCAACACTCTTGGTATATTCATTTTTTTCTGTTTTAAGTTGTGAAGTGAATCTTGGAGTGCACAAAACTGGTTTCTCCATTCGTCCATTCCGTAGACCCAATGAAGAGAATATGAACTATGTTTGTGTGAGTATCTTTAATATATTATTTTTATATGGTTTTATTCTTATCTTGATCCTGTCCAGATCATAGAAATGATCTTATACTTGGTGCTACAAGAGAGCGTTCTGCATCGATGAGATTTTTTTTTTCAAAGATTGCTCCTCACAAACTACTTTTGCAGGTCACCTCTGTGCCGAACTATTTTCCTTTTATTTTCTTAGTTTCCTTTTTAATATTGAACCAATGGGACAGATCTGTCAGCCTTAATACTGCACAAACCCATGTTCTTGCCTCAGTAACTCCACTTGAGAAGTGGATGATAATTTTTAAATCAAGGGGTCAAAGTTATTGTGTAAATATGACTTTGTTACATGCACTGCACAAGTTTTCAAGCTTAAGATCAGATTCACAGCACTTATCATAGTTGTTCACGCCATACTTGATGGATGCAGATGATATGGTTCATGCCATACATGATGGATGTAAATTCATTTAGTAATCCTTAGTAGCACATTGATGCAGCAAATATCCAAATTTCTCAAGTTTTATGATATTTCCAGCCACATATTGAATGACAATTAAGACATTTGATGACAATCACGAAATAAGTGTGACAATCCAGCAATTTTGTTAAAATAATCAGAAGAAAACAGGGCTGGTTTGAAATAGGTCACTAAAGAGTGTGCAAAAACATAGATGTTCTGCTTGTTATATATAAAGAATGGGCAGGGAACAATAAAACATGCCATGTAATCTACAATAATATGGAACTGTCCACAACATTTACATTATTCTTTCAATAGGACAAATATTGGTTGCTATTTTTCCTCTATCAAAAAATAATTAACTGTAAAAATTTACATGAGACCGTTCCTACAATTTATTACCGACATTAATGGTCTCAAACATTTCATTCATTTGTGGTGATCATTGCATGCGTTTCTTTCTTTAAATATACCCATTGGCAATTACCCTCGTGGGGAGAGAGAAAAAACATTTCTCATGTGCGCTAACAATTTCTGATGTCGTAAATGATTTTTTTTATGTTATCAGGGTGGCTCAATGATCCGATTCTTCCACAAGGAGATTGAGGCCTACCTCACAGCAGAAGGCGTGTTTGATGACAGACTCACAGAAAATGGTAAATAACTGACCGCCCAATCTTACCATTATATGGATTTGTATACTTTATCACATTTTCTTTTGTTAAACTATAGGTACATCAATGTTGATGTTCGAACAGCAACTTTTATTGCGACGTAATCTAGATGTATCAATCAGTATTAGTTAAAAAAGAGTATTTTAACTTGGTATATCAATATTATTATTATTATTATTATTACTCTTATTTTGTGGAGAGGATTGCTATTCCAACATTTTTGTAGAAAGGACAAACATTCTTAAGAGACAGTTCGAAAGTCATGACTGAAATGATTTCTAAACCATTTTTAGACATAATTTAAACTTCCAAATGCAATGAAATATTAAGCCTTGTTATATGTTATCAAATTTGGGATAAATATTGTTTTGTGTTTCAGTTCATATGCGGATACGTGCCATGGATCCATCGAGGCCAAAGTCCGTGTTCCCCTCTACCTCAGCCAACACCTATTGGCAGTTGTGTCCTGAAGAAAGTTTCGTAAATGGTGAGCTGAACTGCAAAACGTTTGCTAATAATAATATTTAATTGAAAAACAAAGTAACTAGATTATCAACTGATTATTTTGGCTAATGGCATCACCATTCTGTTTTGAAATGTTCAATAATTTGATGTCAAAACCTTGTAAAGTGCAGTAACCTAATCTAACTAACTTGGTGCTATTCTTGCTAAGTGCCAAGGCCTTGCAAAGTGCAGTAACCTAATCTAACCAACTTGGTACTATTCTTGCCAAGTGCCAAGGCCTTGCTACGTGCAGTAACCTAATCTAACCAACTTGGTACTATTCTTGCCAAGTGCCAAGGCCTTGCTAAGTGCAGTAGCCTAATCTAAGCAACTTGGTACTATTCTTGCCAAGTGCCAAGGCCTTGTAAAGTGCAGTAACCTAATCTAACTAACTTGGTGCCATTCTTGCCAAGTGCCAAGGCCTTGCAAAGTGCAGTAACCTAATCTAACTAACTTGGTGCTATTCTTGCCAAGTGCCAAGGCCTTGCAAAGTGCAGTAACCTAATCTAACCAACTTGGTACTATTCTTGCCAAGTGCCAAGGCCTTGTAAAGTGCAGTAACCTAATCTAACCAACTTGGTACTATTCTTGCCAAGTGCCAAGGCCTTGTAAAGTGCAGTAACCTAATCTAACCAACTTGGTACTATTCTTGCCAAGTGCCAAGGCCTTGTAAAGTGCAGTAACCTAATCTAACCAACTTGGTACTATTCTTGCCAAGTGCCAAGGCCTTGTAAAGTGCAGTAACCTAATCTAACCAACTTGGTACTATTCTTGCCAAGTGCCAAGGCCTTGCAAAGTGCAGTAACCTAATCTAACCAACCTGGTTCTATTCTTGCTAAGTGCCAAGGCCTTGCAAAGTGCAGTAACCTAATCTAACCAACCTGGTCCTATTCTTGCTAAGTGCCAAGGCCTTGTAAAGTGCAGTAACCTAATCTAACCAACCTGGTCCTATTCTTGCTAAGTGCCAAGGCCTTGTAAAGTGCAGTAACCTAATCTAACCAACTTGGTACTATTCTTGCCAAGTGCCAAGGCCTTGTTAAGTGCAGTAACCTAATCTAACCAACTTGGTACTATTCTTGCCAAGTGCCAAGGCCTTGTTAAGTGCAGTAACCTAATCTAGCCAACTTGGTACTATTCTTGCCAAGTGCCAAGGCCTTGTTAAGTGCAGTAACCTAATCTAGCCAACTTGGTACTATTCTTGCCAAGTGCCAAGGCCTTGCAAAGTGCAGTAACCTAATCTAGCCAACTTGGTACTATTCTTGCCAAGTGCCAAGGCCTTGCAAAGTGCAGTAACCTAATCTAACCAACTTGGTACTATTCTTGCCAAGTGCCAAGGCCTTGTTAAGTGCAGTAACCTAATCTAACCAACTTGGTCCTATTTTTGCCAAGTGCCAAGGCCTTGTTAAGTGCAGTAACCTAATCTAACCAACTTGGTACTATTCTTGCCAAGTGCCAAGGCCTTGTTAAGTGCAGTAACCTAATCTAACCAACTTGGTACTATTCTTGCCAAGTGCCAAGGCCTTGTAAAGTGCAGTAACCTAATCTAACTTGGTACTATTCTTGTCAAGGGCAAGGCCTTATAAAGTTCAGTGACTTCACATTACCAACTTGGTACTATTCTCGCAAAGTGCCAAGGCCTTGTAAAGTGCAGTCACCTAATCTAACCAACTTGGTACTATTCTTGCCAAGTGCCAAGGCCTTGTAAAGTGCAGTAACCTAATCTGACCAACTTGGTACTATTCTTGCCAAGTGCCAAGGCCTTGCAAAGTACAGTAACCTAATCTGACCAACTTGGTACTATTCTTGCCAAGTGCCAAGGCCTTGTAAAGTGCAGTAACCTAATCTGACCAACTTGGTACTATTCTTGCCAAGTGCCAAGGCCTTGTAAAGTGCAGTAACCTAATCTAACTTGGTACTATTCTTGTCAAGGGCAAGGCCTTATAAAGTTCAGTGACTTCACATTACCAACTTGGTACTATTCTTGCCAAGTGCCAAGGCCTTGTAAAGTGCAGTAACCTAATCTGACCAACTTGGTACTATGCTTGCCAAGTGCCAAGGCCTTGCAAAGTACAGTAACCTAATCTAACCAACTTGGTACTATTCTTGCCAAGTGCCAAGGCCTTGTAAAGTGCAGTAACCTAATCTGACCAACTTGGTACTATTCTTGCCAAGTGCCAAGGCCTTGTAAAGTGCAGTAACCTAATCTAACTTGGTACTATTCTTGTCAAGGGCAAGGCCTTATAAAGTTCAGTGACTTCACATTACCAACTTGGTACTATTCTTGCAAAGTGCCAAGGCCTTGTAAAGTGCAGTAACCTAATCTGACCAACTTGGTACTATGCTTGCCAAGTGCCAAGGCCTTGCAAAGTACAGTAACCTAATCTAACCAACTTGGTACTATTCTTGCCAAGTGCCAAGGCCTTGCAAAGTACAGTAACCTAATCTGACCAACTTGGTACTATTTTTGCCAAGTGCCAAGGCCTTGTAAAATGCAATAACCTAATCTAACCAACTTGGTCCTATTTTTGCCAAGTGCCAAGGCCTTGCAAAGTACAGTAACCTAATCTGACCAACTTGGTACTATTCTTGCCAAGTGCCAAGGCCTTGCAAAGTACAGTAACCTAATCTGACCAACTTGGTACTATTCTTGCCAAGTGCCAAGGCCTTGCAAAGTACAGTAACCTAATCTGACCAACTTGGTACTATTCTTGCCAAGTGCCAAGGCCTTGCAAAGTGCAGTAACCTAATCTGACCAACTTGGTACTATTTGTGCCAAGTGCCAAGGCCTTGCAAAGTACAGTAACCTAATCTGACCAACTTGGTACTATTCTTGCCAAGTGCCAAGGCCTTGCAAAGTACAGTAACCTAATCTGACCAACTTGGTACTATTCTTGCCAAGTGCCAAGGCCTTGCAAAGTACAGTAACCTAATCTAACCAACTTGGTACTATTCTTGCCAAGTGCCAAGGCCTTGTTAAGTGCAGTAACCTAATCTAACCAACTTGGTACTATTCTTGCCAAGTGCCAAGGCCTTGTTAAGTGCAGTAACCTAATCTAACCAACTTGGTACTATTCTTGCCAAGTGCCAAGGCCTTGTAAAGTGCAGTAACCTAATCTAACCAACTTGGTACTATTCTTGCCAAGTGCCAAGGCCTTGCAAAGTGCAGTAACCTAATCTAACCAACTTGGTACTATTCTTGCCAAGTGCCAAGGCCTTGCTAAGTGCAGTAACCTAATCTAACCAACTTGGTACTATTCTTGCCAAGTGCCAAGGCCTTGTAAAGTGCAGTAACCTAATCTAACCAACTTGGTACTATTCTTGCCAAGGCCTTGCAAAGTGCAGTAACCTAATCTGACCAACTTGGTACTATTCTTGCCAAGTGCCAAGGCCTTGTTAAGTGCAGTAACCTAATCTAACCAACTTGGTACTATTCTTGCCAAGTGCCAAGGCCTTGTTAAGTGCAGTAACCTAATCTAACCAACTTGGTACTATTCTTGCCAAGTGCCAAGGCCTTGTTAAGTGCAGTAACCTAATCTAACCAACTTGGTACCATTCTTGCAAAGTGCCAAGGCCTTGCAAAGTGCAGTAACCTAATCTAACCAACTTCTCTATTCTATTCTTGCCAGGTGATGTTGTAAAGTGGAACCAGCAGGTACGTTTACGCCACATGCCGACGCGCCATTACCTCTGTGTTGATTCAGATGGTAAACTGACAATGACGGAGACTGGCGACGGACCTACCACAGTTTTCCGCTTGCAACCAGTGATACAGGTCAGTACCTTAAAACAACCTTGGCTTTGAATTACTCGATTTATAGCAAATATAATTATTCTTGAATATACAAATATATAGCGTAAATTGAGGTCATGGTGGTCAAGAAGATGATTTAAAAAAAATGACCTTGACCTCATTTTCCAGATGGGCTGTGGATTAATGACACAAAGCTTGCTTCTTTTTTTGTTTTTGTTTTGTTTTTGTTTTTTTGGGGGGGGGGTTGAAACGTTTTAGGGATATTTAGATATGGTTTTTTAGGCAGACAAGACAGTAAAAGCATTATTAATGCTCTCATATGAATGCCTACCAAGGTCAAGAATGTGTAGTGTTATCTGTACAATACACAGTGGATGTACAAAATCTCTCAGTGGATTGATATACAGATATTGGTCATTTGAGACATATTTTTTCACAACATTTACATAATTTTCAAAGTGAATAATATTTGTTCGAGACAATGCTATTCAAAAATAGTTTGCACAAATCATTGCATTAAGAGAGTTTTCATGTCTTTGCCCTTTTATTTTAGTCCCAGGACGAGGTGGAGTTTGAGACATACTGCAGACTGCAACACGCCTCTGGCAAGTGGATCCATGCCAGGAAAGGTAACACCCAACATATTGTGACACCCAAGTTATTGTGACACCCACAATATCACAAATTGTATCTTTTGGGAAACATATTTTAGAAACTGATATCTATTTTCAAATTATTTCACTCACTGTTTCCTTGTTATAAACCAAAATATATTATAATGCAATTTCGTGCTCACAGATGATGAGTATGTGAAATCTGAAGTGTTGGATGCGCCCTCTGGTGGCACAAAAGCTCTGCGCTGGGATGGCGCCCCCTGCAGGAAAGTAACCACAACAACAGACCTGCAGTATGACGATGCCTTCACCATCCAGAGAGTGAATGAAAAGGATGAATACAACTTCAACTTTGCAGCCGGAATGGTGCCAGCCATACTCAACCTTATATTGGATGTAAGTAAAGTAACAAGAAAGTCTTTAAAAAAAAAAAAGAATTTTGTTAACAGTTTCCTTTTTTAAAATGATATTTTCTCAACATTTTGAACTTGCCGTAAATCATAGACATCATTAAATAGCATGTGCAGTGAGCTACAAGTAAACAATACACACATGCTGCAAACTCACTCAGAAACTAAGATCAGGAGAGTACAAATCAAACGCATCTACACAAATAACTGATGTATGCACATTCGCCCTCGTCGTCTCTGATCAATATAGTATACAGTATGTTATAATATACTCTATATTATAACATATATTTATTACTGCCCTAAGAGCTGTATACAAAAAATAAGTTATGGTAACATTTTTGTTTACCACTGACTCCAGACAGTGCTCATATCACTTGATAGTAGCTAGCCAGGATTTGACCTGGCAATCTCATGAGTCTGAAGGCAAATACTCGACCAATTAAGCTATTTCAGCAAAAGTGTGCTATTCTTACCCTGGATTGTAATACATAAAGTCTAACACAGAACAACATCATTGGATTTACTCACCAATTTTCTATTGTGTTATAATTTTCTTATTTTTTCATGTAATGACAGATCACTTTGAAAAGAAAAAAAGTATTATTTTTCAAACTGTGAAATGAACAAAATTATACTTTTAGAAGAGAAAAATCAGATATAGGAATTATACTGAAAAGAACATGCTATCTTTGGTAGAGGCAAAACAAACTTCCTTCTGCCAGGTGATTTTGAGCTTGACTGAGCTCCCCAAAAAGAATCTTTTTTAAATATCAAATTCAGATTGGAATCTTTTTTGAGATATAAGTGGTCTCAGACCATAACCTGAGTATGTTGTGGTCTGTTCTTGTGGTTAGTGTTTTTGTTTATCATTCCAGACGACCGGACAGAAGCTGAACAGGAAGGCAACCTTCCAGTACCTGCAGGCCATGCAGGAGTTAAAAGCCTTCATGTTAGTCAATGGCGTGCCCAGCAAGGACCGGCAGAAACTTCTCAGGAACTTGAAGGTCAAGTCATTATTTGTTATTCCTTTTTTAAATTACTAAGAATATTAATGAATTTTATAAATCCTGGCATGAAAATGAAAAAATTATTTTTAAAAAAATCCCAGATATGTAGTAATATTTTAAATCAGGTCAGTTTTTAACCCCTAACGGACGGCAACGGACGGGAAGGACGTTGACGTCCCCATTGTTCTGGCTTGATGACGTCATTTGTAACATTCTGAAGGGCTGCAACTTGTTACAATGTAATCATGATAATGACGTCAGACTGACTGGATCATGAACTTTGACCCCAGCACTTCATTAAACAAATTTAGTAACCATGGTTATAAATTTTATAAATTTAGTACGTGGATACACTATTCAAGACAAAAATTGGTTAGTCCAGCCAATCAACAAAATTTAGATGGCCTAGTCCCTTAGGGGTTAAACAAAAGTTGGTCACACAACTGACATACAAAGGAGGACCACTCGTGCCAACTTTGATTATAAGGTTAATGTTTATAATTGATTAAATCTTGGTTTATGCCTTTTGTGATTTCACAGATAGTGGATCTATTGGTGAAATATTTGAAAACCAACCTTATGAATGTGGATTTCAAGGATTTGGTGGAGAAATTACACATTGAAGCATTGGCGATCCTAGAGACATACCTTCTTGGTGATTCCCGAAAAAATGAACTTTATTTCAGCAAACACATTGATTATTTCAATTCACAATTTGCTGTGCAGGTAAAATACTTATAATTTCAGTATGTTTTACTCTTTGCTTTTAGATTTTTTTTTGTTGGAATAAATTTGTATTATCAACCTGTGCTAAATAAAATGAATTTTCTTTGATATATTTTTTTAAATTTAAGTATATTCAACATATATTAGGCCATGGGTCATGGTGCAATTGGTCAAAATGCAATCTTATTAGCACCAGTTCCTCTGTGATGATCCTAAGGTCGTGGGTTTGATTCCTGACCATCCTAATATTGCATTCATGTTGCACTTTCCCATATGAGCTAAGACCCGCCCGCGCCTGAAGGGTTAATCTTTCGTCCTTGTAAATTTGGGCAGGGTTGTCTTGTCAACGATCTGTGACATAACAATTCAATGAGGCAGCACTATATCTGCTGCAAGGAGGTCTTGTCATGAAATGACTGAAATAATATCAAAATGATGTTTAACTGCAAACAGACAAACAAATAAACAAACAAATCAACATGTATTTTATATATAGTGAACAATGTTTTGGAGAGTGTCTCAAAGACACTTTAAGATGTATGTTCAGAACTCAGAAACAACTTATTTGACCCCTTTACAAAAAGGATCTGGGAGACTCCCATTGAGACCAAAAGGTCGCTGGCATGGGAGCCACCCAGAACTCCTGATTAGGCAACCTTAACAATTGACAGAGTTTATAATTAATTTAACTAAGATAAGGAAAAAAAACATATTTGGGTTATAATATTATCATAAGTTACAAATAATGATAAGTTTGTTCATTGAACATTAGAAATAGTGATAATCTATAGAATAAAAGCTTTGGCGGATTGTCCTGAAGGGGGATTGTTGCTCAGGCATCACAATATAAATGATTAAATATTGGGGTTCGATATGCTACAATAGATGTCTGGAATCCAGGATAAAGGTGTTTGATTTGGTTGTATTTGAAGGGTGAGATAGGATTCCGTGCTACTACCATGATAACAGAATTGATCAGAGACAACCGCAAGATCGTAGACAGGACCTCCAAATCTGACATAGACCAAATTGTGGAACTTGTCAGACAAACCAAGGTATATATTGAAACGCTATTCTTTTATTTAAAAGAAAATTATCATATATTTCACTTAAAAAATATCCTATTAAAATCCAATAGTTTATGAGCATAATTATCTGTTGCAGTAGTCATTTTTTACATATTATCTTGAAAATGACATAGAAAAAATACAAACTTGTAAAAATAGGGAAAAAAATGGAGAACAATTTAGATTTGTATGTCCAGTTGTTTTAGATTAATCAATAAATAGTTTTTAACTGTTCTGTTCTGAATTGATAAAAAAATGATCGATATATTTAATTTTGTAGAATCACCGTTATTTGGACTTGTTGGAGGTTCTGTGCGTGTGTGACGGAGTAGCTATTCCAGACCATCAGACGTATATCACACAGAAATGGCTGGTGCAAGATAAGGTAGAAAGTGTTCTCATATGATCTGAGGCTCGAGTCTGAAGGGTTAACCCACTGTCCTCGTAAATCTTTGACTGGGTGGGTCGTCATGTCAAGAATCTGCGACATGACTATTCAGTGAGGCAGCACTATATCTGCTACTTTCTCTTAAAATGGGTAAAAAATCGTGGAACAAGGAAAATATTGAAATATAATTAAAATGAAAATATATAATAATAAAAATATTGAAATATGCTAAAAAATGAGCAATGTCAAATAATATTTCATTTAGAGATAAATTACCTCTAATTTTCTAATATATTTTCAACTAATCAACTGGGTCAATATAGATACAATAAAATCTATAGTCCTGAATATGGTAAAAAAAAGGTTTTTGATATTTATTACATGCTCCCCAGTCAAACTGAGATATGTGTGTTATTGTATAAAAAATTTATCCCAGTCATTGAAGATTTTATGATCAAACATTGATATCCTCTTATGATTAGCTGTAGATAATCACATTTTAAACATGTATTGTCTATTAATATGTTAGTCCTTGCAATACAGTACAAAACAAATAAACTTAATCAGTTTTCTAGTATGTGCAATGTATGCATAACTAGCTAAAATATGCATAAGATGAGAAATACATATAAAATGTAATCTATTCTTTCTCATTCCTCAGGAGGTAATTTCTTTACTATCAGTTCTTCAGCTTTGCTTTTCTTGTATCCATTGAATACCTTATTCATACAAAGTTTTGCGAGAAATAGAAGCCTCTATTGTAGACAATAATAATAGCCCATTGTAGACAATAGAATAGACAAACCTTAATTATGAAGCAGGAGATAAGCACCATGTGTTATTGCGAGAAAAATATTTGGTCATGACATGTGCCTGATGGTAGACATGCATCTATGGATCTAACCCTTCTGCCAGCCATATGCGATAAATTCCCGGATAGTTTACAGTTTATATAGTGTACATTAGGCATTAATCTGGCATGATTGGCTTTTTATCAATTTTTTTTTTTTTTTTTTTTTTTTTTAATATCAAAAATAGTTTTATCTAAACTAGATTATTAACTGAGTTCGTCATAGGATATTAGCTAATCCCACAGGGAGATTATTAATAACAATTTTCTTATCAGGTATGGACCATTTTGAGAGGCTTAGAGAAAAATCCCAGAAAAAAACCATCAAAGAAAGAGTAAACAAAATGTGAAAATCAAGATCGAGTCCAAATTTTAAATCCCTACAAAATCATTGATTGGTTTATTTACATTCTCTAACGAGTCTATGTCAAGGTAGTTGTCATTTTTATTGGCTGATGTGCCTTTGCAGCGGGGAGTGTTTCTGACTGAGCTGGGTAACAGGATCAACAAGTCGGCTGGCGTCGTCTACGTGACCAAGGACCATGGCGCTACCTGGATCGCACTTCACAAGTTCTGTAGTGCCGTGAAGGTTCGCTGTATAAGAATTATGCAATTTTAGGGGTGATATTTTCATATTGGTGATTTTTTTGGAGGATGCTGTAATAACTGGAGCTAAGATGAGCTAACATTTGAGGAGTTTTAAAGTATAGTTTTAAAATCTTACCTTGAGGTTGACCTTTTTAGTATCTGCTGTGAATAACATCCTACAGTGCTCTGAAGGTGCATTTAAATAGAATCATACTCTTTTTAGATGTTTTGATAACTTGAGCTGAGATAACCAAACTGTTGTAGAGTACCAATAATAAATTTTAATATCAGCTGTGAATAGAGTTCAAATTCTCCAGACAGATATTCATTCATGAGGCTAAAGTAAGAGATCGGTCTGATGTTGTCGTGAGCATAAAGTGTCTTTCATATCTGGATTTTTTTCAGAACTCTGTTGACGCGAATGCTGTAGAGGAATACAAGTTCCTGGAGAGTCAGCTCAACTTATTTGGCAGATTGTGTTATGTGAGCCTACGTTCATATGTTCAAAGTTGACTTCCATTCAGTCGTCATGGCCTGATAGAAATGAACTGAAATGAATTGGCCAATACAGCCGACGACAATTGATCTGCGGACGACAACATAGCTGCATTTCAGTTTATCAATTGATTGTCGATGTTTATCACACCATTTGATGTTGTTGGCACATTTACATATCAGACAATGTGATAAGCATATGTAAGTGCAGATGCCCTTAGAATACTTTGAAAATGGAACCGCAGCTCTGTTGTCGTCCGCAGCTTTGTTGTCCTCACCTGCAATGGTCAAACTTTCAATATTGTAGAGGAAACGTAACATTTTATGTCTATGTAAACAAATATGAGAAAGAATTTAGTAAACTTGAATTATTAGAGAAGTTATATTTTAGAACAGATCTCTGTTTAATAGTTACCGAGATCTTTGTTTTGGGATCAATCATGCAGGGATGTAAACTGTATTCATATTTTATTTGTTTTGTTTTTTTTAGCAAAGAAATGCATATGCCATCAATGTGATCACAAAGGAACTCGGCTACCTCACCTGGGAAGAAGCATTCACATGCATCAGAGAAGAACTACTCCCAGATGACCTCAGGGCAAAGTACACAGCTGTCATACTAGGTAAGATAATGCCTGATGACCTCAGGGCAAAATACACAGCTGTCATACTAGGTAAGATAATGCCTGATGACCTCAGGGTAAAATACACAGCTGTCATACTAGGTAAGATAATGTGTGATGACCTCAGGGCAAAATACACAGCTGTCATACTAGGTAAGATAATGCCTGATGACCTCAGGGTAAAATACACAGCTGTCATACTAGGTAAGATAATGTCTGATGACCTCAGGGCAAAATACACAGCTGTCATACTAGGTAAGATAATGTGTGATGACCTCAGGGCAAAATACACAGCTGTCATACTAGGTAAGATAATGCCTGATGACCTCAGGTAAAATACACAGCTGTCATACTAGGTAAGATAATGTGTGATGACCTCAGGGCAAAATACACAGCTGTCATACTAGGTAAGATAATGCCTGATGACCTCAGGGTAAAATACACAGCTGTCATACTAGGTAAGATAATGTGTGATGACCTCAGGGCAAAATACACAGCTGTCATACTAGGTAAGATAATGCCTGATGACCTCAGGGTAAAATACACAGCTGTCATACTAGGTAAGATAATGTCTGATGACCTCAGGGCAAAATACACAGCTGTCATACTAGGTAAGATAATGCCTGATGACCTCAGGGTAAAATACACAGCTGTCATACTAGGTAAGATAATGTCTGATGACCTCAGGGCAAAATACACAGCTGTCATACTAGGTAAGATAATGTGTGATGACCTCAGGGCATAATACACAGCTGTCATACTAGGTAAGATAATGCCTGATGACCTCAGGGTAAAATACACAGCTGTCATACTAGGTAAGATAATGTCTGATGACCTCAGGGCAAGATACACAGCTGTCATACTAGGTAAGATAATGTCTGATGACCTCAGGGTAAAATACACAGCTGTCATACTAGGTAAGATAATGTCTGATGACCTCAGGGTAAAATACACAGCTGTCATACTAGGTAAGATAATGCCTGATGACCTGAGGGTAAAATACACAGCTGTCATACTAGGTAAGATAATGTCTGATGACCTCAGAGTAAAATACACAGCTGTCATACTAGGTAAGATAATGTCTGATGACCTCAGGGTAAAATACACAGCTGTCATACTAGGTAAGATAATGTCTGATGACCTCAGGGCAAAGTACACAGCTGTAATACTAGGTAATATAATGCCTGATGACCTCAGGGCAAAGTACACAGCTGTCATACTAGGTAAGATAATGCCTGATGACCTCAGGGTAAAATACACAGCTGTCATACTAAGTAAGATAATGCCTAATGACCTCAGGGCAAAGTACACAGCTGTAATACTAGGTAAGATAATGTCTGATGACCTCAGGGCAATATACACAGCTGTCATACTTGGTAAGATAATGCCTGATGACCTCAGGGCAAAATACACAGCTGTCATACTAGGTAAGATAATGTCTGATGACCTCAGGGTAAAAAACACAGCTGTCATACTAGGTAAGATAATGCCTGATGACCTCAGGTAAAATACACAGCTGTCATACTAGGTAAGATAATGTCTGATGACCTCAGGGTAAAATACACAGCTGTCATACTAAGTAAGATAATGCCTAATGACCTCAGGGCAAAGTACACAGCTGTCATACTAGGTAAGATAATGCCTGATGACCTCAGGTAAAATACACAGCTGTCATACTAGGTAAGATAATGCCTGATGACCTCAGGGTAAAATACACAGCTGTCATACTAGGTAAGATAATGCCTGATGACCTCAGGTAAAATACACAGCTGTCATACTAGGTAAGGTAATGCCTGATGACCTCAGGGTAAAATACACAGCTGTCATACTAGGTAAGATAATGCCTGATGACCTCAGGGTAAAATACACAGCTGTCATACTAGGTAAGATAATGCCTGATGACCTCAGGGTAAAATACACAGCTGTCATACTAGGTAAGATAATGTCTGATGACCTCAGGGTAAAATACACAGCAGTCATACTAGGTAAGATAATGTATGATGACCTCAGGGTAAAATACACAGCTGTCATACTAGGTAAGATAATGCCTGATGACCTCAGGGCAAAATACACAGCTGTCATACTAGGTAAGATAATGTGTGATGACCTCAGGGCAAAATACACAGCTGTCATACTAGGTAAGATAATGCCTGATGACCTCAGGTAAAATACACAGCTGTCATACTAGGTAAGATAATGTCTGATGACCTCAGGTAAAATACACAGCTGTCATACGAGGTAAGATAATGCCTGATGACCTCAGGTAAAATACACAGCTGTCATACTTGGTAAGATAATGCCTGATGACCTCAGGGCAAAATACACAGCTGTCATACTAGGTAAGATAATGTCTGATGACCTCAGGGCAAAATACACAGCTGTCATACTAGGTAAGATAATGTGTGATGACCTCAGGTAAAATACACAGCTGTCATACTAGGTAAGATCGTGTCTGATGACCTCAGGGTAAAATACACAGCTGTCATACTAGGTAAGATAATGCCTGATGACCTCAGGGTAAAATATACAGCTGTCATACTAGGTAAGATAATGCCTGATGACCTCAGGGCAAAATACACAGCTGTCATACTAGGTAAGATAATGCCTGATGACCTCAGGTAAAATACACAGCTGTCATACTAGGTAAGATCATGTAATTCCAAAATCCTTTTTCTAATTTATCTAAAATATTTTATTTTGCAGATCTGTTTGTTGATGTGGAGGGCAATCGGTCCTTACTCGACCAGATGAATTTGTCATTTGTTTATAACAATGTGGATAAGCGAGTTAGCAAATCAGAAACATTGAAACAGGTAAATTTTACATGCAATTTTTATTCAATAATTTGTTTGATTTTAAGATATTGGAAATGTTGAAAATTTGAGATGAACCCGACAAGCAAGGCATTTTGGGTATTTTGGTATAATCAGATGTACATTGGGTGTGTACATCTGGTATAATGTGTTGTTTTATAACATCAAATGATCGTTTTCTCACAGTATTATGTTGTATTATTGAATTCATTATCTTCTGATATAATTTAACCTTTAAATCAAAGTCATTACTGCCATTCACTTTTTCACATTATTGTGCTCCCCATGACCTCACCACATCTCATTTCTTGACATCCTGTGCCCTTCTTACATCCCATGTCTTTTTTACATCCTGCGCCCTTCTTACATTTTGAGCCCTTGTTACAACTCATGCCCTTCTTGCATCCTGAACCCTACTTACATCCCATGCCCTTCTTACATCCTGAACCCTTCTTACATCTCATGCCCTTCTTACATCCCATGCCCTTCTTACATCCCATGCCCTTCTTACATCCTGAACCCTTCTTACATCTCATGCCCTTCTTACATCCTGAACCCTTTTTACGTCCCATGCCCTTCTTACAACCCATGCCCTTCTTACATCCTGAACCCTTCTTACATCCCATGCCCTTCCTACATCCCATGCCCTTCTTACATCCCATGCCCTTCTTACATCCCATGCCCTTCTTGCATCCTGTACCCTTCTTACATCCTGAACCCTTCTTACATCCCATGCCCTTCTTACATCCCATGCCCTTCTTGCATCCTGTACCCTTCTTACATCCTGTACCCTTCTTACATCCTGAACCCTTCTTACATCCCATGCCCTTCTTACATCCCATGCCCTTCTTACATCCCATGCCCTTCTTGCATCCTGTACCCTTCTTACATCCTGAACCCTTCTTACATCCTGAACCCTTCTTGCATCCTGAACCCTTCTTACATCCTGAACCCTTCTTGCATCCCATGCCCTTCTTACATCCCATGCCCTTCTTACATCCCATGCCCTTCTTACATCCCATGCCCTTCTTGCATCCTGAACCCTTCTTACATCCTGCGCCCTTCTTACATCCTGAACCCTTCTTACATCCTGAACCCTTCTTGCATCCTGAACCCTTCTTACATCCTGCGCCCTTCTTACATCCTGCGCCCTTCTTACATCCTGAACCCTTCTTACATCCTGAACCCTTCTTACATCCTGCGCCCTTCTTACATCCCATGCCCTTCTTACATCCTGAACCCTTCTTACATCCTGAACCCTTCTTGCATCCTGAACCCTTCTTACATCCTGCGCCCTTCTTACATCCCATGCCCTTCTTACATCCTGAACCCTTCTTGCATCCTGAACCCTTCTTACATCCTGAACCCTTCTTACATCTCAACTTTGGTAAATTAAATGCTCATATTTTGCCTCATGGAAACGTACAAATCTAGTGATAGACCTCTGGGTGAGTGATATCAAATGGTGGAATAAACAAGATTCATCATTTAACATCAATATTTTTTATTAAGACCAAAAAAAGCTTTAAGGTAAGATTAAGTTCTCCTCAGTGATTAACGTTTTGATATAATACCTTATGCATGTGTTTGGGAAGAGAGTTACCATGTGACCAAGCTGTCAAATCCACAACTTCTTACTTAATAATACTGTATACAGGATCCAATAAGAATCTTAGTACCCCGCTGTGGCCAAAATTATGCGATTGTTAGTCACCAGATTCCTCATAAATGCTAATAAATCAGTAAAAACTGATGTCCTCGTACACCTAACTTATCATAATTTCATGCGATTTTAACTAGTTAAATGCTTTAAAAACAAATTGCATGTACTTTTTTTAATGCCATTTATAATTGTTTTGATTAAGATTTCAGTTCCAATGATATTGCCATTTATCCTTTCAATTATTATTATTAAAAAGTCAGTGACTCTAATAATCTCATAATTTTGGCCTTCAGCATCTGCATTTGCCTTGGTTACCAATAGAAGGGGGAACTTGACCCTGTACTCTTTCTTTCTCTTTTCCTGTTCTGTTTACTATTAATTTTAGTGATAAATTCAGAGTAATTTTTTATACATTTATTCAATGTATGGGCATGTAAATACATCAGCGCCTGATTGTGAGAAAATCTTATTTTACTGATAAGAGTGAAGAATAAATTCATTCTTTTTCAAGAGCAGTGCATTATGTTCCAGTGGAAGGCTTCTATATCTGACCTGGCACCAAAATGCCTCGTATAATTTTTTACCCTCAGCCCCTGATGTAATCAGGCTGAGGGTATTGCAGTACTCCTGGCGTGGGTATGTATGTATGTATGTATGTATGTATGTATGTATGTATGTATGTATGTATGTATGTATGTATGTATGTCTGTAGCGAACATCCTTGTCATCGCGATAACTCAAGAACAAATGATGGCAGCTTCATGAAACTTGACACACATATGCATCTGGTGAAAACCTCGGACGAGTTCGATGGACGGCGACCTTGACCTATTTTTCAAGGTCACAGGAACAATTATGTGAAATCCCAAGAATCACAATAACTCAAGAACGAATAATGGTAGCTTTATGAGATTTGACACACATAAGTATCTGGTGAAGACCTCAGAATTTTTTCTATGAAACATGACCTTCACCTACTTTTCAAGGTCACAGGGACAATTATGTGAAATCATCTTGTCATCGCGATAACTCGAGAACAAATGATGGCAGCTTCATGAAACTTGACACACATATGCATCTGGTGAAAACCTCAGACGAGTTCGATGGACGGCGACCTTGACCTATTTTTCAAGGTCACAGGGACAATTATGTGAAATCCCAAGAATCACAATAACTCAAGAACGAATAATGGTAGCTTTATTAGATTTGACACACATAAGTATCTGGTGAAGACCTCAGAATTTTTTCTATGAAACATGACCTTCACCTACTTTTCAAGGTCACAGGGACAATTATGTGAAATCATCTTGTCATCGCGATAACTCGAGAACAAATGATGGCAGCTTCATGAAACTTGACACACATATGCATCTGGTGAAAACCTCGAATGAGTTCGATGGATGGCGACCTTGACCTATTTTTTAAGGTCACGGACAATTATGTGAAATCCCAAGAATCGCAATAACTCAAGAACGAATGATGGCAGCTTTATGAGATTTGACACACACAAGCATCTGGTGAAGACCTCATACTTCTCTTGATGGAACATGACCTTCACCTGATTTCAAGGTCACAGGGACAATTATGTGAAATCATCCTTGTCATCGTGATAACTCAAGAACAAATGATGGCAGCTTCATGAAACTTTACACGCATAAGCATCTGGTGAAAACCTCGGACTAGTTCGGTGGATGGCGACCTTGACCTATTTTTCAAGGTCACAGGGACAATTACATGAAATCCCAAGAATCGCAATAACTCAAGAACGAATGATGGCAGCTTTATGAGATTTGACACACACAAGCATCTGGTGAAGACCTCAGAATTTTTTCTTTGAAACACGACCTTCACCTACTTTTCAAGGTCACAGGGATAATTATGTGAAATCATCCTTGTCATCGTGATAACTCAAGAACAAATGATGGCAGCTTCATGAAACTTTACACGCATAAGCATCTGGTGAAAACCTCGGACTAGTTCGGTGGATGGCGACCTTGACCTATTTTTCAAGGTCACAGGGACAATTATGTGAAATCCCAAGAATTGCAATAACTCAAGAACGAATGATGGCAGCTTTATGAGATTTGACACACACAAGCATCTGGTGAAGACCTCAGACTTCTCTTGATGGACATGACCTTCACCTGATTTCAAGGTCACAGGGACAATTATGTGAAATCATCCTTGTCATCGTGATAACTTAAGAACAAATGATGGCAGCTTCATGAAAATTGACACACATAAGAATCTGGGAAGACTCCACATGAGTTTGATGGACGGTGACCTTAACCTGCTTTTCAAGGTCACAGGCCCATATCAATAATTCTAGAGTAAATGATGACAGTTTCATGATACTTGACACACCTAAGCTATCAAAGGAAGTAGATTTTATGGGTTTTTTACCCCTGCATCAATTTGCCTTGGTGCAGTGACGTTTTGTTCACAAATATTGTGTGGAGCGTATGTTGTGCAATGAGTTACCAGGGCTGAGGGTTGATGCATCTCTGATGCCTATGTTTTAAAACAAATATTAAAAACTCCAATCCCAACCGTAATTTTGTCTGATTTACTACAGAAGTCGAAGAAGCGTCGTGGTGAAGACAAAGGTGGTTTGACAAGTTTAATTGTTACCCAAAATCAGGACAATTTAATAGGGGCATCCAGAGACCCAGGCATACATTCCCGGAAATTCAGATTCATTCAGAGTATTTATGTGAGTCAAAAGCACAAGGATATTTATTGCCTGGGCTTTTGTCTTCTACATATTCCTTTAAAGGATCTTATGTTTTTCATATGGAAAAAAATTGGGTCAGGAAAAAACTTATTTTGTTTCCTTGCTTTCTCATGTTACCTGTCGCTGTTATTTGTCGGAAATAATAATCATAAATATTTTGGCTTTCTTTGGCATTATCCTTTGTAATGATTTCTGAGAAGTATTAATTTCCATGACCTTCAAAAACCACTGAAAGTATATCCACTACGTATTATAGAGTTCAATCACTGAAATGAAAACCGGGACACAAAAAAAACCTAGTCCAATCGTATTTTTATCTGAATTTATATGAATAATTAGCATCTGTTTATGAGGCAAAAGGTTTAGTGGTTTCCTTTAATGTGCATTTTCTATAAGAGGTAACGTGAACTAAATGTGGCTTATACTGGGCTGTTGCTTGAATGCCTTGAATGCCTCAACTCGTGCTGTAATATACAACTGAAATGAGCTTCCAAGTCCATAAAGTGTAACATATAATGTTAATCTCTCCAGCCTTAACACCAATGGCTGCTGATCTATTCATCTCAAAATAATTGGCTTTATTGATCAATGAATGAAAACATTCACCCAAATATTCAACCTATAAGAAAATATGATTACATAAAATGAAAATGGGAGGAAATTTTAATTTTCAAAAGATTTAAATGACTGAGTTACAGCCCCCTCCCTCAAGACCTGTATGGAGCCTCACAGCATTACAAAGGTTCATAAGGGACGTTAACAGACAAAATATTTAAGAGATTAAAGAAGTCTTTTTTTTTTATTGAGCTTCAGGTGTACAACTTTCCATCACTGTCAATGACACTAGGTTTTTGCCCATTGAATCTGACTATGGATTCAGTAGGGCTCATTGTCCATCATTGAGAAATCTTCTGCCCATTTAGCTTAATGTATAAGTGTATATGTGCATATATATATATAGAATAAAATCAAATGTCAATGTCCCCTTTATGTAATAATCCATTTTATAAATGTATTTGTAGTCTCGTCTTGCAATCCACATTTTGAATGTACCGTATTTACTTGTGTATAGGACGACTCGTGTATAAGACGACCCCCCCAAACATTAACTAATGATTTGTGGACAAAAACCTCGTCTTTTACATGAGTAAATACGGTATATGTGTCCTCTTTGTCAATAATATATAATTTTGTGGGCTTTTCCTCAAACTTTTACTATATTAAGGCACAACTTTGCCTGACTATGTATATATGTAAGGTTTTCATGTTTCTCCCTCCCTAAATGCCTGCAGAAAACTACTCTGAATATATGCTAGATGATTGTCTATATATTTTCAGTATTCTGCAATGCGCACTCATACAATGTTTTTATTATAAAAGCAAAATATTTACTAATATCAATAAAATCTAAAGCCTAAGAAATTGCTGATTTTAACATATTGTTTTGTGTGATGTTTTAAAGGTTGTCGTACAAATATAAAAAAATACCCAAAATATGTATTGAGCAGAAACATTAAGAATCTTCTAACTGCAATAATAAGATTTTAGCATTTGGTATTCATATACTTCACCGTATTGACAATTATTGTAGCAAATATTAGAATTAAGCCTGTACGAGTGTACGTATGGTCATACTCAGCACCAGGGGGCAGTCTTGTGATAGCAGATGGTGTGTTCTTTGATTGCAGCTTCCTCCCGAGACTCTGGCCATATTCCCGCAGCTGAGTGACTGGATCGCTCGCTTTCTGGATGACAATAAGGACATGACTGCCTCGGAGATCGGACACAACATGCTGGTTGAACAGGTACGTACCATAATAGGCCCATTGCGGGTCGCCATACTGCCCCATTGATAACAAGGACATGACTGCCTCGGAGATCGGACACAACATGCTGGTTGAACAGGTACGTACCATAATAGGCCCATTGCGGGTCGCCATACTGCCCCATTGATAACAAGGACATGACTGCCTCGGAGATCGGACACAACATGCTGGTTGAACAGGTACGTACCATAATAGGCCCATTGCGGGTCGCCATACTGCCCCATTGATAACAAGGACATGACTGCCTCGGAGATCAGACACAACATGCTGGTTGAACAGGTACGTACCATAATAGGCCGATTGCGGGTCACCATACTGCCCCATTGATAACAAGGACATGACAGCCTCGGAGATCGGACACAACATGCTGGTTGAACAGGTACGTACCATAATAGGCCGATTGCGGGTCGCCATACTGCCCCATTGATAACAAGGACATGACTGCCTCGGAGATCGGACACAACATGCTGGTTGAACAGGTACGTACCATAATAGGCCCATTGCGGGTCGCCATACTGCCCCATTGATAACAAGGACATGACTGCCTCGGAGATCGGACACAACATGCTGGTTGAACAGGTACGTACCATAATAGGCCGATTGCGGGTCACCATACTGCCCCATTGATAACAAGGACATGACAGCCTCGGAGATCGGACACAACATGCTGGTTGAACAGGTACGTACCATAATAGGCCGATTGCGGGTCGCCATATTGCCCCATTGAAAGCATGACAGCCTCGGAGATAGGGCACAACATGCTGGTTGAACAGGTACGTATCATAATAGGCCGATTGCGGGTCACCATACTGCCCCATTGATAACAAGGACATGACAGCCTCGGAGATCGGACACAACATGCTGGTTGAACAGGTACGTACCATAATAGGCCGATTGCGGGTCGCCATACTGCCCCATTGATAACAAGGACATGACAGCCTCGGAGATCGGACACAACATGCTGGTTGAACAGGTACGTATCATAATAGGCCGATTGCGGGTCGCCATACTGCCCCATTGAAAGCAACACACTAGAACTGCACTATTAACATCGGAAGTGCACAAAAACTCTCTAAAATCCAATCATTAAAAAAAAAAAAGGAAACTCGCAACCGCACTCTAAAAAATAACTTCGATAATGAGTTATTTTTATTTATATTAAAGTTAAATTCACTAGTATTATTTGTCCATTTTTGTCTGGTGTGAATTATTTTTTGCACTTGTGACCTACAATTGTGTCTTTATTTATTGATTATGTGAACATCTCTATTTGGTCATGTGGAATGTAAAAATTCTTTGGAAAAGTGAATTGTATTGAAAGGAGTGCAATATCTTGGGAGAGTTCCAAACAGACTTCCAAAAATTCTTTGGAAAGATGATTTATACTGAAAGGACTGCATTATTTTTGTATCGTTCGAAACAGACTTAAGAAAAGAATTCTTCGTGGAGAGCAGGGCATTTGTGTTGTTACAGCAACACCTATATCTGACATGTTCTTGCTGTTTTGTAACCTAGAACATATATGTTGTAGCTGTTGGATAGCCTAGAATAAAAACTCAGTATTTGTATTTATATTTGTTCCTCGTTTCAGGTACTGCGTCTTGTCCATGCGCTGGTGACTTTTGGTTACTATGGTGACGCGTCAGAGGTCAAGAAGCTGCTGAAACCCTTACTCAACCTGCTGGACGGACGGAATGATAAACCAGTGCCACATCAGAAAGGTGCAATAACTTCTATCTTATCTACCTTTATATGATAAGAAATGGGGAACAATTTTTTTTAGAAAATAAACCTATAATTTAAAAGCAAATAGTTTGTATGTTAGACTAGATGAAGAAAATATTAAATATGTTGAGATTTTTTTTTTCTTTCTTGACTATAAGTGCCTCACCAGTCTTTCCTATCATGACATTCTATGCCATGCCAGTTTTATCTATCTAAACAAGAATGAATTTTTTTTTAAATATTTACTTTAGATTTTTTAAAATTGTCAGAACTGAAAACCTCTCTTGTATATGTAATTGTTTTTGCTTTCAGGTTTTAAAGAGAGTGACAATGAGCACTTGATTCAGTATCAGAGAGTTGACAGATTCAAGCCGTGCCCAGAAACCAAAGCCGTCGTAGATGCCAAGTACAGGTAACACGCTCATATCTCATTGTCTGATTAACAATCATTGACTTGTTTTTTTTTCTTAATTTATAAACTATTATTGGTCCGAGTGGATTTATGTTATTTTTTATTTTTTCTTTAAAAATGACACTATATTGTGTATGCATTAAAGTTATGAGCAAGTATGTTGACATATGTCATGGTGTTGTTTTCAGAGCAATGGAAGTTGTTGACTTATTGATGAATATGCAGTTCAATGAGAGATTACAGGTGAGACTGTACCCAGCTTTACTGGGCCTCTTCATTACAGGCCTAGCGATAACGCTACCAATTGTCGTACTATTTGGGCGCTCATGAATATTAATGAGCTAGAGAATTGACTTACGTCATCGTATCGTACACGTGCTGACTTACTGAGAGGCTGTAATTACACCATCCCGTCGTGCACGTGCAGTTGGACACATTCAGGGGGGGGGGTGAGGGGGGGGGGGGCTAATGGAACAGGTCTGTTTGAACATATTTCATCGCATAATCGGAGAGGGTGTTATATACCGAGCCCGATGCAAAGGAGAGTAGTGAGAATTGGTCTAGTGGCTGTCCACCCCCCGGGGTCCACTTTAGCGCCACCTTGCGATGACAAACAAACAAAAAGCTTTAATTTTTTATTGTCTGATAACACAATATCCACCAAAGGCATATGCAAACTAAACTGATAGGTTCACCACGTCGCCCTCTGGTGGAGTTTGGTCTCATAATAGTTTCTTAACAAAGATTTACCATGTGACTCACAAAGATTCGTGATGGGTCACACTTTTTTTTCCATGAACAGGCAAGTTCATGAATTTGAACCATAATAATTTTCTACTTTCGGGATCAAGAATTATAAATTCCGTACATTGTAAAATGCACTCAGTGACAATTACCTGAACATAAACAGTTTTAAAGTAAAAACTTCCGCCTGGTTAAGGAAATGGGGTGAAATTGAGGGAGATATATCACTAATCTTCTTCTGATGCAATTCTCAAAGGATTAATTACTAAAGTATATAATATTCCTGGTGATTCTACCACTTGTCATCATGAATAAAGTACAGAGACATGCATTAATGGAGTGTAATGGTTGCAAATTCTCTTAATTGTTCCTTTTTTATATTTTTTTTACAGAAATTCATATCTCAATTCAAAAAATTAGGCAGCAAATTGCAGAAGATGACAGGGAGAGATGCCCACCAGGTGGACTCGAGGTAAGTCGACTTTTTAAATTATCAGAGGTGGGAGAGCTCTGAACCAATCTGGGCGGTACTCGAAACATATCTGGGTGGTATGACGTCATACCATTGTTCTGAACCAATCTGGGCGGTTTTGTTATATAAAGACTTTTTATATCTCATAAAAAGCATCAAAATCACATAATAATCACCACAACATTTAACAAATTTCGTTACAGTTGAGTGTATAACAGTGTCTTGTTCATGATAGTGTAAATGTTATGATATATCTTTATAACCTTTTTACAGTAATATTGTGCACCCAAGTCAGGAATTACCCCTTGTTATGCTATCCTAAACTGGGGCAACTTCCTTTGTTAAAATTGCGCAAAAATCTCGTTAAAAATCAATTTCAGATGATCATATACTTATATATGTCATTGATGAGCATGTTATTTTCTTTAACATTTGTTTATGATAGTCGATATACAAAGATTAAAGAATGCAACTTTTTCATTCTCACCATTGTCCACCATACAACAATGGTCAAATACCACTCAGATTGGCTGCGATTCAGTGCACAGATTGTTGCGAGCGCCCAGAATGACATCATTTACCGCCCAGATCAGTTGTGGGCGCCCAGAATGACGTGAATGACTGTACAGATTGGTTCAGAGCTCTCCCACCCCTGTTTATCTTTAGATTGAAATACTGAATTTATATCGAACTCCCAGCTGAGTTTAAGATGTATTTTAAAATTTATTTACAGAATAATCTTGTTCTTCTATTTATTAAAGCAAGTTAAAGAGTAATTTTTTTCTCTTTAATTTCTATTTTTTAATGGAGTACTTTTTTATCACCAGCACAAAAAGCAAGTTTTTGAGTGATGTGGAATCGATCATGCACAAAACTGCATTCTTCAATGATAAAGATATCACAGACATTCTCATGGTAAGGTTGAATATGCATTTTTAAAAGCTTGATAAATTTTCAACCAGCTTAAAATGGTTATATTTAGCCTAATTTGACATATTTGACTAATGCACAACACAATGCGAGTCTTTGGAATAGCATTTGGTCATTATACTCTAGCGTGATCCTTTGATTACTAACTTTAAGGTGTCCAAGGAGATTAACATTGACTATATCTTGCTGTATACATGAATATTATCTGAAAACCCACTGATATTTAGAGCTAAGAAATAAAAAAATTACTTCAAGACAAGTTAACAATAGGCATGCTGCTAACCCAAGACTGCATGTGCAATTTAGATATATACAATTACAAGAACATTATGCTGGTAAATATGATTATACAAAGGCATACTGCTGAATATAATGACTGTATTTATGTATTATTCAGGATATCTGCAACTATGAGTATGATAAGATGGTGATTAAGGCAGACTGCCGAATATAATGACTGTATTTATGTATTATTCAGGATATCTACAACTATGAGTATGATAAGATGGTGACTAAGGCATACTGCCGAATATAATGACTGTATTTACGTATTATTCAGGATATCTGCCACTATGAGTATGATAAGATGGTTATTAAGGCATACTGCTGAATATAATGACTGTATTTACGTACTATTCAGGATATTTGCCACTATGAGTATGATAAGATGGTGACTAAGGCATACTGCCGAATATAATGACTGTATTTACGTATTATTCAGGATATCTGCAACTAAGAGTATGATAAGATGGTGACTAAGGCATACTGCTGAATATAATGACTGTATTTACGTATTATTCAGGATACTGCTGAATATAATGACTGTATTTACGTATTATTCAGGATATCTGCAACTATGAGTATGATAAGATGGTGACTAAGGCATATTGCTGAATATAATGACTGTATTTACGTATTATTCAGGATATTTGCCACTATGAGTATGATAAGATGGTGACTAAGGCAGACTGCTGAATATAATGACTGTATTTACATATTATTCAGGATATTTGCCACTATGAGTATGATAAGATGGTGACTAAGGCATACTGCTGAATATAATGACTGTATTTACGTATTATTCAGGATATTTGCCACTATGAGTATGATAAGATGGTGACTAAGGCAGACTGCTGAATATAATGACTGTATTTACGTATTATTCAGGATATTTGCAACTATGAGTATGATAAGATGGTGACTAAGGCATACTGCTGAATATAATGACTGTATTTATGTATTATTCAGGATATTTACCACTATGAGTATGATAAGATGGTGATTAAGGCATACTGCTGAATATAATGACTGTATTTACATATTATTCAGGATACTGCTGAATATAATGACTGTATTTACGTATCATTCAGGATACTGCTGAATATAATGACTGTATTTACGTATCATTCAGGATATCTGCAACTATGAGTATGATAAGATGGTAAATAAGGCATACTGCTGAATATAATGACTGTATTTATGTATTATTCAGGATATTTACCACTATGAGTATGATAAGATGGTGATTAAGGCATACTGCTGAATATAATGACTGTATTTACATATTATTCAGGATATCTGCAACTATGAGTATGATTAGATGGTGAATAAGGCATACTGCTGAATATAATGACTGTATTTACGTATTATTCAGGATATTTGCAACTATGAGTATGATAAGATGGTGACTAAGGCATACTGCTGAATATAATGGCTGTATTTACGTATTATTCAGGATACTGCTGAATATAATGACTGTATTTACGTATCATTCAGGATATCTGCAACTATGAGTATGATAAGATGGTAAATAAGGCATACTGCTGAATATAATGACTGTATTTACATATTATTCAGGATATCTGCAACTATGAGTATGATAAGATGGTGAATAAGGCATACTGCTGAATATAATGACTGTATTTACATATTATTCAGGATATCTGCAACTATGAGTATGATAAGATGGTGATTAAGGCATACTGCTGAATATAATGACTGTATTTACATATTATTCAGGATATCTGCAACTATGAGTATGATAAGATGGTGAATAAGGCATACTGCTGAATATAATGACTGTATTTACATATTATTCAGGATATTTGCCACTATGAGTATGATAAGATGGTGACTAAGGCATACTGCTGAATATAATGACTGTATTTATGTATTATTCAGGATATTTGCCACTATGAGTATGATAAGATGGTGATTAAGGCATACTGCTGAATATAATGGCTGTATTTACGTATTATTCAGGATACTGCTGAATATAATGACTGTATTTACGTATCATTCAGGATATCTGCAACTATGAGTATGATAAGATGGTAAATAAGGCATACTGCTGAATATAATGACTGTATTTACATATTATTCAGGATATCTGCAACTATGAGTATGATAAGATGGTGAATAAGGCATACTGCTGAATATAATGACTGTATTTACATATTATTCAGGATATCTGCAACTATGAGTATGATAAGATGGTGATTAAGGCATACTGCTGAATATAATGACTGTATTTACATATTATTCAGGATATCTGCCACTATGAGTATGATAAGATGGTGACTAAGGCATACTGCTGAATATAATGACTGTATTTATGTATTATTCAGGATATTTGCCACTATGAGTATGATAAGATGGTGATTAAGGCATACTGCTGAATATAATGACTGTATTTATGTATTATTCAGGATATTTGCCACTATGAGTATGATAAGATGGTGACTAAGGCATACTGCTGAATATAATGACTGTATTTATGTATTATTCAGGATATTTGCCACTATGAGTATGATAAGATGGTGATTAAGGCATACTGCTGAATATAATGACTGTATTTACATATTATTCAGGATATCTGCAACTATGAGTATGATAAGATGGTGATTAAGGCATACTGCTGAATATAATGACTGTATTTACATATTATTCAGGATATCTGCAACTATGAGTATGATAAGATGGTGATTAAGGCATACTGCTGAATATAATGACTGTATTTACATATTATTCAGGATATCTGCAACTATGAGTATGATAAGATGGTGATTAAGGCATACTGCTGAATATAATGACTGTATTTACATATTATTCAGGATATCTGCAACTATGAGTATGATAAGATGGTGATTAAGGCATACTGCTGAATATAATGACTGTATTTACATATTATTCAGGATATTTGCCACTATGAGTATGATAAGATGGTGAATAAGGCATACTGCTGAATATAATGACTGTATTTATGTATTCAGGATATTTGCCACTATGAGTATGATAAGATGGTGAATAAGGCATACTGCTGAATATAATGACTGTATTTATGTATTATTCAGGATATTTGCCACTATGAGTATGATAAGATGGTGATTAAGGCATACTGCTGAATATAATGACTGTATTTACATATTATTCAGGATATCTGCAACTATGAGTATGATAAGATGGTGATTAAGGCATACTGCTGAATATAATGACTGTATTTACATATTATTCAGGATATCTGCAACTATGAGTATGATAAGATGGTGATTAAGGCATACTGCTGAATATAATGACTGTATTTACATATTATTCAGGATATTTGCCACTATGAGTATGATAAGATGGTGAATAAGGCATACTGCTGAATATAATGACTGTATTTATGTATTCAGGATATTTGCCACTATGAGTATGATAAGATGGTGAATAAGGCATACTGCTGAATATAATGACTGTATTTATGTATTATTCAGGATATTTGCCACTATGAGTATGATAAGATGGTGATTAAGGCATACTGCTGAATATAATGACTGTATTTACATATTATTCAGGATATCTGCAACTATGAGTATGATAAGATGGTGACTAAGGCAGACTTCTGAATATAATGACTGTATTTACGTATTATTCAGGATATTTGCCACTATGAGTATGATAAGATGGTGACTAAGGCAGACTGCTGAATATAATGACTGTATTTACGTATTATTCAGGATATCTGCAACTATGAGTATGATAAGATGGTGAATAAGGCCTGGTACCTGCTCAACAGAGTCTACTCAGCCAATGCCCACCTCTACCAGAAGGCGGTACAGGCTCAGGTGAGCTGCTCATATAATAGATATCAGATAAATATAGCATAACTACTAAATACCTAAACTGGGCTATAGAAAGTTTTCATATCCTGGAAATTATAATAAATCAGTGATTTGGCAATGTTTTTAGAGATAGTGTACAGGGATTAGATAAAGATTTTTCACAGAGAAACATTTTATATTTTGCTGTAATGTTTTGAAGAAACAACTTGCTTGTGTGTCTGTGAGACTTATTTGTGTGCATGCCTAGTGATGAATAATTTGATTATTGAAGAGGTAAAAATGGAGATAACATTTTATATTTGTTTTCCCTGCTGCCAGGTTCTGATCACGGAGGAGTCTGTTAACAGGAGGAAGCAGCTGTCAGAGAAGATCCCCATCCTCAAGCAGCTGTCCAAGGCCAAGTTTGGGGACGAGGACGCAGAGGTCATCTGCTCCATCATGACCTCATTCAAAAAGTAGGTCATTTGATAAATGGTCAAATTTATAAACAATATATTTTTCTGCATGATAAAATGAAAAGATAATATAACAAAACATACCGAGTCGGGGAAGCTGGGTGAGCGGATTCAGTGAGTTGGTGATTGCGGAAGGATACCCTGAGCCGAAGGCGAAGGGTATCCGTCCGCCATCACCAACGAACTGAATCCGCTCACCCAGCTTCCCCGACGAGGCATGTTTTGTTTTTATACCTCAGACAACTACTGTATTTTTTTTAAAATGATACATGAAACAAGATATTTATCGTTAAAAACATTTGTAAACAAAGCGCACCTCATTTGACCCCGTCACGTGACCCGAAAATGGTGCGTACAGCCATAGACTGGTTGCCGCCATCTGTGTATATACACGATGTACTTGTTACTCGATGGGGGACCAGTCTAAAGATGGTCGACGCAAAATAGTTCCAACTAATCAATACGTTACGAAATAATCGGCATGCTCGTATTCATTGGAAATCTCGTCAATACGCGCATCACTGAGGTATAAAATATTTATATTTATATAAAATCTATACATATATATTTGTTTTTAATTCTCAATGCTTGAATTTCAACATTTGGTCTACCATTCTGTATGTGAAGAGAATGCATTGATATTATTGCAGCAACTGCACATACAAAAATTACTTATAAATCAGTTTTAAAATCGTGAGAATAATAGTTATAGGTATAATGAACTGACTACTATGAGCTGAACTTGCATGTCTACAAAGTTCCCCACGTGCATGACAGATTTTAACACACCAGGTGGCAGCAGGGCCCACTCAAACATTGAGAATTAGAAATAGCTGCATGTAGTCCATAATTAAAGCTAAAATTTACTTGATTCAATGATAAGACAATGTTTTAACATGTTCCAGGATGTGCCACTTGCCCGGTGAACCTGATGAAAGACACCCGATTAATCAGACCATTTTAGTCAACCATGGTAAGGCATTTCATATTTTGGTACAGAAATGGGAGTGTGGGGTGTGTGCATCTGGATTTCATATACAGTCAAAATTTATATGAAGATGGTGGAAAGAACAAACTTGTTGATCATTAAATATAATGAGTTTCACATTATTATTTTTTTATTATTTAAGCTTGTTACTTTTTTAACTTAATTTTATTTTTTTATTGCACTGTTAAAGTCTTGATTATCTTAATAATTATTTTTCAGGAATCCTTGAGATAATTGTGGATTTACTGTCAACCCAGATAATAGACACAGAACTGCTGGTAAATACAATAAATACTTCATTTTCCATTTGTGACTTTGATAATCACTTGAAAAATGACTTTTCCAATTTTCACTCAAGGTTGCGTTAAACTATCATCCACTTTAATAATGATTTGTTGGTATTGTTCCCTATTCTTTCTTATCAGAACCAGTATTCGAGCATGCAGGAGGTGCTATCTACCACGCTGGGCTGCCTGCAGTACCTCAGCAAGGGGAACGCCCACGTGCAGCAGTACATATTCAGTCGCTTAGATGTCTTGTTGGAGACCAGAGGCGTGGAGACCAGCATGGCACTTGCGCTCACAGAGGTCTGTCATAAGTTTGTTGATATAAACAAGTGAATACTCACAGGTATTGGAAAGCAATAAAAATGTAGAGATAGATTAATTTGGTTATTGATACTTTGTATTATATTAGAGGATAATTGTGGTAGAACCGAAAGGATTAATATTTTTAGTAGACACTACCATATTTATGAAATTATGTTTTTTTATATTTTAATCATTAATATTGGTAACCTTTGAACTGATACATTAAAAGTGATTTGACAGAGTTCACAGAAAAGATCCAAAAGACTTTGATCAATCACCTTCACTTGAATTTAAATATGGATTTTTTATCACTATAATTTGATGCAACATACTGTGTTTAGCTTAATATGTATTTGTCTTATCTAATGGACTCGTTTGGATTTTGCGGCCAGGTTTTCACTGGTAACCAAGAGACGTGCATGAAGATCCGTCCGGGTCAGATCAAGAAGATAGTGGACCTGGCAGCGGAACAGCAGGAGAAAGCTCCGGAACTTCTGGACCTCCTGTGTGCCATCGTCAAGGTGGAGGAGCTCAATCTGCCGCTGAAACGTAACCAGGGATATGTCATGAAGATGGTGATGGAGAAATACCAGAAGATATGCTACCCCATGGAGAGAAGCAGGGAGGAAAGGTGCCAGCATACATTAGTTAATATAGATGTAGAATAAAGTTATCTGACTATATCTGCTACAAGTAGGTCTTGTCACAACATGACTGAACTAATGTTGAAAGTGAGGTAAAATCCCAAACAAACAATCAGTATGTTCAGTATTAGTTAATATAGATGTAGAAAAAAGGTTCAGGCAGTTCTCACGATGTTGATTTGAGCGGAGGCCCATGCTTGAAGGGTTAACCCGTTGTCCTTGTAAATCTGTGACCAGGTGGATTGTTATGTCAAGGACCTGTTGTGACATGACAAGTCAGTGAGGCAGTACTATATCTTCTACAAATAGGTCTTGTCATAAAATGTTGACTGAAATAATGTTGAAAGTGATGTAAAACCCCCAAACAAATAAACAATCAGTATGTTCAATGGCTGATTGTTGTTTTGCACGGCCCTTCTTAGATGTGCTCCGGTTCGGTCTTACCCTATTCGATTGTGTCTGTTTGACTGAATAATTTTTTATAGATTTATTATATTCTACATTCTCTTGACAATGCAAGTTTGGTCTTCAGACAGTTTTGACAGGTAGTAGTATAATATAAGATGACTTCTTCTGACTTGTACCCACTTCTTCTCACCACTGTCACACTGGCGGACAGAGTTGTTTGCATACACTGCATTAGATAGTTGCCCTGTGGACATGCCAGTACCCATTAAATGTCTTACTCAATTGATGATTCTTTGATGTTGCTTGACTGGAAGAGGAAAAAAGGAGTTTGTCAGATATATAAGGCAGAAAGATTAGAAGGTTTTCCAAGTTATGGAAAATAAATCAAAAGGCCAAGTTTTAGCATTTCTTTCCTGTCAATTTGACGATTTTCACCTGGAACTGAAATCATTACTGCCTTCAAAAATAACCTTTCCTTGCAAAAACACCATGACAACACACCTGCTTCTGTAAAAAAAATGCTTTTAGCGATTTGATATTAATTCATATTAACTGACAGTTCTCTGTTTGCTCCAGGAATTCTATACTGAAGGGGAACGAGGGAGCACAGCATCTGAGCTACCTCATCAGTATGGTCGACCTATTTGCCACCTGCGCAGAGGTAACATACATATCTTGCAATCCAAAAATTAACATTTTCTGTTGAAAATTTTTTTTTTCACAAATAGAGTTTGTGCAACATTTTGAATATTTATAGCATTTAGTGTATGTGTTGGCAAATGTTGCAGAAATTTTAAAGGTTTATTTGTGGCGAGATAAATTATGGAGTACATTCTCAAAATAAATGCTTTGGGGTTATTCAGCTTGGTTATTAGTGATATTGTAGTGCTTTTCTTATGTTAAAAGTGATAATCAGTATAATATTAGGTAGTTCAGCAGTATCAAATGCATGATCAGCAGTAACATCTACATCTATCTATAAGTTTACTCAGCAAAACCAATTGGCATCCCGCCGAGAGTGCAAGATTGCACTAAGGGACTCCAGCTTAGTAACTCCAGTTTAGCTTTCTTTCACGTTATCTAAGTGCAGAACCAAGGTGTGCTCTATGTAACAATGATAATATACTTTAATGATTTCAGGGAGAAAACCAGTTTATTGAGTCTCTGTGTCAGACTGTGACCCCAGTGGATGAGCTGATAGCAGTTCTTAATGACAACAGCGTGGATAACAACCTCAAGCGGCCCTATGTCCGCTACCTACTCTGGGCCTACCTCAATACTGCCGGGTCACTGGTGGAGAGTGGCATACTCGATCTCCCCACTCGAATGTAAGATAGTGTACCAGTATATACCCCACCTAGGTTATAGTCTGGGGCCCTCTTGTGGGGTTAAGACTGGAGTCATGATTCCTGTCTAATGGGGTGGAGACTGGAGTCATGATTCCTGTCTTGTGGGGTGGAGACTGGAGTCACGATTCCTGTCTTGTGGGGTGGAGTCTGGAGTCATGATTCCTGTCTTGTGGGGTGGAGTCTGGAGTCATGATTTCTCTCTCGTGGGGTGGAGACTGGAGTCATGATTTCTCTCTTGTGGGGTGGAGACTGGAGTCATGATTTCTCTCTTGTGGGGTGGAGACTGGAGTCATGATTTCTCTCTTGTGGGGTGGAGACTGGAGTCATGATTTCTCTCTTGTGGGGTGGAGACTGGAGTCATGATATCTCTCTTGTGGGGTGGAGACTGGAGTCATGATTCCTCTCTTGTGGGGTGGAGACTGGAGTCATGATTCCTATCTTGTTGGGTGGAGACTGGAGTCATGATTCCTCTCTTGTTGGGTGGAGACTGAAGTCATGATTCCTGTCTTATGGGGTGGAGACTGGAGTCATGATTTCTCTCTTGTGGGGTGGAGACTGGAGTCATGATTCCTGTCTTATGGGGTGGAGACTGGAGTCATGATTTCTCTCTTGTGGGGTGGAGACTGGAGTCATGATTCCTGTCTTATGGGGTGGAGACTGGAGTCATGATTTCTCTCTTGTGGGGTGGAGACTGGAGTCATGATTCCTATCTTGTTGGGTGGAGACTGAAGTCATGATTCCTGTCTTATGGGGTGGAGATTGGAGTCATGATTTCTCTCTTGTGGGGTGGAGACTGGAGTCATGATTCCTGTCTTATGGGGTGGAGACTGGAGTCATGATTTCTCTCTTGTGGGGTGGAGACTGGAGTCATGATTTCTCTCTTGTGGGGTGGAGACTGGAGTCATGATTTCTCTCTTGTGGGGCTGAGACTGGAGTCATGATTCCTCTTGTGTGGGGTGGAGACTGGAGTCATGATTTCTGTCTTGTGGGGTGGAGACTGGAGTCATGATTTCTCTCTTGTGGGGTGGAGACTGGAGTCATGATTTCTCTCTTGTGGGGTGGAGACTGGAGTCATGATTTCTCTCTTGTGGGGTGGAGACTGGAGTCATGATTCCTCTCTTGTGGGGCTGAGACTGGAGTCATGATTCCTCTTGTGTGGGGTGGAGACTGGAGTCATGATTTCTCTCTTGTGGGGTGGAGACTGGAGTCATGATTCCTCTCTTGTTGGGTGGAGACTGGAGTCATGATTCCTCTCTTGTGGGGCTGAGACTGGAGTCATGATTCCTCTTGTGTGGGGTGGAGACTGGAGTCATGATTTCTCTCTTGTGGGGTGGAGACTGGAGTCATGATTCCTCTCTTGTTGGGTGGAGACTGGAGTCATGATTCCTCTCATGTGGGGCTGAGACTGGAGTCGTGATTCCTCTCTTGTGGGGTGGAGACTGGAGTCATGATTTCTCTCTTGTGGGGTGGAGACTGGAGTCATGATTCCTATCTTGTGGGGTGGAGACTGGAGTCATGATTCCTCTCTTGTGAGGTGGAGACTGGAGTCATGATTCCTCTCTTGTGGGGTGGAGACTGGAGTCATGATTTCTCTCTTGTGGGGCTGAGACTGGAGTCGTGATTCCTCTCTTGTGGGGTGGAGACTGGAGTCATGATTTCTCTCTTGTGGGGTGGAGACTGGAGTCATGATTCCTATCTTGTGGGGTGGAGACTGGAGTCATGATTCCTCTCTTGTGAGGTGGAGACTGGAGTCATGATTCCTCTCTTGTGGGGTGGAGACTGGAGTCATGATTTCTCTCTTGTGGGGTGGAGACTGGAGTCATGATTCCTCTCTTGTGGGATGGAGACTGGAGTCATGATTCCTGTCATGTGGGGCTGAGACTGGAGTCATGATTCCTGTCATGTGGGGTGGGGACTAGAGTCATGATTCCTCTCTTGTGAGGTGGAGACTGGAGTCATGATTCCTCTCATGTGAGGTGGAGACTGGAGTCATGATTCCTGTCTTGTGGGATTGAGACTGGAGTCATGATTCCTCTCTTGTGGGATTGAGACTGGAGTCATGATTCCTCTCTTGTGGGATGGAGACTGGAGTCATGATTCCTCTCTTGTGGGATGGAGACTGGAGTCATGATTCCTGTCATGTGGGGTGGAGACTGGAGTCATGATTCCTCTCTTGTGGGGTGGAGACTGGATTCATGATTCCTGTCTTGTGGGGCTGAGACTGGAGTCATGATTTCTCTCTTGTGGGGTGGAGACTGGAGTCATGATTTCTCTCTTGTGGGGCTGTGACTGGAGTCATGATTCCTCTCTTGTGGGGTGGAGACTGGAGTCATGATTCCTGTCTTGTGGGGTGGAGACTGGAGTCATGATTCCTCTCTTGTGGGGTGGAGACTGGAGTCATGATTCCTCTCTTGTGGGGTGGAGACTGGAGTCATGATTTCTCTCTTGTGGGATGGAGACTGGAGTCATGATTTCTCTCTTGTGAGGTGGAGACTGGAGTCATGATTCCTGTCTTGTGGGGTGGAGACTGGAGTCATGATTCCTGTCATGTGGAGTGGAGACTGGAGTCATGATTCTTCTCTTCTGGGGTGGAGACTGGTGTCATGATTCCTGTCTTGTGGGGTGGAGACTGGAGTCATGATTCCTGTCTTGTGGGGTTGAGACTGGAGTCATGATTCCTGTCTTGTGGGGTGGAGACTGAAGTCATGATTCCTGTCTTGTGGGGTGGAGACTGGAGTCATGATTCCTGTCATGTGGGGTGGAGACTGGAGTCATGATTCCTGTCTTGTGGGGTGGAGACTGGAGTCATGATTCCTGTCTTGTGGGGTGGAGACTGGAGTCATGATTCCTGTCTTGTGGGGTGGAGACTGGAGTCATGATTCCTGTCTTGTGGGGTGGAGACTGGAGTCATGATTCCTGTCTTGTGGGGTGGAGACTGGAGTCATGATTCCTCTCTTGTGGGGTGGAGACTGGAGTCATGATTCCTCTCTTGTGGGGCTGAGACTGGAGTCATGATTTCTCTCTTGTGGGGTGGAGACTGGAGTCGTGATTCCTCTCTTGTGGGGTGGAGACTGGAGTCATGATTCCTGTCTTGTGGGGTGGAGACTGGAGTCATGATTCCTCTCTTGTGGGGTGGAGCCTGGAGTCATGATTCCTCTCTTGTGGGGTGGAGACTGGAGTCATGATTCCTCTCTTGTGGGGTGGAGACTGGAGCCATGATTCCTGTCTTATGGGGTGGAGACTGGAGTCATAATTCCTCTCTTGTGGGGTGGAGCCTGGAGTCATGATTCCTCTCTTGTGGGGTGGAGACTGGAGTCATGATTCCTCTCTTGTGGGGTGGAGACTGGAGTCATGATTCCTGTCTTGTGGGGTGGAGACTGGAGTCATGATTCCTGTCTTATGGGGTGGAGACTGGAGTCATAATTCCTCTCTTGTGGGGTGGAGACTGGAGTCATGATTCCTCTCCTGTGGGGTGGAGACTGGAGTCATGATTCCTCTTGTGTGGGGTGGAGACTGGAATCATGATTTCTCTCTTGTGGGGTGGAGACTGGAATCATGATTCCTCTCTTGTGAGGTGGAGACTGGAGTCATGATTCCTGTCTTGTGGGGTGGAGACTGGAGTCATAATTCCTCTCTTGTGGGGTGGAGCCTGGAGTCATGATTCCTCTCATGTGAGGTGAAGACTGGAGTCATGATTCCTGTCTTGTGAGTTTGGTTCTGTGAAATTCAAGCAAACAGTATCTGGAATTCATATAATGAGCTAATCTGACTAAATTGATTTAGGATTGATGCACAATTTTGTCATATTTGTAGATTGAAATGGTTGAAAGACGTGACTCTCCACATCCACATGCTGACAACATACGTACAGAACAACAAACAGACAACAAGTTTACTGCTGAAAAAGGCACCGCCCAAAAGGTAAAACAAGCTTAATGTGGTCAATGTTTATCACTGGGATCTCCTAATATCCTATTTGTTTGGGTTTTTTTTTTATTTCATTTGCTGTTTTTTTTATTATATGGCTATGTTTTGTTCTAATTCATCAGTTTCTATATATACGTATATGTATATGTATCATATTTAGATATGTACAGATTCTAGATATGAAAATATCACAAAGAGGGAATCATCATCTTTATTATTTTTCTACGATTCCTTTATTAGGTTACATTATCTTATCACTGTCAACTATATATCTTCATTAAAGGGGAGTCAGGTCAACGTGCAACACAGTGGTTTATAAGAATTGCTTCTGTACTTAATTATGATTATATTTATATATTTTCACATGAAACTAGTTTAACACTGCATAAATTTTCTGGGGTGATTCATTTCCTGTTAACTCATTAAAAAGTTTACTAATAGGCAACAACCATTTGTGAGTCTCTAAATAGTATTTTTTTTAGTATTTCAGTACATAAATAATTTTATATACTGAAAGCAGTGGTTTTCTAGACTTTCATTAAACAAATACTCCTTTGAAAAAAAGGATTATTATAAGGTAATTTTTGGAATGGGAGATGGCAATCTTTAATGGGGGACAAATATCTGCTGTAAAATGCTTAAAATAGAGGACAATCTTTGGCCATTAATATATGATTCATATGATAAATCTTGTTCTCACAGCCAAATGCTTTACGTGTATGTCTGTTCATTCTCTACTTATCTGCAGCACGGAGCTCGACAGATCTATGACGTGAGTGTAATGAATTGTAGTTCGTGAAATTGAAAAATCACTGAATTGTCAGTTGAATATAGATTTAAGACAGACTTTTTCTCCCAAAGAGCTGAGTACATTCTGTAGTGGTTAAATTTAAGGGTATTTATGGGTGTTGGTAGTGAGTGCCCCCTAGTGGCAGATGAGTAAATTATCAAAATACTGTACTTGATGGGAATTGGTACATTTATGGTGTAAATATACATTCCTTATTAAATTAAAAGCATTAATGACATGAATCAATATTTAAACTCTACAATATTTGAACTATAAGGTATGATTACAAGTATATTTCTTTCAAAATAGTATTTTTGTCCTCATTTTCCTTGGTGATAATTTTGATGAGAAATGAAGAAGACAAGCAAATAAGTTCTGCAGATTACACAACAGGAGCAGGCTTGTTTTTAGCTGTGTTTATTTCATTTTGTTGGAAAGAAAATTCACTGTGATCCTAGTGAAACAAATTTTCTCATTTTGATTTGTATAATTTGGAAACAAAATGGAAGTTTGGCAATCAGCTATGTGAAGGGAGGTGAAAAAATTCATATTTTTGAAATGATCCAATGAGTACTTTACCTCTATTTTTCTCTTAATGTATTTGAAAAATAGAAAATCTGTTTCACTGGAATCACAGTAAATATTGTTAAGATCACTTTTACAAAGTTGTTTGGAATTCCACTTTTTTATGGTCCCACAATCTGCAGAACTTTTTCCCTTTAACATTTTGACATGACAGAATAAAATTTGGAGCAGTGACATATTACTACGCCACTTTTTATGAGTTAAAAATGATATGAAGCTTTCAATATAATCATTGTGATTTCATTGTGATTTTCGAATAATAAATCAATAATTTTATTACAAAAATGAACACCATAAAATGTCATTTCATGACTTGAAAGTTTTAACTCTTTTCGACATTTGAGCATTTTTCCTGTACTTTTTTGAAAATGTTCCATTTTGGCGTAAAAAGAAAGTAGTTCACTCAGAAAATCTGCCACCAGAGGACACTCACTACCAACACCCATAAATACCCTTAATATAGATGATATAGTAATAAGCAAAACTTTGTCTATTAGATAAGATTATACTTTAAGATTCAGGGTCAACTGGTGTGCATTGTTATCAAGATAAGCCTATGTTATTAATATATGGATGTATTGGTAGAATATGACAAACCGACTCTTGTTTTAATGACAATAGGAGAAGAGATTGGGGACCGGTTGGTATTAATCAATCTTCTGTACAGTCTATTTCAGTCTAGATTGGTTAATTGATGACCTTTGGATCTCTTTAAGCAGTTGTTTTTTTAAATCTGAGACTGTAAGGTACAGCATCATTGAGTGGTCTATTCTCGCAGTTAATCCATGACAGAATAGACAATAAAACTCTATTAGGTGTGAAACAGTATTCAACTTGATTTTAAGTAGGACTTCACTGGTATCTCAATGTTTTGACTTTCAGCTTCAGGCTTTTATACAATTTCTGGTCACTGTAATATTTAATTTTAAGATATTTCATAACAATAATTATAATGATAAATATTCATGGCAATTTGTGACCATTCTAACTATTTTGTTGATGTGCCTAACTGTTTTACATAACATTTTGTTCCAGAAGTTATCTTATAATTCTTAATATTTGTTTAAAAAAACCTCTCCGTGATGTTAAGAGAAATCCATAATCTTGTTCATAATTGTGAAGGGAGATGTCATGTCACTATGTTTCTCAAATCAAACTTTTTGAAACCCTCTTCATTGTATTTATGTCCATGCTCAGTTTTTATTAAATCTTCACTTTTATCTAGATGACATTGAGCTAATATAAACCAGAAATAAATACTTAAGCAGATAGTATTGCTTTTATAAAATTGATTGAATAAATATCAGAAAAAAACATTTGAGATAATGAGTTTGGTTTATTGAACACCTTTGTGGCTAAATCAGCAGATTTTATATATTGCTTGTGATGATTACGATTGTTTTACAGTGGAACTGACAATACTCAAGATGGCCAAGCTTATGGAACGCTGCACTTCCTGTTTGATGCTGCCCTGCCATTTTTTGAGGTGCGATTGATTTTTAAACTCATTGAAAACTGTAATGGAGGAGACGTTTTAGAAGTTTTGGTTATCAGTAACATTTCTGGTCTCAAAAGCATTAATAACTCTAATAACTCGCAACAGGCATTTTCCACACAGACAAATAACAGGACAATATGCCTGTCAGGGCAGGGTTGAACTGTATCCCTGCAATACTAATTATGTTAAAATCATTTAAAAAAAGATGGAACACGACCGATACAAGTATAACCCTGTGTTCCAAATGGACCATTCTAAACATGTAGTTAACCTGTTATTAATATCTTTTTTCTTTTTTTCCTTTTTATCTCTTTTTGTGAACATTTGGAGTTTTATGAATATGGGTGGAATATGTTGCAGGTGTTTTACAGGAAGGGTTTCACATTCGACACGGCTGAAATGCAGGAAGTCACAAACAATCTGACCAAAGTTCTCATGGTAAGTGCCATATCATTATTTATTTCATTAAAAATCTGACTCAAATTCTAATAGTAAGTGCCAAATTGTTAACCATCTTAAAAAATAACCAATCTGACCACAGATTGCTGGATTGTCCATTAATTAACTTGCAATCTAACAAAGATTCTAAAGGAAAGTATTACAGTTATTTTTTTTCTTGAACAATTCTCAATTATCTGATCTTCATCAACTTCTATCATCAAGCCAATCAAAATACTGATTGGGATTTTCAGCGATCAATGATCGAATGAGCGACAGGTTGGTTGAAGCCAGGCACCTCGGCTGCACAGGAATCACATGAGCATTAAATAGTAGAAGAATCAGATAACGAGGTCATCATTCTGTTCCCATAACTACCATCCAGTCAAGAGGTTCATGATTAGTTCTCGTCTTGATTGGTTCTCATCTTGATTGGTTCTCATCTTCATTGGTTCTCATTTTCATTGGGTCTAATCTTGATTGGTTCTAGTCTTGATTGATTCTCATCTTGATCGGTTCTAGTCTTGATTGATTCTCATCTTGAATTGGTTCTAGTCTTGATTGTTTTTCATTTTTATTGGGTCTAATCTTGATTGGTTCGAGTCTTGATTGATTCTCATCTCAATTGGTTCTCATCTTGATTGGTTCTAGTCTTGATTGATTCTCATCTTGATTGGTTCTAGTCTTGGTTGATTCTCATCTTGATTGGTTCTAGTCTTGATTGATTCTCATCTTGATCGGTTCTAGTCTTGATTAATTCTCATCTTGATTGGTTCTAGTCTTGATTGGTTTTAATCTCAATTGATTATCTTGCATACTTCTCATCTTGTATTTGCTATCTGTGCAGGCATTCAGCGATGTGACACGGCCACTTATTTGCGATAAGAATCAGATGCAGACACTCAACCAGAGCCTGATATCCTGCATGACGCAATCCTCCAATGTGCCAGACGAGGTCAGTGCATCCCACAAACCTTAGCATCTACACAAATCTAAAAAATATAATATATATTTTTAATTATAATTTGATATAATTTTTGAATGATTTGGTATATATTTTTTATAACTACGTATACATGTCATAGATATATATTATATATTTTTATACATTTATATATGTAAAAATAAATTTGATATAAAGGTGTGACAAAAAAATAATAATATAGAAATACCAGATGACTCAGAACATGATATGAATATAAGCAGTTTGATAGTATAGATATATAAGAATGATATTAGAGGCAAATCTTTTGTATCAAGCTATTGATGTATCAATGCATTAAATCTATTCAGATGGTGAGATCTATTTTGACGAATTCAGGGACTGGAGAGCTTAAGACAATTCTCAGTGAAGCTCAAAGTGTAAGGAAAAAGCTTTTCTCTTGTCATTTATCACTTCAAATTATAAATTACAACTTAATAATGTCTAAGATTTGATACAATGTGAAGCTGAACATGATAATGACAAGCTTGATATCTAATTGGTGAAAGTCTCGGTATTCGTAGAGAACTTAATAACATCCGAAAAAGCTTGATAACTCCCTTAGAGGTGCTGAGGATGTGCCAAAATTACAGTCTGTTCTTATGCATCACCCTAATATCAATGCAAATGTAAAAAAACTTACTTAAGTTGCAAAATATATCCATTTTAAAACTTTTTTTATATTGTTAAAAGCAAAATGGCCCAAAAGTTTTTGTCCCAGTAAATAATATTGTGTTAATTTGAGAAATATTCATTAAAATATTCTTATTAGATTCCAGATTATATTTGCTTATATGATATTCTAGGCTGAGATGATCAAACTTTCACTGCTTTTTTTATATCTTGTAAAACATATTAAATTATACAACTCGGAAAAGAAACTCGGAATAGAACAATTTTTACTGCTGGGGTTTCAACATTTGGGACCCCTGAGGTGACGCCTGCTTCAGTTACAATGCATGCTGGGATAGGTTTGGAGACATTAAAGCTCATATGATGACTACCGTTCCGTATGCTGAACTTATCGGTTTAGGAATCTTGAGAAGAATAGAAAGAGATTTATGGATGTAAAAAAAAATTGAAATTAAATGACATGTTAATCAACACTTGTTACCACTATGAACCAAGCTCGTATGTCCACAAATTCCACCATGTGTAACAGATTTTTACATACCAGGTGGCAGCACGGTTCATTCAAGCAATGAGAATTAGAAAATATGATTTGTCTTCAATATAATTACAGTATTATACCAAATATGTTATCTTTTATACACTTTTTAACATTTTATTTCTATTCTGTAAACATGCACATCATGAGGTGTGGAAATAAACTTCAAATCCTATTTTAGGGCTACTATTCCTACTACAGTGGCGAGCAAGTTCTCAACAATCAGTTCAATGAGTTTTCTATCATGATGCATATCTTCTACCAAGGAGAGAACACAGTCAAATACCAGCTAGGGGGCAGCAGCAGCAACAGAGGTAACACATTAATCTCGGATAAATGATAAGAGACCATGGTCTCAGTCTTAGCTGGATAATCTACCAAATACCAGCTAGGGGGCAGCAGCAGCTGCAGAGGTAACACATTAATCTTGGATATATGATAAGAGACCATGGTCTCAGTCATAGCTGGATAATCTACTAAATACCAGCTAGGGGGCAGCAGCTGCAGAGGTAACACATTAATCTTGGATATATGATAAGAGACCATGGTCTCAGTCTTAGCTGGATAATCTACCAAATGATTCTGTAAAACTCTTAAAATATCTGCCTCGTTTTAATTGGCATACTCATATCAAGAAGACAGGTTACTGTACATATTTTTCCATATGTTTAGCATAAGTCTGCACCTTCAGGGAAAGGGATGAAAAATTATATTTGTTTGAAATATTACCTTGTTCCTTGAATTTATATAATATTACATTCATTTGTTGAGCAAGAAATCGCTTGAAAAATTACCTTTTTCCTCAAGCACAGCATAATATTGAATTTATTCAGTAAATAGTAAGTACCACAGGCTTATCATGTAAAGCAGTGGACATTAGAAAATATTCTCATAGTATTATGAGGTATAGTTGATATATTGGTTTAATAATGTGAGGAACACTGAAGTGAGCTGTTTGTTATGTTTTGAAGAGTATACGAGGGTGGGAGGCAATGAGGAACTGCCGCTTGGGAAGGAGTTCCAGAACTTTGTGGATTGTCTCTTGCCGGACCGAGACGGTGCACTGCAGCAGAATCTGGGGAAGGCAAAGCTGGTCGTCAAACAACTTGAGTAAGTATTACAGACACATTGGGTGTGCCGCCACATTGCCCTAAGATCATACACACACACACACACACCACAGTCAACCACAGTCTGTGCCAAAATTATTGGATTAGTTTTCTTGGACAATTATGGTTCATATCAAGTGGGCATCATTTCAAGCTGCACCTCTATGGGACCGCCTCACCCGGCTATAGTCCCCAATGAGGTGAAAGTAGTGATTGGCAATTAGCCCATGAGACATAGAAATATAAAAAGTTGTTTAAAAATAGTTGAAAGTGATTAATTTAATACATTTTAGTAACTAGGTAACAATGTAAGTAAACAGTTGAATTGATTTTTCTTTCTTCTTTATGGAAACCAATAAATGCAGGAAAAAGCAGAATATCGAACTCTTATCCCAATCATTGGAAGGTATTATCAGCTCCGACTATAATTTTTGCTGGGGTCTACGTTTTCAGGATTTCTGCCACAAGGCTGTCGTCGCTGGAGAGTTCTAGCCCCCAGCAGGTGGAGGTAGACGTCAAATGTCTGCAGCTGCTGCGAGCTCTCATCCACAATGAGGAGATACGCCTACCGGAAAACTGGGAAGACAACCTCGATAAACATAAAGTGTTGGTATTTGTTCTTTACATAGATATTGCACTAAAAATCATACTGATATTGAAATATAACATATTTCCCATTCATTATTGATTCAAACCTTTATCCGTCTCCATGTAAAAATGATTCTGTGACACCAACAGACCAAGATAATCTTCCATGAAATTACTGAATTGTGAGACTTTTTAAATGTGATAAATCCACATAGTCATTGAATTGGTTATAATAGATTTTTTAATCACATTTTACTCACACAATTTCTGGGATTGCAAAAAGATAACATTATTTCTGAGATAGACCAATGTTTCCTTATAAAATATTTTAGCCAAATTGATAAATGTGGCAGTTTTTTTGTCCTGATAGACAATTGGATAGCATCAAGACAGTTCAGGGGACGCTGAATGATTTCGGCGGGATTCTCAACACTTTGCCGTTGATCGAGAGAAGACAGGACGATGTGGTGCGAGAATATCTGGCTTTTGTCTCCACCATGCTCATCAATGCCAACACGGTGTCACAGGTAAAGTTTTACTCTCAGATAAAACAAGTTTAATATTTCTTTCAAGAAGGAAGAAATTAATTGTTGAAATTCTTGTTAATTTGTTAAATATCTCTAATAGTTGATAATGATTGTGATGTATTTTCTGGACAGCTTTAAACAGAAAAAAATGTTATAGTTGGGAAAATTCTTTATTCCAATACAGAAATCCTTAGAGAAGTATTTCCTGAACACACGTGAGGAGCTTTTCTTCACAGCTGTCCAGAGGAGAATGAACCTCTCAAAAATTGCAACTAAAGAAAGGTATGTGTCAACTGTAAATTTTAGACACAAATAAAAGGTGACTTTATCTTGGTGTTGTTTCTATATTTCTTTTATTCAATTCATTCTGCTGTTGCAAGAAGTAAAGATCATTCCCATGACACATTATGCTTATGCTAGTGTTTCTATAGATAAGAGTTTTTTTTGCAGTGATGGGGGAGAATTTTTTGACTTTCTGTCAGTCCATCAACTTCTACTTGTCGTTCCAAACTATTAGTAGCTAAGAGGATCATTTCTATTTATTCTCAATTTCTCAAAGAGGCTGCTATTTTGAATAATATAACAAAACATACCGAGTCGGGAAGCTGGGTGAGCGGATTCAGTGAGTTGGTGATTGCGGAAGGATACCCTGAGCCGAAGGCGAAGGGTATCCGTCCGCCATCACCAACTCACTGAATCCGCTCACACAGCTGACCCGACGAGGCATGTTTTGTTTTTATACCTCAGACAACTACTGTATTTTTAAAAAATGATACATGAAACAAGATATTTATCGTTACAAACATTTGTAAACAAAGCGCACCTCATTTGACCCCGTCACGTGACCCGAAAATGGCGCGTACAGCCATAGACTGGTTGCCGCCATCTGTGTATATACACGATGTTCTTGACACTCGATGGGGAACCAGTCTAAAGATGGCTAATCAATACTTTACAAATAATCGGCATGCTCGTATTCATTCGAAATCGCATCAATACGCGCATCACTGAGGTATAACATGATAGATATCAGCCAGTGAGCATTGATATAACAATGCAGGTTTGGACCAAACTCAAAAAAGCAATGATCAGCATAGCTCTCAAACCAGAAAAGAGGGACACTATGTGATATGTTTTATAAGGTTTGTTGTTATTATCAAAGGAGCCATGTTTTTATGGTTCTTCTCTCCTCTCTTCAATATTTTTCTGGAATGCTCAAATTTTGTGGCCATTGAATTTGTGTCCATTGATGGGGAGATGATAGTTGATTGAGTGGTATATATAACATGGCTTCCTTCTTGTCTGTTGATGGGGAGATGATAGTTGATTGAGTGGTATATATAACATTGCTTCCTTCTTGTCTGTTGATGGGGAGATGATAGTTGATTGAGTGGTATATATAACATAGCTTCCTTCTTGTCTATTGATGGGGAGATGATAGTTGATTGAGTGGTATATATAACATTGCTTCCTTCTTGTCTATTGATGGGGAGATGATAGTTGATTGAGTGGTATATATAACATAGCTTCCTTCTTGTCTATTGATGGGGAGATGATAGTTGATTGAGTGGTATATATAACATTGCTTCCTTCTTGTCTATTGATGGGGAGATGATAGTTGATTGAGTGGTATATATAACATAGCTTCCTTCTTGTCTATTGATGGGGAGATGATAGTTGATTGAGTGGTATATATAACATGGCTTCCTTCTTGTCTATTGATGGGGAGATGATAGTTGATTGAGTGGTATATATAACATGGCTTCCTCCCTGTCTATTGATGGGGAGATGATAGTTGATTGAGTGGTATATATAACATAGCTTCCTTCTTGTCTATTGATGGGGAGATGATAGTTGATTGAGTGGTATATATAACATAGCTTCCTTCTTGTCTATTGATGGGGAGATGATAGTTGATTGAGTGGTATATATAACATTGCTTCCTTCTTGTCTATTGATGGGGAGATGATAGTTGATTGAGTGGTATATATAACATTGCTTCCTTCTTGTCTATTGATGGGGAGATGATAGTTGATTGAGTGGTATATATAACATGGCTTCCTTCTTGTCTATTGATGGGGAGATGATAGTTGATTGAGTGGTATATATAACATGGCTTCCTTCTTGTCTGTTGATGGGGAGATGATAGTTGATTGAGTGGTATATATAACATTGCTTCCTTCTTGTCTATTGATGGGGAGATGATAGTTGATTGAGTGGTATATATAACATGGCTTCCTTCTTGTCTATTGATGGGGAGATGATAGTTGATTGAGTGGTACATATAACATGGCTTCCTTCTTGTCTATTGATGGGGAGATGATGGTTGATTGAGTGGTATATATAACATGGCTTCCTTCTTGTCTGTTGATGGGGAGATGATAGTTGATTGAGTGGTACATATAACATGGCTTCCTTCTTGTCTATTGATGGGGAGATGATGGTTGATTGAGTGGTATATATAACATAGCTTCCTTCTTGTCTGTTGATGGGGGGATGATAGTTGATAGAGTGGTATATATAACATGGCTTCCTTCTTGTCTATTGATGGGGGGATGATAGTTGATAGAGTGGTATATATAACATGGCTTCCTTCTTGTCTGTTGATGGGGAGATGATAGTTGATTGAGTGGTACATATAACATGGCTTCCTTCTTGTCTATTGATGGGGAGATGATGGTTGATTGAGTGGTATATATAACATAGCTTCCTTCTTGTCTATTGATGGGGAGATGATAGTTGATTGAGTGGTACATATAACATTGCTTCCTTCTTGTCTATTGATGGGGAGATGATAGTTGATAGAGTGGTATATATAACATAGCTTCCTTCTTGTCTATTGATGGGGAGATGATAGTTGATAGAGTGGTATATATAACATGGCTTCCTTCTTGTCTGTTGATGGGGATATGATAGTTGATTGAGTGGTATATATAACATAGCTTCCTTCTTGTCTATTGATGGGGAGATGACAGTTGATTGAGTGGTATATATAACATGGCTTCCTTCTTGTCTATTGATGGGGAGATGACAGTTGATTGAGTGGTATATATAACATAGCTTCCTTCTTGTCTATTGATGGGGAGATGACAGTTGATTGAGTGGTATATATAACATAGCTTCCTTCTTGTCTATTGATGGGGAGATGATAGTTGATTGAGTGGTATATATAACACTGCTTCCTTCTTGTCTATTGATGGGGAGATGATAGTTGATTGAGTGGTATATATAACATGGCTTCCTTCTTGTCTATTGATGGGGAGATGATAGTTGATTGAGTGGTATATATAACATTGCTTCCTCCTTGTCTATTGATGGGGGGATGATAGTTGATTGAGTGGTATATATAACATTGCTTCCTTCTTGTCTATTGATGGGGAGATGATAGTTGATTGAGTGGTATATATAACATAGCTTCCTTCTTGTCTGTTGATGGGGAGATGATAGTTGATTGAGTGGTATATATAACATTGCTTCCTTCTTGTCTATTGATGGGGAGATGATAGTTGATTGAGTGGTATATATAACATTGCTTCCTTCTTGTCTGTTGATGGGGAGATGATAGTTGATTGAGTGGTATATATAACATTGCTTCCTTCTTGTATGTTGATGGGGAGATGATAGTTGATTGAGTGGTATATATAACATAGCTTCCTTCTTGTCTGTTGATGGGGAGATGATAGTTGATTGAGTGGTATATATAACATTGCTTCCTTCTTGTCTGTTGATGGGGAGATGATAGTTGATTGAGTGGTATATATAACATGGCTTACTCTCTGTCTTCTTTAGACGTTACCTTGCTGCTCAGTTTGCTGCCAGACAGGAAGAAGAGAAAACCCGTACAGCGACACTTCTTGCCACGCTGGGAGGGAACAAGACAACAGCACAGGTGAGCTCAATAGAGGCCACCTATTGAGTGACTTGAGATCCACTAATGTTTGCCTTAGCATTCCTACTCAGAGAAACACTAAATTATTTGAAATATTGAACCTTCTTATTATGATATTCATGATTTTCATGAGTCTTGTTCTACTCATAGTTAGTCATATAATATTCACTTTAAAATGGCTTACCCGTGTTTATGAGGAAAATGTTACAAAGGCTTCAACAAAACAAACTTATCTATTCTTTTTTCAAGGAAAATTGTTCGTACTATTTAGAAAATAATGCAATCATCAGAAAAAAATGCATTTGAGCATATACCAATTAAATACAAATATTTATTCAGAAGGTTTTTAATCTATTTATTTTTGCAGGCAATACAACGAGAAGAGGAGCACATGAAGAAAGAGGAAATGGAAAAGGGAGTAAGGAGATTTAATATATTATCTTTGATATTGAAGAATGGCTTTCAATCACGTGACAATGCATTGTCATAAACGTTAGACAAACATTTCTGAACACACTAAGGATGTAGTTGTACTTGTCTGATTCCCATCTGACAAGTTATATGCAATCTATTGTGGAATATATTTGAGTGATATGTACTGGGTAAATGCTGATCAGGGCCATGGGCTGTGGCACAGTTAATTAGAGTGCAACCTTATTAGCATCAGTTCCTCAGTGGTGATCCAAAGGTTGTCATGTCCAAAAGTTGGCATGTCAAGGACCTGTGACATGACAATTCATTGAGGCAGCACTATGTCTGTTTCAAGTAGGTCTCATCATGAAATGACTGAAATAATGTTGAAAGTAATGTAAACCTCAAACAAAACAAAAAAAACAACAAAAAACCAAAAAAATTATAATAATGCCATTAAATATCCATTAATATCATTGTCTGACCTCACTTAGAATACAGTAAAGTGACACTTTTTGTGTCCTAACTTAAATCCTGTGAGGAATCGTGATGGCATGTTGGAAATCACTTGCATTGGATTCAACCATTCACAATTTATATATATCATCAATTTGGATGGAAAGAAAGATTCTACATCAAGATGCCAAGGGTTCAATTCCAACTGGTGAAAAAAAATCCTGTGGTCATTATATCATCTTTGATTTGCAAATGGAATACTAAATTTTTTTTTGGTGTGAAATAGTTTCTTGTTATTTCAGGGCGTATATGCCCCAGAGCAGGTTAGAATGGCAGCCATGGAGCTGAGGGCACTTCATCAAGATGGACTGAAAAAGAAGGCAATGGACAAAAAGAACAAGAAAGCACAACCCAATGGGTACACAAACCAGGGCTACGGGGTTGATACCAAGGAGAAGGCCTCCCCCTTAGAGAGTCTGAAGCAGAAAGATGAGGGATACATTGAGTTGGTACTCAAGACGCTGGCTGGCATGTGTGATGGGCAGAACAAAGTCCTGCAGGTAGGGTGGCAGTCATTAATGCAATCACATATAGGAGTACAGCAGTTACTTTGACCGCTCAGCATTTCTTGGATTGTTGAAAGAAAATATTTCAATTTTAAGAATTTGAAACTGCATGGATGCTTTGTCGAAAATTTCAGATGGGCTAGTATTATATTTGGGTGACCATGAAATATCAGGTTACTCTGCAAATATTGAAATTAAACAATTAGTACCATTTTGTAAAGAAATACTGGCAATTATTTGTCAGTTATTAGGAGTGGCTAAATTTAAATAGGATTGCTTTAAACTCAGATATATTCAACTTTAAATACTCAATCCCTTTTCTGCATACTTAATTGAATAGTTACATATAGAGGGACGCTGTGTCACTTAGCACATCTCTCTAGCTTTAATTTTAAGATATAAAAATGCACCCTGATATTCTATTGTGGGTCAGTAAAAGTCTCTGATTTGTAATAAGTAATGTCAAGTATTGTTTCATCATGTATACACTCTCGGAGATTAAAAAAAAAGCAACACGTACTAATTTTTTTTTTAAAGTTAAGCTTGTGTTGAGTTTGCAAAATCTGGAAATCCATGTCCTCTACTACACACTTACAAATCACTTCTCACTTATGAAAAAGCGCCACCTGATGGTGTGACAGAAACTGGGCACGTAAAAAACATGGCCGACATAGGGCTACAATACATGGATTCTCCATAGACTTACAGTTTGATCAGTTGAAACCTCAAACATCCAACCCTGAAGGCAAAACATGTGCAAGCGAAAAATAATTAATCTCTGATTTTTTCATGTTTGATGATACAAACAGGACTACCTACGTGAGCAGCCAGACAACATCATGTCCATCAACCTGATAGCGGAGACCACATCTTTCCTGAGTCTGCTCTACACCCAGATCTCCTCCACCAACATTGAACTTGTCACACAGCTGTTTGACACCCTGAATGAATTCGCCTCGGTGAGTAAGGCTTCTCAATGTGAAGAGGTATAGATTGCCAAGATAAAGTATATTTACTTTGCAACTTTTTTTTCTCTTTAAAAAAAGTGATAGAAAATTTGAAACACATTGGCGGTGTAAATGAGTTGAAGTTAAAGCATTCGTGAAATCAGATTTTTTCCTGACATAATATAAATATTTATACCATAAACTTTTGTGATCAAATGTTATTACTCATTATACTTCCCCTGCATAAATTTCTGTGTCATTTGAAAGATGAGTCTTCTGCTAAAATCCAAATCATCCATTGAACTCCTTGTCAACTAACTTGGCTTACTATATTTACTCGTGTATAAGACGGCTCGTGTATAAGACGACCCCCCAAAATTGAGGTTATTTTGCTTGAAAAGACCAATTTTCGAATATAAGACAAGTTGGTTTTTCTCAAGATATCGGCTCTGCTACCATTCAAGCTGGGCGGCCATTTTAAAAGTGAAACGTAAATATGCTTATGATACAAGATCTTAACGGTCTTATACACGAGTATATACGGTAAAACGTAAATACGATGTTCGTATTTTCAAAATAACGGGTATCGGACGTAGCAGATCGATTTTAATTAATTCAATCATTTACTCCAGGGGAACATCGAAAATCACCATGTTATGTATGACAACAACATCGTGGACTACATCAACTTCATTCTCCGTACAGGACGCTTTGACAACATTGATGAAGTGAAGGTAAATATAATGCAATACTCAGCAAGTTGAAACAAAGCGAGATCTGATTGAGACAAAATATGTCGCATGCCACTATTTCTCAATGTATATGTTATCATAGATGCAATTTACAATATCTTGATTTGAATATTCAAAGAGTCCTTTTCCCATTCAGTCTATATCTGCAGTGTTTGAGAATGAATTGCCAGCCCCATAATTCCTGTAAACAATTTCTTTGCATGTTGTTACACAGGTATCTTTACAGATATCATCCCATCTCTTTGTGAGAATGGTGTAGTCATTTATTTCTTTTAATATGATTTATGGTCATCTTTATTATTATGTTGATACTATATATACAGTAGAGCCCAAAGAGTACGCCACGTTATATCGCGAGATTGGTGGCAATACATCAGCAATAAAAATCCCATAAAACTGTCAAGACTTTTCTGCCTTCTCTTAATTGGGGGTTTAACCGTTACAACGGGGATCCTGTTTCTTCATCAAACATAAATCTCAGTGGGCAAGCACCCACCTTTGACTGTGGTGTGAATTGCATTTACAGCTTCCTTGCTTGGTATTCCAACATTTACTTTGAAATTAATATCATTCTTCTTTATTTAATAATTTTCCTGTGAACATGTCATATTTTTCGTTTTATTATTATTTTCCTTTCAACATATTATGAGGGAAATTTGCAATTAAAAAAAATTCACACGAAATTGCTTATTTGTAAGGTTACTATAAAAACCATGTTATTTTGTTGAAATGAATATGCATGTGTGAGTGGTCATGATAGACAAGATATAATCATAACATGCTTCCTGTTACTTAAACACCTAAAGTACTCATATTTCTTATATGAATGTTGAACATGCTTGTTTTCAGTCTAAGGTCTCAGTTTAAAATCAATATTGGTTTATTTTCAAGAAATTACTTAATATATCCTGATTCCCAAAAGAATATTCCACAAAAGCTCTGTTACATAAAGTCATGAAAGTCATAAAGTATATCAGCATGAGGGTTAAGCAGTGAAAGATTAAAGTCATTATCATTACACACTGATTTGGGTAATGGTGTATGCAACCCCTCAAGACATGGCATTACCCTTCATGCTTAGATACTGCACCATAGCAATGTGAACACTGTTTATGTGGTGCACATGTGCAGCACTCATATAGTATGTCAACGGAGGTGTTCAGCAGATGGTTATCACCACAAAAATATTGAAATGATCTTTGGCTAAAATAACAGTGTTTTAACAAATAAAATTCCAAATGAATGAATATATATATATATATATATATATATATATATATATATATATATATATATATATTTAACAAATAAAATTTTAACAAATATAAAATTTCAAATGAATGAATATATATATATATATATATATATATATATATATATATATATATATATATATATATATATTTAGTCCAAAGTAACATAGAAGCCAGTTTTAAGAAGTGATCCAGTCAGTTGACACCTAAAACAAACATGCATGCCAGTAAATAATCTGCCCATCTGCTGAATGGTTTAGGGGTCAAGTGATCGTAGCACATTCAAAATTTATGTTATTTATTGCTAAAAGTATTTGCTAATGACCTTATTCTCACTTTAGAATAGTCCAGAAGGAAGAATATCACTTGCAGATTGAAGTAACTGACATATTATGTTAAAGCACATGTGCTGAATGCAGTTATCTAGAGTGTGCATGTATGAGACCTTCAGGGACAAAGATATAAGTGTTGCGCAGGTTTGATATTTATCCAGTATAATCCTAGAAATTTGTTAAGTTTACTGAGGGACTGATGGGAAATCATGTAAAATAAAGTAAACAGGAGTCAGATTCTTATCAACAGTGAGTTAGATAATCAGTTTCAGAAGTTGGCCGCTTGCTCCGCCTTCATCTGAGGCATCTTGACCCAGTGATGGCAGGGGGTAAATTAAAATTATGTTACATAATGCCATAAATCCAGAGCTGGACCTCTTCTCTTCTAGTCTTGTTGCTTTGACAGAACATTAATTAGGGATGGGTATTTGCACAGAAGATGTTAAATTAATAAAGGAAGCATGTAAAAGTGTCCTGCAGATTACAGAATTAGTCTTTGTATCAAGTGATTATGGTTAGAATGCTACACTGTGGAAACAATTAAGTCACATCTTGATGCGGTGTTAGGTTGCAGGTTGTGGATATAGTACACTGACCACAGATGGGTGGTCAAAGAGGATATGGGAGGGGTGCAGAAGTGGCATTCAGGCAGGCCACTGGTAAATTTAGATATCACAGGTGGCAGCGGATTAAACCCACTGAGTGAAATTTGTGAACCTGACCCATTTTCGTAGTGGAGTTGGGCAGCACATATTTCATCATCACACACCATACGAAGGTCTTTTTGCAGATTCTTACAATTCAATAAATTTAATTTCAGCATTCATGTGATCATTTTGTCTACCAATTTTGTTAAAAGATGTCTGAAACAGTTAACATTTCATTATGTCTTCATGTCTGATTGTGAAATCACTTTTTACATTACTGTAAAACATTTTATCATGATATGAATCTGAGAGATATTGTTGCCTGGTCACACAATTACATTGAAATATCAGCACTATATGGCACATTATGAGTTATATAGACAGGATCTTTACCTCTAAATAGTTACATGTCTGTAGTTTGATGTGCAGTGTTAATACTAAATATTCATTGCACAGTTATTTGAGGATTTCATAGATACCATTTTTCAGTCGTCGCACATCATTTTATGCTGTGAAGCAATGAATATTTTTGAGATTTTGATAAAATATGGCTGAAAATATTTATATTTCATTGTGTCTACATACCTGAGGATAAAATCCTATCTATATATTGCCTACAGCACAGATTTACCATGATATCAGCCCAAGCGACGTTAAAATTGATGTCTGGTCATGCTTTAGAACTAAAATATCAGCTCTATATGAGACATTATAGGACATGTGGTTAGGATATTGAACTCTGAATAGTGAAATGTCTTTGTTTTGATGTACAATAATAATATTAGATCGTCATTGCACAGTTATTTGAAGATTTTGAATTATTTCTTTATTAAGACAGAGCTCATAGATACCATTTTTCAGTAGTCGCACATCATTTTATGCAGTGAAACAATGAATATTTTTGAAATTTTGATAAAATATGGCTGAAATTGTTCATATTTCATTGTGTCTACATACCTGAGGATAAAATCACCAATATACTTTGCCTACAGGACAGTTTTATTGTGATACGAGTCTGAAAGATGTTAAAATTGGTGCCTGGTCATGCTATCAAATTGAAATATCATTTCTATACGAGACATTATGAGGAATATGGATAAGATATTGACCTCTAAAAATTCAAACGATTATATTTTGATGTGCAATGTTAATACTATATACTCATTGCACAGTTATTTGAGGATTTTGAATTATTTCTCTATTAAGACAGAGCTCATAGATGCCATTTTCAGTAGTCACACACCATTTAAGCTGTGATACAATGGATTTTTTTTTAAATTTTGATAAAACAAAGCTGAAACTGTTATTATTTTCTTTTGTCTACATACCTGAGGATAAATTCACCAAAATACACTGCCTGCAAAACTGTCTTATTGTGACTGGAATCTAAAAGATCTTAAAATTGATACCCGATGTCATTCTCAGTGGCCGCACACAATTTTATGGTTTGATGCAATGATTTAAACTAATTTTTGGATAAAATATGGCTAAAATTGTTTAGATTTTCATTGTGTCTACATACCTGATCACTAAAATGCATTGCCTGCAAAACAGACTTATCGTGATACGAGTCTGAGAGATGATAAAATTGATGCCTGTTCACATTATCAATCTGGAATATCAGCTCTATATGAGACATTATGAGATATATTGATAGGATCTTGACCTCTAAATAGTTACATGTCTATATGTTGATGTGCAATGTTAATACTTGACATTTATTGCAGTTATTTGAAGACTTTGAATAATTTCTCAATTACGACAGAGCCCATAGATGCCACTTTCAGTAGTCGAACATCATTTTAAACTGTGATACAATGGAATTTTTTTTATATTTGATAAAACATGGCTGAAATTATTCATATTTCATTGTGTCTACATACCTGAGGATAAAATCCTATCAATATATTGCCTACAGAACAGATTTATTGTGATATCAGCCCAAGCGATGTTAAAATTGATGTCTGGTCATGCTTTAGAACTGAAATATCAGCTCTATATGAGTCATTATAGGACATGTGGATAGGATATTGAACTCTGAATACTGAAATGTCTTTGTTTTGATGTACAATAATAATATTAAATCGTCATTGCACAGTTATTTGAGGATTTTGAATTATTTCTTTATTCAGACAGAGCTCATAGATACCATTTTTCAGTCATCGCACATTTTATGCTGTGAAGCAATGAATATTTTTGAAATTTTGATAAAATATGGCTGAAAATATTTATATTTCATTGTGTCTACATACCTGAGGATAAAATCCTATCAATATATTGGCTACAGCAGAGATTTACTGTGATATCAGCCCAAGCGACGTTAAAATTGATGTCTGGTCATGCTTTAGAACTGAAATATCAGCTCTATATGAGACATTATAGGACATGTGGATAGGATATTGAACTCTGAATAGTGAAATATCTTTGTTTTGATGTACAATAATAATATTAGATCGTCATTGCACAGTTATTTGAAGATTTTGAATTATTTCTTTATTCAGACAGAGCTCATAGATACCGTTTTTCCGTCGTCGCACATCATTTTATGCCGTGAAGCAATGAATATTTTTGAAATTTTGATAAAATATGGCTGAAATTGTTCATATTTCATTGTGTCCACATACCTGAGGATATAATCCCCAAAATATATTGCCTACAGAACAGTTTTATTGTGATATGAGCCCGAGAGATGTTAAAACTGATGCCTGGTCATGCTATCAAACTGAAATATCAGCTCTATATGAGACATTATGAGGAATATGGATAAGATATTGACCTCTAAATATTTAAATGATAATATTTTGGTGTGCAATGTTAATACTATATACTCATTGCACAGTTATTTGAGGATTTTGAATTATTTTTCTATTAAAACAGAGCTCTGTAAAATGAAAGAAATGATGCTCAAACTATGTTTGAGCACATTTCTAACATGAATGCCCCCTCCCTATCCGGTTGAGGGCAAATTTGGGGAATATAACTTTGGTAGAGCTGTTTCAGTACCAGGATGTTAATCTATTCTGGTGACATAACAAAGATGTGATGTAATTTATGTAAAATGTTTATTTCATTACTAAAAATTCAAATATGCAAGTAAAATCACAGTTGTTCCCAATAAATTATTCTTTGTCCCTACTTTAAAATTCTAAGGCAAGACAATGGATACCAGTTGATAAAGTCAGAACACAAATACCAATAATAGTACATCATACTCACAATGCCTGGTGCTGGTCTCTCTTCAGTCACCACACCACATTGCTTTTATAGTATTGACCTTGCCTATGTGGCAAGGAGCACTATTAGACTGACCATTTCTTTTAAACATAGGGTAAACAAATTTTAAACAAATGGTATATTTACCATGGGTCTGTATAGAAATCTGTTAGTTCATTTGCACACCATGGTATAAAATTTGGCCGGTTCCTGATCACCTCATGGTCTACGTCAGTGCCACGTAGCCATTCTTCAATGTCTGCGAGACACCTTATCATAGACCATTGTGATTTTTTTGAATCATTAATTGTTTAATTGCACTAAGTGTTTTGACTATTTTGTGATAGTCATAAATATTTTCCATTGTTTTTTTGATCAGTGCATTTGGTGCTTTGGTTCTGACTTTCATACATTTTATACATTAATATATTACATTAATACTTTTCTTGATATTTATTTATTTTTATTTAACGATTACCTACATTACCTATTATACCTTATTATCTTAAATGCCTGTCTTTCCTGATTATTTTATTTCCCTAAACTTCCTATTAATGAACATGGGTGGACCTAAAATAGAACAACCTCCTGGTTGTTGACCAGGTGGAAGACTATATGAAGAATAAAGTAATAGGAACAACAATGATAATACAAGTACAATTTACAATTGTATGTAAATTAGATCAAATTAATTAAAATCTGGTTGCATTATTTTAAAATCGACAATGACATAATCCAGGACTGTCATTTATCAGAAGCATCATCAGGGTGTCTACAAGGGCATTTCCTCCCTTGCTGGTTGGCAGGTTATTTAACCGGCCCCCGCAGATGGCCGTTGGTGAGAGTTAAAATGGTTGCAACCAACTCCACCAATACAATCATAAAAAGAATCCTGACATGTCACTTCAGCTCTCACGGTTAACAATAGTCATATTTCTAAAATATAAGAAACAAACCAAGAAACAAAATTATGCAACATAAGTGCAAAATATTGAATTTAATTCATTAGCTCACCATGGTTGTGATGAGTGATTGCCCATATAATACACAGTAAACAGGCGGTTTTGAAAGCTTTAAATGTTTAAACAAATTACAAATAATAATAAAACCATTTTAGATTGGTATGAAACATCTTAAAATCACCAAAATGGCATTTATCTTACTTTATTGAAGTGTAAGCATAACTGTCCACAGGTTTATAGTCCTATCAACCATAAAGTATTTCACATGGTAAAACAAATGTGGCAGAGTAGGAAACAACACATTAGTTTGCAACATTGTTCATATAAGCAGAAATAATATAAAATATGAATAGAAAGTATCTTGTGGACATGCTGTAACATTAAAGCCAAATAGTAAATACATGATCGCATGTCCTTTCTGTTTCATAACAAACAGTGTTAGAATCAAAACAAAATGGTCTCCTTACTCACAACAGGAGATACATTATCTATCATGTTTTGAAAATAAGGACATAATGTTTATATAAACAAAGAACAATATATACGTAAATAATCACTATGTTGCTAAAGCCATGCATAATATTTTGCTTAATATCTATACAAAACCATAATAGTAAGATATGTGCTCATCACTGAGAATTGAATAATGTCATATATTCACTCATTTGATGCCAAACTAATATTAAACATTATACATAGTTTATTAGGCAGTAAACGGGCATAAGGTAAGGGCAATGAATATTTGCTTCCAGGATTGAACTAAAACAACAAAGACATGAAAGAAAAGTTATTAAAACCATGAAATTACTGTAAATCCTCTATATTTATATTTTTGGCACTCAGGCAAAAAGAAGGCTTACCCGGGAATTATATTGACCTTCACTGTTTTAAGCCTGTGCTGTGCCCTGGTCCTCCGTTGACCCTGTCCAAATAATCCTCTCAGCCAGTTGCTCATCTTCAGATAGGACATTGTTACACAACCGATGTCTTGTAAAAACACCATTAGTTCCAATTAAAAGACTAGCCTGAAAATCCAGGGTCCCAGTGATCATCCTGCACTTTTTGGTGAGACCCATTGGTATTTTCAATAATTCAGGCAGTCGGTTGTGAAAATTAATACCGTCAATATAAATCACATTAGGGTTCCACTTGACACATATGTATGAAAAGCACAGATTCATCACATATCTCATAAACCTTAAATTTGTGTCCCTAATATCAACTAATGTTGCAGGGCCCGCTACTCTAGTAACTTTTAATGTGATATAATCGGTCCCATTTGCCAGTTCCAATAAAAGTTCAGTATAAATCCTATTTCCTCTTGCTAAAAACACACTATGAGGGTAACACAACTTATAGCTTTTTAATATTACCCAATACAAGAAGTAAATTAATATCAATGCAAGCATAACACTAAATAGAACAATCAAAGTCATGTAAATACTGTCCGCTACGTGAAACACATGCAGTGGTTTGCAAGTTGGATATGCCATCAACGGAATTTTTGAGGCATCTGCACCAGGTAAAACTGTACCAGCTGCTAACAATCGCAATACAGATTTGTTGTGGCAGATGAAATAAATGAGTCCAAAAATGGAAAAAATCCCAATGATGAAAGCTGCGACACTAAAGCTTTTGGTCACCAATTTCCAGATTAATGATTTTGGTGGATTTGTGTCCAATGCTTTGTCAAATGATGAATAATATGCCCTTTTTCCATGCTTTATCGTATGGATTAAATGTTGCATGCTTACACTTATTGCTTCGTCGTTCACTACATCATCATGATCAAAATGGACAATGGACAAGTCAGGTATGGGTTCAATTTCCGAATGCATTTTTAGAGGCTCTGCACCAGTATAAGATTTCAGAGCTGTATTGTTATAAAGATTGTACAAAAATAAAAGATTCACCGAATACTCTTGCCTGACCTCAGAAGAAGAAGATGTATTGCAATTTGTTAGGCTAGACGAAATGAATAAATGGTCAGTTCTTAGTGAACAAAAACAAGGAATTGTCAAAACGCCAAATGTTAGAATAGGTGTTTGAACCGGACCCTGCTTGTCACATTGTAGGTACCATTTATCATGGGGATTTGAAATAACCAAATATTGGCCATTACCAATGCTTTGCATTTTAGTATGAATGATGGGTGTGATTTCATAAATCATATGACATTTCTTCAGTGCAACAGCTGGTATATCAAGAAACAGTGCAGCAGTGCACGACAGATCTTTGGTGTCACTGATGGGTGTTGAGTCGGAACAAAATTTTACCTTGTCACCTACACAATAATCAAAAAACTTATCATCAGCCTCAAAATAAAATTTAAAGTCATTAGATAAACCAATGAAATGTGAGAGGTTATTAATGTGAGTTAAGCCCTTTGAAGTATGGTTGCCAGATAATGGAATTGGGAGACTGTGTATAGAATAGATTTGAAATGTTGAATCATATTTACTGACTGGAATTTGTACTGTGACATATATTTTTGACTGAGTAGCGTGGTGTAAAACATTTGGAATTTGATACAAATATGATGAATCTTTAACCGCAATATAATACCCTGAATACATATCTCTCAGCATATTATCAACATTTGTAAACAAAGTATCAAGTTCCGCTGGGCTTATGAGTTTGGGTGATAAAATGTTTTGTACCAATAATTCAACAGCTGACAAGTGCTCATTTGTAACAGACACCATCATTTGCAACACACTGTTTTGCTGGACAATAATGGATAATAAGTTATGGACTATGGCAGCATGTCTTAAAGGTACGTTGAGAAAATTACTCCTAATTTTGTGGAGTGCTGAAACTAGAGTATTGACCTTCTCATGGAGAATTTGTGAGTAATTGAGGTTGTAATTTATCTTGTAAGATAACTTTTGATATCTAAAGTTGTCAAGTTTAGCATATGTGTTGAATTTGTCCAAAAGGCTGTCCATCTGCTCATCAGAATTCTCAAGGTGAGATTCGATTGTCTTTACAATAGCTCTATATTTTGAAAGATCTTTATTTGAAGCTAATCCAAACAAAGTTTTGCCAATGTATGTAAAAATATTTCTTTTTGACCTTTGTGAATTTGGAAAGTACTTTTGGTTGTTTTCCTGGACCAAAAGGGCATCAACTGCATCAATATTTATTTTAATTTCATTTTGCAACCAATCCATCTGTTTATAATGTAAAGGAAGAAGATCACTATACAAGTCACAAAGATGTTGCATGGCAGTCAATTTTTCAGATGACTGGAACACAGTCTCTATATCAAGGCATAGATCCACTTCCGTCATCTTCCTAGGCAATACCATCCTATCCAAGACAAATGTGTGCTGCCAATAGCTACGACTATTTTGGAAATAAAATTCAGGTTTGAAAGTGACACCATAGTTGGGTCTAATGGTATTTTGGAAAGCTTGTGCCGACCATACTATAGTAATGAAAACAAATATGAGGCACATATCTAATAAGGCCATGTTTGATATGTTCTAATGAAAACAAGATATGAGGGTTCAAATAGCTTCTAGTATGTGACCTTTGGGGTCTCTGTGACTGACTCCAGTTCACTTCACAATCTCCCGCTGGTGATAATTATGCCTGTTAATATGAAAACATAATGTGTTGTAGGAAATTATATTAGAAAACATAAAACTATTCTCACTACAAGAAAATATAAAACAGAGTTATTAGCATTATATATTCTAGTGTGAACATTATTATACTGTGAAGAATGAAAGAGCATAAATTGGTATAGAGTATTTAATGACTCATAGGGTTCATAACAATAATAGATTGTAACCAAAAGGAACAATAGGAATTAATTTAGTAGTAGTGCACATTAACCAGAGGAGACTTTGGGCAACTTGATAGGTACCTTTTCTGACCTCCACATATCTAGGGTAAAACATGACCTGCATTATATAACCTAGTTTGAGCTCAATTATTGTGGAAACTTATGAGATCAGCAAATTGCCAACAGTCAAATCTGGTAATGTCTCACTTCACTCAAAATAATAGAAAAGTGTTATAGAAATAGAAAAGTCTTTCAATAGAAAAAAAATGTGAACCCTAAGTATGAGACCGACCAAACACTGTTTAATTGTACTTCATTGGAACATGTCGCAAAATCCTGACATCATTGTCTTTAAGATATTGTTGACCAGATGTGCCCAACTGGTCTTCTGGCATCCATTGCCCTACCTTTGGATTTTCTTGCCCTTTAAAAATGACATAATATTTCATATTCCCCAATTGATCTTTCTTACCTTTCAATATTTTCTCTACATCTCTCTCACATTTCAGCTCAGTTTCAGGTGCCAGTTCAGGTATAAAAGTTGGGACAACCTGAGCACCTGGTCTGTAGCCAAGTTCATCATCAACACATTTCATCTGGGTTTGTCCATAACCATTACTCACCTGGGGGTCATCTTCAACATTCTCAACATTTATCTCATTTGAATCTTGCTGTTGTGATTCACTTACCTGATCTTTTTCATGCCCTTTTTGTTGAGATGTATGAGTGGATTGTTTACTTACCATTTCTGCTGCCATCTTCAGAAGATCTTCCTGACTTGGAGGCTTCACCTGCTTCTCTGAAGTTACAGCTACATTGTCATTTGAGTCAGGTGTCTCTATGTCAATGAATTCATCTTCTGATAAATCATCGACAACCAATGTGGTTTCTGGAATATCATCATTGATCTCTTCATAAGGACGCATATTCCTATCAATATAAAGCTTGAGGCGATTTGAATGTACACTGTTTGGGAGGATTCTATTATTTTCCATTGACTTTATCCTAAAATTATGCTCAGCAGTTTGTTCCATTACTCTGAATGGACCAACCCATTTATGTCTCAATTTTCTGTTCAAACCTACAGGAACAGTTTCTACATACAACCAAGCTTTACAACCAATATATATCTTGGTTGGTGTACACTTCTTGTCATATTTCCTTTTCATGTTTTCCTTGCTTTCCTTCAGTTTACATCTTACCTCATTTTGCAGAGTGGCTAATCTACCTAACTGTTCCTCAAGTTGTTTTTGCAAGCTTTTGCTTTTGACATCTTTAGTTGCCAAATTCACATCAACACGTGTCTGCACATCTCTGGAGAAAGCCAGTAAGAATGGAGGATATCCTGTTGCCTCATGTTCTGCAATATTTCTTGCATAGGCCGCAGTGTGAAGATGAAGATCCCAGTTACTTTGATCTTCATCTGCTAGCTTTTTCACATGCTTCAACATCTCCTGAATCTCACGCTCTACTGAGCCTTGTGTTTGGCTGTGATATGGAGTAGACAATACATGTTTAATTTGACACATTTTGCACAGTTCTTTGATCACAGCATTCACAAAATGAGTGGCATTATCAGACTGCAATATTCTCACAGGTAAGCCAGCACAAATGACTCTTTCAAATAGTACTCTGGCTACACTGTAGGCATCTAAACTCCTCAGAGCTTCCAAGATGACATATTTTGTGCAGGGGTCAATGATGGCCAGTACCCCACGGTTTCCCCTACTGGTTACTGGATATGGTCCTCCTATATCCATCTGTAGTCTATGAAATGGTTCCTCCACTTCCAATGGTTGTAGCTCAGCTCTCTCTGTTACCTTGGGCCTAGGAGCATGCTTACTACAAATAATGCAGCTTCTGACATAATTATCAATTTTACCATGTAATCCCTGAAAATAGAATTTCCTTCTGACAGCTAGCATTGTTGCTGCAATGCCATTGTGGCCCATCAGAGGGTTGTCATGGTGCATTCTGATAATTTGAAGCTGCATTGATTTTGGGACTACAAGCTGTTCAATGCACTTGAATTCTGGTAGCATTCTGCCTCTGCGGTACCATCTGTGATAAAGTATACCTTCCCTGATATAGTGCTCATCACTTTGTACTTTTACTTGCCTGGCTTCGTTTTTGTCCTCAGGTAGTATACCTTTTTCCAGATAATTGAATATGAGTTGTAAGTCTTTGTCTTTCCTCTGTTCATCTGCTATTCTTAGTAAGCTGGGGAGTTCCTCATTTGCTCCTTCTTGTATTGACTTGCTTGATCCTTGATCACTTCTCGGGGCTGTCCTAATTGAATCAATGTAAGGAGCCCTTGGAGGTTCAGTAACTTCTTCTGAAGGTTCCTCAGGATACCTCCTTCGTGATAAAGCATCACAGTTTTGGTTCTTATTTCCTGACTTGTAGAAGATTTCATAGTCATATTGTGACATAAAGAAAATCCATTTTGCTATTCTGTTGTCAACAGGTGTGTTCTTAAATATGTACTTCAAGGGGGCATGGTCAGTGAATATCTTTATTTTGGAGCGTCTTATCAGTGGATCAAATTTCTTTATGGCCATGCATATTGCCGCTAGTTCCCACTTTGTCACAGAAGTATAATTCTTCTCACCTGGGGTCATTTGACGACCTGCATAAGCAATCACTTTCTTGACTCCATCTTGAATTTGACTCAGTATTGCCCCCAAGGCAAATGAGCTGGCATCAGCCTCAATTATAAACTCCTCCCCTTCAGATGAATACCTTGGGAACGAAAGAATAGGTGCTGTGACAAGTTTCTGTTTCAAGGTGTCAAAGGCTTCTTGATGTTTCTTTTCCCACTTGAACTTTGTCTTCTTACCCTTAGAATCATCCTTGGTCAGTTCATACAAACACGCTGCTATTTTACTGAATCCTGCAATGAATTTTCTGTAATACCCAGCTAATGCAGTAAATGAGCGTACCTCAGTGCTATTTTCTGGTGTTGGAAATGATGTGACAGCCTCAACTAATGATTCATCCGGGGCCAAGCCCTCTTTTGTGACCCAGTGACCAAGAAACTTGATTTTTTGTTTGCAAAATTCACATTTTGGCAAGTTTAATTTCAAGTTAAATTTTCTCAGTAGGTCAAATGTTTCTCTTATAGTCTGTAGTTTTGAGTCAATTGTTGGCCCAAACAAAATCAGGTCATCAAGATAAGCTAGCAAGGTCTTGTACATCATTTTGCTGAAAATGGTATTTACCATTCTTTGGAATGTAGCGCCAGCATAACTTAATCCAAATGGCATTCTGATGCACTGAAAAAGGCCATCATGAGTTGCAAATGCGGTCTTGTCCTTTGAGGACTCCTCCATCGGAATTTGCCAATAGCCATTTTGAAGGTCTAATTTTGAATAGGTGGTGGCGCCACCGTTTTGACCAAGAGAAAATAAGCTATCTTCAAGATTAGGCAAGGGATATACATCACCAACTGACATACTGTTTATCCCTCTAAGATCCAGACAGATTCTAGGTTTATTTGTATTTGCTTTGGTTACAAGGACAACTCCTGAACTGTACTCACTCTGTGAAGGCTCTATCACTCCATGTTTGAGCATTTCTTGCACTTGTCCGGAGATAATATCTCTTTCCCTGGGGCTGGCTCTATAAGGTCCACGTCTGAATGACTTGCTGCCTGGTTTCAAAGTGATCTTGTGTTCAAACCCTTTTGCCTCTCCCAAATCAGCCAAACATTCTGCAAAAACATCTTTATTGTCAATAAGAAGCTTTGCTAACCTCTTTTTGTCATCTGGACACAAGTCAGATTCCATTGCTTTGGCATAGAGTTTCTCCTCCTTGGTTCTTTTGTCTTGATTTGTTTCAATCTGTTTACGAACGGCATCCTTCCCTTTTTGATAAGGCGTCTTACATTTTATGGCATTGATCCGTTTGTTCCATGTTGTATGACTAGTTGGCCGAGGCATGTCCTTCCAAGGGGATCTGCTGTTATCCATAATCTCGGTATCTAAAACTGATTGAGAATCGCTCCTCAGAAGGTCCTCATCTTCACATCTTATTTCAGTGTCAGAGGTCAGTGGTTCAAAAAAGCCTATGACTTTTCCTTTCTTTAAAGATCTAGCTTTATCATCAATATTTAAAACTCTGTAACACCAGGACCTATCTTTAGATGGAGACTGTATCACAGCTCTTGGCCCTTTGACGAATTGTCTCTCTAATTGATCACATCCTGTTATAATTCCTAACAGGTGTGGGCTCACATGACTTTTTGGACTTACCTGAATTACTTTCTCGGAGTGGGCTGGAATCCATACCTTTTTCGAGACACATACTGGAATCCTTGCTTTAACTGACATTGTTTGATGCTGAAAATCTAAGACCACATTGTTTTGTTTCAGGAAATCTGTACCTAATATCAGATCTTGAGCTAAATCTCTAATGATTTGCGCTGTTGCCGAATATTTTTTTCCATTAAGTATGATACTAATAGTAGTTTCCCCTATTAATGTAAGTTCTTTCCCACTGACAGATTTTGCATTTTGTATGCCCGATACCCTCTTGGGGATTGTTATTTTGGATCTAATGTTATTAAACAAACTTTCACTGACAGCCGTGATATTACTGCCAGAATCAACCAAAGCTGGTAAAGATAAGGGACCTAAATGCACTTGAATCAGGTTATCTTTGTATATAGCACACTTATCTCCCTCATCGGTTCTGTAACCACATATGCCATTTATCTTTGTGCCATTTGACCTCAGATTGTGGTGCCTATACCGAGAGTGGCCAAAATCTGATATAGGCTTTAATAGTTTAAACTCCTGCCTCTCCCCCGCATATACCTACTGTTTCCTCTGTTGTCATACCTGTTAAACTGACCTCTTCCTTGTGTCTGTGTGAATCCTCTACTCCTGCACATTCTGTCCCTAGCAAAATGACCAAACTGTCCACATGTCCAACATTGTCCACTTCTGCCTCTATTCATTGGCGGTCCTCGTCCTCTCCCTGTGCTTGGATATTGGTGGATGTAATCCTGGCCAAAATATTGGGGACCTGGAAAATATTGGCTGTGAGGCTGATAATACATGGGGGTTGATTCAACCATGTTATGACCTTGAACCATATGATACTGTTGTGCTGGTCCCTGTCCATAAGCAAGTCCATTTACAGGTCCAGGATGCTGTTCCTGCTTAAAAGCCTTCAGTTGGTTTATCTGGTTCTTTCCTGATAACTCTTTTCTCACTTCTTGAAGTAGTTCTGACTTAAAACTTTGTATCTCCGATGCTAATACACCATCAGCAGTGCATGGCTCATCTAGACCCTGGTGAATGGCTTGAACCTTAGCAGTTTTACCCATATTTTCCAAAGTTTCTCCAAGTTTTGCTTCAGTGATAGCTGTTTGGAGGTTAGTAGGTGCCTTGCTGATTACAAACTTTCTTATGCTAGGCCTGAGACCGGCTATCATTGTGGTAGTTATCTGAGCTTCAGGAAGGTTCATTCTACTGGCCAGGGTCAATATATCATGCATATACAACTCAACAGGTTCTGATTCTCCTTGTTTCCTATCCTGCAGACTAGATATTAATCCCCACTGGTTAGCATTCTCAATATACTGCCTTCTAAACTGTGCAGTTAAGTGTGCCCAGGTATCTTTCTGTGCATCTGGTAGGGCATTGAACCATGTTTCAGCAGCTGAAGTAAGGTTTAATTTAAAGAATGCAATTTTTTGTGCATCTTCTTCAACATGACTCAATTGACAAAATGTATTGAACTTTTCAAGAAATGATGTGGGATTTTCATTTGAAAAACCTGCATATGGTTGGGGTCTGAGACCTAATAATACCTGATGCCTTTGGTTATCCTGGTCAGCCATCTTTATGTGTGATTTAATAACAAGGTTGTAAAAATCAATCAGTCTATTTTCATCAATCAAAAACCAATCCTCACCTATCTCATTGTCATGTTTTAACAGAATCTCATCCTGAATGAGGCTGTTAAAGTCAATCAATCTATTCTCATCTGTGTCCAACCAATCTTCAAGTAATATTTTTAATCTTTTCTTACCTGCTTGCAGTTTGTCGTCTGGTGTTTCTGTCCCTCCTGTTGCACCAATAGTTTCATCATCATTTTTCAAAAGTTCATCCTTACCTTGTTGGGTTTTCCTAAGTGTGCGAATGTTTGGCTTTCTTATCAATTTGCGGGTTGTATCGATGTACTTCCCACTGCATGTGTACATTTAACATACATGATATGACATATTAAAAGGAAACTCTATATGTCCAAGTTTTATCACCAGAATAGATATTACCGCTATCTGCACCATGTAAAATGAAAGAAATGATGCTCAAACTATGTTTGAGCACATTTCTAACATGAATGCCCCCTCCCTATCCGGTTGAGGGCAAATTTGGGGAATATAACTTTGGTAGAGCTGTTTCAGTACCAGGATGTTAATCTATTCTGGTGACATAACAAAGATGTGATGTAATTTATGTAAAATGTTTATTTCATTACTAAAAATTCAAATATGCAAGTAAAATCACAGTTGTTCCCAATAAATTATTCTTTGTCCCTACTTTAAAATTCTAAGGCAAGACAATGGATACCAGTTGATAAAGTCAGAACACAAATACCAATAATAGTACATCATACTCACAATGCCTGGTGCTGGTCTCTCTTCAGTCACCACACCACATTGCTTTTATAGTATTGACCTTGCCTATGTGGCAAGGAGCACTATTAGACTGACCATTTCTTTTAAACATAGGGTAAACAAATTTTAAACAAATGGTATATTTACCATGGGTCTGTATAGAAATCTGTTAGTTCATTTGCACACCATGGTATAAAATTTGGCCGGTTCCTGATCACCTCATGGTCTACGTCAGTGCCACGTAGCCATTCTTCAATGTCTGCGAGACACCTTATCATAGACCATTGTGATTTTTTTGAATCATTAATTGTTTAATTGCACTAAGTGTTTTGACTATTTTGTGATAGTCATAAATATTTTCCATTGTTTTTTTGATCAGTGCATTTGGTGCTTTGGTTCTGACTTTCATACATTTTATACATTAATATATTACATTAATACTTTTCTTGATATTTATTTATTTTTATTTAACGATTACCTACATTACCTATTATACCTTATTATCTTAAATGCCTGTCTTTCCTGATTATTTTATTTCCCTAAACTTCCTATTAATGAACAGCTCATAGATGTCATTTTCAGTAGTCACACACCATTTTATGCTGTGATACAATGGATTTTTTTTTTAATTTGATAAAACATGGCTGAAATTATTCATATTTCATTGTGTCTACATACCTGAAGATAAAATCCTATCAATATATTGCCTACAGAACAGATTTATTGTGATATCAGCCTAAGCGACGTTAAAATTGATGTCTGGTCATGCTTTCATACTGAAATATCAGCTCTATATGAGACATTATAGGACATGCTGTGATACAATGGATTTTTTAAAGGTTTTGATAGAACATAGCTGAAACTGTTATTATTTTCTTTTGTCGACATACCTGAGGATATAATCACTGCCTGCAAAACTGTTTTATTGTGATTTGAATCTGTAAGGTCTAAAAATTGATACCTGATGTCATTCTCAGTGGCCGCACACAATTTTATGGTCTGACACATTAATCATTGTTAAAGTCTTGATAAAATATGGCTAAAATTGTTTAGTTTTAATTATGTCCACATGCCTGATGATGAAATCTCCAAAATGCATTACTTCAAAATAGTTTAATCATGATATGAGTCTTCGATATGTGAAAATTGATGCCTGGTCAAACTATCAAACTGGAATATCAGCTCTATATGACACATTATGAGATATATAGATAGGATCTTTACCTCTAAATAGTTACATGTCTGTTGTTTGATGTGCAGTGTTAATACTAAATTTTCATTGTACAGTTATTTGATGATTTTGAGTTAGGTCATAGATGCCATTCAATAGTTGCACACCAACTTATGCTATGATACAATGAAGTCTTTTGAAATTTTGATAGAACATGGCTGTTCATATTTCATTGTGCGTACAGAACAGATTTATTGTGATATGAATCTGAGAGATGTTAAAGTTGATGTCTGATCATGCTATCAAACTGAAATATCAGCTTTATATGCAACATTGTATGGAATATAGATTAGACATTGAATGTAAAATATAATTTGTAAATATTCACTGTGCCTTTATTTGAAGATTTTGATTTTTTTTCTGTTTGGACAAAGCTCACATTTGTAAGGTTTGATTGTGATCAAATATGTCTAATCTTGATAAATTGCCTGATCACACACTCAAACAGAAATTTACCCTTCTCACGATATTGAAAATTTCTTTCTGATCACTTTACTAATTAGTCACTCTGATTTGCAGGATGGATATTATTTTATCACTGAATTGTCATTGTCATGAATGTTGACTATCAAATGAAGTAATATCTGAACTTTGGACAAGGGCAGAATTGCACTGATTTACCCCTGTCCAGGAAAAGTGTTGTCTTGCTTCTCTGATCACAAGAATGTCTGTTGATATTCGATCTTTATATATCAGTCATGGCGGGAGCCAGAGGGTATAACAATAAACCTCTTACACAGGGCTGTACTATGGGTTGCTTCTGACATTGATACATTTGTGTGATAATATTGTCACCATTCACTCTGCCTTGCATTTAAAACTCTTTGGAGTAATATTTTAGAAATATATCCTTTTGCTATTGAGTTAATGATGCACTAAATGGATGTTTTTGGTTTATAGAGATATATTACATTTTTTATTTCAGGATATATAAGTGGTCAAACTAAAACATAAAAGTACTTCTTGTATGGTGCGAATATGTTCTCAAGACTTGAGGGTCATTAGTAACACACCACCGCCCCAGCACACATTAAGGGTTGACCATGGCACACTTCCCTCATTACTGCTCATAATCACATTCATTTATGCCACAAAAGCTTCAAAGTTGTATCATATTCTAATACATCAGTTTTCTGGTCTTCTCAGTACTGCGGTCATGCCACATCTATAATATCAATACAAAGGCCACTCTTCATCTGTGTCATCAATACAAAAATCATGCTTTATCTTAATGCTGCAGTCATCCGACATTTATCTCATTAATCCAGCAGTCATGTCCATTTGTCGTCATTAATACTGCAGTCATGTTTAATCTATGTCACCAATACTGCAGTCATGTTTCGTCTTTATCATCAAAATTTGTGCTTCATCTATCTACTCAATACAGTAATCATGCTTATTCTATGTCATCAATACTGCAGTCATGCTTCATCCATCCATCAATACTGCAGTCATGCTTCATCTGTCTTCTCAATACTGCAGTCATGGTTCATGTATGTCATCAATACAAAAGTCATGCTTCATCTGTCTACTAAAGTCATGCTTCCTCTATGTCATTAATATCAAGTCATGCTTCATCTCTGTCATCAATATGAAATTCTTGCTTCACATATCTACTCAATACTGTAGTCATGTTTCCTTTATGTCAAACATTTATGCTTTATCGGTGTCATCAATACTGTAGTCTTGTATGCTTCATTTTTGTCATGCATTTTATGCTTTTTCTTTGTCATCAATTCAAAAGTCATGCTTCATCCATCAATTATAGGCATGCTTCATCTTTATCATCAATACAAAAGCCATGTGTCATTTACTCAATATTGTAGTCTTATTTCATCTCAATACCGTAGTCATGCTTTATCTGGCTTCAATAATGTAGTCATGCTATTCATTATGTTCCTAATACAAAACTCATCCTTCATTTATCTACTCAATACAAAAGTTTGCTTCACCTGTTACCAAAACTGCAGTCATACTTCACGTAATAATAATAATAATAATAATAATAATAATAATAATAATAATAATAATAATAATAATAATAAAATTTGTATATTGCTGATACCAGACAGGTCTGTTCATAGCTCTACTCAATGTTGCAGTCATGCTTCACCTATATCACTACAAATGTCATGTAGTCATGATCCTCATCAATACCATAGTCATGTTGCATTTAATTATATCAATATGGCAGTCATGCTAAATCTATCTCATCAGTAATACGGTACACATTACATCTAGCTTATATAGCTTATATCTGCTAAGTATGCAACAACCACATTATCAAGATTACTTAAAGTGGGATGTATTAATACTCTGTCTTGTTATGATACTTATATGTCCTCATCAGTGAGAAAGTAGACATACCTAAGCACACCATATGTCACACCATATTTTATTATATATATATATATATATATATATATATATATATATATATATATATATATATACTAAGGGAAAAACAAGTGTCAGTTAAATAAAACTTAAATGCACCTCAACAAGTACAGTAGCCATTATCAAGATAAACATTATGACCCCCAACACATGCCCAGATAGCAATCTCCCACAGCATGCCCTCCATGGGTTGGATTAACCCCTTGCCTTCACTGTAATCATACTTTAACATTTAAATGGTCATTTCTTATTGGAAATCTCACCATGAACCTCAATGTTATATTGCACAATTTGGAGTATTTGATAAAATGAGCATATCAATTTTAGAGCCAATAAAGTTTTAATCCTGCCCTTTCACCCTGCATTCTACTGTGATCCAATCTACATGTGTCTAAATTGAATATCCTGGTTTCTTAAAGGGGCTTCTAAAATGAAGGGTGTAGAGGTATTGCAGACCTGGCTTGACAGTTTAATGAGGGGTTCATCGCGTTGTGAAGTCCCATGTGGGACATTCACATTAACACCACCAGGAATGATAAACGATCCATGTGAGATTCATTGCGATACATCGCGTTGACGACATCGCGTTAAAATGGAGCGTACACTTCGGGCTCTACTGTATATGTATGTGTGTGTGTGTGTTTGATTATCATTATTATTTAGTCGATAATATAAATATTATCATTATATTTATATATATTATCATTACATATATATATATTATCATTACATATATATATATATATATATATATATATATATATATATATATATATAATATATATATATATATATATATATATATATATATATATATATATATATATATATATATATATATATATATATATATATATATATGTATGGTCATCTTTATTATTATGTTGATACTATATATATATGTATGTGTGTGTGTGTGTTTGATTATCATTATTATTTAGTCGATAATATAAATATTATCATTATATTTATATATATTATCATTACATATATATATATTATCATTACATATATATATATATATATATATATATATATATATATATATATATATATAAATATATATATATATATATATATATATATATATATATATATATATATATATATATATATATATATATATATATATATATATATATATATATATATATATATATATATATATATATATATATATATATATATATATATATATATAATATATATGTATATAATATATATTACACATATAAATCTTCGTTGTCTATTAGCTTGCAGATGAGATAAAGAGAAAGGTTTGTTAATCAATGGCCTTTTGTGAATTTGTAAACTATAATTTTTTTTTTGGTATTATTCCCTGGTCCATATTTTATTGAGTTTTGCTTTCACTAATATTAAAAGAATTAGCACAATTTTTTATGTGACCTACAGGTTCCATCTGCATTTATCCTGAATTACATTTTGTACGATCATTGTCAGATTAGTTTCTGTTTTACCAGCATTAATAACACTTTGAAATTGCTTTCGCATGATTCCCGGCTTGGTCCCTATTTTACCAGCATTTTTATATCATAAAATTTGTTTTTTGCATGATTCGCTACTTGGTCCATTTTTACGCTATTTGAATCATATTATAATTGTTTTTTGCATGATTCTCTGCTTGGTCCCCATTTCACAAGCATTTATATCACGTTATATTTGGTTTTTGTGATTCCATTATTGGTCTCTATTTTTACCATATTTTACCACTTTTAATACCCCTTTTTACCCATCAATTAATTTTGCTGGAGGGGTGTTGTCTTAGCCTGCACTGTCTGGGCATCTGGACATAAGTCAGGACCTTTTTGTGAACTTGAAATCTTGAGAACATTTAATGTTTAATTCTTCAAAATTAAATCCTAGATGCATTTTATAAAGTTCTTGTAATGGTGTGGTGCTTATTGGTGACCTTGACTTGCATCTCAAGGTCATATGACGCAATCACTGAAAATAAAAAATTGAGAACAAATAAAGCTAGCCTTACCAATATTAGCAAAATTTTGAAATGGTATGCTTATCAGTGACCTTGACTTTCATTTTAAGGTCATGTGACCAGTTTACTGAAAATCTTGTGAATTTCTTTTCTATTTTCTTTAACACTATTTCAGGTTTTGGAGATGAGGAATGTTATCGGTAAATTGCTCATGTCAATCATAGAAGAAAACCACGCCACAGGAGCAGGGCTGTTAAAAGTCAGTATAACCCATTATCTCATCTTATATTGGGTCAAAGTTCATATCAAGTTTCCACAGTCTAAGCTACTTAGAACTGTTCGCTAGAGTAAAAATATTTGTTTATGTGATTTAATAAGTTTTTGAAAATATATTTCAGTGTTTTAACTATTTGAAAATCATAATAGATGAGTTAAAATCTTTGATGGATGTTTTATTTTACATTTATAGGAGATCCGGGAGACTCTGGATTTTGAGAATATTCTGCGAGTGGCATTGCAGTGTTATGAGCACCATGGGGTGAGTAACGCAAACATGCCACATAAGTACCACTGACATACCACATACATATCACTGACATACCACTGACATACCACATACATATCACTGACATACCACTGACATACCACATACGTATCACTGACATACCACTGACATACCACATACATATCACTGACATACCACATACGTACCACTGACATACCACATACGTACCACATACGTACCACTGACATACCACTGACATATCACATACGTATCACTGACATACCACATACATACCACTGACATACCACTGACATACCACATACATACCACTGACATACCACATACATACCACTGACATATCACTGACATACCACTGACATACCACATACGTACCACTGACATACCACTGGCATACCACATACGTACCACTGACATACCACATACGTACCACTGACATACCACATACGTATCACTGACATACCACATACGTACCACTGACATACCACATACGTACCACTGACATACCACATACGTATCACTGACATACCACATACGTACCACTGACATACCACATACGTACCACTGACATACCACATACGTATCACTGACATACCACATACATATCACTGACATACCACATACATATCACTGACATACCACATACATACCACTGACATACCACATACGTATCACTGACATATCACATACATATCACTGACATACCACATACGTATCACTGACATATCACATACGTACCACTGACATACCACATACGTACCACTGACATACCACATACGTACCACTGACATACCACATACATACCACTGACATACCACATACGTATCACTGACATACCACATACGTATCACTGACATACCACTGACATACCACATACGTATCACTGACATACCACTGACATACCACATACGTACCACTGACATACCACATGCGTATCACTGACATACCACTGACATACCACATACGTACCACTGACATACCACTGACATACCACATACGTACCACTGAGATACCACATGCGTATCACTGACATACCACTGACATACCACATACGTACCACTGACATACCACATACATATCATTGACATACCACATACGTATCACTGACATACCACTGACATACCACGTACATATCACTGACATACCACATACGTACCACATATGTACCACTGACATACCACATACATATCACTGACATACCACTGACATACCACATACGTATCACTGACATACCACATACATATCACTGACATACCACATACATATCACTGACATACCACATACGTATCACTGACATACCACATACGTACCACTGACATACCACTGACATACCACATACGTATCACTGACATACCACATACGTACCACTGACATACCACATACGTATCACTGACATACCACATACGTACCACTGACATACCACATACGTATCACTGACATACCACATACGTACCACTGACATACCACATACGTACCACTGACATACCACATAGGTATCACTGACATACCACATACGTATCACTGACATACCACATACATATCACTGACATACCACATACGTATCACTGACATACCACATACGTATCACTGACATACCACATACATATCACTGACATACCACATACGTACCACTGACATACCACATACGTATCACTGACATACCACATACGTACCACTGACATACCACATAGGTATCACTGACATACCACATACGTACCACTGACATACCACATACGTATCACTGACATACCACTGACATACCACATACGTACCACTGACATACCACATGCGTATCACTGACATACCACATACATATCACTGACATACCACATACATATCACTGACATACCACATACGTATCACTGACATACCACATACATATCACTGACATACCACATACATATCACTGACATACCACATACGTACCACTGACATACCACTGACATACCACTGACATACCACATACGTACCACTGATATACCACATACGTATCACTGACATACCACTGACATACCACATACGTACCACTGACATACCACATACGTACCACTGACATACCACATACGTACCACTGACATACCACATACGTATCACTGACATACCACATACATATCACTGACATACCACTGACATACCACATACGTACCACTGACATACCACATACGTATCACTGACATACCACATACGTACCACTGACATACCACATACGTACCACTGACATACCACATACATATCACTGACATACCACATACATATCACTGACATACCACATACATATCACTGACATACCACATACGTATCACTGACATACCACATACATATCACTGACATACCACATACATATCACTGACATACCACATACATATCACTGACATACCACATACGTACCACTGACATACCACTGACATACCACTGACATACCACATACGTACCACTGATATACCACATACGTATCACTGACATACCACTGACATACCACATACGTACCACTGACATACCACATACGTACCACTGACATACCACATACGTACCACTGACATACCACATACGTATCACTGACATACCACATACATATCACTGACATACCACTGACATACCACATACGTACCACTGACATACCACATACGTATCACTGACATACCACATACGTACCACTGACATACCACATACGTACCACTGACATACCACATACATATCACTGACATACCACATACATATCACTGACATACCACATACATATCACTGACATACCACATACGTATCACTGACATACCACATACATATCACTGACATACCACATATGTATCACTGACATATCACATACATACCACTGACATACCACATACATACCACTGACATATCACATACATATCACTGACATACCACATACGTATCACTGACATATCACATACGTACCACTGACATACCACATACGTATCACTGACATACCACATACATATCACTGACATACCACTGACATACCACATACATATCACTGACATACCACTGACATACCACATACATATCACTGACATACCACATACGTACCACTGACATACCACTGACATACCACTGACATACCACTGACATACCACATATGTACCACTGACATACCACTGACATACCACATACGTACCACTGACATACCACATACGTATCACTGACATACCACTGACATACCACATACGTATCACTGACATACCACATACGTACCACTGACATACCACATATGTGCCACTGACATACCACATACGTACCACTGACATACCACATACGTACCACTGATATACCACATACGTATCACTGACATACCACATACGTACCACTGACATACCACATACGTACCACTGACATACCACATACGTACCACTGATATACCACATACGTACCACTGACATACCACACACATATCACTGACATACCACTGATGTACCACATACGTACCACTGACATACCACATACGTACCACTGACATACCACATACGTACCACTGACATACCACATACGTACCACTGACATACCACATACGTATCACTGACATACCACATACGTACCACTGACATACCACTGACATACCACTGACATACCACATACGTATCACTGACATATCACATACATATCACTGACATACCACATACATATCACTGACATACCACATACGTATCACTGACATACCACATACGTATCACTGACATACCACATAAGTACCACTGACATACCACATACATATCACTGACATACCACATACGTACCACTGACATACCACACACATATCACTGACATACCACTGATGTACCACTGACGTACCACTGACATACCACATACGTACCACTGACATACCACATACGTACCACTGACATACCACATACGTACCACTGACATACCACATACGTATCACTGACATACCACATACGTACCACTGACATACCACTGACATACCACTGACATACCACATACGTATCACTGACATATCACATACATATCACTGACATACCACATACGTACCACTGACATACCACATACGTATCACTGACATACCACTGACATACCACTGACATACCACTGACATACCACATACGTATCACTGACATATCACATACATATCATTGACATACCACATACGTACCACTGACATACCACATACGTATCACTGACATACCACTGACATACCACTGACATACCACATACGTACCACTGACATACCACATACGTATCACTGACATACCACTGACATACCACTGGCATACCACTGACATACCACTGACATATCACATACGTATCACTGACATACCACATACGTACCACTGACATATCACATACATATCATTGACATACCACATACGTACCACTGACATACCACTGACATACCACATACGTATCACTGACATACCACTGACATACCACTGACATACCACATACGTATCACTGACATACCACATACGTATCACTGACATACCACTGACATACCACTGACATACCACATACGTACCACTGACATACCACATACGTATCACTGACATACCACTGACATACCACTGACATACCACTGACATACCACTGACATACCACATACGTACCACTGACATACCACATACGTATCACTGACATACCACTGACATACCACTGGCATACCACTGACATACCACTGACATACCACATACGTATCACTGACATACCACATACATATCACTGACATACCACATACACATCATTGACATACCACATACGCATCACTGACATACCACATACGTACCACTGACATACCACATACGTACCACTGACATACCACTGACATACCACATACGTACCACTGACATACCACATACGCATCACTGACATACCACATACGTACCATTGACATACCACATACGTACCAATGACATACCACATACGTACCACTGACATACCACATACGTACCATTGACATACCACATACGTACCAATGACATACCACATACGTACCACTGACATACCACATACGTACCACTGATATACCACATACGTACCACTGACATACCACATACGTACCACTGACATACCACATACGTACCACTGACATACCACATACGTACCACTGACATACCACGTACATATCACTGACATACCACATACGTACCACATATGTACCACTGACATACCACATACATATCACTGACATACCACTGACATACCACATACGTATCACTGACATACCACATACATATCACTGACATACCACATACATATCACTGACATACCACATACGTATCACTGACATACCACATACGTACCACTGACATACCACTGACATACCACATACGTATCACTGACATACCACATACGTACCACTGACATACCACATACGTATCACTGACATACCACATACGTACCACTGACATACCACATACGTATCACTGACATACCACATACGTACCACTGACATACCACATACGTATCACTGATATACCACATACGTATCACTGACATACCACTGACATACCACATACGTACCACTGACATACCACATACGTACCACTGACATACCACATACGTACCACTGACATACCACATACGTATCACTGACATACCACATACGTACCACTGACATACCACATACATATCACTGACATACCACATACGTACCACTGACATACCACTGATATACCACATATGTACCACTGACATACCACATACGTACCACTGACATACCACATACATACCACTGACATACCACATACGTACCACTGACATACCACATATGTATCACTGACATACCACATGCGTATCACTGACATACCACATACGTATCACTGACATACCACATACGTACCACTGACATACCACATACGTATCACTGACATACCACATACGTACCACTGACATACCACATACATATCACTGACATACCACATACGTACCACTGACATACCACTGATATACCACATATGTACCACTGACATACCACATACGTACCACTGACATACCACATACATACCACTGACATACCACATACGTACCACTGACATACCACATATGTATCACTGACATACCACATGCGTATCACTGACATACCACATACGTATCACTGACATACCACATACGTACCACTGACATACCACATACGTATCACTGACATACCACATACATATCACTGACATACCACATACATATCACTGACATACCACATACGTATCATTGACATATCACATACATACCACTGACATACCACATACATACCACTGACATATCACATACATATCACTGACATACCACATACGTATCACTGACATACCACATACATACCACTGACATACCACATACGTATCACTGACATACCACATACGTACCACTGACATACCACATACATATCACTGACATACCACATACGTACCACTGACATACCACACACATATCACTGACATACCACTGATGTACCACTGACGTACCACTGACATACCACATACGTACCACTGACATACCACATACGTACCACTGACATACCACTGACATACCACATACGTACCACTGACATACCACTGACATACCACATACATACCACTGACATACCACATACATATCACTGACATACCACATACGTACCACTGACATACCACATACGTACCACTGACATACCACTGACATTCCACAGGGAATGAGACTTTCTCTCCAAATCTCTATTCATGCAAAAACTCTTCCTTTTATATAAAAAGATATCCTGATTAGATCATTGAAATATCTGTAGATTTGTTTGCATATACACTTGCAATATTGATTTATGATATTCTTAGATGCGTGAACATGCGCAGGACTTGAAGGATGAGTATCTTAACACTGGGTTTCTTTACTACTACATCCTGGAGAGACTTGATGACATCACAGAAGAGAAGATTCTGGAAGGTCATTATTATCTTATCTGACAAAATGATTTAATGAATAGTTTAAAAGTTTTAATTTTAAAAACACTGCTACCGTGTCGAGTATTATATTTGTTTTATAAATGTGATTAGTTTTGTTTCAAAGGGGAAGTTACAAAAAGAAAAAGATTATTTCTTGGAAATTTGATGAAAATAATTTGTCAAACTGATTTATAACTTCAATAATTTCATGATCAATTTAGGCAAAAATGGTTTTCAACAAGCTATTTAAAAACATAAAATTTGGCTATATATTATTTTAAAAAAATATTTCAATATTTGTCTGGTCTTGTTTTCTCCTGGGTTCTTCAACATTTACTGAGCTTGGGTGTCATGAGAAACATTTGACATCATAATACTTTCTTGACCCATTTAACATTCGCCATCATAAATCTTTTACCTTTACCTGAACTAGCAATTAGCATCAAAATATTTTTAGCTTTATTTGATGAAACATCAAATTAAAACATTTATACAGATATAAGAGTATTCAGACACTCAGAATTGGAAATGTGTTGTCATTTTTTTACCTGTGATCTCTACATTAAGATGAGTAATTTGCATTAAGATAAGTTATTTGCATTAAGATAAGTCATTTGCATTAAGATAAGTCATTTGCATTAAGATAAGTCATTTGCATTAAGATAAGTTATTTGCATTAAGATAAGTCATTTGCATTAAGATAAGTTATTTGCATTGTTCCTTTAATGTTATCAGGTATGTGTAAGACCAGGGAACATAAAGATGTGATCAAGTTCTACAAGACAAACTCTAGGAGCATTGAAGTAATGAAGGACGGTGAAATTCACAGGATTAGGTTCCGTGTCAAAGACCATGTAAGTCAAAACCTATTAACACATCTTAATAATAGCACAATATGAAACAATGCCTTTTGTGTTTACTGAAAAATCGTCAATATTAACACATCTAATCAAAATGTTCCTTGCTCAAAATTGATTAACACAATTAGAGCAATGCCTTCTGTGTTTACTGAATAATCTTCAATATTAACACAATTAGAGCAATGCCTTCTGTGTTTACTGAATAATCTTCAATATTAACACAATTAGAGCAATGCCTTCTGTGTTTACTGAATAATCTTCAATATTAACACAATTAGAGCAATGCCTTCTGTGTTTACTGAATAATCTGCAATATTAACACAATTAGAGCAATGCCTTCTGTGTTTACTGAATAATCTTCAATATTAACACAATTAGAGCAATGCCTTCTGTGTTTACTGAATAATCTTCAATATTAACACAATTAGAGCAATGCCTTCTGTGTTTACTGAATAATCTTCAATATTAACACAATTAGAGCAATGCCTTCTGTGTTTACTGAATAATCTTCAATATTAACACAATTAGAGCAATGCCTTCTGTGTTTACTGAATAATCTTCAATATTAACACAATTAGAGCAATGCCTTCTGTGTTTACTGAATAATCTTCAATATTAACACAATTAGAGCAATGCCTTCTGTGTTTACTGAATAATCTTCAATATTAACACAATTAGAGCAATGCCTTCTGTGTTTACTGAATAATCTTCAATATTAACACAATTAGAGCAATGCCTTCTGTGTTTACTGAATAATCTTCAATATTAACACAATTAGAGCAATGCCTTCTGTGTTTACTGAATAATCTTCAATATTAACACAATTAGAGGAATGCCTTCTGTGTTTACTGAATAATCTTCAATATTAACACAATTAGAGGAATGCCTTCTGTGTTTACTGAATAATCTTCAATATTAACACAATTAGAGGAATGCCTTCTGTGTTTACTGAATAATCTTCAATATTAACACAATTAGAGCAATGCCTTCTGTGTTTACTGAATAATCTTCAATATTAACACAATTAGAGGAATGCCTTCTGTGTTTACTGAATAATCTTCAATATTAACACAATTAGAGCAATGCCTTCTGTGTTTACTGAATAATCTTCAATATTAACACAATTAGAGCAATGCCTTCTGTGTTTACTGAATAATCTTCAATATTAACACAATTAGAGCAATGCCTTCTGTGTTTACTGAATAATCTTCAATATTAACACAATTAGAGCAATGCCTTCTGTGTTTACTGAATAATCTTCAATATTAACACATCTAATTCAAATATTCATAGTTCAAAATTGATTGAGCTCAAGAATTATTTTGAATAAATATTCTGATTTGTTTCGATTTTGAATATTTTGCATTGCATCACGATATGTCATATATTTTTGCATTCAGAAAATATTGAGAGAAGAGGTGAAGGAGGAGATGAAATGGAACGTGGACCGGTCCTCGCCCAGCAATAAGATCCGAGCGCTGATGGAATGGTCCAAGGACATCATAGACGATATATACTACCAGAGAAAGGTCCGGTCCTTCATCGTAACAGACCGCTTCATCAGACACTGGTGAGTCAACAAACAGAAACCTTTGCATTCTCATTCTGACAAAGTTATGACGTTGAGAGGTATTCCTGTTACCAAGGCTGAATGCTGTTCCCCTTGCAAAGAATGTTTCGAGGTCTTTCATTTTTGTCATGAAAGACATATAGTTACATAATGAACTTGAGTCATAAGAGTTAAGTCAGGCAGCACTGAATCTGCTACAATGGGTCTTGTCATGATATGACTGAACTAATATTAAAAGTAATGTTAAAGTAATGTTAAATGAGAAACAAATTGTTTTAATACTATCTTTCTCAAAATAGAGAAAGATGCATAATATTGGCATAAAGCTTGATGTGTATGATAATATTACCAAATGTTTGCAGGAATTTATGGAACAACCTTTGCATTTTGCTCAGCCTGGCCATTAACATTGTTATGCTGGTGACATGGAAAGCAAATAATGTTACGACTGTTGATGCCAATAACACCACCTCGACAAGGTAGAGTATGACTGGATATTTGTTACTGTAGACACAGTAATGTGTGGCACATTAACACATTAATGTGAAGTTTATCACATAAAACTTTGGACTCTTTTACTTCTGGCTTCCAAGATCTTTGACCTTAACTCTTTTTTGGATGCAAAGACATATTACATCATTCAACACAGTTTTATATTAAAGTATATTTTGAACATCTTTTATTGTTACATTGAGAAGTTGCGAAGAGACAGATTGGGTGAGAAGAGAATGAAAAAAGTGGATAATATTGGTAATCAATGAATGTGGCCTTAATTGATTAACGAATAGAAATATCCTGTAAAATATGTTGCAGTTTTCTGTCCAAACCCATGTATGATGACTGGTACCGTTTAGTGAACATGGTGATAGGTATTATACATAATGTGTTTGCGTCGTTCGTCCTGGCGACCTACTTTATCTCCAGTAGGCCAATGCTGCCAGATATACAAGGATTCTTCAGGTAAGAATCATGCATACTTCAGGTGAGAATCATGCATACTTCAGGTGAGAATCATGCATACTTCAGGTAAGAATCATGCATACTTCAGGTGAGAATCATGCATTCTTCAGGTGAGAATCATGCATACTTCAGGTAAGAATCATGCATACTTCAGGTGAGAATCATGCATACTTCAGGTGAGAATCATGCATACTTCAGGTGAGAATCATGCATACTTCAGGTGAGAATCATGCATACTTCAGGTGAGAATCATGCATACTTCAGGTGAGAATCATGCATACTTCAGGTGAGAATCATGCATACTTCAGGTGAGAATCATGCATACTTCAGGAAAGAAAGTATATATGAAGTACCACTCAGCATTTGTTAATTGTTCTAGCACTGAGAAGATTTTGCCAAAATATGTGTGGACTATGAACTGAAAAAACATCTAGCAGGAGTTACCTTTTTTATTCTCACACATTATTCATGGTTAATTATGTCTGCTATTGGCCTGATAATTTATCAATTAGTGTTTTTCAATTAATAAAGGAAGCTCCTTTGCAATTCAATGTTCATATCTCAAAAAACATTAAATCATATCGGAAAACTCAATCGAATGTGTTTTTTTTTTTAATTTTGCAGCAGTAAGCTTGGGAAAGATCAGTACAAACCTAAACACAAGTCACGATTAAGAGAAGACTTGTTAGGATTCAGGACAATGTACTATATTGTAAGTATATATATTAGGAGTATGAATGTCGGGTTTAAAAGCCAACTTTATGCTCAAGTGATGACCTTGTCGTGACCTTGATAAGTTATTTTGCATGTTAAAATTTATGCTCATGTGATGACCTTGTCGTGACCTTGATAGGTCATTTTGCATGTTGAACTTTATGTAATATTTATGCCCTCCTCCTCCGAGGGAGGGCATATAGTAATCACTTTTCCGTCCGTGTGTCTGTGTGTCCATGCGTCTGTCACAATATTTGGAATGGCCAACACTCGAAAGTGGCTGGACCACAGGGATGATACTACATATGACTACAACAATATAGTCCAAGTAAATATTTTCCATGAAAGTTTGGTGACCTAGGTCAAAGGTCAAGGTCGCAGTGACCATCGGGTCAACTTTGGCCGTGAGCGCTCTAACTTCTATAAAAATGTTTCAATTTTGACACAAGTTGGTGTACAGGTGTATTTTATGAGGGGCTAGGCTAAGTTCGATGATGGGCGATACTGACCAAATTTTGAAGTTTTGAAGTCCATTTTTCAAAATGGCCGACGTGCCGATTTTGTGAATTCTTTTGAGAATACACTTATATCAAACATTATTACTTATTATCAATTGGTATAAGCTGCAAAAATGTTAATTTATGTAATTGGGTCAGTGTGACCTACTTTTCAGGTGAAAATCGACATCCTACTTTTCAGGTGAAAATCGACATCCCCATTAGTATTTAGAGTGGCCCTCATTTCAATGCTGCAGGACATTGGGGTTTGATTCTACATAATGTTTGTAAAACTAAAGACCCCAAAAAAAGATTCCATGGAATTTTTCCAACCAAGGTCAAAGGTCAAGGTCGCAGTGACAGTGGGGTCAACTTTGGCCGTGAGCGCTCTATCTTCTGTAGAAATGTTTCAATTTTGACACAAGTTGGTGTACAGGTGTATTTTATGAGGGGCTAGTCTAAGTTCGATGATGGATAATACTGACCAAATTTTGAAGCCACAGCAGCCATTTTTCAAAATGGCCAACATGCCGATTTTGTTAATTCTTTGTAGAATACACATATATCAAACATTATTACTTATTATCAATTGGTATAAGCTGCAAAAATGTTAATTTATGTAATTGGGTCAGTGTGACCTACTTTTCAGGTGAAAATCGACATCCCCATTAGTATTTAGAGTGGCCCTCATTTCAATGCTGCAGGACATTGGGGTTTGATTCTACATAATGGATGCTGATTCTGTGAATTTGAGGTGTGGGGCAAACTGGCCACTAGGCGGCACTGGCCACAGGGGTATGCAGGAGGAGGGCATTGTTCTGCGCTCTCTGAGCGCATTTTAATTTACCTCCAAAGCACCACATATTTTCGGTTTTTACAACCACAACATCCTAATTTTATAATGTTCATGGGCTAAGCTGATGTGTTTTTGTTTTTTTTTTGCAGGCATTTTTGGTATTTTCCATCTGCGGTACTATTTGGTATGGGTACTTCTTTGCGTTCCATCTCTTGAACATTACCTACAACAACCAGTTGTTACAGAGAGTGATCAAGGCAATCACACTGAATGGTAGGTAATCTTTATGTTCTCAGGGGTGATCACAGAGCAAAAGATGAGCAAATCTGTGGGTCAGATATCAACCAGTCCAATATTTATAGCATTAAGGAATCTGGCTTTAACTGTGTATAGTAATGTTGTCAGCTGGGACATGTTGATCGTCTTTGTTGGAAGCAACTATATTACTCTTCAATCAAACTTTGCATTCCGTTTGAGACATTTTTTTGGAATGAGGATACACATATCAGTGGACTGCTCACCAGTGGGACTGCTCATCAGTAGGACTGCTCATCAGTGGGACTGCCCATCAGTGGGACTGCCCATCAGTGGGAGTGCTCATCAGTGGGACTGCTCACCAGTGGGACTGCTCATCAGTGGGACTGCTCACCAGTGGGACTGCTCATCGGTGGGACTGCTCACCAGTGGGACTGCTCATCAGTGGGAGTGCTCATCAGTGGGAGTGCTCATCAGTGGGAGTGCTCATCAGTGGGACTGCCCATCAGTGGGACTGCTCATCAGTGGGACTGCCCATCAGTGGGACTGCTCATCAGTGGGACTGCTCACCAGTGGGACTGCTCACCAGTGGGACTGCTCATCGGTGGGACTGCTCATCAGTGGGACTGCTCATCAGTGGGACTGCTCATCAGTGGGACTGCCCATCAGTGGGACTGCTCACCAGTGGGACTGCTCATCGGTGGGACTGCTCATCAGTGGGACTGCTCATCAGTGGGACTGCTCATCAGTGGGACTGCCCATCACCAGTGGGACTGCCCATCACCAGTGGGACTGCCCATCACCAGTGGGACTGCCCATCACCAGTGGGACTGCCCATCACCAGTGGGACTGCTCACCAGTGGGACTGCTCTTCAGTGGGACTGCTCGCCAGTGGGACTGCTCGCCAGTGGGACTGCTCACCAGTGGGACTGCTCACCAGTGGGACTGCCCATCGGTGGGACTGCTCATCGGTGGGACTGCCCATCGGTGGGACTGCTCATCGGTGGGACTGCTCATCAGTGGGACTGCTCATCGGTGGGACTGCTCATCGGTGGGACTGCTCATCAGTGGGACTGCCCATCGGTGGGACTGCTCACCGGTGGGACTGCTCACCAGTGGGACTGCCCATCGGTGGGACTGCTCATCGGTGGGACTGCTCATCGGTGGGACTGCTCATCAGTGGGACTGCTCACCAGTGGGACTGCTCACTAGTGGGACTGCCCATCGGTGGGACTGCTCATCAGTGGGACTGCCCATCGGTGGGACTGCTCATCGGTGGGACTGCTCATCGGTGGGACTGCTCATCGGTGGGACTGCTCATCGGTGGGACTGCTCATCAGTGGGACTGCTCATCAGTGGGACTGCTCATCAGTGGGACTGCTCATCAGTGGGACTGCTCACCGGTGGGACTGCTCATCAGTGGGACTGCCCATCGGTGGGACTGCTCATCGGTGGGACTGCTCATCAGTGGGACTGCTCACCAGTGGGACTGCTCATCGGTGGGACTGCTCATCGGTGGGACTGCTCATCAGTGGGACTGCTCATCAGTGGAACTGCTCATCAGTGGGACTGCCCATCGGTGGAACTGCTCACCGGTGGGACTGCTCACCGGTGGGACTGCTCACCAGTGGGACTGCTCATCAGTGGGACTGCTCATCAGTGGGACTGCCCATCGGTGGGACTGCTCATAGGTGGGACTGCTCATCGGTGGGACTGCTCATCAGTGGGACTGCTCATCAGTGGGACTGCCCATCACCAGTGGGACTGCTCATCGGTGGGACTGCTCATCAGTGGGACTGCTCATCAGTGGGACTGCTCATCAGTGGGACTGCTCATCAGTGGGACTGCTCATCAGTGGGACTGCCCATCACCAGTGGGACTGCTCATCAGTGGGACTGCCCATCAGTGGGACTGCTCATCAGTGGGACTGCTCACCAGTGGGACTGCTCATCAGTGGGACTGCTCATCAGTGGGACTGCTCATCAGTGGGACTGCTCATCAGTGGGACTGCTCACCAGTGGGACTGCTCATCAGTGGGACTGCTCATCAGTGGGACTGCTCGCCAGTGGGACTGCTCGCCAGTGGGACTGCTCGCCAGTGGGACTGCTCAGTGGGACTGCTCACCAGTGGGACTGCTCACCAGTGGGACTGCTCACCAGTGGGACTGCTCAGTGGGACTGCTCACCAGTGGGACTGCTCGCCAGTGGGACTGCTCGCCAGTGGGACTGCTCAGTGGGACTGCTCGCCAGTGGGACTGCTCACCAGTGGGACTGCCCATCGGTGGGACTGCCCATCGGTGGGACTGCTCATCGGTGGGACTGCTCATCGGTGGGACTGCTCATTATAGTATTGTTCATCTTCGGTGGAATCAACTATATTATTGTCCCCTGCATTCTTTGCAACACAAAAAGCTGGGGATATTAAATTAAGCTGCATCCGTGGTAAATTACTATATACAGCCACAAAGATTTGACATTTACCTTAAATATTGCACACATGCACTCCTGGGGACCTTCCTCTGATCTGTATAGATAATGGCTGTGATCGGTCAATTTCTGTTGCCATGACAACCATGTTGCCAACTTGGCTTGTGTGCATGATACAGCCAGAATGGTTTGACATTTACCTTCGATATTGCACACATGCACTCCTGGGGACCTTCCTCTGATCTGTATAGATAATGGCTGTGATTGGTCAATTTCTGTTGCCATGACAACCATGTTGCCAACTTGGCTTGTGTGCATGATACAGCCAGAGCAGTTTGACATTTAGCTCAGATATTGCATACATGCACTCCTGGGGACCTTTACCCAATCTGATTAGGTTATAGCAGTGATTGGTTGTTTTTTTTTTTTTTTTGTCATAGCAACCATCTATAAGTGTGGGGGACTGAGAATGAATGCTCTTGTTTTTATCAAAACTTTGCAATCAGTCCGAGACATTACTTTGTAGTGAGAATAAACAAATCAATGGAGCTTAAACTGTTCATCATTGGTCTGCTCACAATTTTTGGCATCAGATACGGATATATGTTATGATTACCCTGTGGTGTTATGGCTCTACACACCTGACTTAATCTAGTGTAAGAAATCTCAAGCTTAATTATTCTTCAAGGATCGCCCATCTGCTCAGATCGTCCATTGCATCGTGTAAAATTATGCAAATTTGCCATGATAGACAAAAGTGTAGTTTAGGATATCAGTTCCAATCTTTTCCAAAAGAAATAGCCTATTTAAACATAACATATTGGTATAACTATTCTGTTTACTTCTGAGCACTGTTTGATTTTGATGTGTAATATATGTTTTCAGGAAAATCGTTGCTGTGGGTGACTGTTCTTGGAATTGTGATCATCTATATATTTGCGCTGGCAGCGTTTGCTGTCTTCCGAGGGAACATGGAGCAGGATATGCAGAGTGACAGCGTGGAGCAGTATCTCTACTGTGGCACGCTGTGGCAGTGCACCATCACCATGCTCAGATACGGCCTCGTCGGAGAATTATTTGAGGTAATTCTGAGTTCATTGTCACGTCAAGGCTTTGGTGCATTTCTTGATTATATCAGTAGAGGACAGGAGGTTATGGGTTCAATTGCTGCTTCCGGAAATGTCACTCTCACAGCAGAGGCACACACAAACTATTATAGGTGATAGTTTCACCATGTCGCCCTCTGGTGGAGTTTGGCTCTCACACTGCATAAGAGGCTTGAGAGTTTCCTCCCTTGGCCCTCTCCTTTGCTCTCTCAGCTCCTCCTCCCCAGCTCCTCTCTTCTTAGCCTTATCAGCTCACCGTCTCCAATCAGCCTTTATTCTGCCCTCAACCCTCTAAGCTGAAAAGGATCAATCACAGATGGTGTACATGTCCCTCAACTCGTTCACATCAGCATTTCATTTATAGTTAAGTATATGATTGTATCATGTCTGATGTAACCTGAAGATGGAATCGGAGAACATCATCGGTCGTGACTGTCCTTGCAAACTGATATATTCCCTGCTTCAGCATGGTGGCCAGTTAGGAACTGTTCCTATTGCATGTGATTTGCCCCATTGCAGAAATTGAAAGATGAAATAATTCCACTTATGCTGGTTACAGATCTTGCTTGTTTCCATCTTTGTTTTAGATATTTGACCCAAAAAAGGTAATTCACCAGGAAAATAAGTAATGATAGATTAAGTCATGTGATAGTTTAGACCAGATGTTGGTCTGCATGCTTGCTTTCTTTTGTTTGAGTTAATCTTAATTTTGACTTATAAAAGACGATGCCAACTGTCAATCCTTTATCTCTTGACCTATCTAATTACTATGTCTCAAATATATTTCATTCAGGCTTTATCCACTTAAAATGACTTCGAACTGAAACACAAATGTTTTCAGACACACACACACTGTCATAATTGCACATTCACATCAACCAATACGGAACTTAGGAATCTCAATCGCTTGTATAATAAATAAGAAATTAAAAATAAAGCTTCGTGGAAGTAGATCTCAAAAGAGATTTATTTTTAGCATGGGAGCTCAAGTTGATTACCCCAACAAGACTATAAAAGGAAATGATGAACTTAGAAAAACACAACCGCTTTTCAATAAATCAAACCTCGTGGAAGTAGATCTCAAGATAGATCAACCTTGAGCACGGGAGGTAAAGTTGATTACCCCAACAAGACCATAGAATGAAAAACCATACTCTGAGTAAGAGTACAAACTATGAGTGAGTTAACTAAATTTTTTTAATGTTTGGTTTGGATTTTTATTTTGTCACCAGAGATACAACTGTCCTTGGGGTAATCAACTTTAATGCTAAGTTTTTTTGTTGGTTCATGGTATAAAAATGTTAGAATTATTTGGCACCACACAATGTCCTCATGTACAGAAAGAGCTCATACCAAAACAAAGAGATCATAATTCTGTGACCTATGTTGTAAAGAGATTTGAAAAGTTTAATATGATGTAATATCGCAGCTGTATATTACATTCATCTTTAATTTGTTTCACTTATATAATTGATATGCCAGTGACTGAATACATTGTATGACCTGTCTTAAATGGCTTGTTTTCTTTCTTAATTGACAGTTCATGAAACCAGGTCAAAACGTCGTCACATTTGCCTCATTTGGAAAGCAAGCGGTGTTCACTTTGTTTTTCTTTGTCATCATCACGACTATTGGACTGAACATTATTTTTGGTATCATCTTGGACACATTCTCAGAGTTAAGAAGTAACAAGGTAGTGTATATTTTCAAATATCTCAAATATAATTTCCAAGTTTGTGGTTATTAAAAACAATTTATGGCAAGTTTATCTTGTACTTCTTGTACATTTTCTTATGCTTGTGGTTGTCATTTCAGATGGAAACGGAAAATGACATGCGATCTTGTTGTTTTATTTGTGGCCGAGACAGTTATGAGTTTGAGACACACAGTACTGTAAGTAAAATAGCTCAGTATATCTCATGTAATGTACTGAAACTAAAATATCTTCTTCATTTTGTCTTGATGTTCATCAATTTTTGTTTTTTAACGCTACCAACTATCCCTTTAACTTATTCTCAGTGCAAAAGCAAAAATTCCCACCCTTTAAATTTAAATCAATAAATACTATTCATTTTGCATCTATAAATAATATTCATTTTGCATCTATAATATTCAGCTTTTCATTATTAGGTTTGACATAGCTAAAAAGAATATGACATATTTAGAGCATCAAATTGAAAATTGAATTATATATAGTTACTCATTGTATTGTTTTACATGAATTAATAAATAAATCACTGAGACTAAAATAGCAGTGTACTAAATCAGCAATTTAATATCTGTATTAAATATAGTTTAAATTAATAGTATAATAAAAGTCTGGATATAATCCTTTAATTAAAATATTTCTCTGGTACTGCTATTACAACAAGATAAAAAAATATGATACGTTGATGATATTGTATTGAATTGTATAGATATAATATGACATTTCAGGGATCTGATAAAAAGAGTGGAACAAGTGTAAGTTAGGGGCATATATCTTAATACTGATGAATCTTCAAATATATTTTTATCATTATTTATTCCCAAATGATAACATTACAAGAGTTTTCCACAAGATATGTGTAGAGTAAAGGATAAGTTAATTCTAGATTCTGTGATCATGTCCATTTCTTCATGAATAGTCTGAAGTGTTTTATCTCAATAATTTTGCAACAAAATGATAATCTTGTCTCTCACCATGAACATTTAATCATAGATTAAAGATATTTTCATGTTTATTTTAAAGAATTGAGCTTTCCCTTTATATCTACATATATCTTGTAGTCGGGGCGTTTACATAAATGCTTTGACATATTTTTTTATTTATTTTTTTGGTGCTTAGCATTTTCAAATAGTTATTTAAAATGGTTGTATGGTGTTTACCCATGATTGACATTGAATCGTTCTGACTCCTGTTGGTTTTCCTGTTGGCCAACAATAAATGATTCACGGTCTTCACTGATCTAGAAGATTTTTACCCCATAATCGAAAGATATAATAATATGTGAATGTCATAATAGATTAAATAATCAAAGGAAATAAAGATGATATCATTTACTATAAAATATTAAAGGGATTAAGCACCGGTTTAGAAAAAAATGTTTAAAATTCACCTATTGGTGATAAATGTATTTGACTTTCATGTCTATAAACTTTGTGAAAAATGCATCTTCATCATTATCTGTAAAATCTTATTGAACAAGACCCTTAATATATAGGCCCCTAATGAAAGCACACTCCTTTCTTGGCGTCATTTTGATGTGGAGTGTCATCATAGAGGCACTGAAAGGTAAAATGACATCATAAAAGTGTGGCCATATGTTTATGACGTCATGAAATGTATTGTCCTTTGAATAGTACCAAAATGACGTCAAACAGTGCTACCCCACTTTGAGCCTCAATTGAGGTCAAACAAAGTTCATGCTACCCGTGTTTACCCGTCACGTGCAGCTTATGGCTGAGAGAAATCTTTCCTGGGAGTGCAACTTTTATAGCTTATAACAACTTATCTTTTTAATCTATCATAATTTCAACTTGTCATGATGTTCATATGTGGCTAAGCTTTGATATACACCAAATTGTAGAATTGATGCTAAATACCTTTACTAAAGGAAACATAAGAAACAATACAAGTTGATATTAAAAAAACTTAATTTAACTGGTACTGTAAAAGCATAAACGTTCATGAATTTGAGCTTTGTATCATAACTTTACATTTATTTTGCCATCCACCTTGAATGACGGTTCAACAAGATTTTGTTTCTCACTTAGTTCACAACACATGGGTGGTTGGTTTGAATTTCATTTAGAATTCAAACTTTACAATAACCTGGAATTTCTCTGCATGACGGACAAAGCCCAATCACCCTAACACAAACAGAAAATTAACAGTGCAATATTTTTAAAATAAATGTTTGACTTTCGTGGATATATAATGGTGAGAGTTATAATAGCTGTGCAATTGTTTATTAGTTCATTAAAACACCCACAAACTAGTGGTCAAGAGCCTGGCATAACTATGAAACATGCAGCAGCACCTTCTGTACATAGCGCTTAATATTGTTCAATAAATACAATTTGTCTTGGATGAAAATCTTCATCGACGATTTATTTTGTGAAGAATGTATATTATTTACATGATTGTATATAGTATTGCTCCTATAGAAGTCTCATTCTAATGTTGTTATTTTAGGGTTTTGATTTTGTGAAGAATGTATATTATTTACTTGATTGTATATAGTATGACTCCTATAGAAGTCTCATTCTAATGTTGTTATTTTAGGGTTTTGATTTTTTGAAGAATGTATATTATTTACATGATTGTGTATAGTATTGCTCCTATAGAAGTCTGATTCTAATGTTGTTATTTTAGGGTTTTGATTTTGTGAAGAATGTATATTATTTACTTGATTGTATATAGTATTACTCCTATAGAAGTCTGATTCTAATGTTGTTATTTTAGGGTTTTGATTTTGTGAAGAATGTATATTATTTACATGATTGTATATAGTATTGCTCCTATAGAAGTCTGATTCTAATGTTGTTATTTTAGGGTTTTGATTACCATGTGAAGGAGGAACACAATATGTGGGCCTATATCTTCTAATGTTGTTATTTTAGGGTTTTGATTACCATGTGAAGGAGGAACACAATATTTGGGCCTATATCTTCTAATGATGTTATTTTAGGGTTTTGATTACCATGTGAAGGAGGAACACAACATGTGGGCCTATATCTTCTAGTGTTGTTATTTTAGGGTTTTGATTACCATGTGAAGGAGGAACACAACATGTGGGCCTATATCTTCTAGTGTTGTTATTTTAGGGTTTTGATTACCATGTGAAGGAGGAACACAATATGTGGGCCTATATCTTCTAGTGTTGTTATTTTAGGGTTTTGATTACCATGTGAAGGAGGAACACAATATGTGGGCCTATATCTTCTAGTGTTGTTATTTTAGGGTTTTGATTACCATGTGAAGGAGGAACACAATATGTGGGCCTATATCTTCTAGTGTTGTTATTTTAGGGATTTGATTACCATGTGAAGGAGGAACACAATATGTGGGCCTATATCTTCTAGTGTTGTTATTTTAGGGTTTTGATTACCATGTGAAGGAGGAACACAATATGTGGGCCTATATCTTCTAGTGTTGTTATTTTAGGGTTTTGATTACCATGTGAAGGAGGAACACAACATGTGGGCCTATATCTTCTAGTGTTGTTATTTTAGGGTTTTGATTACCATGTGAAGGAGGAACACAATATTTGGGCCTATATCTTCTAATGATGTTATTTTAGGGTTTTGATTACCATGTGAAGGAGGAACACAACATGTGGGCCTATATCTTCTAGTGTTGTTATTTTAGGGTTTTGATTACCATGTGAAGGAGGAACACAATATGTGGGCCTATATCTTCTAATGTTGTTATTTTAGGGTTTTGATTACCATGTGAAGGAGGAACACAACATGTGGGCCTATATCTTCTTCCTGATTCACCTCAATGGAACCAAATACAACGACTACAGCACCCTAGAGCTTTATGTTTACCATCTGGTATGTACGATTAACCTAAAACACTTTACAGCTCTTTTTATCACTCGTACTTAAATTGACAATATAGGATCGTCTTGCTGTTACTGTAGGTGAAAAATGGAACGTTTGACTTCTTTCCTGTTGGGCGTGCAATGTCCTTGGCAAATATAGATGAGGACACGACTGAGCAGAAACTCGATGAGCTCTCGTTGAAAGTGGATAGATTGGTGGCCAAACAGCAACAAGATGTGAGTTTAATCAATCACAGGATACATTTCTTACGCCGTGCCTAGAAAACTCTATCTTCTATATTATATACCGTAGGTAGTATAATATAGTGCATATCCCCGATAATCCGCCCCGCGACGTCCACAGATCCAAAAAAAACAAGATGACTGCGCATGCGTGTGGTCCCACTTCCGCTCACAAGTTCAATACGACATCCTCTTTCCCTGTGGACGCCCGTCATGACGGATGTCCAGTTTTCCGCTCTGCATAAGTATTGACATTATTTAATGTTTTTACGTCGTCCATTTTGATTAAATCTATCTAAATGCGCACAGTTACGAATAATGTCTTGTAATTTAGTGCTACGAGCAGCCGGCTGGACAATCTGAGAGAATTGTCACTGTAGAAGTTTGTACATACACATTGGACTTTGTCCGCCATTTTGATTTTAATTCTCGGTGAAAGCATTAGGCATCTTGCCATTTATTAGTATGGAAATGTATTACTGCTCTCACTGTATTACTGTAAATTGACATATTTACATAATGTTAGTACTGTTTTGGTAATATTTTAGTACTGTTTTGGTACTTTTGATATATTTGAGTGAACTTGTACTTGTACTGGTAAGTAGGTTCAAGTACTCTTGTTTATCTTGCTTTTTCGGGTGGCCTTGTATTTTGGTACTTGGTGCAAGGTCACTCTCACAACCCAAGGCAGTTGATTCTGGCTGGAATTCGGTGGTTGGTCTCCTACGGGTAGTCCTATCTTGACTGTGTTCTCAGTACAGCCCATTCCCAGCCAAGCTACGTCAATGGTTGGGATGAAGGGGTAATCAACTGACCTTACAAAAGTTGCTCATACCTTGGCAAGGCTCGGTAACTTACTGTGGGTGACTTATTGCCCAAACACAAGATTGTGGGTAATAATAAGCACAGTGTGGTTGTATTTCTGAGTGATTTGTTTTTCGAGTGACCTTGTGCTTTAGTACGTGGTTCAAGGTCACTCATAAACTCATAAACTCAAGTAGGTTGTTTCTGTCTGGAAATCAGTGGTTAGGTTACCTACGGGTAGTCCTACCTTGACTGTTTTTTCAGTACAGCCCATCCCAATCAAGCACAGGCATTGGTTGGGATAGGGGTAATCAACTGACCTTACAGAAGTTGCCCATACCTTGGCAAGGCTCGGTAACTTACTGTGGGTGACTTATTGTCCAAACACAATGTGTGGGTGAAAATAAGCACAGTATGGTTGTATTTTGAGTGAACTGTTTTATTGAGTAGCCTTGTACTTTGGTAGATAGTTCCAGGTCACTCACAAACTCAGTTCAGTTGTTTCTGGCTAGAAATCAGAGGTTAGGTTACCCACAGGTAGTCCTTCCTTTTGACTGTTTTCTCAGTACAGCTCTTTCCCATCCAAGCACAGGCATTGGTTGGGATGAAAGGGTAATCAACTGACCTTACAGACGTTGTCCATACCTTGGCAAGGCTCGGTAACTTACTGTGGGTGACTTATTGTCCAAACACAATGTGTGGGTGATAATAAGCACAGTGTGGTTGTAATTTTTATTTTTGCACCTTTTGGGAAAACATGGTGGAACCCACAGGCAATAATTCCAACAGGACCCACAAAAGGGTCTTCTGGGAAACAGAATAAAAGACAACCACAAAAACTAAACAATCGCTGGACAATATCCCTTACCTGATCAGGGCAGGAAAATAATCTCAGAACAACTATGTTTGCAACTGAACATGGGCCTTGTAAACAAGTTGAGTATCCTCCAAGGAGGCAGTCTAGATCTGGTCTAAAACCAGATCTAAGACCAGATCCAGGTCAAGGTCTTATTCGTACAGAAAACCTCATAGGAGGTGTCAGTCCAAATCTCCGTCTAGACATAGCAGAGGAGAGTGCGTCACAGACGATGATCTTCTTCCTCTTCTTCCTCTAGCAGAGACAGAGGCAGAAAAAGGAGGCGGTACTCAAGAAGAAGACACCGCTCTCCTTCACCACAGGCAGAACAGCCAGATATGGCAAGCTTCATGAAATCATTCATGGAGTATTTCCCCTCCAGAGAGCTCAGGGGGAGGTGGCCAAAACCCCCTCAGTAACAATTACTTCACCGTTATAGGCAACTATGCCTCAGGTCAGGCAGGTTTCTAAGACAGATTTTCTACCAGCCTTAATTATACATGCCCCTTCTCAGACAGGTCCGTCAGAAGAAGGTTTGGCTGAGATCGATACTCTGGACAGAACATCAGTTAGGAGTCTCGAGTTTCATATCATGGAGGATGACCTCCCCATGAGAGAGGCTGAGAAGCCAAAGGTCAAGATCTTGTCTAAATTAGATTCAGACAAGTTACCAGGAAGACCTTAAACAAGTGTAAGAGACAAACAATTATTAATGCCATCCTACAACATCTGGCACCTTCTGCAGCTCGTCATTGGCTACTGAATCAGCCTTTGCTGCCACAGAAAGGGACAGCTCCTTCTTTGTTTGGGAATGCCCAAACTACAGAAGTTTACTGCGGAGCATAATAAGCTCCACAAACACATTAGTCAACAGAGGAGAGTCAATTTTAAAGACAAACAATCGCCTTAGTTCAAACTGATCAGGGACAGAAGGTCCCCAAGGTAAACAAGGTTCACTCAAGGGAGGTACAGGCTATCATCAGAGTAGCAACCGACCCAGGAGCAGAGGCAGTGACATCTCAAGGGAGAGAGGTAGGGACGCAAGATTTGCAGTCCCACCTCCTCCCAAGACTTCCTGAAGAGGTGGACTTTCCCTACCTCCCACAGACAGTCTGCCCGTGGGAGGCAGATTGGCACATTTTGTCAAAGCATTGTTCCAGATTACCAAGAACATTGGCAAAGAAATGTAATATTACAAGGTCAAATATTGCATTTCATCACACTACCCCCTCTGACCAGAATCCCCAAGAGATTCTGTTGCCAAAAAATGTGGAGAAGAGAAACAGTTTAAAAATTGACAGGAGGATTAAGACCTGTCAGATTTAGAATCTGAACAAATTTCTCCATATTCCACATTTCAAGATGGAATCTGTCCATTCCATCAGACAGCAACTTCAGAGGACGGAATATGTGGTAACGATGGACATGAAAGATGCATATTTTCATTTCCCAGTACATTGGGATTAGAGAAGGCACCTACGCTTTTGCATTCTAGGCACAGTCTATGCATTCAAGACAGATATTCGAATACCTCAGACTCAGGTTCGACTTAGTTCAAGGACTTTTATTCCCCACAGAACAATCTCTAAAAATTACGCTGTGTAACAAATACCTGAAGATGTATCAAAGAGTCACGGCCAGAAATATTGCCATAAGGGGAGTTATTACATCTCCCAGAAGCAGATCTCACCATTCTGACAGATGCCAGTATGACAAGTTGGGAGGTCATCTGAAGATTTAGCATCCTCAACTTCTCTCCTGGCCACTGCAAAGTCTGCACTATATTATACTTCTTCCGGTATGTAATATAGAAGGTAGAGTTTTCTAGGCACGGCGTAAGAAATCTAGGCCCTTTGAAGTAAGGGCCCTATTTCTAAGCCTTAGCCTAGAAAACTCTAGGCTGAGGATCCCACCCTTCCTCCCTGCTTTTCAGTTGGGATGGCAAGGACAGGGTACACAGGAAAGAGGGCCTAGTTTCATTTGTCGATTTTATTATATCAAACCTTTCATCTTTTCCACTCCAGCCAGTGCCCCACCACTGCTTATCAAAGCTATGGTTTGTGCTATAATGTTTGTGATATAATGCAAAAGATAGATCCCCTGGTCAGTCTTTAAGAAGAGTAGGGCAATATGTCTGAGTGACTGACTTAGAGCCTACTTAGTGCTGTAAAGATTTATAACATAAATATATACCTTTCAGTTCCAATTTGTTGATGATGAGACTAAAATGAATGTTGCATATCATTTATTTCAAGGAAATAATCACCTATAATCAAAGGATTAAATGAATTTATTGAACTAGTTTGCTTTGTACTGTTCACACATAATCAGTAAATAAATTAAGAATTTCACACAGGAAATGGTTGTGAGAGAAGTTTTCAAAGTGAGCTTGAAATCATTTGTTTAACAGATGATATTAGATATTAAAGAATGAGAATAGTTACATTTATAAAAATATCAGTATTATAACTTTGAATTTATCTCTGTAGCAACATGAGAAACTCAAGATTCTGGAGGAGGAGAAGCAAAGGAAATGGGAGGCTGCTCACCGACATGAACTGGGAATGGACAGTGGCAATTAACATCGTTTTATGATCATCAGTTGATGTGAATTCTTCAGTGCACATAATGGTGGAAGGGCAAAATATTTTGGGATATAAACATAAAACCATTTGTCATGATTAGAATTAAACTTGAATGCAACATATATTTTTGGATGTCTATGAAGGATATACTATATTTGCTTGTAATGTAAATCAAACAAACCAAGATTATAATTCTTGGAATGGTGACAAGACTTATCTCTCTCTGAAATTGCTGGGGGTTCAACAATCTCAGGTTTGAAAAGGGACACCTGTTTCAGAGAAAATTAGTACACATTTGGTTCTGGAAATGAATACAAGATGTATCATTTTATTCAACTTTTTTTATATTGCCATATAATATTCCTTTGTAAAATTATTTGTAGAACCATACCTAAATTAACATAAATAGCTTTGTGATATCAAGAATAAAAGTTTATTGAAATTCCAATATTCTTAGTTCTTTGAATGCCCTTTGAAATAATGTTGGGTTATTATTATGATTTTTGATAACACATAATGTAGGGTAAATTGTGGATTGATTTTGCAAACTGATCTGCAAGACTTTGTTTTACATGATCTTATCTTATTCCAGAAAATATTATTATACTATTGATTGCAAACTGGAGACCAAAATTAGATTGTACCACAATTTCATTATTTGCAAAATATCTCCATAAATGGAAAGTAGATGAATTAGTTAATATTTAAATGAAAGCAAAATACAATCTCCTTATTGTCAAATGAAAATTATTGAATCAATGATAATTCCTTTCAAGATATAAATAAACTATGGTTATTACTGACTGGTTTTGAGTTTAGTTTTTTGAGATATTGCTTGCAAACAAACACAAAACGATCTATACAGTAGTATTAAAGTATTGAAGGCTGCAGAGAGGTCCAAGTCAATAATAGTCTGGTATTCTTCCAGATCCATAAAAACTGCTTTTTTCAATAATTTGGCCATGTTAGGTTTGAGACATCTTTGTAAATCTTTTGATAATAATAGACTTAGAAGAGCAATGACACCAGACTGTTTAGAGCACTGTTCAATGAGCTTTCTAAAAAGATGCATCTTAAGTCATGACTTCAAGATATCTACTGAGGAAATAATCCTCATATCTTCAGGAAGATCATTTCATAGCTTTGGAGCTACTTCAGAGAAAACTCTATCCCAAACAATTTTCAAATGATTGTTGGGTCAAGCCTATCATTCCACAATGTTTGGCCACGGGCCATGGTGCAGTTGGTTAGAGCGCCAGCTTATTAGCACCAGTTCCTCTGTTGTGATCCAAAGGTTGTGGGTTCGATCCCCATGGTTTACCCGTTATCCTTGTAAATCTGTGACCGGGAGGGTTGTCATGTTAAGGACCTGCGACATAACAATTCAGTGAGGCAGCACTATATCTGCTACAAGTAGGTCTCATCACGAAATGACGGAAATAATGTTGAAAGTGATGTAAAACCCCAAACAAACAAACAAAACAAAACCACTGAATGTTTCTATCATTCTGTCTGGTGATGGGCAGGTCCTGTAAGTACGGCGGTGTCTTACCATTTAGGGAATTCCAGGTGGTAGGGAGGATCTTGAAACAGTTTTATTTCTTCGGGAGCCCAGTTATGTGACGATATTTCCTAATTTTCAACTCGTGCTGCAGATATTACAATTTGTTTCAATATTTACTAAGGGAAGACCAGCAAGAAGGTTATTAGTCTAAAGGAGACGCAACAAAGGTATGTTCCAGGGTTTCAGTTGTATTGGTGTCTAGACATTGTCGAGATATTCCAAATAGGGTAATACCCCTTTTTGTGCATCTTTTTGGTTAGTGCATTCATGTTTATTTTATGATCTATCAGGTCAACAGTATCATTAGGTGTTGTGCATCATCATTTGAGTTTACCAAATTTGCATTGATTTTGTTTGTTTGTTTGGGGTTTTACATCACTTTCAACAGTATTTCAGTCATTTCGTGATGAGACCTACTTGTAGCAGATATAGTGCTGCCTCACTGAATTGTCATGTCGCAGGTCCTTGACATGACAATCCCCCCGGTCACAGATTTACAAGGACAACGGGTTAACCCTTTAGGCACGGGCCTCAGCTCATATGGGAAATTGTATCGTGAGTTCAATCCCGGCATGGCATGGAACTGGTGCTAATAAGCTGGCGCTCTAACCAACTGCGCCACGGCCCGTGGCCTAATTTGCATTGAGAAGGTAGTGTACCTTTGCTGGTCCAAATCACCATTTCCTTTTTTCATCATTGAGATTGTTTCTACTTGTTATCAGGAATGGTCTTACTTTATCCATGCACTTAAAGCTTAGGTCTAGATGGGTCTACACATGACTGATTCATAGAAATGTATATCTGGGTGTTGTCTGTGTATATGTGGTAGCTCAACCCATACTTTGCAATAATGACCTGCAGGCCTGCATTTCCAGAAATGACACATGACATGATGATACCAGAGAATTGAAATTGAGTATTTTAATTGATTCCTCAATCGCTCATATCTTTTCATGTTCTTTATTGTATCATTATTTTCTGAGTGCATCTAATTCTATCATACGATTATCCTTTAAATCCATAATCATCTTGTTTAGCTATATTAGCCAGATTTTAATTTATTTCAATATTTTATTTCACTATGTTATTTCAATATTTTATTTCACTATGTTATTTCAATATTTTATTTACACAAAATGTCCTTTTCATGAAACCACATCACATTTACCAAAAATTACACATGCTAATTCATTTCAGCGTATCGTATATGGAACAAGGAGTTTATTTATTAAGAGATAGAAGTAATATTTTACTCTCCTTAACAGATCGTGGGTTTATACCAGGATCTGCAAGTAAAGGCTCGATACAAACTTTACCTTTGTACCCAAGAGGCACTGAATCAAATATTTTGTAATAATATAGTCAATTGCTGTCATTGTTATGAATGAGTACAACATGAGGTAAGACGTTAATGACACAGGTGAGGGGGTACAAAAAGAAAAATCCTGATATATCAGGTCTCATCAGGAAATGACTGAAATAATGTGGAAAGTGTTGTAAAAACTAAAAGAATACCAAACATATATCAATGATAAATGTTTCCAACCAGATATTTCCAATATGCACCCCCCCCTCGCAATAGTAAATTATCCATTTTAAAATACTTTTGAACATATGAAATGGGCATGTACAGATGTACAGATGTGTCATTTTGCATGAGCATGTACATGAGCCAACCAGTTGCACAGCTCTATAGTATTTGCATGCTAATATGCAGAATAACTGGATGCCATAGAGTAGTAAAGGTTTGAAGCAGGAGGTGGTGGGTCGGACTCCCACTGCCACCAGTGATACTTTCACACTGTTAAAAGGCTCGAAAGTCAATCTGAAGCCATTATTGCTGAAAGGTCAGTAAAAATACCCAATTTTCAATTTTCTGATCGTTCCCATGCTTGGCGCTGCAATCAGTAGGAAAAGATTTTCTCTATCTATAAGAGGTTGTATTCTTGCCATCCTCTATCAGTAGTATTTCTATAATTGCTTTTAACTGCGAGTTTCACTCCATCAACTGTTTATTTTTGCTTTGTTTTTGCATTTCATCAAGAACTGTTTTTTTCCATTGCTTGGAACAATGTTGGTATCAAATATTCTTTACCCATATTGTCATTGCTTGGCTTAATGAAGCTAAGATAGTTCCAGAATTGTTTGATCAATGCAATGTCAATTCTCCATTCTATTATATACAACTAAAGGGATGAAAGCTGAAATTACAACCATGGATGACAAGATTGTTTATCCATGTAATTTATTAAGTTGTTAATTTTACTTTCATGACCTAAATGTGTGGATATTTCTAATCTGTATCATCCAATCCTTTCATTCAGCCTTTCCAAGCTTAACCTTGATTAGTGTGTCTGCCTAAATCAAAACATTCTTGGAAATAATCCAAATCATAGACATTTTCTCAATTATCTTGAAACACAAATATCAACTTCATATAAGAAGTATTGTAAGAAAGCAAAATGTAAGTTTACAGTTTCTAAAAATGCTTTATCTTATATCTTATATTAGCATTGTTTGGATTACATCCTTTAAATTTTATCTGAAACATTAAAACTGAAATGTGGTATAAATGTGGTTCAAGAGTTTCAAGCCCTTCCATGTAGAGTAAGCCTATATATAGACACATGGCAGAGTTCAAACCTATTCTTATTATTAAGTTTTTAGATAGCTCATGTTGGTTAGTACAGCTGTGTCATTTTCTTCATTTTAGATATACTCCATACAGAATGTACTCCAGCTTTCCTGTAATGGATGGCAGTACTGTACTCTTGGCCATCCATTAAGTTAGACACCTTGGCCCTTGCATTTATATATATGGACATGTTTCCATATTTTATGAACATTTGAAATAAAGCTCTCTCTCTCTCATTTGTTCTTTGAATTTTAAAGTTATGCCTTTTAATGAAGTTAGACTTTAAATGGGGTTAGCCTTTTTAATGGATTTAGGCTTTTAAATGAGGTTAGGCTTTTTAATGGACTTAGGCTTTTAAATGAGGTTAGGCTTTTTAATGGACTTGGGCTTTTAATTGTGGTTAGGCTTTTATGAACCGGACCCGGAAACCGGACTTTTGTTCTCTACACGCTGTGTTCATCCTCACTGTAATCATAATCTGATGATACGTCTGACATATAGTTCAGGTACTTCCGGTACTCCTCCTGCATGACGTCATCATATGACCTACATCTGACTTGCTCCTTCTTGATCTTAACTCCTTTCCCAAGCAGGAGCTTATATGGATGATCCTTGTTGACGGTAATAATCCATCTGTTGTCCACCCAGTCTTCCCCAAGCATTACAGTCCTCAGCTCAAACTGGATTCGAACCACCTTTGCCCCTGAGTAGGACGAGAGCACCTTGTCAAATGCTCTCTTGACCTGCTTATGAGATAGCCCCGCTCCCGGGACGTCAATGCACACGGTCCTCGGTCGCTTCATGGGAGGCCCGACGAAATATCGGATGGGTTCCATCATTTTGAGTTTCTTCTCTTTGTTGAGTTCCACTAATCGGGCCCTGGAGAAATTCCCAAAACTTGTCACAACTTCTTGCTTTTGTTCACCCTTTGCATCATCTGACCTGTAATAATGAAGATAGAAATAATTTTAGAAACAATTTATTGTTTTATTTATTACTTGCTTGAGGATAAATCATTCACTGCTTTAATGCATTTATATAATTGTCAAAACTGAGAAATCCTTGGAAGAGAACAAAAAACTTCATGCATGTGTTTAGTCAAGGGTAAATCGAAGTTAACCGTATGTCAAAGGTAAACGCCTAATTTTTTAAGAAAGAGAAATTTGAGAGGAAAAAAACCACAAATAGAATTTTGTACCCCATGCGATCACTGCTTTTTTTTTATTAAGATCTTGTGATGATGACGATGTAATTGGGCATAAAATGTGTCAATCAATATAAACTCAAAATTTACAGTACCTGTCGATTCCAAGGATTTTGGCTGCAAGGTTCGACGTTTCTCCTGCCATGAAGGACGATTTGCCCCCAGATATTGAATTCTGTGATCCATTGGCATTGCCATGGTTATATTTCATGTAACTCTGGCTGTACCCCTCGGAATCAGCTGACATTCCTTCCGGTTGACCTCTTGATGAGGTCAATAGAGATGAATGACCTCTTCCAAAGGTGGTGTGACCTTTGGGGTCATACACAGCTCCAGACTCTGGTGAAGGTGTTTGACCATGAGGAATGACTATAGGTTTCTGTTGGCTCCTGAGCGAGGATCGTCCTTCATGTTCCCGTCTCAGCTTGTATAGTGTAGTGGCTAGCTTTACATCTCGACCCTCCTGAGTCACATAGCCTCTCACCCCTAACTGAGCATTTCCGCTTGACTGTTTCTCTTTCTTTCTTTGTGGATTCTGCTTTTCTGGCATCTTTCCGAGAACTTCTTCCATTATTGATTTCCTTCTTTCTTTCTTGTCATCTGTACTGTCATCTGCTTCTGAATTCTCTCCAAAAACAATCCTAGGCCTTGGACCTGATAGCGGGGCTAGTCTTGGGGATTGCTTGGAACTTCTACTGCTGTGACCATTTAGATGTTCTTTATTCTTTGACTGCCTGTTGAGGTGATCACTTTTAGAAGCGATATCTTCACCAAAACCATCTGAAGATTCTTCTGTGTCTTTGATAATTCCTGGACGGCTTTTACGTTTTATCCCCTTTTTGTTGTCCTCTGGATAATGATCTTTCATAAAATCCTCTACATCATCTATATAGTCTTCCTCTTCTTCTCTAACATCTTGCAATGGTGGCCTTTGGCCATTCTGAACCTCTGCAATGGCAGTCAGGTGATCCAAAAGTGACAGCTCTTTGTCTTTCTCGATTGCACCCTGGATGCTGGAAATGTTGAGATTTTCCAATACAAATGATCTCGCTCTAACTTTCCTGGGTTTTGGTTTAGGTCTTTTTGTGGCTTGTTTGGTTTTTTCTTTGACTGGATAACTTTGGTCTATCTCATCTGAATCTTCTGTGGCATCTTCATTATCTTTATCTCGTTGAACATTTAATTGTCCATTGTCTTCCTCCCCTGTTCCTCCGGGAATGCTGGAGATGTTCAGATTTTCCAACACAAATGATCTTGCTCTAACTTTTCTGGGTTGCGGCTTGACTTTAACTTGTCTAGATCTGGAAACGCCAAGATCCCATTCTCTGCTGTCTTGTTTAGCATTGAGAGGACTTAAACCATCCTGCTGTTGAGATTTGGTCTGTGTTTTATTGCGGCTTATTCCTATAGTTGTATTTGATCGTTTCACAGGCTTAAATGGCGGGGATTTGGCAAAGTTGAGATCGTCAGTGGTCAGGAATCTGGGGGGTCCGGCGCTCCTGGCCCGGGGTTCGGTGGGAGGTAACTGAAGCTCTACGGAGGTAGCGGTCCGCGCCGTGGAGCTCCGCGGAGACCGGGAAAGATCGGTGCTGGCGGTGACGGTGGCTATCTTCCCTCGCGGAGATCTCAGACTTGTTGCTGGCATGGTCCCTAGCTTAAAACAATTCATCTTGGTCTTTATGAATAGAGCAATGAATAACTTTGTTATCTATCTCTTTTGGTTCATATCATCATCAAAGAAATACTTTTGATTAAGTTTAGGCAGCGACATAAATCATACAGGTGTTGTCATTTCTGTTGTGCAAAATAATACTGGACAGAATTGGGGTAAGATCTGGATCTGAGTCTATTCTGAGTGACAGCTTAATTTTAATGTGTGGAAAAAATACCAGAGATATAAGAAAAACCTTAATTTCCCATAGTTCAATTGTATGTGTGTGGTATATAATGTGTCTCCTTTTAAATTACTGTATGGCTGTCTGATCAGATGGCATAGAAAGGATAATCAGGAGATAATCCCAGATTAAACCCGGTCAGATCAAGCACAAACTACCTGGCCATTATTGTGTTGTGGTTTTGGTTATGAAATACAGATTTTTAGAAAGCAGATCTCAATAATAAGCGTGCTCTATATCATTTTGCAAAGGTGGAATATATATGCGCGGTTTTGAATAACTAGTTGAATGATAAACCATTAGCATGTAAAACTTAGGTACTTGTTTGATTAAAAGAATCTGTAAAACTCACCTCCTCATATCCAAATAGCAAATGCAGAACAATTCACAGTATAGGAGCCAGGATGATATCTATTGTATTTATGTATCTATTTATATGTGATGCGTACGTATACATATATGCTTTGCATTTATCCCATGTATATCGAGCAGAAATGCCAATAAGGGATATGCTATGACTTAAAGAGACAGAAATATTGACTGAATACGAATACATACAGACCGAGCTATAAATATACATGCTTCAGTTTTGACACGGGAAAATAGAGATTTTTTTATAATGATCACAGTGTTTGACTGAGCTTCAGCCCCCTCCCTCAAAAAATGTATGGACCCCCATAACATAAAAGGTTCAGGGATGATAATATTCAATAACAATGTAAGTTTTGGGATATATTTTATCACAGTGAGGGCGATATACCCATAATTGATGTATACCCTCACTGGATGACGTGACTGATTGTTTTAAAGTGTCTCAATTTTAAGCCTAGTTGAGCATGAGCATTCAAGAGATACATACACGGCCATAACCATTTAACATCTAAAAAGCGATTGGTACTTTTGCTTAGATTCATAACAAAACTGAAATTCTTAATCTAGATTAATCTTATACATTCCAGGCAAATGCAGATATTTTGTTCAGAATCGAATTCAGGGGAGATACAATGAAAGACATTGTATAATGTACATGTAAATGATTCCGTTTTTTCACAGATATTTTGGGTGGAAGTCTATATACATTAAAAAATATATAAATGACTGAGTGAGAATGTACAGGTTGTAACACCGCTTTTGTGAATCAGCATTCTGTTATTTTGACTTCCATTCTGACTGTTATATAAACAGAAACTCATATTGGTTGGAGCTTGGAATATGTTTATATTCCCTCAATGATGCAGAGTCAGTCAGTCCAATATTTCTGATTGATAAACTACGGTACATGAGAATGCATTTTGATTGTCATTATCAAAGTACCTTATCATTGTCTAACAACCGTGACATTGTCTAACGACCTTGACATTGTCTGGGGTTCTTTGACATTGTCAAAGGACCTTGTCATTGTCAAAAGACCTTGTTGTCATAAGAGCTTGCGATTGTCAAAGGACCTTTTCATTGTGAAAGGACCTTGGGTGGGCAATACGTAAATAAGAACGTGTATATTCATAAAAATGAATTTTGATTTTTGTATGTCAAGTGTCTTCTTCGTTTTATTTGCGTCATATTGCTCAAGAGATGTCAATTTGAGATGTCAATGTTTTCATGGTTTTAGAAAAAAATTTAAACCTTTTGCATTTTCCGAAATTAATAGAAGTGTTTATATATATATATATATATATATATATATATATATATATATATATATATATATATATATATATATATATATATATATATATATATATATATATATATATATATATATATATATATATATTGTTTACCATTAACTGTTATTATGAAGAATATTGATATATTTGAAGGACTATTATTATATTCAGCTGGTAGTAAAATATAACGTGAAAAATAAAAACAGAACAATTTGGCACACGCAAAGGGAAAGAAGTTCTAATAAAGCCACATAATAAGCAACTAATTGGAAACATTCATATGCTGGAATAAAACGGGTCAATGAGTGTTATGAAACTTCTTTTGCTTTCTTTCATCCAAATAATAGGCAACTCTTGTAATAAATTTTGAACATTCATACACTTAGCAAGGGGTATTCCCCAGTAAATACATTGACGGTATCAATATTAAAGGAATTGTGGAAAACCTTTCACTGCACTTGAAATAGCAAACATAATATCCAGTCAATTATCACATGTTTCCATATGTCAGATATCCAAGTTATTTACTTTGTATTGGTTATTAGTCAGAGCACATTGAGCAAGGCAACATTCAAAGACAGAATTCACGAAGCCCTCACAATAAGAATGAATTCAAAGTAATATTTGATATAGATTTTGGTGTGACAAATGGCAAACATCAATGTATGCCATTGAATTAAGAATCTCAGGATATTTACCTTGAAGTAAGGCACTTCGATTCTTCTGTACGGTATTGACAAACATGGGAAAATAGTCCAACTGACCAGGACAGCAACAAGTACATCATAGATCAGTGGATTAGCAGAACAATAGATTAGGATGGATTATGTTAATGAGATCGACAGACCTGGGCGGAGGAGCGTGTACAGTATCTATGGTTACTTCGTGAGGAGTGATGCTATGATGGTGACCAATGGCACAACAACTGAGAGAGCTGTCAAAGGTCTTCACTTTCCCCTGCTTTCTCCCACTAGAGGGCAGGCCAAAATCTTCTCAGCAATCATGCATAAAAAGGGGTAAGTTTTTTTATTATTAGCTTTACCGATTTTTTTTCTCTCGGGAAAAATATTTACTTAACATTATTTTGAATGCTTTGTGATCTTTGTGTGAGAGCAATATAATAATTTATTATTACTTTTTGCTTTTCCTCTCATCTCCTGACTTTGACATTCATGGAACCTTGTACAAAATCTAAATTTTCTCATACTAATGTTGTTTTTCTTACATCTTCTCATCAATTCGTACATCTCGTTTTTTTTCTTCTGAAATTTTATTGCATCTCCTAACCCTGATTACATTTTATATTATTCCTCTAATGTTCAATTTCTCCGGACCTTTAAAGTTTCTCCTAAACTTGACATCTCCCATGATCTCATTAAGAATTCATGGTCCTGAAAGTGATAGCCCTTCAATGATGGAGATGGGGTTCATATTGTTACATTAATATACCATCAGAAAATTGCCCTTACACTTTCTATTATATATTGAGAGGTGCTCATTACATATATAAGCATTCCAAGAGCACTTTCACATACCTGCCTTGTCAGTGGGAAGGTAAACCATTCAAAGACACCATTGCTTTGCTCTTTCGTTCCAGTATTGTGGGTCAAAACTGAATCAAGCACAAGACCTAATAAACCATTCATAACTCCGAATAACTATAAAACTTCTATTCTATAGCATTAAGCCTTATGAAATTTAATTTTGCAGTCAATATATATATATATATATATATATATATATATATATATATATATATATATATATATATATATATATATATATATATATATATATATATATATATATATATAGGCGACATGTATTACTAACTTTAGGATAAACTATTTGGTGTACAGAATTGTTGTTTTTTGTGCAGTGCCTTTATCCCGTAGTTGAACAATTAGTCAGAATGATAATTATTTATATATTCATGAGTACTTCTATCGTTATCATAACATAATATCGATATCATATCAATAGAAAGTGTCGTTTTTATGTTGGACATCAGGACATTTCATTTGATTTGTTTTGATTTGATTTGATTTGATTTGATAACACGAGGGGAAAGCGGTTAGAATCTCATCAGCTGTCTCATTAAGTAATTCCAATCAACTGTGTTCATATTTTCCCATATTTCATATTTTCAGGTGTATACACATCATGGCAATTTCAAGAAATATGTCTTTGTCTTTTTTAGACGGAGTAACCAAGATATACTTAAGCAAAGATTGCATTACAACGACACCCCAGCGCCCATAGAGGACGCCACTGGCGTGAGCGTCGGGGATGAGAAAAAAAGTGATGAAGAATTGAGGGAATCAAACACAGGTGATGATCGCCCCATTATCAGACGATTCCTGACAATGTCAGATATCTGTGATATGGCAGACTCAGTCAGCTTTAAGACATACACGAGTGTTCAATCTCTACCTAACCTCTATAGTTTTGATATAGGAGATATAAAATCCAGTAATAGTGAGAGAGTGTTATATCCATCTAGATATGGGTTTCATCCCAGGAGTCTCTCCCCAACTTATGGGAAACTGTTAAAAACCAGAGAAAGTCTAGAGAGCCTGTTGTCTAGTAAAAACACCGAAGAGTTGTCATATCCAACAAAAAAGGTTTGTTCTGAACAAAATACAAATCAAAAAGGTCCCAGAGTGACATCAGTAAGTTATGCAGAAAATAAGCTGACACTGGACCTTCATTTACCTGTGATGGAGAAAGACACGTCTACAAAGAACAGTAGTTATGCTGGAACTCCACAGAGAAGTCAAACCCCGAGACTCAGGTTACAGATGCCAACTCTAGCCCCAGTCAGGAAAAGGTACCAGCCTATGCCAAAACTAATATCTCTCAATGAAGACAGCTCTACTGATAATATCGTCAGTCAGTTCCTTACCGAAAGTAGTTATAAAGCTCAGTCGGTGAAAGAAGAAGATCAAGTAGAGAAAAAGTCTTATATAATTAACAAGGTGGACGATTCTAGATGTTGTGAAAGGCCATTAACACAAGCACGTTCTTTTGTGTCACTAAATGCACTAACAAATCAAAAATCTAAGCCAGAATCAAAACCTTACATAAGTTTACAGACAAATGTAAAAGATAAAAGTATTGCTAAAAAAAGAGATCAGCCTACATTAAGAGAGGATAAAGAACCCTCAGTCTCCATGGTTACACAGGAGGAGACCAGATTACACGGAGAAGATAGTCAACCTGAACTAGTAACCGAAGATGATGAACTACCAAAGGAGGTAATGCTAAAGACCCCAAACAGTCACCAAAATGACTCTATCATTTCACAAAAAGATGATAAGAATTCCAAGGACACCAAATCAGTGAAGGAAAATAATAAAATAAGAAAATCAAAAGATATTAAGTTACTAAAACAAGATAGCAAATCACAGCAGAATATCAAACGCATGACGGGTGCTAAATGCAACCCGAGGAAACAAATGGTTAAACTGCCAAAGAGAAGTAATAGACAACAATTAGATGCCATGGCACCAACTGGGGTGCATTCTGTAGATCATTTGCAATCACTTGGAAACCTTGACAAACCTGAAAATCAAAGTGTTGAAATTTTAGTATCCCAACAAACAAGTGGCACAATGGATGAAGGTACAAGATCATCCAGGAAGGATATCAAACCCCAGGAATCTTCAGACATCCAAGAGAGCAGAACGCTTCCTTATGTTGATCTACCAACAGAGACTCCGCCACTTAAAACCACTGCAGAAAATTGCTTAAAAGGTGTAGAACATACAGAACAAAGCCTAGGTCAGGATGGCTTGTATACTGTAGACAATATATTGACATCTGGGAATGGTGTGACAAATGTTCCTGAAAAGGATATGCTGGAATTGTTAGAGAAGAAAGATGAATATGAGACAAATACAGAAAGTCATTCCATCCTTCCTGGAATGGAGACTTCTGAGCCTAAAAAACATGATATAAATTCACTGAGTGGTATGATGCTGAGGTTTGAAATGATTAAAAAGCAGTTAAAATCTCAGGGGACACTTCAACAGGAGACACAAAGCCAAGATGAAATTAACAAACAAAGAGAAGAGGAAAAAATGAGAAAAGAAGATTCAGATAAAAAGAAACAGAATGAACTAGAAAGAAAGAAGCAGGAGGTCCTAGCTCGAATCCACAAGAGAAGATTGCTGAGAGAAAGTGTGGATTCGTGGGGTCAAGTTGTTGAGAAAAAGGAGAAATCAAAGACTCCGATTGAGCTCCCTGCCAAGGAGGTTGACAGGTCCAAGCCACTAAAGCTGAGCAATTTATCCTTTGATCGGTCCAAGAATAAGGCCATAGTACGGATCGCTCAGACTGGGGGACTGAGTGCGGAGGAAGCTAATGATTTATACTATACCCGGGATCACAAGATCCTGAGCCAGGTCTATATTGACAGGCTGAATCAAATGGCATTTGGTTCTGATGATGATGATGATGATGATGATGATGATGATGATGATGATGATGATGACGACAGTGATTAATTTAAAGCAGTCTTGAACTTTGACATCAGGAATTGACAGTTCATTTAGATATTGTGTAAATTGCTTATTATCAACAAAGGGTAATTAGGAACAATAATTAATCTAAGTTAACATTGCCCATTTCAACTTCCTAATCCTAACTGTTGGTTGTGGGGTTCTTTAATTAAGTGTGTACCTGTACCTATGTGATGCGTACATGAATATTTTGTGTCTGGGATTGTGAGTGAAGTGACTAAAGCTACATCTGAAAGAAATATAAATTATGTCATTAGCCAATTCAGTCAATGTATATCTTGAAGACTATTCACACATTATCATTGATTTTTCGTTCAGATAACCAGTTTTATACTTCACTTTTACAAAAAATATTCAAATTAAGGATATTTGAAGTTTTCTTCAAAAAAAACACATTGCTGTTAACATTTCACTTTTCAGTAAGTGTTTTACAAATTCAATCTGTAAACTTTTATCTTTTAACCTTAGAACGGAAAGCATCGTTTCTCATTTTTAAATTGTTCAGGTCATAACTGAGCCTTTAACCCTTTAGCTCTGAATAGTTATATCTGGGCATTCAGTTCAGTCAAATTTTGTACCATAAAGCCTAAATAGTTTGATAGCTATTGCCTTTTAATATTTCTATAACTGATCATTATTTATATTCAGATATTTTTAAAAAATCCATCAAAGTATAGTTTTGAAAATAACATCAATGAAAAATATAAAAACTATCGAGTGATTTCAACATCCTCTCTTCTGTGGAAAGTCTCCATTTGTTTATTTCAGTGCTCATTTTGATGATTAACTCAATGTATTCAGAAAATTCCTTTGCCTATTCTTTGAATATGCCCTGTACATGTCTCTTGCAATGGATCCATGGTTTAGCCTATGAGATCAGGCCATCAACCCCTCCTTACATAACAGCACTTAATCCGCTATCATACATACCCATCATTTATGACCAGCACCACAAGGTAAAACATCGATCATCGTGATCTACCATATATTTAAAAGATAAGAAGTTCAGTAGTGCTTGAAACTCATTATACATTGGCTTGGTGGCTCTGATGGGCCAATTGGGCCAGTCATTTTTAAATTTACTTGGCCAGATTTTTGTGAATATTTTTGGAAAAAATCACTGTTTTATGTTTTGGGTGATTACATTTCACTGAAAGTTAAGAGAAAATGAAAATCCTTGGCTTGTTCTGGCCAGTGAACACAATCCTTAATGTCAACGCTTGAAACTACATCATAATAAGTGTTGGTAACAATACAAATTGTGGAGATATTTTCCAGATGTTCACCTCATTATTTCCTTAGCACATTTACTGCCTTTCAATCTGTTTTATTTATTTTGACTTCTATTTATGATTTTAATTTATTTTGACTTCTATTTATGATTTTGATTTGTTTATTTTGACTTCTATTTATGATTTTAATTTGTTTATTTTGACTTCTATTTATGATTTTGATTTGTTTATTTTATGCTGCTATATTTTACAACAGGCGAGGTGGTTCTAATAAAGAATATATCAGAGGAAGAAATAGAGTGAGTGAGAAGCAGGAAAAAGGAAGAAATTGTCAAATTGGGTGTCCAATCTGTACCACCAGAGGATACATTAAATACACAAATAAATAGACACTGGACCCACACGACACATTTTATACAAATATGAAGACAGATCAAAAGATGAAAATTGCTGAAAATTGCCACTAGAGGACACCTCCATAAATTAAAATCCCCACCAGGGGTACTTCAAATACAGCAAAGTGGTCATTGAATAATGATCAAATAGTCATAACAGCCATCTGGTCTGGGGAATAATCTGATACAACCAAATGGCCACCAGGGGACAGACTGAAGCAGTATATAATAACATTTACCTATAATTTTGATCTCATATATATAAATATGTGACGAATAAAGAACTACTCATAAAAAAGATGAAATATACAGGCCTTTTAGGCGAGAACAGAAAACAATAAATACAATATATTATACAATGATTCTATTTTATTCAACACAATTACACATGTATATACAATTATTAATTGTTTGTTCACACATAAAGCCCCATGTGTAAAACCCATAATGTTTAAATATGCTCATCATGAACAGGGTATTGACCCCTTCAATATGCAAACAGAATAAATATACCAAGCCAGAAAACTAACCAATGTCTCTCCATTTGTATTTCTTTTAGTGAAAGAAACTAACAATATGATAGTATAATTTGTTGTAGAAATTAAAATGGGCACAAATTTATAAATATATGAACATGGAAGATGTTTATTTTCAAGAAAATTTTCTTAAATGTTTCAAAAATCGGGGTGGGTGCGATAAGGTATGATTAATCAGTTCTTCCTTGCCCTTCCTTTTGCAATTTAAGGATCAGCTCTTAGTGAGTAGGTTTCCCAAGAGTAATGACTTTGCAGCTTCTTTGTATTTGTTAAGGCTATGAATGTCTTCTCCAATATTATTTAATTCTTCCATGGATTCTTTGTATTGTTTGACACTTGGAATATGTTCTTCAACAGTGACATCTGGTGAGGATATCTTGGATACATGTTCAGGTACATTTTCATCATCTCCCTGCAATATACATGAACAATAAACTCAAGTTAAAATCAAACTTTGTATTCATGTGTTATCAAACTTTCATTACCAATAAATTGTTATTATATCATATACCAAGGTATACCATGTGAAACACATTTCTGTTAAATACAATCTCTAGTTTCAGTGAGGCGTGGATGCAATTATCCTACATTTTGATTGGTGAGTAATGTCTTTGGGCTTGATGAAAGTGGATCTAAATAAATAACAATAAAGTAGTTGGGCACATATGGTGTCTGTTGATGTTCTTACCTTTTCTGCACATTGTTTCTGGTACTGCAGTGTTCTGAGGATGGCAGGTTTGGACTGAGACTTCTCCCACACATACGTTTCCATGTCCTCCTCCGCCTTCTCCGACTCCCAGTCCTCAGTTTTCTGCAATGAGTATAGGCAAAAATTAACAAACCATTCCCGTGGACCTCATAATAGTAACACAATAAACAAATATATCCCCAAAATTGGAGAAGCTCTGGCATATTTTTTATTTAACAAGTTCTCAATTCTTTTCAGCTCCATATAGTCCCAAAAAGTTTTTCTTCCCTCTCACATTTACCCTTATCAGTTATTTAGGAAATTATCAATCTTTGAGGAGCATAAGGATTACCTTGACATACAAGGAATCATATTTATTTCAAATGCAATAATCACTTACCCATGATTCAAAGTATGAAGCTGTCAGAAGGTATTGTATATAATCATAATTCTGCTGTCTCATCGGACATCTACAACACCACAAAGTCTATTTGAATATACTGATATACAACATCTATATGACATTTTCTTCTTTTTGAGTGACTTTAATCTATTTATTTGTTGATAGAAATCACATGGAAAAAGTTTTTTATTCACCATTTTTATGATATTCAAATAGTGTGTCAAGCTTATGCTCAGGAACAGTAGATTTCTGATAGTCTTGGAGACTTCCTACATCTGTAGTTTAACAGTAGAGCATCACAAACAATCTCTGGGTGAGGCTCTCTACACTACAATGCCCAGAACTGTGTATAACAGTACTGGGGCATCACAAACAATCTCTGGGTGAGGCTCTTTACACTACAATGCCCAGAACTGTGTATATCTGTACTGGGGCATCACAGACATTTTTTGAGTGAGGCTCTCTACACTACAATGCCTAGAACTGTGTATATCAGTACTGGGGCATCTCAGAGGAGGCTTTCTAACTCAATACAAGCTAAATAGTGCACAGTAACACTAAGCATTTACAACATATGACAATAACCGGTCACCTTGGAGTAATGTCTCCTTATTGCAATACATTATCATTAATCATCCCATTCTGACTTCACCTTTGAATAACACTGTAGAATGCAAAATCATTAATATATAATTGACATCCTCAGTTGTCTACTGAGCTCCTACCCATCCTATCTGCCGGGAGTCAGACCCCGGGAGTCGGACGTGCGTACCTGTCACTGTCGAATGTGATGGTGTCTGTGTCCGGGTCATAACGATGGCCCACCAATCTTAGCATCTTATCCCTGGCATGCGAGTCCAGCCCCAGCGAGGACAGCTTCACCTGAAATATACAGTATGAAGGAAAGCTAGAAAACTGCCCTTCTTTTCAACAATGTCCTTAATTAGGAATCATTCCAAGACTATTTTTCCTATCACACACTGTTATCTACATTTCATGTATAAAAGAATTTTCTGGCTTCTGGTTTAACATAACTTTATGTTAGATCCATGTGTTATGTTATCTGCTCATGTTTTTGTCAATTTTCACGATTTGGAAATACAACCTGCAATAATTAAATCAAATTTGATTTGTGGTATTTGAATTTTTTATAATTTCTTTTTAAAAAGATAAACATCTATGGTGTTTTATGAGATCATTCTTCCAGAAAAATAACTTGTAGAAAGAAATGAACCAGTTATTTGGAAAACAAAGGACGTGCCAAATACCAAAAAAAGATGATTTTTTTTCTCTATTACATATTGTCACATCACATATCAAAGAAAGTTATGTTTGTTTATGCAACAAAGCATCTACGTTAAAACTATAAGAATGAAAAATTTAAAGAATAAAAATTTGTAAGAATGAAGAACATTCTTATTAAATATGTTCTTATAAAAAATATTTCCTGAGCATATAAGCAGTGAGATGAACTTAAACCATTTCACATCTTTTTTTATGTTTAAATTTTCATAATATGATAAGATTCCAAATAAATATGATATTTCAAAATACTAGAATGATATACAAATAAGTTTTGCATACATTTCAATATCTCAGAGGTTCATTGACCTGTCATCCAAGTTCGTGAGATTTGAATTACCTTCATTGTAACGAGTCTTGCTCTAGGGTCTCTGACAGAGGGGCCATCCAAGACATAATCTCTGGTGGTGATTTGGACTGGGAAGTGCTTCTCACAAGCTTCGTCTGTCTCCAGTCCTGCAGGCCACTCACTGCACAGTGCTAAAACATCAATTAAGCTCTAATAAAAATAACAATCAAACCACCCCTAAAAACATCAGCTCACCACAAATCTTTTATTTTTTCACACACTTTGCTGGACTGATGGACAGACCAACATACAAAAGTAATATAGAAATATGAAGAAAATTTGAACCAAATAGGCATGAGTCAAGCTACGGATTGGTCTTGGTCTATGGATTGGTTGTAAATAACCCTAAATTTGTCACCATCATAATAAAAATGACCTACGTTTTAGAGCTTGGCAGTGTTTTCTGATGTGGTTTGGTGTGAGATGCAGAAAGTTTGGGATCTTCATCAGCTCTGCATTTGCATACTTCCCAGGTGGTATTCCATCATTTTCAGATTTCTACATCATACATTTCAAAAGAAAATTAATAAATTCCAAGAAATCAGAATTTAGAGAACTTATACATTACCAAACAATTTAAGCTTTTCAGGTACTGATGCTTCTGTATTGAAACTTAGTCCAAGAAAGGCAAGATATCAATAAATTTTCAGAGTTAAATGTAAATTCATATATCTGTTTGTGGAGCAAGTAATAAAGACGATAAGAGCAATGTTGACTGACCCTCTTGAGATGGCCTTGTCTGAGAGGCAGTGGCACTGAGGACCACCTGAATGTCTGAGCACTGGGCCACACACTGGTCCAGTCCTGGTTAGTGGGCATGCTCTTATAGCGTGGAGGCTTCACCTGAAAAATTAACCATATCCAATCATCTAAGTTTTTCTTGGCGTGAAAAATATAAAATATTTTTTCTCTAAAAATTAAAACAAAATTTTTCAAAATATTTGTTAAAAATATTTTGTTGAATAAATCGAACCAAACATTCATAATTTTTATATAAAGATCCTGCTTTTCAAAAAAAAAAAAAATAATAATAATAATAATTTGATAACAGTAATTACCTGTCTTTTTTGCATTCTTCTCTCCCTCTTCTCTTTTTCAACAAGTGTATGCCCTGGAATTACTAATACTCGAAAATCCTCTGAAATACACAAATGAAAAATAACATCAGGCACTCATCAAAGAAGATCATCTATTTTGCGGCGTATTCAAACTAAGGTCAAGGTAATTATATGAAAGTCTGTTAAGTTGGTTTAGGAATGCATATTTTTCTGAAGGACTTTTTGACCAATATTTCAGTGAACATTAATTGTGTAAAATTTTGTTTTCCTCAAATTGTTGTTTCTCTCTGAACAAGATAAGCAGATTGCTTTCAGCTATGCTGATAGCACTTACTCAATTGTTTTCACGTGTTACCACAGTGACAAGTAGGACTCTAAATCAGAATGCAGGGACAGCTTAATTCAAAGTGGCAGAGCCTGATAACAAATCAATAAACACAATTTTACAAATGTTAAATGTTGAACTGTTGGTTGACAGTAACTGAGTGTGTGCTGTTCACTTCTTCAGTATTACTCACTCAGTGGTAAAGAAATAGAAATGTGGATTCTTGCAAAATAGTCTAACCAATAGGGTGATGGTCAACTTTAGGAAGGGATTGCTAATTGGCAGATAAGTATGCGATTCAAATGTATGCCCTAATTTTGAAAACTAAAAAAAACAAAAAAAACAAAAAAAAAACAAAAACAACTGAAAATCATAATGGCTGTTAAATTTATTCTCTTTTCATGTTTATTGATATTGGTTATTATTGACTAATTCATCCAAATAAGGGGTTGGAAAACATATTTTAACAGGACCCTAATGGATGGCTACTTTTTGGAAGTGATTTCATTTTTCTTCTGGTAAAGTGTTAGCATAGAGATACTAAGAGGTAAAATGAAGTTGTGGCTATGAGACATTGACTAATGATGTTCTTAAAGGTTTAGTACATTGAATAGTGTTAGAGTGACCTCAATCTATTTGAGCCTCATCTAGAATCATACAAAGCTTGGTGGTATGATAATTGGTTTTGCCCATTAAACTTATAGATATAGAAAGCTCAGGCCACCTGCAACTCTGAGCTGCACAGACCTCTACAGACAGTGCAACTTCTCATTGTAATTGTTATTTCTCTTAAAGCCCAAACAATATGACATAATTGGTCATGATGTCCATACAAACATCCATAATCTTATAACACACCATACTCCACCCAGGGGTGACAAAGTGAACCTATCAAGTTTAAGTGTGCCTCTGGTGGACAGTGTGTTAACATACCAAATTACAGGAATAGGATAAAGGCTTACATGAAAATTTGTTGAATTCTGATTGGTATATAATTGATTGAGGCAAAAAGAACATGGTGCAAACAAAAATTACCAAAGTGCTTATTCCTTGTAGAGCCTGCTGTTTGTTGACTGTTGGGAGGTAGAGAATAACATGTCGAAACTTTAAGGTGAGACATAAATAGAGCAGTCCAGCCAGAATTCTAAAACTTGCGACATTACCATCTTTGTGCAAAAATTATAGTATTTATGCTGATAGCCCTTCAAATATTAAAAGTGACCTTAAATTTAAAGAGACAAAAAGTTTGTTCACTTTCTGTAAATATAGATTCATCTGTCAATTACACACAGAGCAGCTAATGCTGATGAAGCGGACCAGGACTACAATGGACCTCTTCAGCTTAGCTGCTTTAAACAACGGTTATTGGTAGCAAGGACAAACTGGTCCCACGCCAGTTTAATTATAAGAAATAAAGATTAAATTAACAACACCAACATCCTGTGATGAAATGTTTGTTCTTAAAGTTGATAGTAATTGACTTTCAGAACAAACTTTAAGAACAAACATTTCATCACAGGCATGCATGCAGGATGTTGGTGTTTAGTTTACTCGCAAGGGACCAGTTTTCCGTCGCTACCAATAACAGCCGATTACAGCATCTAAGTTGGAGAGGACCCTTGTAGCCGCTGCCAGTCACGGTCTGCCTCATCGGCGGTAACTGGTCCAGCACTAGTATACTTTAATCTTTATTTCTTTATTTGAGTTAATCATCAATGCTATTCACTGAATGAACTCTTCCCGGGGAACTCTTAATCACACTCTCTCAGTACTGACAGTGTCAGTACCGTCACTGCGACTGTGAGTGTGGGTCTGTGACTCAGTGTGAGTCAAGTGTGACTTGTCAGTGTTAAGAACTTGTGATGTCTGTTCAGACTGTTGTCAGTGTTGCAGAAATGTGGATTCACACAAAATTGTCCTAAAACGTACCCTCAGCACTTGTTCCAGGATTCCGTTCCGAAATGTCTTGCCCCTGACTGTACATACGGACACTTCCCATATTTGTGCCACAAAATTGAAGTCGAACATTGTGTAATGATAGAGAATTTCGTAAAATTCGGCAATTCATGTGGAGCCAAATTCGTCCTCTGGAAGCGGCCATCTTGAACTGAGCGAGAAGTCTTGCGAGGTTTCGCGAGATACTCATTTGCATAGAGAGTGTTGCAGCTGTAATGGAGGAAATACAGGAACCGAAAAATGCCTTGTGGAGGAGGGAAGAACAGTTAAGAAGATGGAATCTTTCAGACACAAACAAGGAATCAGCTATACGTAAAATAAAGGACTCAAACGGAGTACAATTTCAGGATGGCTGCGTGTTCCTAGCCGCTTGTTCCAGCGGAGATAGAGATGAGGTGGAAAAGTTACTTGGCAGAGGTGCGGATATCAACACAGCAAATGTTGACGGCCTCACAGCTTTACATCAGGTTTGTTGACAATAAATCAAGTGTGAAACACAATCTACAAAGACTATTTAATAAGTTTATGACACTTTTGACATGTCTCACTCTTTAGGTAAATGATGAGCAAACTTTGAAAAGTGGCACCCATCGTATTTCGGCAGTTGGGTTTCCAAAATGGCGGCCAGTTTGAGGCCGTATTAGCAAGCTTGGCAGGATGTGGGACAGGCAAACTACCAAGCAGGTTGTCTGTCAGTTTACAAGAGGTCTGCTCGTTGATAGTGAACAACTATTACAGATCATAGAACTATGCCCTACATGTTTCCAATAATTGCAACATTTAACAGCATATCATGATAGTTTGTCCTCACTTGAAGGTGAACAACCTCAAAAACACAAGTTGAATGTTCGATACACATAATGATAGTAACTGCTCTCCCAGCATGTGAAATGTCAAGTTTGGCTCCCCTCTCTGTTTTCTAATGTTAGCCTAGGCTTTGCCTGCAATAAATAAAGATGCACAGAGTATCAATTGCAGCAAATTGATGTGTTATTTTGATGACCAGCCCACAAGAGTTTCAAAACAAAAAAACATCAACACTGATGTAAACAAAACAGCCAGCCAGCTTTGACACCTGATGAATTCCACACTTAGATCAACAAAAAGTGATTCACTGGCATGTTTACTTCTTTGAAAAGCCACAAACCTATTATTTTGGCCCATTACCTATTTATCAAAAATGTTTATTTCCACGATAATGCTTAGTAATCATTATTTTTCAATACAAATATTGACGTTCTGTTTTCTTGAGCAACAGTTAAGACTGGAAATGAAAAATAACTTTATTGTCCTGAAAATAAAGTCTTAATGAAGATGAAAATTTGGTTATAGTTTTGATGTCTCTGGAAAAAAAAAATATATTCAACTCATTCAAATAAGCACAGAATTAGTGTGACTTGCATATACAACCTTTATGACATTTGCATGATGAGAACTTAACATAAAATCAATTCACAACTCTATTTTCATTGTATTAAGTTTATATGAGGTACAGTTCATGAAAGGGTCACACTTTATTCCAAACATATTATGTAATAATTTGAGATTAATGAGTTTTATGTTAGTTTTTAATACTCTTAAAATCTTATAATTTGCACGAATGGTGTCTAATATATTCTTGTCAACCACATTGGGAGACAGCAAATTAAACTATTAATCACATGTAAATGGAATGTGAATTTAAGAACAATGTGATTATCTTTTTTCCGGAAGAGAAGAGAGAGACACAGAACCAACATCAATATTTTTAACTCAATAGATCTTCCCAGATAAACTTTCATTTCTCAATCCTATCTATCTAAAATTTTACATATTTATTTATTTTATAAAAATTTAAAGTGTATATTGTTTAAGATTTTGCATTCAAAAGAACTTGCTCAAACCATTATAGTATTAAATAGTGGATGATATTATCGATCAGGGAGATAGTATATGTATGTTAGTTAGCAAAACATGTTTGTGAAGATCTGACAGGGGGTTCACTTGTTTCCAAGAGTGCTGTGTTGGAGGTTAATGTGTGTAGTGGATCTAAGAGGTGCTGTTACTAAGCCAGGCTCCTGGATCCACTGGGATCAGACATTACTATTTTAAACTATTAAATCATCAGCTTATCCAGATCCATGGCTTTCCAAGCCCAAGGCTTATCCATATCAAATCCAAATCAAACTTAACTTGATTAACATTATTAAATGGACACCTACTATGTACAACAAATGAACAAACATATAAATTCTATAGCTTGGTGTTGCTGTATTGTATACTGGCTACTGCAGTGGCCAGTATTCTGAGGTGGGGAGGGGAACGTCAGATGTGGCTGACTTTGGTTTACAGGGAGATGGCAACCCCCTGCCGATGTTGCTGCATTGCTGGTGGCCTGCTATGCTCGGGGAGCATCATTGAGTGCAAACTTCTTCCCCCAGTTGTAGGTGTTTGTGAGAGGAGGCAACATGATCCCATCCCAGGTCAGCCAGCCTACCGCACCACCATCCTCACCGATTGATGCTTTGGCATGGTTAAAAACAATCGTATATTCTAGATTCCATCCTATTACAGGACAAGCCAATCTGTGACACCACTATCTAAAAAACCATGTGATGTGTAACATAGAATCATAAGGTATTGATAAAGTTGATATAGCAGCAAAACTGTGTGTGTATGATATAGTTCTGGTAGCAGATAAGAGCCAGCTGGTCTCATCCCTGGAGATACCATGATCCCATTCTGGCTCACCTGGAGCTCTGCACTGCCGTACACTTCATGTAATTTTTTGGGGGGTGAGCTATAAACTCAGGACCTGATTCAGTCCTAGCAAGATAAGTTGTAAGTAGGGGTTTCATCAGCAGTGACAGGCAGTGAGATGATTCTGTCAATACTTAACCAACTCATTCCCCTGATTATGATGATGTAAAGTCGGAAAGCTTACAGGTCTGCAAACCTGTGAAAATGGTTAGAAATGTAGAATTTACTATAAATGCATATTTTTTTTTCACAGTGGTGTTGCTTAAATTTAGTTTATGGACAAGAAGTTGCACAAATTCTGATGGGAAATTTCCATTTATGGTAGTTCATTCTCACTGCACATTTTTGCATGGAACAAATTTACCAGTGAATACAGGCATTTGTAGAGGTTAACCATGATAGAAATCATATTCTTGTCACTATCCATCCACATGATCCCAGATCACACTAAATCGCCGGTCACAACTGTTGTTGACACTTAAACTTGTAATCATGGAAGGATTCAGTATGCTTGCTGAACCATAATAGTGAGAGAGGTGTTTCTTTGACTTTTCTGCATCTCACCCTTGTTTTTTTTAAGGTTGTGGCACACCTAGATATTGATCAGATCTGTAGATATTTTTCCACAACTGGGTTTGAACTCGACATAATTATTCCCCAGCCAAATGTGAATATGAAAAGAATGAAATTTACACACTTATTCTGATCAGAATCACTTGATTTTATTTTACTAATTCTTTCTGTGCTGATTCCTGCTAGCTGGCCCTTATTACACATTGCTGGCAGTGTGGCCCGTGTCAGTACATGGAGACTGTGGAATGAGGGGACATTTAGCAGAATGTCATGATGGAGTGTCAGCTGGTACTTTACACATAGTGTGATAGGTGAGGAGGAATATTAACCACAAACTATCCTGCTCAGGTGTCAGCCTGACATGAAGCAGTACTGTCTGAAACCTCTACCGGGCGATGCATGCTTCATCCGTCACAGAGGCTCTCATACATGGTACTCAACATTTTTATATAAAATAAATATATATATATTTGCTGCAAAGTTAAAAGAATGAACATGATGTGATGTGAAGTGATGTGGTCCTATGAGCTTGGTTCAAGGTCTGTAATGTTGATGTCCATATCCTCATCCCAGACCAATTATTAGGTTGTGTGACATACTAACAGGCCCAGGGCAGGTGATTTTCTCAGACAACCTGTCACACAGAGCACAGCTGATTATTCCCATTATTACAACAATACAAATAATGTGAGTGACATGTCCAAATATGGGTTATCATCAAACATGGTCCCTCTCCGCATCATCTCCTTGTCAAGTCTGACACCCAGACATTCTCATTGCATTTGAACCCTGTTTTGATTTCTTGTCTAGCTCATTATAGGACATTTAGAGTTGAATTAATTTAGCCATGGACCTGGAGGCAAAACAATTACACAGAACAGTCAGTTGATGTATGCTAATTAAATACCGTGTCAACTGAGAGATATACTATAGAAATATATAGAACACTTTAGATCCATACATGGAGGCAATTGAGAGATACAATTTGATATCAAATTTTGATTTTTTTTTTCACCTGCCTGGGAGTTGATATATTATGGGGTTTTTTTTTTTGTGTGTGTGTGTGTGTGTGTGTATAAATACATATAGCTATATAAGACTGAGGAGAGTGATAACCTTGGGGCAGGATTGTGAAGATTTCTGATGGCTGGCAGGTGATAGCATGGTGTGATATAGGCTCAATGTAAGGGCCAAGCCGAGATCTGCATGTAGAGGTCAGCCACATAAACCAGGGCCACAGTGACTTTTGTAGGGACAAATATTTGCCAGCTTCCTACATTTAGCGAGTATGGTGGCCTGGCTGTTACTCCACCAAGCTGTACCCACCCAGCACTCTCTACATACAGATCACTACTCTCCCCTCAGCTTCCACCTTTGCATAATAATTTTGTTTCTGGCGGTATGCTGGTATATGGCCAACTCCACATATATTGTAGATTGATGCCCACTATAAAAGCCAACAATTAGATGGCACACAGAGTTAGAGTCAATATATATGTACATTCATGTATTAAGTGTATGAATATTATTTAGGTCTATATTGAATTTTTTTTTCATTTTTTTTTTCAAATTTTATATTCTGACTGGTTAAACTGTGAGACACATTTATGGTAATGCTTAATGGTAGTATTTTTTTCATTTAGTGGAGGTGGACTATTATGGTATAAAATGATTATTTATGGCAGCCCTGCCACCTTAGAGCAGGTTTCACAATGAGAACATATATTTCATACATCCTCTGCTTGTTTTTATTGTTCAAGTTAGCATGGTTTTAAAATAGAATTTGGCCAGGGGCTGTGAGATACAATAACTAATTGTTGTGTCATGTATATTGTGGAGGTCACTAGGATGTGTATGGGTCACGTGCTGCATTCAATCAAATGACAAAAACTCTTTTAATGTTACTAATATAATAAAATATCATCTCAGAGGGCTAGGCTTGGTGTTCAAAATGAAGATAAACATGTACTATAAGTTTGTAAAAATAGAATAAGTAGGAAACTAACAGTATTATCTCATGGATCAGTTTTATTTGATGTTAAACATTTATCACACAAAAAGTTTTTTCCTGTCAGCCACCTCTAAACATACACAGTTAAATGTGCTATTATTGATATAAAGGAAGGTATCTTAATGAAGATGGAGGGTATAGATGGTGGAGATAAGGTGATATCATGCCGATCTGACAGCTTTTATCATAGGCTTGATGATATGTATAAATGGAAGGGGCTGTGAAATATCTGCTTGTTGATCAAATTTGTGCACAAGTTATCTGCATAGTGCTTTGAAAGGATACATTTTTTGCGGAGGATCGAACACAAGAGAAGAGAGAAAGCTGTCTTGTAGCCAACGTGACAGACTTGATAACAATATTCATCTTTGTTTATCGAAAATACTAATGCTTTGAGTGCCATACAACAACATTTTTGTGGTAGTTGAAATCGGAGCACATTGACCCAGATGAAGATCAGAATGGGGTCGTCAGTGGACAACCCAATGGGGGTTGGTATAGTGATTAAATTTCTCTTTCATACCTTGACCATGCCCACTCATTTTTGGAGTATATAAAAGTTGCTGTATGTTCTCCCACAGTTTGTGTCAGCCATCTGAAAAATGGGGTCAGGATTGGATAATTGGACATTATGCTTCCTTAATCTCTTCCTGAATTGTTACTGTACATCAAGTGCATGATAAGTGGACCAGAAATAAAGTCCTTTACAAATCATCTGATCCATTCGGTGATTAAGTTTTATATAGTTACTCAGCTAGTTTTTATATTGTCATTTTAGAATCTTGACAATGCATATCCCCTGTTATATTCGCCTTGAACCTTCCCACGGGTGATCACTCTTACAGAAATGAGTAGGAATGCTGAGAAAGTTTAGGACAGAAAGATGTAAATTCCCTTTTAAGCTTATGAGCATGTCTTGGTGGTAATCTTCACACAAATAATGTGTCTATCTGAGAGGTCCTGCAGGGGAGAAAACTGAAGGGCACTGATGGGTGATCAAGGTTGACAGGAGTGCATATTTTGGAAAATGGCAAGATGTCAAGAACCCAACCCTCAGCATTCAGATTTGCCCTCATTCCATGCATCTCTGGTTGACTGACCACCCAAAACTTCTGTTGATTGTCAAAAATATGAAGTCAAATGCAAAGGTTCGAAAATAAGATTGTCCATCTTGGACACTCCATTTGATCATGGGGAACCTCACGAGTGGAGCTCTTTTTGAATGGATTTTTTGGGGGGTTTCAACATAGCAATGATAGCACATGCACAAGATAATCTTATGAAAGAATTACTTTAAATTTCATTTTGGCTAACACAATGGAAACCCATTTATATTAAGTAAATTACACATAATTATCAGTAATTCTATCATACACATGAAATTTTTGGCATTAATTTATTTATCAATTTTTCAATTCAGTTCTTCTAAATTTGACATTTGGCTTCATTCCAAGATATCTTTAATGTCTATGAATCAGAATTGCTTGACTTAAAAATAGTAAACATAGTAAAGAGAGAGATTGGTGATTCTATTGCTAACTTGTAAACATCCTGCTCTTGAGAAAAACAACCATGATACAGCAAGCTCAGTGTCTCAAAATATGCCAGGTTTATCATGTTTGCATAGAACTTGTTCAATAAAAAGCAAGTTGTATAAAAAGATGTATCATTGATAACAGATTGATTAGTCAAATAATTATGAGGTACATGCATGTTGGAGGGATCAGGACTTATGCCAGGATGAGATATTCACTGTGGTGGGTAAACTCAGATTAGGGATGAGGCACAAAAAGCCAGTCTTATTGATTATACACAAGTGATATTGGATAGTTGCCGGGTTGAATTGAAGCTGAGCTGGAGACTGAGCTGGAGGTAGCAGCTTCCGTATCTGCCCAGCATCATTCACTTCTGATTCATACTATGTTACAAAAGACAAGGATGAAACTTATCAAAGCTTCGAGCTGTATTCAGAGAAAACTGTTAGTCACGCAAAACACAGGAAATCCCAAAGTTATCTGTATCTGGTGATGTTGACTTTCAGCTTGTGAGGTGTAATTTTACGTTCCATGAAGACTGACCAGATTTCTTAGTCACTTCAAAGATAATATTCTCCTCCTTTATGATTATATTTCAAAATTGTGTGAGGATATTCAGCAATCGCTTGATAAAAGACATATATATGTCAATATTTAATCTAATTAAATTGGTCACATGATCAAATGAGGTTTGATAGAACCAGCTCTTCACATCTCTGTTTGGTCCTACTGGAACATGACTCCATTCAAAGATTCTTGTTTACTTTACAGCACCATGTTATCATGGTGTAACTTTGCCTCATTATGTCATGAATTATAAAAAGAGACATAAAAAAATGCTCTAATTTGTTGGGTCATCTACAGATCTGCTGAGGACAAAGCTCATTATAAAAATTGTGTCTGGATTCATAAGGAGGGTCTTTTTATGTGCATCAGTAAACACACTTACTTATCAGAAGTGTACAATGCCCTGAAATGGTGACGGAACCAAGCATAGCAGTGTTGAACCAAGTATAGCAGTGTTGTTTTTTCTTGCCTAACAAAACAGCACCTCCCTGCATTGTTCAGAAATTTGCACAAGTGAAAAACTAACAATGAATAAGACAGGTGAAGCCTGATAAATACTGAATTATCTCTCTATCTCTTGTTGATGAACGAGAGTAAAACACCCTCTCACTTTTCAGATTGATATTTAAAAGCAAATTGAAAATGTAAAGACAGACCCTTTTTGATGATTTTAAAATTAGTTTCAGACAAATTGGCTCTTGTTTATGTTTACAAAAGGTCGAAGGCATTGATCTGTTTAATGGGATGAAGATTTCCTGATGATCAAGGTTGAGTTGATTCTGTGTAACATGTATATTATTGAAGCTTGGCGAGAGCTGTTACATATGGATGTAAGATTTAAACCTCCTAAGAAAATGAGTCATGAAGATTATAGCCGCTAAAATGTATGATACAGAGAAATGATTGGATGGAAAACAACATGAGATAATGTTAGAACTTTTGAGATAAGAGTTGAAAAAACGTTTGTGCTTTCACAGATAAATATCACAGGAGTGATCTAATTCATGATAATAGAGTGAGTGCCTTTTGTAAAATTCAGTGCAGCAAAGTAGAGTACAATTGGGCATGAGGCTTTGACATTTGCCTCTATCCTGTTTGTGAGAGCTGCCCTATGGGAAATAAGAGAAAACAACTCTGCTTGATTTGGGTTGAGGCTTGCCTTGGCATGGGAATACATGATTTTACAAATTTATATATAAATTCATCAAGATAGTGTTTAGACTGGTAATAAATTTGAGTAGAATATTGGTTTATTGATGAATGATTAATATCTTTTAGAAGTGGGATTTAATTTGAGAGGTCGTAATGCAGTATTTGGTGAATATTTTATGTATTTTTAATAGAGACATGTCATGTTCCAAGAACGTGTCATATAAATGCACCATTTATAGGCAAAACATTCCCGTGAATCACATGTTTGACACCAGGCAGGGTAATAAGGGAACATTTGACAGTGAGCTACAAGATAAAAGGTTATCAGAACATCATAACAACACAGAATGACATGTGTGGAACAGATTCATCTTCACACCTGTTTGTCATGGTGATTAACTGATCATCCCTTTCCTGGAATATCCCCGTATCAATTAATACATTTTCATGTCATAGAATTATCATTTATCTAAGTATGCCAGTCAACACTTGTATGTTGTCATTCCAATAATAATCTATGGCATCTTTAAGGTTCTATTGAATGCAACAGTGATCATAAATGCCTGATTAATGTTCAATAATCTGATCAAGGCTTGTTGATCTTGTTTGTTTCTCAATTAGGTCAATACAATATGTATTTGTTTGATCGAACCCTGGTAGGAGTTGATACCTATTTCTCAGGAACAAGATGGGTTACCTTGACTGTAGCATTAAACAGCTTGTTGATTCAAAGTACTGAGCAGGAACCTCAGTATACTCTGGTGGTGGTAGGATTTCAAGGAATTGTCAAGTGGTATAACTTTATGGAAATAGTTGGTCTCCCAAGAAACGCCAGGACAGAAAATATTGCAGAATAAAGACATAATTCTTGAAGGAGGTTCAAAGGTCAAACATTAGATTTATTGTGATTGTTAGGCTATTGATCATGTTGATCGGTGGGGGGTCTGAGAGACTGGCATATAAAGCTGAGAAGTGGATCCTAGTAGATCCTCCAGCTTGGGAAACCCTGCAGACATAGCCTCACAATGGACAGTGCCAGATGCCGGCCACCAGGGGGCACTGCTGTTCCCAGGCAACCATGTTACTATGGCAACCAAGTACCCGTTGCTTAGACATGGAGGATACTGTCTGTGGGGTGACCTTTGCAGAGACTAGACATTGGTCTGTGTTAATGTTGCATCCTCTCTGCATCCCAGCATTGTCCTTGACAAAATGGTAAAAGTTGGAAATAAACTGGTTTTTCTTGTTGCACAACAATAGTTTATGATTGTATGCATACAAGACGGGGCGGAGAATGCTTTGATGTGAGACTGAGATATGTTGTGGGAGGACACCTGATTATGCATGTCAGCAGGGGCCAGATCTTATTCTGCAAGAAAGGCACTTCTATAGGTAGAATAGCTAATAGACAATATAGGGTGGGGAGGTGTGAATTGACCTTTAGTACCAGTATTGTCCTTGCAGAGACAACACCACCATCGTAAAATCTAACCCAAGTGCTATGCGGATAGTTGTTGGTTGCCCCTTACATGCTAAGAGGCGCCACGAGAGATCCCCCAGGTGAGCCTGCAACTATACAAGAAGCACACATTGTATAATCAACCTATATATTACACAGCAGATCTGTGCTGGGACCTGTGCCAGAACCCTGCATGGCTGAAGGCAATGTGTGATATGTCATCGGGATCTGCCCCAGTGTGCAGCACTGTATATGCAGAAAGCTTTAATCAGTGTGTTGTGTTATCAAAACACTCGCAAGTGTCAGACTTGGCAGGTGAAAATGATACGTGGGGCTTCTGCAATATGTCAAGCGAGGCCTGAAGTGGAAGTAAAGTTTGCAGAGGAATGCACCAGAGATGCTGGGCCCTGTATTTATCTGCCCTCTATGCTAATTGATGATCACCAGTTCCCAAACATTTTTCTGGCTGAGTAACTTTGACATAAAATGTTTAATTGACATTGCCAATTTGAATTTGCACTTTATGTGATGTTATAAGATTTAAATAAAGAGTGTAGATATTCTCCAGGTTTTAGGCCCTAAGAAAACATTGCAGCGTTAACACACAAGGTGATCAAGTACACTGGGGAAATTGTACAAATTTGTTAATATTACATCACATTAGTTTGGTGGAGTAATTTGCAGAGTGGAGAAAGCATACACTGACACCTTGCTGCCATGTTTTAGGATCTCATTCTTGGTTCTTTATGCCAACCTCGGTTGACATCACAGTATATTTATTGCCCCCACTGTATATATATGCTGAGCATAAAAACCTACACAATATTTGTTTGTAAGACATTAAAAAAATTAGTCCCATAGATATCTCAGGGGGTGATTTTCCCACAGTCTGTCAACACAATCAACTAAGTATAGTGAAATGTGGGCAGTGCTGACTGCAGTGAAAAAGGAAAGATAGAGCCTGTACACGTGTTATGATACAGTCTGAAATCTCTATGTACAATCTTACAGGGATTTTTGGGACAGCTCTATTTTCTTATTTTCTCCACTTAACACATGTGATGAAATGAAATGTATGGAGTGTATTGCAGTAGGATTAGGCCCAACACCTGACACCACAATGATAAGGCTGACACCCCGATGATCCCTGATCATGTAGACTCGATTCTGCATTATCCCTCAAAACAAAGTAGATACTAATGACACGAGTGAAACATTTTCCCTTCCTTTTTTTGCTGACATTTTTGGGGATGCAGTATCTGTTTAGATGGAGCTTTCCTGTATCAGGATGGATCTATTCTTTGTCAGCATGGATCTTCTCTTTGGTAGTGTTAAGCTATTGATCAGCATGGGCTTATCCACAGAGCTGTCTTAGTGCCAGGATTACATGAGATATTTCCTGTGTCAGCATGGATCCCTAGCGTGTCAGCATGGATATTTCCTGTGTCAGCATGGATGCCTAACATGTCAGCATGGATGCCTAGCATGTCAGCATGGATGCCTAGCATGTCAGCATGGATGCCTAGCATGTCAGCATGGATCCCTAGCGTGTCAGCATGGATGCCTAGCGTGTCAGCATGGATCCCTAGCGTGTCAGCATGGATGCCTAGCGTGTCAGCATGGATCCCTAGCGTGTCAGCATGGATGCCTAGCATGTCAGCATGGATGCCTAGCGTGTCAGCATGGATGCCTAGCATGTCAGCATGGATGCCTAGCGTGTCAGCATGGATGCCTAGTGTGTCAGCATAGATGCCTAGCATGTCAGCATGGATCCCTAGTGTGTCAGCATGGATGCCTAACATGTCAGCATGGATGCCTAGCGTGTCAGCATGGATGCCTAGCATGTCAGCATGGATGCCTAGTGTGTCAGCATGGATGCCTAGTGTGTCAGCATGGATGCCTAGTGTGTCAGCATGGATGCCTAGCATGTCAGCATGGATGCCCAGTGTGTCAGCATGGATGCCCAGCGTGTCAGCATGGATGCCTAGTGTGTCAGCATAGATGCCTAGCATGTCAGCATGGATCCCTAGTGTGTCAGCATGGATGCCTAGCGTGTCAGCATGGATGCCTAGCGTGTCAGCATAGATGCCTAGTGTGTCAGCATGGATGCCTAGTGTGTCAGCATGGATCCCTAGCGTGTCAGCATGGATCCCTAGCATGTCAGCATGGATCCCTAGCATGTCAGCATGGATCCCTAGCATGTCAGCATGGATCCCTAGCATGTCAGCATGGATGCCTAGTGTGTCAGCATGGATCCCTAGTGTGTCAGCATGGATCCCTAGCATGTCAGCATGGATCCCTAGCATGTCAGCAACTATCCTTCCTGCCTCAGCCTGGTCTTACCTGTAATGGCATGAAATAGTCAGGTGGTCAGCATGGGACTATCTTAGTTAACAGGGAGCGATCCTGTGTCAGCACAGAAGTATGAGTCTCACTGGTGTGTAGTGCATTGGGCTGGATCTGCTGAGTTAGCACACATCAAAGCCCTGGTTTGTGTGAGGGGAGGTGGGGCAGGTCAGTGGGGCAGGGGGGCTGGCCCCAGATTACCCCCCATCAAGGTGAGAGGCTAGGATCTGTCACAGATAACCTGCATGGTATGGTTTAAGGGAGGTGATGGCTGGAGATTCTCCTCTTAAGACTGGTTCAAATAACCGCCACGAAAAAAACCCCTCATATTGTCATTATTGTAATAATTTATTAATGTTATTTTAGAAGAATTTAATCTTTATGCAAACAATGGAACCAAAAGAGCTTTTTGTGTTTTGTGCTAATTTTTATTTTAAAAGCATGGCATAACAAAGAACAATTGTGTATTTGAAAGTGTTTGTTTTGTATTTTCAGGCTTGCATTGATGACAAGCTTGACATGGTCCAGTTCTTGGTGGAGCAGGGTGCGGATATAGATTCCTGCGACAATGAGGGCTGGACTGCTCTCCATGCTACAGCCTCCTGTGGCTTCCTAGACATTGCCAAGTGAGTATTAACCCATCTACATGTTCTCTTGACATTGACTTGTGAAGAAATATTATTAAATATTGTTATCACATATAGACTTTACCAATTGAGTTTGATAAGGCATTTTTTTTTCAACAAGTCCAGACAAATCTCAATCAGGTTGATATGTCCAGACATAACTCACCTCAGATTAGTGTCTGAACTTAACTCACCTTGAGTTATTATGACTAGACATAACTCACCTCAGGTTGATATCTGAACTTAACTCACCTTGAGTTATTATGACTAGACATAACTCACCTCAGGTTGATATCTGAACTTAACTCACCTTGAGTTATTATGACTAGACATAACTCACCTCAGGTTGATATCTGGACATAACTCACCTCAGGTTGATATCTGAACTTAACTCACCTTGAGTTATTATGACTAGACATAACTCACCTCAGGTTGATATCTGAACTTAACTCACCTTGAGTTATTATGACTAGACATAACTCACCTCAGGTTGATATCTGAACTTAACTCACCTTGAGTTATTATGACTAGACATAACTCACCTCAGGTTGATATCTGAACTTAACTCACCTTGAGTTATTATGACTAGACATAACTCACCTCAGGTTGATATCTGAACTTAACTCACCTTGAGTTATTATGACTAGACATAACTCACCTCAGGTTGATATCTGAACTTAACTCACCTTGAGTTATTATGACTAGACATAACTCACCTCAGGTTGATATCTGAACTTAACTCACCTTGAGTTATTATGACTAGACATAACGCACCTCAGGTTGATATCTGGACATAACTCATCTCAAGTTATTATGTCATGACATAACTCACCTCATGTTGGTAAGTCTAGACATAACTCACCCCACGTTGGTAAATCTAGACATAACTTGCCAAGTAACTCACCTCAAGTTATATGTCTAGACATTGTCAATCATATTGATCATCATGTGTGTTTCTTTCACTAAATATTGTGTCAAATCTTGCCATATTTCAAGTTGTTTCTGTTGTTGATGTTTAATATTACTTCTGAGCAAACACTCCCAAATATTATGTTTCCTTACAATGTGAAAATGAAGATGACATTCAACCTATAGAGTGAAAACAGGTATTTTTTATCACCATTTATATATATGTACTTGGAAATCGGAACAAATATTTGTTCTATGCTTAGACATTGCCAAATAAATGTATCTCGACCCAGCAAGGTATATCCATGGCTAAGTGAGCATAAACATGAGAAAACTGTATTTTTTACAGTGAATTGCATATATATGTGTATTATATTGTACATGATTTATGTGGAGACCTTTTTTTATTTTTTTATGACAAGCTTTGTTGTGGTTAACCTTGATGTCTTGTGCTGTGGTAGTTTGAAAGGAATTGGCCCAACATCATATAAGCAGTATACAATTGAAATGAATATAATAAACTAGACATCTGAAGCAGTAAGAATATATAGTATATATGATAAAAATATTCAACTAAATGGGTTATTTTAAACATGAAGCTCACAGATTTGACATTGATTGATCATTGTTGATGTGTGATTGTATAAGATTTTATATTTAAGCCAATTTAAGCCTACAAAAGTTTATTTGGGGTCAATATGAGTAATATTGGAGAGGCCGTACTGTGTAGCTTATTATTCGAACAGTCATCAGCCGGTGGCATTTATACAGTGGTGTTTACACCAACGCTAATGACCTTTTAACCACCAGGGCTTTTGTTAGATGCCAGCGTGGTACAAAAATGGTGCTTGGGCTCACAAAAACTATTCCAGTTGAGGCAGTCTAGGCAAAATGTTGTGTAAACTTTTCCTAAGCCTACCTGATCAAATGATGGTAAGGAATCCTTTGTTCTTTTTATGAGTTGATGCGACGACGGAGTAAGATAATGACTGTGCTTGTTGGGGAATTATGTTGCAATAGACATGTTGATGATAGGGTTTCTGACATCCCCCTCTGATATGACCTGATCTAGCAGGATCCCTCATGAACACTTGTTTGTTCCAGTCCAGTGGGAACTGCACATTTGAGACTTTATTAGTGGTACTAATTCCTTATAAGAGGTCATTAAAAAGCCTGGTGTTACGTCAGCAGTTAGGTGCACAGTTGGTATAAAACATGGCGGAGATGTGGGGGTGTATAGTGTAATGTACGGTCATTATAACAGGGCAGGGTCAAGCTTTATTATCCCGATCTTGGACGTGGTTCAAGTTGGATGCTGTGACTCATGGATGTGTAGATTAACTAGCCCAGGGCTCCGGTAAAAGCTCACAACTTTCTTCTCCACCAAACCACCCTATAAAGACTTATGTATAATTATATTACAAAATTAGATTCATCATTCCAGTTTATTGTTTTGTGTTTGTCATTATCAAGAATTGCAGAAGAAGTTTTATTTTTGTACTTTAATAGTTAAGACAGAGTCCGTGAGAGTTTTTATACTCAGTTTGGGTCAAACCTCTCTTTGGTCATGCATAAACATGACCAAATAAGGCCATCGTGTGACCTGATCTTATCAGTCACAGCTGTAGCATGGCACCATTTGTTCACACATACTTTTTCCCTTTTGTGTGACATAATTTTTTCACAAAATGCCCTGCCTGACATCATTTGATCCCTTTTATGTGTGACCTAATAGATGTTTGGTCCAAACCGATTAATTTGATATATAAACATTATACAATATTTTGAGCTTGCCCTATCACCCAAAGCAAGCAACTTTTGGCCAGAATAAGGAACTTTATTTTGAAGACTACATCCAATTATTTGACTTATTAAAACAGTCTAAAGGCAAGCATCTTTTCAAATCATATTTCAGACACTGTATGAGTGTACTGTTAACAAATAAACCTGTGCATGAAAATCAGTTATCCACCGTAGTATAGACAGTTGGATGCCAGATCCGGGGCTGATTTCCGCTGATGGTGGCCTGTGTCTCAGACATCTTCTCCTCACCCGCGGAGAACTATGACCCCTGCTACTATACCCTCTGACGTCAGAGTAGCAAACTTTCTATGCCCCGTTTCTTGGTGCAAACTGAGCCAAATTCTCGTGGATGAGATATTTGGGGAGATAATTGTGTGGCGAAGAAAAGAGCCATTCTATGTAATTAGTTACTGAGCACTAAATGCTGTCACAGCCACAAAAAGCAGCCAAGAAAAAAACCGTGCCAGGCAAGATGATATTTCATGTGGAAGGCAGGCAGGAGGAATGAGGAACGCAAAGTAGAGCGTGACTCTGGGCAGTCACGCATGGAAAATGTGCAATATGGGCTTGTTTGATCATAAATAGAGCAGAGGGTGACATACAGGAGGTATTGGCCAAACAGTCAAGACAATGGTGTAAAATAGCATTTAAAAAAAAAGAAATCCCCAATAATTTTATTTAATGAATTTAATGCTCGCTTTCTTTAAAAATGTAAATATCAGACAAAGGCGATGACAGTGGTGACGTGACATCAGCAGGAGTCGTGGTGATAATAGGGGATGTGAATACCTGAGGTCTCAGCTGTGTTTAAGCTGTATTGTGTGGCCGCCTCCTCCGTGCCCTGCCCTCCTCCGTGCCCTGCCCTCCTCCGTGCCCTGCCTCCTCCGTGCCCTGCCCTCCTCCGTGCCCTGCCCTCCTCCGTGCCCTGCCTCCTCCGTGCCCTGCCCTCCTCCGTGCCCTGCCTCCTCCGTGCCCTGCCCTCCTCCGTGCCCTGCCTCCTCCGTGCCCTGCCCTCCTCCGTGCCCTGCCTCCTCCGTGCCCTGCCCTCCTCCGTGCCCTGCCCTCCTGAAGCCCTCCATTGAGCTGACACTCAAGTGATACCTGCCTCACTCCTAGAATGGACAGATGGTATCCCAACTGACTCTCATATAATATTATATCATTGCAAGTTAATTTGTTTGCTCTACCTCTTTGCTGTGCCAGCCTTTCACCCATTTATTTGAGAAATCTGTTTCCTTCTTTTAACAATAAACATGCAGAGATAATGAAAAGATATCTTTTTATTCTAGTATTGTAAGTTATGCATTATCTTCATACAAGGAAGCATTTTTACCTGCTTCCTCCGATGAATTAATTCATCAAATTGGAAAGTAATCATTGTATATATTTAGATTCACTGTGTCAGTGTCCAGATTCAGGGGACAGGGCCGAAATATATGAAAACTAATTTGACAAGTTTTTGATGTGATCCGTTTGAATCCTTGCTTGTGGTGTTAGCTTATCCAGGGAGGGAGATTTGGAGATCATAAGACCACGGTCCCAAGCTTATTCTTATACTTGTTTACCCCTCTATGTAGCACAACCAGGAAAACAGACAGTATATAATTATCATCATTTACTATTATTATAAATACAAAACATTGCCAACAGCCCCAAGTGTTGTGGAAGTGGACATTCTAAGCATAGGTGGTATGTTGTCTATGTGGCTACACCACCTAGAGCCTGCCAACTTGTTACCATGGCAACATATATATCTTATCCACCATAACATTATCACTTATAAATATTACTTTGATTTCTTGATCTCAATAGGTTTACAATTTGTTTGTGCCATATTTAATTGACCAAATTGTGTTAGACATGGACATTTTCCACATTCACATACAATGTACATACAATTTTTTTTAGGCCATACTTTTTCATTATTTGCTTCTGAGAAGTTCCCTGTTACTTTATGGGGTTTTATGACACCTCCAAATAATTATTTGTGTGATGGTAATTTCTTTCTGTTTTTTTTAAAGCTGGTTAAACTCATGTGGAGTAGCTCCGCTGTTGTTTGTTTTGTACTTTTATTGATGGCATTTTGAAAATATATTTTCAGATATTTAATAGAGCAGGGTGCTAATGTTGCGGCGGTCAACAATGATGGTGAACTGGCCATCGACATCGCCGAGGGCGACAACATGGAAGATCTGCTCGCAGATGAAATGGAGAATCTCGGTATGTTAGCCATTATACTTTGCTATACTGTGATAGGGTTCATTCTGCCGGGAAAGCATTGGATAGGAATTTTAAGAAATGTCATTGAAACTCCTGTTTTCATCAAAAATCTGATTTCTGTGACTGCTGATAAAACAGTTAAAAAAGGATTTTAAGAAATGTCATCAAAACTCCCAAGTGTGTCATCAAAAATCTGATTTCTGTGACTGATGATGAAACAGTTAAAAAAGGATTTTAAGAAATGTCATCAAAACTCCCAGTGTGTCATCAGAAATCTGATTTCTGTGACTGCTGATAAAACAGTAATAGATTTATTGTTAAGTTTTTCACCTGTTTTTGCTGGATTTTCCCATGATTTTGATCTTGGGTGTGTGGCTGTTAATCATGCAGGATGTCTGATCCTAATGGATGAGAGAAATGGTTTGTTGTTCATATATAGAACTATAGGTTAAGTGTGCTGATTCTGGGAATGGAGATTTATCTATTCTCAGTCTATAGGAGCAAGACAGCGTGTAATTTGGGGTGATCTATCTCTGTTTATACTTCCTGAAGGATGTGTATGTTTGAAATCATTTAGACATGGCGAAAAACACACAACCACTGGTGCACCTTACCTTAAAAAACACTCGCCCTTTTCTCCGTGAAAAACTGTTCCAGCCTATTTCAAAAGCTTGACTGGACCGGCAGAGGAGAAACCTACTAAAACTACCTCTTGGCACCTTACAATTATTTGTCAATATTTACAGCAACTGTTCCTGTATACAGGCACCCCTCAAGGTCGTCTGAAGGTCACAGTGTCGTGTGTGCTCGACAAATCAAACATGACTCGTAACAAGGTTTTTTATGTGTCAACAAAGTTTGGTAAAAAGGTTCCATTGACTGGTAAGACGTGGAGTGATGTAACGTGATTCAAGCCGGTTCACCCGGTGCAGTGGCTCTAGATTATGATAAAGAACGAATGAGGAACACTGCTCCACATGTTAGCGAAACCGAAAATAAAGACCCCTCCCTCCAGAGAAAATGGCATTACTTTTATACAAATATATTTGATATATATTTAGATCAAGTCTTAGAACATTAAAAGCGTGTTTTAGGTGAATTGTATAATTAGTGATTAATAAAAGAGTTTGGGATTTTTTTTTATCAATTAATGTTGCCTTAATGGTATGAAAGTGGTATTCTTATTGTATGGAAATAGCATATAGAAGAATTTGATTGATTTCAGGGTTGGATGCGGATGCTGCCCGCAATGAAGAGGAAGAAACGATGTTACGTGATGCTAAGCAGTGGATAAACCAGAAATATGTGGAAGAGAAGCCGCATGCAAAGACTGGTGCCACGGCGCTACACGTCGCAGCCGCAAAGGGCTATATAAATGTGATAAAGTAAGTGTAGAGGGCACCACTGAATTCAGAAAAATATTGAATATGTCGCACAAAGGCATGTCATATCATCATAATATTTTAACACGATTAACACAGCAATCATATTCTCACATGTTTCTTGTGAAGGCTCGTCTTGTCAGTATATTGTCACTGTTATTATCATGATAAGATAAGATATCTCCTCGATTGTCATCACTCTATCCACCCGCAGTGCAAAGTACTGATCATTCAGACAGTAAATGGCATAGATTGTGCAATTTAGCATATGAGATGCGAGAGAAAGTGTGTAATCTGCATGAATGATAGGATAATGGGGGAAATGGACAAGCTGGTAGCATGTAACGTCACTCGCTGTATGGTGTTGTGAATGCACTGTGATGACGTATGTATCACATCAGCTGAATGACTAGTGTTGATGCCAGGCCAAGCTCGAGGCTCCAAACTACTGGGGGCTGATGCAAAATTATCACTTTTTTTTTTGCAGCTGCAGACGATATACAAGATGAAACTTAATTTACAAGATGAAACTTAATAAAATTATCAGATCTGAGGGTTGGTACAGATTATATCCAAACTAAGGCTACAAACTGAGTGATGCGACCAAAAATATGAAATTCGAGGCTCCAAACCAGGAATTGTGCCCAGAGTAGATCTAATCTTATGATCCAAACTGTGGGCTGGTCCAGAATACATCCAATCTGAGGCTCTCAATAAGGAGGCAGATAATGAAAGTATCAATATGAGGCTCCAAACCAGGGAGCTGATATTGATATCTGGTGCAAAAAATATTTAAAATTTAACAAAACACCCAATCTGATCCAAACCTTTTGGTATTAATTATTAGCCTTTTTAAATGAACAAAACTTATTCATGCAAGAATGTCATGGCTGTCAGTTAAATGACTTTCATTTTCGTTTCTCTGAGCTGTTTGAGAGTTGTCTCTGTGGTGGCCTTGTCGTGGTTCTTGGACCAGCCCCAGGCGGTGAGCTGAGTACTTGGCAGGGTCGTTGAAGCTGCTGACAAGTTCCGCATTTTGGCAACTTGTGAATACAGATGTAGTCATTATGAGGCACTCTGCATTAAGCCACAGTAACTAACCACCCTCATCACCAATATTACCTCCAATCTTCTCTGCTTACAAGTTGCCACCTAAATATTATGGACCAACTACCTGTTTCTCAACAACTAATAAGTTGCCAAAATGAGCTTACTTAATGGAATGCTAAACAAGAATTACATAATTTTTGTATCTGATTTTTTTCAAAAAATTTGGTTCGGGCTTTTATGGGTTTTAAAAAATATTTTTTGTATATGTTTTAAATGTGTTCACTATCTGCATTCTTACAGATCTGTTTATAGTTGCAAATAATGCCTTGTGAATAAAGTGTAAATTTAAATATAAAAAGAGTATACTTTTCCGTGTTTGTGTGGCATTTTCTGATGCACTCACTCAACACAAACAGATCATTCAGGCCGAACAAAACGCAGTGTAATAGGTACAGAATTTATCATTTCTGAACAAAGAGCCTCTGTCATGAATGAGAACATGACAAACAAAAAGCTGTGTCCAAACATAATCCAGAAATGAGATTGCGGACAAGACATGAAAGTCTTTATCAAACATATCTGCCCTTTGCAAGATTCCAGATATGTATAAAATATGTGCTAAAGTGAGCTATGCTGGACAGATGCAGGGACAGACATGAAAACAGCAATCAAAGGAATATATATATTTTTTTCATTTGTGGAATTTCTCCTTTTATAACAGTTATATATTTTTTAATTTTTTTGTTTTTTTTTGTGAAATCGTTTATTTAGATTTTTTTATATCTTATCAATAACATATATATGAGAACTGTTTTTTTAAGGGGATTTAAATCTTGAATTGGTTTGAGAGATGCAAAGGGAGAGAGAGGCCACCTGAATTTTATTGCTCACACTTTTGATAGGTCCATAAAATGCATTCGCCTTATCACACAACACAGGATTTAATGCTGGGCCATATTTTATCATCAGGTGATATATGCCAAAACAGATGGAATACAGGTCAAAAATGTTTGAAGAAATCTCTGGGATTATCACCTTTTCTGTAAAACAGATAAAATTATTTACAAATGAAGATTATGAAAATCAAAGACAGCTTACTTTGGATGCGATTCTGCAGCCATAAATCAGTAAAAAGCAACATGTCAAAAAACATTTAGCTGGGTGATAGTCCTTATCAAGTTTTGGGTAATGATTTTAGCAGATGTATTATAGGAAAACTACTAACATAAATTTGATCACATCATTAAAATAAAGATTTCATGCATTATTGAGACAAAACCTTGATTCAGATCTGGGTTTTAGAATCTCGAGCATGCGGAAGCAAACAATGTTTTATGAAATGACTGATCTGGAAGTATTACACCAGAACATAAGCTAAAGGATAGAAGTGTCTTGTCAGGTCTGGGAGGAGAGCTTGGCAAAGGTGGAATCTGGCTAAGACAGATTGTAAGGTATTTACTGCAGTAGACATATATCTCGAGGCAAAATGTAAACACTTCCTACAACGACCTTGAACCCCTGTCAGGTAACCCCTAAAACAGACTGGGCAACCCTGTCCACTAAGCAGTAGCAGCAGTGTGCTACCTAATCTCTGGAGAGTGAGTGCCCCAGACTTGTGATTAGGGTGATAAGAGGAAGAGAGATGGCCTTGAGGTCATGACCTTGAAGGTCATCTTACCTCAGAGCAGAAGGCCTATAATTAGCACAGAACATTGGTCATTAGGCAGTTCTTGCACAATTTGCTGTTGTATCCAAGACATCTGGCTGAACTGGCTGTAATCCTGGTATATGGAGCAGTACCCCAGATGGAATCCGGACCACACCGTGGGCTGGATACTGGAGTGTTGCCATGGTGATGGTGCTGTCCAAGGAGGCTGCTACTAGGTTGTGTTCATGCCAGAATACACAATATATCTCAGAAAACATGACCACCATATATAGTCTCAAGGCTTTCTATGTTAGATTTAAACAATAATTGAGCAAGGTAGTGTTTTATTAGATAGTCTACTGATAAAGATATCAAGCAGATTGGTAATAACATGGCTGTATGAAGTGACACAGTGAGCTATTAGCAGTAGGCTTGATAAGGGAATGTATCTTTTGATCCTAGTTTAATCCCTGTGCACTGTACACAGTGATTATGATATGCTTCTCCAGCGTGGATCTGTCTGTGTGTCACATCTACTCAGCAATTGACTACAATGATGCTCAGTGTGGGGTGGATCAACATAGCTTCACTCTGTTAACACTCAAGTCGAGAATTTCACTATTATTTGCCTAAGTGCAGGATATATTCAAAGATTTGATTTGCATTTATCTTTCTCCGTTTTCTGTAAACTGGCATAGCATTGAACAGCATGAAACATGAAACGTGTTAGACACCACAAGCAAACAGTACATGTCAGACCAGGGCAACCCCTTTATTTTATCCCCATTACATTGGTATGTCTTTGTATATTTTAAAACGTTGTATCCAGTTGTGTCCAGACTGATTCCTCTTTGACTCCTGTCATTATTTCTGCCAATTGGTTTTGCTCTATATTGAGTACGCTGTTTTCCACAAAATGCCAAATCTCCTGTTCTTATAATTCAGCAGAGCACAAAAACCTGACAACAAACTGTACCTCATAAAATCTCCAGATCACAGCATCATCTTGATATTTTTCAAATATTGTTTTTTTCTGTGGACAGCAAGTTAATGGAGCATCAGTATTCTATTAAGATAGTGAACTCAATAACATAATTGAAATAGAGCTGAAGTTGAAAGGAGCAGATTTTGAGGTTTTTGTAGGGTTAAGTGACCCATGTTGAGTGAATGTAGTTTTGATACTGACCCTATATATGAGGTGTGATCGCGATTGTTGGCGGAAGGATTCTTTGTGAGGAGATGAAGGGCAATGGATACTGTATAATTACATGGGATATAAATCATTCTGGACTCGGGTGTTCACTTCATTATCTACCTGATCTGTATCACTATCTGTCTACAAACAGCTAGCAGAACTATCTCTCCCGTTATTCAACCACATCATATACACTGTCAAAGACCACGATATGTTTAAGCCACCTGTGTAGATTATCAAATTGTTTCAGTATTTGATAAATGATCTTCCAAAAATGTGCCAAGTAATATGATAAAGCTTTGTACAATCCTGTGCTACTTGAGTGTTTCTATTCCTCATGAACCTTTTTATGCTGTGGGAGAGAGGATTGAAGCTCATTCAATTGTACCATTGAAAACTTTTAAAAAGTCAGTCTTTTTGCCTTTTTCTTTAATATTGCACATGTAAAGGTTACATGTCATGAAATTACTGAAATACTTCAGGCATTCTTTGTGAATTGTTAAGATATTACCTCAAGTGAATAATACCTCGTCAAATTATCCAAATGATTTATCAGGTATTCTTTGTGAACTGTTAAGATAATACCTCGTCAAATTATCCAAATGATTTATCAGGTATTCTTTGTGAATTGTTAGGATAATACCTCATCAAATTATCCAAATGATTTATCAGGTATTCTTTGTGAACTGTTGAGATAATACCTCATGTGAATAATACCTCATCAAATTATTCAAGATACTTATTGGGTATTTTTTGTGAATTATAGATATAATACGCCATCATATTTCTCATTGATTGACGAGGCATTATTTGTGGTGGTTTGCGGTGTAGCAGTGTAAGACGGAGGTTTGTGTGTATGTTTGCAGTTTGCTGATCCAGGCGGGTGTGGACATGGACGTGAAGGACAACGACGGGTGGACGCCGCTCCACGCAGCTGCACACTGGGGGCAGGAAGAGGCCTGCAAGATACTCGTAGATAACTTCTGTAATATGGAACTCAAAAATATCGGCGTAAGTACACCACCCAGCTATAGCATACTGTCAGCTTCCGTTCTTTTAAAACAATTAATATCTACTTGTAAAACAACTTCCTAGTTCCTACTTGTATTATTTGATTTTGTTATTCATTTAGTGTTGTATTATTTTATTTCAATTTATATTATATATTTTACTCCTATAGTTTTCCATTTACTATTTTGACCAAAGGAGAATTTAACCATGTATAAAATACCTGAATGTTGCCTTTTTATATCCTACTTAAAGAATTATTATATTTTTCTTATTTCTTAAATATAGGATATCAAGGAGAAGGAGGCAGCAGCTTCATGTGTTAATTAAGTTGAAAGTTATTTATGTTTTTTAATGTGTTTGTTTTCAGGGCCAGACAGCATTTGATGTTGCTGATTCTGACCTTATATCATTCCTCAAAGACCTCAAACAGAAACAAGTTTCCGTAAGTATTTAAATTTACACATGCATATTCAGAGTTCCCGTCCATAAATTGATAGCAGGTTCATTTTTTCTTTTTGCCAGAGCCCAAGTCTGGCCACAGTTATCAAATGGATCTATCAAGATCTCTCAGTATTGACATTGAGCTAACTTACAGATAAGGATTTATGTTAAGGTTTGAACGCTGAACTCCTTGGCATCCAGTATGGGATATGAATAAAATATATCAATAAATTGGGTGGGGTTGCCAAGAAATGGTTGAGGATATAAATTTTGTGAAATATTTAATTGAATAAAATTGAATAAAATAGGAAATTGTGTTTCAGATGAAGAAGGACAGGGAGGCTGATATGAAGGAAGCCATTCTGTCTCGTGGCGGACCCCCTCCTCTCAAGAGAAGGTACATATACACGCTTAGTATATCCCCACACTTAACCAAACCATTCCTCTCTATACCTTTGTGTGTCTAAAGATATCATAGAATAAAGCAAACTTTGAAATCAAGGGGTTAAAGTGGGCAGCAAAACTTAAAGTGTGAACACATGTGATCATTACCCTAATTCTAATAATATTCATTGTTTTTTTTCTGAACCATCTCAATGTCAATATTTAATAATGAAATGCTTGGTTGATTGCTTGGTTTCCCAGTAAAGAAAGAAGGTAAAACATCCACTCAACACAAGTTGATATTGTGGCTTTCAATGTTCTTCTTTTCTATATCTTTTCTTTTAACATACTGTGTTACGACTTTTTGACACAGTTAACATGAAGGTTGACTGTATTCTTTGACGAGCAAATGCTGTTTTTCTTTGCATATCAGTAGTATTTTTAAATGCTTCCTTGAAAAGCACCCTAGTTTAATGTCACTGTTGTCATTGGATTACTCACTAGTCTTGTGGTATTTCAGTCGCGTCATTCTTACAGTACAAATTTCAATGCATTTAATATTGTAATATTATTACTTTGCTATTGTAGTGAAGTTTTAAAAGAAATTCAGAAACAGCCAAATAGGACACCTTAGAATTTTGCATTAGCTTTATAGTTTTAAAAATTAGAGTAGATTTGTTAGTAAATTTGATATTTTGAAAAGATAGTTTCACATTGCACACAATTGGTTTGTTTGCATTAATACACGCTTTGCAAGAATTCACATATTGCTATTTTTATCAAATCTGTAGAAATGAAATTACTTTTTTTTTGATAATGAAAGATTTGGGTTATTTTGACATCTTGCCATGCAAGACCTAAAATCAGATGAAAACTGAGATCAGGGTTCCCACTCAGGTCTGAAAAGTGTGGAAATTATCTGGATTTCCACAATTCTTGATGCATGAGTGAGGCAGATTTCATCAGCTCTGTATAGATTATGTCCAGGTTATTGATGAGTGACTTGGGTACAGAGGCTGCAGAGCTTAGTTTGATGAGTTTGACGTGTATAATGAGAGACGTATGACTGGTGGGGTTTTCAGGAGCTCCGTGACTCGCATGAGTGTGGACCAGAAGCAGAGTGTGATAACCAAGGACGGCATGGAAGAGAGGCAACAACTGGAGGCCATGAGGAACACGCTCGACGAGAAGGATGAAGAGAAGAAGAGCGAGTCAAGTAGCACGCAGGAAGACTCGAGTTCTGACTCAGAAACAGGTCAGTAGCACTCGGCGATAAATCAGTGCGAAAACATCATAGCCAAATACCTGATATTTAATTTTCAATATTGTTTCATATTAACCTGTCTAACATTAAAATGGAAAACATTGGTGTTTGTTTGTTTCACAGAAAAGCAGAATGAAATCAACAGCCGGCAATCAACTCTACCCACAGAAACCGAGGTAAGAAACAAGTGTTGGAAGTGCTCAAGGTCATCAGAGGTCGCGCACCATCACATCTTGAATGTTCATTCATCTGTGAATGTCCATGTTATTGATGTTGTTTGATCAAACTATTAAATCATTTAATTTTGATATTTTATCAATTGATCTTCTGTTTATCTGATTTATTAGACATAATTTAATTCTTAATTTTGACATGGTGGGTATCAGATCCATGACAAAATATACATTTAGGAAATAAGAAATAATTGATCATGCATGGCTTAATTACATCAGGAAAAATTCCTGCACAGCACTGCATAGTAATTGTGATAGTACTTTTAATTATTGGCTTTCTTTTTGAAGGAAAATGAAGTTCCTTCAGAAAAACAACCAAAACTTGAGAAAGACATTGATAAAGAGAAAGTAACTGATAAAGAAAAAGAAAGAGAAAAAGAAAGAGATAAAGAAAAACAGAGAGACAGAGAAAAAGAAAGAGATAAGGAAAAGATAGTAGAAAAAGAGAAAGAAATAGAGAAAGAAAAAGAAGCACCAGTGATAGAAGACACCTCAGATAATATCCCTCCTCCACGGCAAAACTCGCATACACCCAGAATATCTGACATAGCCAAGTCAGAAGAGCTGCACCGCGAGGCAGACAAAGAAAACGATAAGCAAAGACTGCTGGATAGGGACAGTCTCAAGACGCGCGAAGTGATAATGAGGAAAGACCAGGACCTGACTGACGTCAAGGATGGCAAAGGGGAAGAGTCAGAGGTAATTGTTGAAATCGTAGTGAACATAGCTAGATTCATGCCATACTCCTATGCAGTGCACATTTTGTGGTCAGATTATTAATCATGCCCAGTCCCCCGACTTGCCTGTTGTTTGTCATCCGCTTGACATGCCTGGCTTATAATCTATTCACACATCTCCCAAGTTCAGTGAAAGACGTACAGTGCCAAAATCGATTGAGACCAAAAACAGTTTGCTAACCATGCATGCATGCTTCACAAATCCTGACAATGCCTTTATCACATTCTGAAACGAACTAATGGATTTTTTTAAAAATGGCAGATTTTATTACCTCTTTAAATGCATTGCTTACAACACACTTGATAGGATTTAAATTTCATCATTGAGAATAGGATAGAAGGATATATCAAGCCTTTGCATGAGAGAAAAAACTCCACCTCATACCTAAGTTTAGATTCATTCAGATATTAGTATACCCAGCATGTTTATACTGTCGTCTTAACCCTCTGTCATGATTTTTAATCTTTCATGATTATTTTATTATAATATTATCTCAATCGTTATCCCCGTTTGTAATCATGTTGTACTGTTGTTGATTGTTTTTCTTATTTAGATGTACACTAAAAGTGATAATAGATGTATTAGAGAGATGAGTAGATTGTAGATTAAGTATAGAAAGAAATCTTTCGCATATAACAAGCACTTTTGGTTTTAGCTGTTCAAATCATTTGATTTATAGCAACAAAGTTGACTTTATTCTACGTATTTAGTTGCAGTGGCCAATTTTTGCAAGAATGTAAAAGGTTTTTATGTGTATTGTGATTGTTGAGTGTAAAATTCTTATTGATATTTGCACAAATTGGCCACATGTTATGCCTTATTAATGTTTCTAACATTCTTGGATGAAGGGGGAATCACCAAATCATCATTCCAGGATATAATTTCTTTAAAAAAATTATATTTGAGAAATTATATTTCTATATTTTCATAATATGATCAAGAAAATAATTACATATCTTTGTGTGATTTTTGTTAGTAATAATATAAGCAAATGATAAGAATATGATGAGAATTGAATTAGAATTTTCTTTTTCAAAATTAAAAGACATATGGTGGCGCCCTCTGTCGTGTCCTTTTGTTAGTGTTTGCCTGTGTAGCTTGATAGCTTGTCGCTGTTTTTGTTTACAAGAATCGTCCATCCACACCCAACAAACACCTCCTGGGGCGCGCACTCAGTTGCCCTGTACCCAAAGTGTCCTCTAGTGGTAGACAGGTGAGTTAAACATCCCCGATTGACACTGTTTATGGTGGAATTTCACATATCTAAGACATTTTCAAAGTATTTCAGGATGAGTTCGTTAATCTGTTTTACAGTACTTATTAAAACTCTTTGATGTTAAGTTCCTGAACCTGTTGAAAGCCAATTTTCATTTTGTTAAAAAATTTTGATTATGTTTTTAAATTAAAATTTCATTGAAATGCTCATAAGTAATATGCTCTTTATCATCTGATCAATAATCTTTCTGGACATGTTCCGTAGTGTTAACTTTTGAATATCCAAAATGTAAATTATTGGGAAGATAAAGTTGAAATAGAGTGGAAATTAAGTAGAAACATAAAATCTAAAACAGGAGCCATTTGGTTAGGGGTAAAAAGAGAACAATATGCCCTTAAAATTTACAAAAGATAAAAAGTTGACTTTAGAAATTAAGGTGATGGGCAACTAATTATGCACCTGGGATATTAACAAAAGATGGCACCATAGATATTGTGCTGCTTTTATTTGTGTATCAAATAGTATTGATAATATATTTATATATTTCCTTGATGTGTGGTAATTGCTTTATTTTTTTTAAAGTATTGCAGATGTTATTGCAAAATCATATTGCAATTGCATGAGTTTGGCTGATAAAAATGAATTACTAGTATGGAAGAAAAAACTGGAAAATATGATTAGATATTTTGGCTCTCTTATATTTGCATTGGCATTTGCATTTTGTACAAGATATTAGTACTTTCTTTGGTTGAAAGTAACCTTGTCTTTTTTTCTGTTTATTTTCCTTTCTGAGGGATATACAATATAATAAATACGAAGGAATGATTTGACCCTGAGTTACTAACTCACTGACTTGACAATATATCCTAACCAAGATTTGAGTGAGCTCAGGGCTATTCCAGAAATCTGATATGAAACACAATATACATTTTAACTAAGTAAAACTTTGATGTAGAAAGTAGAGAATCTGGATGAGATGTTTTTGGTAAGAGATTCTGGAGTGGTCGTGAGTGGTGACGTGTGATCCTTGTTATGTTGTTTACTAACTATGGACGTTGTTTTGTTTCCTTTTTGTCTCTTGCTGCATGCAGGTGCCTAGTTTTGCCCCAAGACCACTTAGCCGCTTGGGAATGGACAAAGGTCCGTCATCGTGGCGTGCGGGGCTCCGCAAGACCGGAAGCTCCAGTGCTGTACCGGAATCTTCCACAAATAACAAAGAACGGGAGCATGATAGACTGGCCCGTTCTGCATCTAGTCCCTGGTTAGCCCCTGAAAAGAAATACACAGACGTAAGTGAGCCCTCCTCTCATTGGTCAAGACAAGTCACATGACCACACCTCCTCACACTGGTTAAAACATGGCCAGCCTCAGATTTGGTCTTCCTTGGCTGTATTTATTTGCTGTTTCCAGAAGTTGTGATTATACTTTCTAATTGCATGGAGAGTGAGAAATTCTTTGCTATTTAGCCCTTAACATGTTCTTTAGTTCAGAAATAAAAGGTCTTAAGTTTGGACAGGAGTAGTGAGTTCACTTGGTGCAGAGATATAAAAGTCATTTTGTTTTGAGCATGGAGTTTGTGGCAGCATGATGTTAGTTTGTATCATTTAATGTGAACATCCACCTGGTTGTTGTATGAGTGAGTCGCCTGGCCCAGTCTCATTATGTGGCTTTGCTTGCCCCTTTTCAGGACATCTCCCGGAGAAGGCCAGTCAGTGTGTCAGGACTTGGAGATACTCAGGATGCCAAAAACAGGTGAGATAGATATATCTGCAGGTAAACAGGGGTCCACCTTAACACTCAAACTTAACACTGTCTATCCACCAGGTCTGAGGTCCTATTTCCTGTAAACTCAAATTTGTTTGATTTAGATTATATTCCTGTCATACGTGGACCTGTGTGAATTGGTTTGTGCAGACAAAGCCTTAAGGTGGATCCCTGGCATAACATTCTGGATGAAATATGAGCAGGAAATATCTAGAATTTAATGTAGATTATCTGAGTAGTACTTCACTGACAGAAAATAATCTCAAATCTTGTCTGTTGTTTCATATTCCTTAGAGAACAAAGGTAAACCTACTAGCTGTTTTGTTAACATGGTAAATTAATGTATAGCATGAATATAATTTAATTATTTTTCAATCATGTATAATATTGGCTCTGCTGTCTAATAAAATCAAGACTTTGGAGCCTGATAAGTGGTGACTGTCAGTTCTGCATAGATGATGGGCATGATAACTTGTAAAAGTAATGACCTCTCAGGACTCAGGTTCTAACATGGAAGCTTCTTGGAGGAGTTAACAAATACATTGACCTGCTTTTCAAAATCACAGGCCCAAAGATAAAATAAATATAACAGCTGGTAGAATAATGAAGCTGCACACAATTAATTATTGAATAAACACGCTTTTCATATATTCACATAATATAATGACCTGACATTGATTATAGTTATTGGAGTATTTTTTATACTTCACATGCTGAAAACAGATTAGTGACCTTGACCTACATTTCAATGTCATGAACTAAAAACAGAATTTCTGGTTGATATGATACAAATGATAAATGAACTGATACAGTTTGCCCATGAACTTTAAATCAAAGATGTGTTAGTAAAACTCCAGTTGAACGACCTTGACCCACTTTAAAATGATACAGGAGCCCACAAACCTTGTGTTTAATATATTTGATAAAATTTGATTGAAACAACACCAAATCTAAGTGAATAATGCCCAATTCTATAGGTCTTGTTAATGAGCCTTGTGTGGTGAAGTATCTGTTGTCAAATTGTAATGTGAAATTTGTTGTTTTGAAGTACTTGTGAGCTGTTTGGGTGTACAAATTAATACATGCTTTATTGCACATTAACCATTAATGAAAAAAAATCACCATTTATTTACAAAGCACTTTTTATGGGGATGCATGTTTCAGTGTGTAATTCAAATAATAAATATACAGATTATATCTCACAAATTGACTAACAACTCACATTTTAAGCATATTGTGTTTATTATGTTAATTTTGATCCAGTGGTTAATTGTTTATCACCAGTTGTTCTGAGTTAATACCCCAGAGTAATTAGCTGCTTCACTATGTGAAGAATCACATTTTAACAATGTTTCAAGGCATATACTAGCAATTTTGTTGACACATGAGAACACCGCCGTTGGAAAATGGGGCAATACTAACAGAATGCTGTGCTTTTTCTCTCTTGTTTGCTTCCACGATGTTGGCACCTGCTTCCCTCTGGTGGTGTGATATAATACACTGTGGCACCCTCTGCTGTTCTGTGTGTGAACCAACCGTGGTGGCGCTACCTATTTGTGTGGGGCTGGCAGGTTCAACGACTTGTACACGCGCTACTCGTCTCTGTACAATAACAAGACGAGTTCGACCTTGTCCGAGGCGACCACGTCTGCCACCTCCACCACAACCACAGCGGTCACCACGGCAACCAGCACGGCACCCGGCACGACATATACTCCATACACGTCATTATCACGTAGGCGACAAGATGAAGCTGATTCCAAATCCAAATCAACCTCTCCGCTTTCGACGACGACGACGACGTCCACGTATTCCACAACGTCGCCCTCCACTACAAGTTCAACAAGCGGTGTTAGGAGGTGAGTTGCAGCGGAACTCTTCACAGTCATTTAATTTACAATAATATGGGTAGATGGCACAAGGTGGTGCATGTATGTGCTGCCCTCTAGTGATAAGTTATATGTGCTGTTTTGAAATGGAGAAGTGATATCTAGCAGCATTTAGATATGAATTTAAAGATTGCATGTTGTGTCGTTTGATGAAGAAAAGAAAAGAGAGGTTTGGGTTGTATTCCCACTGTAAGCCAGTAATTTGTGAGGGAAAGGGAAGTCATGCTTATCTAACAACAACAGATCTTATTTCGAATTAGTGTTTGAACTTGACATTGTCACATCTGTTCCCGATAAAAAGGAATCATTTATTTGTTTTTGAATGATCTTGAAGTAGAGTGTTATTTGATACAGAGAAGGAGTTTGATAGTGTAGTGCTTTCTGTCAGGGTAGGTGGCTGATAAACACAGCCCTCTTGTGTTCCGGGGAGTGAGTAATTTGAGGGGAAGTAAACTTGATGCCAACCTTATGTTGCTATGGGCATGCCTCACTTAGTTTGGACACGGTGACGAGCACTGCCTTTGTTTACATTGTCCCTCATTGTCAAAGATGAAATCTTGATTTATCAAGTCTCCCAAAGGAAAAAGAACTCTGTAAATAAATAACATGGCACACATATTTGGCTTACATTACATAATGATGAGAATTTCCAGGGAGATGTGATTATTGATTAGCATAGGACATGACAGAAAATAGATTGTTGTTATAAATTTATGAATAAGATGGCCAATGATATTCAGAATATTATAATTTGCTGCTAAAGGGTCTCCCCAAGTATATTTTTTGACATCCAGACTAATAAGAAAATAAACATTTTAACAAGTATGCGATATATTTTAGGTCATATGAGCCTCCGAAACGCGACGAGGAGAGAGAAACAGAAAGGAAGGCCAAAGCAAGAAGGGCCAGAGAGACACGAAGGTCAACACAGGTAAACAAAGCAGTATTTTATCTTTATTTATGAAAGATATATTCCCAGGACGACTCATGAGAAATGCAGTGCATTATTGATAAAATGCTTGGCATTTTGAGAACAAAACAATCTCAATAATTACCTTGATAAATCTTTTTGATTAATTTTCATTTAAAAATTTAATAAAATTGTAGTATTTAGACCTTCTTTAACCCACTAAGTTAACATTTTAAACATATTTGGATAGCTATGTTTTCCATGGTTTATGTGAAATACTTGCCTATGCCCTAAAAAGGTTTGCCTGTGCCATATAACAATGTGATCTTTTACAAATTATTGGTGCGATCAGAACTGTTGCTTTAAATTTGTTCAAATAATAATGCTTTGTCAAAAAAGCCTTATAATAATTTGAAATCTCTTTACAGGGTGTAACAAAAGAGGATCTGCGCAAGGCTGAGCAGACCTTACAAGCAGCGAGTCAGGGTACAGAGCCCCCACCTGACCCCTCTGCCGGTTCCGACGACAAATCTGACAAAGAAAATAGGTCAGATGATATGTCCACCTCATACCGCAGCCGAAGACATATCCTCGACGAGAAGAATGAGGTGGGTGATATGTTTAATCCCTTATACAGTATAGGTCCACAGAAAATATGGCAGAATCTCCCTGTGGAATTCTAGCTGCTTTGGTGAGCGTATTGGTGTCCAAAATATATTACATAAAATTATGCTTGTTTAGTGTTGAGGTCAGAATGAGGTTTGAATGAGGTCAGAATGAGGTTTGAATGAGGTCAGAATGAGGTATGTATGAGGGCAGATTGAGGTCACTGGGATGGGTCAGATTGAGGTCACTGGGATAGGCCTGAGGCTGTGTTGAGACATAATTATGAAAAGATTATTTATTTTGTTATCATCACTCCCAGAAAAGATATTATGTCATGTTATGAGAAGAAATGGTTTCATCAAGTATTATTGCAGTTCATGAAAGTGAGTAGTTTAAGATTAAGTTAATACAAAAGGTGATATGTGGCAGTATGTTTGCCAGAAACAAGCAAAATGATGCACAGTGACTTGTGCATCTGTGCTGGACCAAAAAGGGGGCTGGGAGGAAGCGAGGCTGCAAGGAGGAAGCCCAGTTGATTCTCTAACATCCCAGGCACCCCATTCTTTTGTACAACAGGCCGAGACCAGAAAATTGTGTAAAATATGAGGCACAGCCTGGATAGCAGGCTGCAGAGAACAAACCACACCCGCACCTGGAATTGTTTACATACTGCAAACACCCCTTCTTGTGACGGATGAATGGGGTCTGAAAAATGGTTATGATGGTTTAGATGGGAGAGAAGAGTTTTGAGAAACGTGGCAGGCATCCGCCGCGCTCAGGAGCACACGCTGGCTGTAATGTTAAAGAAGTTCAGGCATTACTTTGGCAGCAAATTTCTCATCACATTGTTAAGAAAAACACCAGCCTCAATTGGTATCAGGAGGTCTCAGTGAGGGGATATTGTGGTGCCCTCTAGCTTCAAAGGTTTGTCTGTCAGTGGGTCTAGTGGATATAGAACATGGTTGAAAGATGGGTGGATTGTGGCTTGTCTCGACCTACTGACTGATACTTGGAGGCCTGGGGCGTTCTAACCAGTGCAGTGTAGTGCTGAGTACACAGAAGTGCTCTGAAATGGGCATTTGCCACTCACTGAGCTCAGTCCCCGGAGTTTCCTGAAGCAGGTCTAACCCACTGACTAGCAGCTTTCTGCTGAGTGACCTGAAATACCATAAGCAAAAGATGAGAAATATAGAGCTGCTGGTCAATCCATTAAGTTGACTCAGCCCTAAGAGTAATGACTCAGCCCTAAGAGTAATGACAAGGACCTGGTTCAGATGAGGAAACCTGATGCAGGTCTCTTCTACCCAAATGTTGGCTTTGAGACCTGGTGTTGGCTTTAGTATTAGACCTGCTACAGGTCTCTGTCCTCCGAGTGTTAGCTAAGAGCCCTGGTGCAAATCGCAGCCCTAGTGGAGGTCCCAGTGCGAAGACCTGATGCAGGTCTCTGTCCTCTGAGTGTTAGCTAAGAGCCCTGGTGTAGATCACAGCCCTAGTGGAGGTCCCAGTGCAAAGACCTGATGCAGGTCTCTGTCCTCCGAGTGTTAGCTAAGAGCCCTGGTGTAGATCACAGCCCTAGTGGAGGTCCCAGTGCGAAGACCTGATGCAGGTCTCTGTCCTCCGAGTGTTAGCTAAGAGACCTGGTGTAGATCACGGCCCCAGTGGAGGTCTCAGTGGATAGACCTGATGCAGGTCTCTGTCCTCCGAGTGTTAGCTAAGAGACCTGGTGTAGATCACGGCCCCAGTGGAGGTCTCAGTGGATAGACCTGATGCAGGTCTCTGTCCTCCGAGTGTTAGCAAAGAGACCTGGTGGAGATCACAGCCCCAGTGGAGGTCTCAGTGCAAAGACCTGATGCAGGTCTCTGTCCTCCGAGTGTTAGCTAAGAGACCTGGTGGAGATCACAGCCCCAGTGGAGGTCTCAGTGCAAAGACCTGATGCAGGTCTCTGTCCTCCGAGTGTTAGCTAAGAGACCTGGTGGAGATCACAGCCCCAGTGGAGGTCTCAGTGGATAGACCTGATGCAGGTCTCTGTCCTCCGAGTGTTAGCTAAGGAGCCCTGGTGTAGATCACAGCCCCAGTGGAGGTCTCAGTGGATAGACCTGATGCAGGTCTCTGTCCTCCGAGTGTTAGCTAAGAGCCCTGGTGTAGATCACAGCCCTAGTGGAGGTCCCAGTACAAAGACCTGATGCAGGTCTCTGTCCTCCGAGTGTTAGCTAAGAGACCTGGTGCAGATCACAGCCCCAGTGGAGGTTTCAGTGGATAGACCTGATGCAGGTCTCTGTCCTCCGAGTGTTAGCTAAGAGACCTGGTGTAGATCACAGCCCGAGTGGAGGTCCCAGTGGATAGACCTGATGCAGGTCTCTGTCCTCCGAGTGTTAGCTAAGAGCCCTGGTGGAGGTCTCAGTTGTCAGACCCAATGCCCTCCTGAGTGTTTGGTGCAAGATCTTGTGTAGGTCTCAGTCAGGAGACTTGGTGCAGGTTTCAGGCCATTGAGTAAGAGATGAGTGAACCGAGGCAGGTCTGAGCCCACTTGAGTGATGTTAGATGTTACAGGACAGCTGGGGTGTGATGCAACTCAGATGGCTATGTGTTGAGGAGGTTGGTACAGCGTGGTACCCAGGCAGCCATGGCCTTCTTGGCCTACCTGCCACTACTTTTCACCTGGCTGCAGCCACAACAAAACAACACACACAAGCCACTCAACTCCTGCACCATGCACCATGCACCATGCACCATGCACTCTACCCCACAGCTCAGCTTCTCAGCACACTGAGCAGGCTCACCCATGCACAGATTACATGCATGTCTCAGATTGTCACTGTCGTCATGCAGGGAATCCAGGCAGGAGTTAGGCGGGGTAGGGATGGCTTGCAGGGTCAGAGAGTAGCTCAGATAATCCCATCACATCTCCGGACATTGTAGATAATCCCATTTTATCCAGAATAGTGGTCAGTTATTTGTGATAGCATCTCAAGATAGATTCCTGCTAAAGTCTGTGATTATGATATAGCTTAGTGTGAGTGATACAGTAGAGTCAGGTGGTATCTGCACTGTGACTACCTTATGACAGAGGACTGGGGAGAGACGGAGGACTGGGGAGAGACGGAGGACTGGGGAGAGACGGAGGACTGGGGAGAGACGGAGGACTGGGGAGAGACGGAGGACTGGGGAGAGACGGAGGACTGGGGAGAGACGGAGGACTGGGGAGAGACGGAGGACTGGGGAGAGACGGAGGACTGGGGAGAGACGGAGGACTGGGGAGAGACGGAGGACTGGGGAGAGACGGAGGACTGGGGAGAGACGGAGGACTGGGGAGAGAACAGAGGACTGGGGAGAGACGGAGGACTAGGGAGACACAGAGGACTGAGGAGAGACGGAGGACTGGGGAGAGACGGAGGACTGGGGAGAGACGGAGGACTGGGGAGAGACGGAGGACTGGGGAGAGACGGAGGACTGGGGAGAGACGGAGGACTGGGGAGAGACGGAGGACTGGGGAGAGACGGAGGACTGGGTAGAGACGGAGGACTGAGGACCAGATGAAGGCTGCCAGTAATAGGAATAGAATGCAGTGATTTAAGAGTAGAGAGTAATTTAGGAGTAAAGAAAGAATGAGGACTGGGGAGTAAAGTGATAGAATCATATTCAGCACAATGATGAAAGTTTATATCTTTCCCATTCAGAAAATATACACTACCTTTTTGGGCTAAAACATACATCCCACCATATCACTACATTTTAACAGCTTGTAATTCAACCACATGAAAACTCAGGTCATTCAGAGTGGGTGAAGCAGGCCATATTCTTTCACCCAGAGCCCTATGTTACATCACCTAATTATCTCAATTCAGTTTGATGAAATTGTGTGAGGGCAGAATTCAACAGCCCAGTCTATATGGCAGCATTGAGAGCTCTGATGGTGAGAGACAAGTCATTCGTCTATGTTGTTGCCAGTCTGGACAGCAGAGTGACGGGCTTGTGAGTGATGGGTCCACATGGAGAAATACAATTTGTGGATGCCGAAAGAAAGCCAAATGAAAATAACAAATACTTGTGTGGTGAAATAGTGCTAGATATTTGATTTATCGTGAGACAGGTTGACGTGAGACAGGTTGACGTGAGAGGAACAGATTGGGCAGTGATAGGTCAGTAATATAGACCCGAGGCCAGCAGATCAGCAACAAGATAAAACCCTCACTCGTCAGAATGCAAAACCATCCATGCTTTCTGTTTTTACCAAGCTTGGTGATAATATCTTGGCAAGCTAGTGCGTTCCAAGATAAAACCTCCTGAGATGCAAATGTCCAGAGGACACGGATGGCGCAGGACTATCGCCAAAACATTCCACTTCACACATTATGTAGAATGTTTTTGGTGTTTAACTCCATGATGTTATGTGCTTGGAGCCAAACATCTGTTTGGTCAAACATAAAACGAGCCACTTTTTGGACATTGTGCAACTGCATCTGGCCATGCTTCACTTGTGCATTGTTCCATTTTGTCACACATGACAATTAAGTGAGGCAGCACTATAAGTAGGACTTGTCATGATATGAATGAAATAATATTGAAAAAGATGGAAACCCCCTAAACACACACACACACACACACACACACACGCACATGGTACATGATCACAGTAAGGTGTTGTGTGACCCCATTTGGTCATGTGTCTCCCCACTTTTTGTGAAGTCATAACAGGAATTCTATTATCTATACTGTTTGTAAAGTCATCCCACACATTCCATCATCCAAATTATTTGTTAAGTCATCCAAGATATTTGATTCTGCACACTTTTTATTGAGTGCAAACTGTGGCGAGGAGAATGCCTGCAGACTATGCTGGCATCCACACCCTGCCATACCTGTTAACAGACCTGTCAAAACGGAAACTGCACATTAATGCTGTGAGGGAGGCTCTGCGGATAGACAGGAGCACTGGCTACATAGTATTGTGAGGCCGAGTCCGATGACCAACTTACTCTCTCCTCCTGTCACAGGACCCTCCATTTCACTTGTCCTTAAGATTTGGTTCCCTTTGTTGACACAGTCCAATGTCAAACCTATTACAGATTCCTCGACATGTTAAAAAACAATGACTGTGTTCTGTATATGTATCCATATCATAACAGGGCTGCTCGTGATGTCTTGTAAGCTTGTCCAAAGGTCACACGAAGGGTGATCAGACTTTGGTAGGAACTGGTTCATAGTCTTCAGTCATATTATTAGCTTTATTGAATGTGTGATATTTGAAATATTAACATGAAATGCACCAAGATTCAAGAAACTTCCCTATGAAACTCTGATTACTCTATTTTATTGGTGCATTTTTAATGAGTCCTTCAAGAAAAGTAGATGGTTGCCATGCAAGAGATGGGAGAGGGGCTTAGGTGATCTGTCATTGGCACAAGTTATCACATCTACAGATAATTCATTGCACATTGGAACTACAGGAATCTGATGATTGCTTCAATAAATATGCCACGCTCACCTCAAGCATAACAATGCAAGAATGACCTCTGCATTCTACCCACAATGTCAAGGTCACAAGGTCAACATGTCACAGCTGAGGTCGAGGCTGGGAATTTTTTGCCTGGATTTGTTAAATCTTTGCGTGATTTCCCAGCTGCATAAAGCTTTTCTGTTGTGACAAGAGCAGCTTGTTTAAATTGTTTGCGATAATTTTATGGCCCCATGTACTTCTTTTCTGGCATTTACTGCCTGGACAGGCTTCTGGGTTATTCTCAAGACATTCTAGGAATCTGCAAAAAAAAACTTTTCTTCCGAGAAAACATTGTATTCAGAACATATAAGCATGTTATAAAAGTTTGTTATGATATTTGTAAGTATTTGTTTTTTTTTAAATATGTGAACAAATTCAGTTTTGTTTGCCAAAAACTTCATTGAATATATATGTTTCGTTACACTTGCAGGAAGATACAAGAAATAGCATTAGAAGAAACCGAGATTCTGGTCTTTCATCGACAGACTCCTCATCAAGTGAGTGTATGAGTTATCTATAGCATTTAAGTTATCTGTAGCATATTCCCCAAACCACCAAAACATTACTTAGAAGGCATGTCATTAGTAATCTGCTAGTTGTGGATCATGTTTGTTTGCCAATATTCCCCACCAGGTGGCTGCATTACTGGAGATCAGTTAGCTGTGTTTTTAACTTCAACTGTCTATTTTATCCATGCAGCAACTAAGAAGTCAAGCACAACTATAGTTGCAATTAAAATTATTTTTTTCTGTTACACAAAGAGGTTTTGAAATGTAATCAAAAATTAAAAAAATATCCAGTTTAATGAAAAATCAAAGAATTCAACATATATCTCTGTCTTTTTAGCATATATGGATGAATGAATGTGATTGTGATATGATTGCAGGTTACTTACGAAGTATACGGAGTCCGACGACGACGACAACGAGCACAGCGCCCTCTAGTACATTAAGCACCTTGAGTAGTAGTTCCCTTAGTAATACTAGTAGTAGTTTAACTGATCCCAGCTCATATAGAAGCTCCTACAGAAGCAAATACCTCCGAGATGAAGACGACAAGAAAGAAGATGGTAAGCAAATATGGCTACGTTTTGATGAAAGATTGAAGGTGAAGCTTGTCACAGTTGTCTTTATAATTTAGCATTGATTGTTCTGATATAATATCTTAATATCTTTTAAACCTGAGATATATTCTAATTATTATTTCACAACAGAAGAATATTTATTTATTTTTTTTTTTTTCAAAAGTAATTCTTGTAAATGTTAATCATAATCAGTAAAAATATTTTTTATTTATTTTTTTTCCAATCTTAATTTGGTTCTGGTAAAAAGAAGACCCAAGTCAAAAGTCATCTGCAATCAGAACCCGACGGAAAAGAGAAAGTCGCAGGCCAACAGGAAAAATAGCCACTGAAGACTTACAGGTAAATGTCACAGCAAGTTTCCTTAATAAACATACTCCTATATCATTTACAATGCGAGAAAGATTCCCAGGAAATTGTCGTCAATGGTAGTTTTACTCCTATTGTCTCAGTTGCACTAAACCACTTCTTGCTCAGGCACATATACGATGCATGCTTCCCAATGTAAAACTATGAACCATAAATATCCAAATGACAATCAAGATAGACATTGACAAAGCAGATCAAAATGACTAATCCAAGCCCCATCGTTTTTGTTTTTGTTTTGTTTCTTTTTTGGTACAAAGGTCACGTTTTGTCCCTTACTTCAGATTATACACTGTAAGCTTTATACAAATTGCATTCATTTATTATACAATACCCTGCTCTTTGAAAACAAGCAAATACAAAAGATAGAAGGGGGATTTAACCTATTGTATGATTTCTATGATGAGATAACTTGACAATAGATGTCAGTGTCGTCCCCAGAGAATGATGCGTGTGCTTTGTGTTGTCAGTGTGGTGTTCCTCACACCTCGTAACCAGGGATGACAACTCAATTATAGCACGGAAAAATAGAAGACGATTTTTTGTATTTGTCACTTGGTTTGATGATTAAAATCTGAATGGATTTTAATAATAATAATAATGTATTTTTGGTAATATTTTCATATGTTCAAGATTCAAGATCAAAGGGACAAGATCTATCTAGATTGTTATAAATTTCACAATTCTTTTTTTTTTCTTCTTTAAAAGACCAAAAAATTAACAGATCAAGGAGATTTGTTATGTATTTGATGGGTTTTGGGGTGTTTGAGTTAGTAGTAAGGCTAAAAAAATAAAAAACTAGTTTGTGAAAAAATGGCCTGAAAAATTAGGATGGGGAAGATATATTCTTTTTTTTTTTCCTTTTTCTTTTTTGTTAAATGTGATGAAATATGTTGAGAATTGGGGTATATATGTGAAATTATCATTGAAACTATGTCTTTTCACAAAAGTAAAAATAAAAAACAAGTTTTGCTGGTTTGAACAAGGGTTCTTTGGAAAATCAGAAAGCCGCTTTTGTTTAGGCCTGGAGTGGTTGTCATCTCTGTGTTTTCACCCTCACCTGACCCCCAACCCAACCTGTACATTTCAGGGTATCATCAAGGAGGATGGAGATGACAATAAAACAAAGACAGAAGACAAGAAGGACAAAGAGGAGGAGAAGGTTTGTCTTATACGTAATTCACTGCTTCCTTGCTGTGTCTGCCGCTCAGGACTGCTACCCCCTAGTCGCAAGCTTGTTGCACTCTAAGACAACAGATTATGTAAACTAGTGTTAAACAAAGCAGTAGAAAGTTGCTGTGAGCAGTAGAATGCATGGACACTTCATGCAATTGTCCATTACAGAGTTGAATGAGGGGTTTGTTAATGGAGCTGTGCTGAGAACCTTTTTTAAGTTTAAAGAATCATCTCATGTAAGTTTGTTATAGTTTGGCTAGAATTAAATAAGGGTTTATTAAGTGCTTCTAAGAGGAAGAAAGATTTAGATTTTGTAAAAGAAAGGCAATATTTCTGAGAAACAGCCTAATGATATTTTGTATACTTTGGTCAATTTATTCATCGTGAATAATGCAGCTCAAGAATAACAAGCCCATGTTGGTGCTTGGATTTGATATAGATAGTAGATGTGTTAAGGTTAAAGTGTTGTCACTTTATAATGAGGTATATATGTTGCCGTGTTGAGAGCAAGATATGCTCAAACAAAGCAGGATAGGGCCAAAGGGCTACAAGTAAAATGATGTATCGTCTAGACACTGATGGTCAATTATCTATTGTTAATTAATGTGCATCAGACAATCGCCATTCTGTGAGATGAATTAATAAGGGTATCTGCCACCAGGGGTCAGATCAGGTCAGGTCATGTTGGATGAGGCTAATTACAAGCTCTTCACTATGATAAGCATTTTATTTGAGATAATCCTGATATGAATGTAGACAAGGAATCAAATTTGTTAAGAAAAGGACAAGGGCTTTAAAGAAGGGACATCTGGCCAGAGTTGCATTCCGTAACAGGACTGCAGAGGGCATGGGGTGGGTTGGTTGTATCAAACCAAAAGATTGCATGGGGACCTGTGGTCAGTGCATACAGCTACTTATGTGAGAATATAAATGGTGAAAAATGTTCTGTCTCCTGATGCCAACTCTCTCCTATAACCTGAATAATAGTAACATATAAAAAGAAAATACATCAAATAAAGCTTCTGGCAGATTTGATGTGTGGGTGGAGAGACGGTTGACTAAGAGAAGAGTAGAGCACAGAGTGTGGTAAGTTGTGGATGGTGGGGCTGGTATGGCCATCGAGGCCAGAATGGTAGGCTATCAGACTGCCTGCTATATGCAGTATCATATCCACTCTCAAGTGATATCGGTCTGATAAAGTGATAACACAGGCCTCGACCTGCCGCAACTTCTTGTGCAAATAACCACCGCGAGGTGACAAAGGTGAACTTCAAAGCAGCGCCATATCGATCCGTGGCATATATATGATACACTCCACACATAAACAGGAATTGCTCAAATTTATTGCTTGCTTGATATTATTATGTTCATTCTGGTGTTGATAGCATGAATTGGCTGATAATAGACTGTGACGTCTACCTGCTAGTTGTTGGGGGGGGGGGGGGGGGGGGGGGGGAGGGAATAGCACAAAATAAAATTATCAATACAACCCAGCGACAGTGCCTCATCTCAACACAGAGGTTTACTGAGAGTTTGAAACAACTTGTAAAGTTTCATAGTTTGAAAGTATTTTAGAGGATACTTGATATTTAAGAAAATTTGTCCGTTTGAGGTTAGAGAAAAGTGTAGTTTATTTTAATTTGGTTGATATTCGACTGATGAGAGGAATGATCCTGGGCAAGGACTGCAGTGGGAACTTACTGGGCAGGTCAAAGGTCATAGGGTTTATATGTGTGATCACCATGCCAACAAGAAAAGGACTATGGGCTTTAGATGTGTGGATCCTACAGGATCCGTGATTCCACCCTCAGGGGGGGCAGAACATGTTCTCACTGTGATCCCAAAGGAATGTGATCCTGGATCAATGCTTTAAACAATCCAAGTGAACCTCACAGATATATAAATGAGCTTAATGACAACCCAGCTTATGTGAAACGGTTGTGTTTGTGGTATTCATGTATATGTATGTGTATAGAGAGTAGGGTGTTGGTCAGAAGGCAGTTTTTTGTCAGTGTAAAGCGGCTGGTGTGGCCTGCCTGCCTGCCTGCGACCAAGCTTTATATAGCTGCAGCAGCAGCAGGCACAGCACTGATGGTCAGAAGGATGAGGAGGCTGGATCTGCAGCAGCAGCAGCAGCAGCAGCAGCAGCCAATACTGGACCCCCTCTCACACCAAGGGGTGCAAAGGGGCAGTACCACTGCTCAAAAAACCTCTCTCCCAAGTTTTTGCATAGCAAAGAGCAATTGATATGACCAGATAACCTGGATCTGAGATTATTAATAATGATGTTGGTATGTTGAAAAAATAAAAAAGAAGAAAATAAGTTGGTGGAGATGGATGAGGAGTCTGTGAGGTTCACACCCACTAAGGCCTACCCGACATAGCCATTCCTTTACCCCACATACACATGCTGGTGGTGCTGCTCCAGCAAGAATTACTCTAGCCTCCAAAGTGTGCTGCCGACTGCAGACAGACAGGTCTACTACGTGGTTCTCTCCTCCGCCGCCACCACGTTACATTCTATATATGCCACTGTCACTGCCTCCACTGCGACTCCAGACACACCAAGCTGGCTTGGCTGTGCCGTTTTTCGTTCAGACATATGTTATAGAGTCGCGAGACATGTTGGCAGTGAAGGGAAAGTTCGGGTTGTGACCTTCACTGGATACTAGCCACAAATATTATACATGTACAGGAGTAGAGTACGCCAACTATCGCTCACTCCCCCCACATATGGTGGAGACCGGCTGCTTTATATAGATGGCACTGTGCAAGAGCAGGACAGGCTCTGGTGACTGCAAGACCAGGAGATAGCCGGGCTGTCATGGTCGTCGCTGGATCCCCTGGCCCGCATAGGTGACATACTGACACCAAGCGTTTTCGTGTCCACTGGTCCAAGTCAATATACACACGCACCCCAGCACCAACATGTTGACAGTGCATGTCTAAGAGCCTGAATTATACCTATTACGGCACCAAGAGTGGATATATTGGCTCCTTTAGGGGACCCTTTTCTCTGGCAAGTGTCTCCTGTCCCAGGAGCAGTGTTGTGATGTGACAATCGTCGTGCAGTCCTTCTCTATGCAACGTCTCGTCGCAGGAATATTGTACTTAATACAACCCTGGATCACATGGAAAGGCCTGGACAAAGTGAAAGTAGCTGAATGACATCAATGCACATGGATCAGTGTTAGTCTACAGGCAAACAGGAATAGCTGAGGTGAAGGCATTGAGTGAGTCAGAGGCTGGAGATGCTAACCACTCTCCCTGCGTGGTGAACGTAGCTTGTTGTATTATAGCACTCTCCACAAGCTGCTCACAGTGTTGTCACTGCACTGTCCCGCTGCAGGGAGAGATCTGCACCTCCCTGCTCCTCACAGCAAATTCTCTTCTGTTTCGTCTTTCAAATAACCAGACAAGCCAAAAAGAAGCAATTTGGAATTATATGGTTTAAATTTCATGTCCATGTTTATGTAGGGGTGAGGTCGTATGATGATGATGACGGTAGTGCCTGCATAGAGAGGATCTGGCACGGTGATAAGCTGGCCGCCACTGGTTACGTAAGCCAGATCTCATGATTGCACCCAGGGTGAGCACTCCTTTTTATTGTTCCGTAGGTGACAGACCTCTCGGCACCTCCAGGTCAAGTCTCAGTGCTCACATTGTCATCACGTGCCACAACACTCCGTACGTGTACAAGGGACGGCATACAAAGTGATACCATCAAAACATGAACGATTTCATTGGAGATATTCTGGCATGGTGAGATAGTTTGGCAGAGATACGTTGACGCGTGTTTGACAGCCAAGGAATATATCCTCGTGGCAGAATTGTGGACTTATCTTCAGTGTGAGATAACAAGCTATATTGACATTATTACATTGTTGGGTCAGTCATCTGATCTCCACACATGATTACATTCACAAATTGTACTCATGTAACATAGCCACGGAACTCCATTGTTGATATTGGTGCAATTAGCAACGTCTCTATCCTGTGTGAACAGTTTGGCAAGCATAAGAAATTGTCATATTTTGTTGCCTCCTGACCAGATAGAACTGCCAAATATATCCAATGATCAAGAGGATTGTATAGTGATAAGGTTAGATTATCAGCGTCCAGACGTAGATGTGGATTCTGTGTCCACCATTTTCCATATCATTCCTTGACCGATATCAAGATTAGTCGCCGGGCTATTTGGAAGGCCAAGCCGGCAGTGGCTTCGTCAACTGGGGCGGGCACCGGAATGGCGTACAGTGCATATGGAAGCCGGTACGGCAGTGGCTCTGGTGTAGGCAGTGCTGCCCTCTACGGGGCGTCGGGCGGCAGTGGCGCCCTCTATAGCAGCTCGAGTGGCAGCAGTTTGTACAGCAGTGGAAGCTTGTACGGTGGCGGAGGAGCGGGAGGAGCTACGTCCAGTGGCTACAGTTCCGGACTAGGATCAGGATTCAGTTCACGGTCAAGTTCCACGAGTAGTCTAACGTCATTAGGGGATGTAAGTATGCAATACGTCCCTAAATAGGCATTTCCCGGCACCTGTAGTTCCGCGTTCGGGCAGTGAAATAGATGCAAATACCTGTATAAGTTTCCAACATTGAAGTAAATCTGATATATTTTGTGACGGGTAGAAATATTTTGATGTGTTTCATAGATTCTTGGTAATATGATCCAAACTGGATCGTTATTACTAAATGGTATTGGCATAAGAGACATTCTATGCGTTTTCAGCTAAAGATTGTTAAGTTTACCACATGAGAAAGATTTTAGCCAGGAAATGTTATGTTAATAAGCTAGTGATTTTGTTACATTGGCTGCCATTTTGCTCTCTCTGTCTGCAGAGCATTCATTTGTGTGTGCGCGTCTACAAAAACGTCAACATTTCGTTCTATCGGATCACACAAATGAGTTACAGCTCAAACACAACTTACGAAGGTAGACTAGTAATATTCTCAAACATGACCTTGGCCTAATTTTTCAAATATGACCTTGGCCCAAAGGTCGCAGACTGAAAATGTTGCCAATAACTTTGATATTTAACTATATCTAACGCTCTGCTACATTTCCAACAATTTGACTTGAGCACAAAAGATTGGCTTCTATGGTCTATCAGTGCCCTTAATTGAAATTGAAGATCTAAAAATGGAATGTGTGAACTTTTCCTGCGTTTTGTAAATTGATCACAGATATTTGTTATCAAAGTAATTTTAAACCTGCACAAGTTTAATAATTGGCATATTACTCCTGTCACACAAGGTAGAATCTTTTGCCCTGATAGCCCTGATGGTCCACAGTTAAATAGTATTTTTCATTAAAAAAAACCCATAAACATCAAAGGGTATACAGATTGTCTGAGTGAAGTTAGGGGAATTATATGTTATTTTATGGGAGCAATATAAGGGTTTCTTTAGAAACTTATTTGACTGGATAATTTGGTTGAGAAGTAAATTACTGGGGAGGTGACAAGGTCATGATCATATATGCAGTATTTCCCTGGTACTGGAAGCTCAGGGCAGCAGTTGCTATCACAATTTTACCTCATTTTGCTGTTTAAAACTGATTCTAAGAATTATGAAATTTCAGTGGAGGTTAAGAGTCCTTTCCTTTTTAATTTTAGAGTAATTTGTAGAATATGATATGTCGTCAAAAGTTTTGGTCTTGACAGATATTCAGCCTAAGCAGGTGCTCTTTGATAGAGAAACGAAACAAAATGTTTATGGCATGCGGGACTTAAACTGATAATTATCAATATTATCTTTCTAATTTAATGTACCTTAACTCTTGTGAAAAAAAACTTTTAAGAAATTTATTATTATTATTATTATTATTATTTTTTTTTTGTTTTTTTTTTTTTTGTTAAGTTATTATCGACTGCTAGGAGATCAGTAATGTAAAAGATTGGTTTGTATTTTGTTTATTTGACTTTTAGGTTGGTAACAGTCGGAAGTATATGACAAACATTAGGCATATCGTCAAACTTACCCTGGTCATAAATCACCAATCATACTTACAGGGTGGTCACAAAATCTTGTACTTTATTGTTGCTAAACATGCAAAAGGTTATACATTTACATGGTGTGCATGTTATAATGGGGGGTGTAATTTTTGTGACAGACATACATTGCATGTGAAATGATTTACACATGCATTGGCATGGATAATCTTTGCGTCATTAATTTTTATCAACATGTTTGTTTAACTGAAAGCCATCATGTTAATGCATCTCACACTCTCCCCCATACAATTGTGAAGCTATTATATACAATTTAAACTTGGAACAAATTTCCAGTGCATTTTTGGAACCGTGTCAACTCTCATAGACCTTTCCTTTTATGGAATATCAATTGTCAAGTTGACCACAGAAATGTTTGGACATTCAGGAAGGAAGAGTCAACGTTTCACCACTCATGCCAGGTAATAGAAACTAGCAACCCAAAAATGTGGATAATTTGTGTGAAATGACTACCCTAATAGCGATCTGTCATGCCATCCCTCGTCCCATATATGGCAGTGTACACACATAATAACTGCCTTTCTCTGACCCAATGTAGGTAGGTGGGGAGGGCTGATGGCTTTCTGATAGTCTATATATCTATTCTGCCAACTTGCATTATATTGGCAAGCATATAATAACACCATGAATGTATTCAATGGGTGAGAGATGGTCAGTTCTTGGACTACATCTGAGATTGCCTTGTGGTGGTTGTCTGCGGAGGTTGACGTTCCGGCGTTTTTTTCAGGAGTTACTGTATAGACTATAGCAATCCAGTCCAAACACAGAGCTGTTTTGACACGCAACTATATATTATATATGTCCATGCCATTAGCCTGTGTGGGAGGAGTTGTGGGGTGCGGGAACACACTGATTGTCCGTAGCTTCTAATGCTTTGACCTCCATTGACTGTGAATCTTGTACACAAATTAAACACAAAAACAGAAGCAATTAACAGCCAGGAAAGTGTAAAGTTGAGCTTTTACTCTGTCATAAAGGGTGAATATTGCACTAAAGTAAGGATGGGGGTTTCCTGGACATGCTAACCTTTCTGATACAGATAGTAGATATATACACATCGCAGTGTCACCCCTTTTCACACTGATCATGGTCCCTGAACATAAAGCCTACAAATGCTGAATAGATACAAATCACATCACAAACAGATCTGACACGAGGGCCATTTGAGGAGAGCCCATTTCAAGCATTATTCATGACAGAATGGACATTGTAGATTAGCACAGCATTTGGAAGGTGCATAGAATGTTGGTATGTAACATTTTTCTTGCCGATATGACTCGACTGTGTCAACACATGAGTTGTATATAAAAGATAGGTGAAGTGAGCAATTTAAGATAATATGAATCTGTGTTGCTTGGCACAAATAGGAGACAGATAACAAGCTTCAGAGGGAGATGATAGTCCTGACATAACACATCCAGCCCAGTAGACAAATGAATACACTACATTATGTAGAAATACTGCACAGTAAATCCATATGAAATGTGCCAACTGCCATGTAACATATATATCACCGCCTACCAAAATGCTTTGTGTGTATACAACAATTTGTGAAATATCGTCGCTTCTCGGATGGGATTTGAATAATGTATACATTATGAGGATTATGTGCTGCCAGAAGTTGGGAAATGTTATTTTCTACTATTTACAACTGGCATCATGAGAACGTTCTTATTTGTGAATGTTAACACTTTTCTTCATGTTTTAGAGGCTATCATTACATTTGTGATTAGATGATCAAAATTAATGTGTTTGTACCATAACTTGGGAAACTTATTTTTCATGCCATGTCTCACAATCCAAAATTTGAAGTAAAATTTCATAATGGATATCAGGTTCATTCTTAACATCATACATTTTGCTTTTACTTGTGATAAGTAGGAAATGAGCATTCTTAATACACATATTTTGGGGGGTCAGTCTGAAACCTTTCTTGCTTTGATGTTCAAGTGTTACATAAAAACAGCAGCACAAAAATAAGTGTTAATTGCTTTTCAAAAAAATGGTTTGGCTCTGGCTGTGGTGTAAGTGAAGTACCTATGAGTGTCTCCAGACAGGAAGCTGCTGGCAAAGTTAGGCCCCATGACAGACTACACACTCAGATGGTTAGAGTTATGCTATAGAGATGGCCAGAACCTACAGATAAAGTTAGTGTCTCCAGACAGGAAGCTGCTGGCAAAGTTAGGCCCCATGACAGACTGCACACTCAGATGGTTAGAGTTATGCTGTAGAGATGGCCAGTACCTGAAGATAAGGGGAGTAGAATTTGTGCATAGAGATGACCAGTTACTAGATGACTAGTAATAAGCGACCTGGTGGTTGATAATGGCATTAGCGCCATTGATATACCTGAACTATATATATATAGAGACGGCCAGTACCTGAACTATATATATGTAGAGATGGCCAGTACCTGAACTATATATATAGAGAGATGGACAGTACCTGAACTATATATATAGAGACGGCCAGTACCTGAACTATATATATGTAGAGATGGCCAGTACCTGAACTATATATATAGAGAGATGGACAGTACCTGAACTATATATATAGAGATGGCCAGTACCTGAACTAGATATGTAGAGATGGCCAGTACCTGAACTATATATATAGAGATGGCCAGTACCTGAACTATATATGTAGAGATGACCAGTACCTGAACTATATATATAGAGTTGGCCAGTACCTGAACAATATATGTAGAGATGGCCAGTACCTGAACTATATTGACAGAGTTAGAATGAAGTGTATAGAGATGCTGTAGAAACAGCCAGTATCTGACCATGAAGGTGGTAAATATAACTACAACATAGGCATGGTGTAGTAAATGTGGCATGACCACAAATCACATAGAAACTTGATTGATAAGTAGATGAAGATATTCCTAAAGATAAAGGGAGTACAATTTGTGCATAGAGATGGCCAGTACCTGAGCTATATATATAGAGATGGCCAGTACCTGAACTATATTGACAGAGTTAGAATTAAGTGTATAGAGATGCTGTAACTACAACATAGGCATGGTGTAGTAAATGTGGCATGACCACAAATCACATAGAAACTTGATTGATAAGTAGATGAAGATATTCAATTTGTCATGAGTAGCAGGTCCACTCTCCCTTGACATGTGTGAAGATTATCCCAAGGGTCTTTCTTGTCCTTGCCTGAAGCTGGAGGTTATTAGCTGAGATGAGTAAGGTTCCCGCAGATGTGGTGCGGGGGATTGACCTTGTGGGCAGGGGACGGAGATTGACCTTGTGGGCAGGGGACGGAGATTGACCTTGTGGGCAGGGGACGGAGATTGACCTTGTGGGCAGGGGACGTGGTCTCCTTCAGGGGAGTCATCAGCTCATAGGCTGAGGAAATCATCAAAATACAAGTAATTATATCCTGGCAACATGGTCTAGTCTGGTACAGCCAACCTCTGCCATGTCACCACCCTGTATTTTTTATTTCAAAAAATTTTTTTAATGTTTTTATTTATTCAAACATTTATTTTCACAGCAAGAAATAAAAACAGGATTTATGAGTGATTTACAAAAATAAAATAAATTATTGTTTTCCAAGGTTGTGAGATTATTTTATTTATGACTAAGCAGTTTAGTGTAAGTGATGATATTTGGCGCAATATAGAACATGATATGTGAGTGATTATACAATAGCGACGGCGTTGGCCTGCATATATATGAGATAATTAGGAGGAGGCTTATGGTGATGAAATGGAACAGAGTTGAGATTAATAGGCCAATATTAGCATGATGATAGAGGAGAGTATTATCCTAGTTGTTAGCATTCATGAATATCTCACAAACCTCGCTCTATTCAGTGCCGTAATGCTCAAAATTTAAAGGTCAAATATCAGGATCTTTATAAAATGAACTGGAGCAAAATAACAATCAAAAGATTAGATGATTATGAGAGGTGTGTGTAATGATTGGTGGAGATTTGTACATATTTGTTTGTCATCAAAGTAGATCATACCAGTCACCAGCCTCACGTATCCCTTTTTATCTGATATCACCCTTCTCTGATATCACCCGTTTTATATCACCCTTCTCTGTTATCACCCTTCTCTGTTATCACCCTTCTTGTATGATATCACCCTTCTCTGTAATCACCCTTCTCTGTTATCACCCTTCTTGTATGTTATCACCCTTCTCTGATATCACCCTTCTCTGATATCACCCATCTTGTCTGGTATCATCCTTTTTATGTGACAACACCACTCAGAGAAAACTATCCTGTGTTGAAGTACTGTTTCTAGATTGGAATGGTTAGCATATGAGAAACCCTGCAAATACAACTGTTGATTTTATTTGTTCATGTCTCTCAGTGATAAGAGCCCTGGAAATATGACTGTGAAGAGGACATGCTAATGTTTCTGAGTGCATAGAACCCAGGAAATATGGCTTTTGTGGATAAGTTCTGTATTGGTCAGTGCAAAGTTTTAACACAAACACCCTGCTTATCTGTTCAACAGGTTGTTAAAACTAATTGAAACAGAGCAATAAAGATATGGGATAAACTTTGTGATTGGAATAAAACTCAAGACAATCAGATTTGTCTTGTATGGTTACAAGTTCATCAAAGATATAGATCCTTCTGGACAAATGAATTGTCTGATATCTCTAAATGGAGCAGTAGTCTGTCACAGATTAAGTCGTACATAAGGTGACAGCTGTCTCAGATGATGTGACCGGAGCAGGTATCATTGTATCCGGCTGGCATGTCCAGAAAGGGATCGCCACATATTAAAAGGAATTTGGTCCTCTGATGGGAGATTGTTTCGAAAATATCATGTGCCTGGTATATCATGGTTTATCCAGGCAGAACTAACCAATAAGTGCATTCTCCCAATGTGGGGTCTGCTGCTGCTGTAGAAGGTATAAAAGAAGGGCTGATTTAATGGTCATTTTTATGCATTAACTTTGTAATTTGTACCGGACAGACAGATCTCCAAACAGACAGATCTCCAAATAGTTTTACACATGTGATTTTGTAGTGGAGTGAACCCCCTTGATAAGTTGGTAATAATAATACATGTTATATACAGACAGCATCTGGTCAGCAACATGTTGCAAAGTAACAGGTCAGAAATAAACCTAAGTTATTTGTTGGCAACCTTGTGTTTGTTTTGTGCAATAACAAAATTGCCTTTTAAAATGTATTCACGGTGAAAATGTCTCGCCTCAAGATCCGAGCGAAGCAGCAATGTAGCGTACTCAGACCACCCAGACTTCCCGGCTCAGAGGTAATGTGACGTGAAAAAACGGCTCTGTTTATGAAAACATATATGACAAATTATGCAGGAGGGTGTTGTTTATTGGTGCACCTTGTGTTGCATTGTCTGCTGATGCAAGCAGCACAGCCATCATCATGTCCGATGTTGTAAAGTCTCGAGAAATGACGAGTGGAAATTGAAGGGTATATGGAGTTGTTATTGAGCTAATAGTGCGAGCGTGGAGTTATTACAGAGTGGTAAATAAGTACTGTCAGACAGCCTTGTTATTGTGTTTGTCTGATGTCTACATAATCTGCATCCCGCAAAAAAAAAACACCTGTGTATTACTACGATAGTAATGATACGTTACACGCGGGGTTGGTCGTCGCTCAGTGCATGAATTTGTTGTATGTTTTATAGCAGCTTGCTGACTGTCTGTGAGACTGTAATATATAGATCTCAGATAGTAATGAGCTATCTTGTTGTGTTGCTCACTCCAGCACCATAATTATCAAGGATGTCTAACTTTGTTTGGCTCCTTAGCTTGAGTAGTATGTACTCTGCATTATTTACTACATCTGCTGAAGGACCAAAGATCTGCTACAAGCCACTGCCTGTAATTTAGTTTGCTGAGAATTGAATTCTTTTTGTTCAGCTAATGTCGAATCTAACATTGCTTTGTTGGGTTCTTCCCACTCTTTCACTTCAGTATCTGAATATTTGTATATTATCACTGTCTTTTTCCACTTGAACGCCAGTCTCAACACCCATCAACTCAGTCTTTTTTTACCCTGCATTAACATCCCTCTCATTGGTCCTGAGACGGGTGATAAAGTGGAGGAAAGACATGATGAGCAGGTACAGAGACTGGTCATGATACACATAGATATCCAGCCATTGATGGTGTCTTTTTCTCCATTCTTACACCAGTCAGCAGTGTGTGAATGCATGAGAGTGTTATCATTAGTATCTGGGGGCCATTGACGGCATCTCCTTACCGCTCAGTGCCACGGTGACACTGTGCATTGAAGGTATTATATATTTTTTACCACTTAGCGCCTCTGGTGTGAGGATATCTTTTTTCTGCTTGTGCATGAGTCTCACCTGCCTCCAGCTCCTGAGGAGGCTCCCGAGGAGGCGCCCGAGAGGAGGCGCCCGAGAGGAGGTTCCCGAGGAGGCACCGGGCTGATACATTTCCAGGAATTCCTGGCATTGTGGACTAATTCTGTGTAGGGTGCAGCTAAAAATAGCACAGGATCAGGCAGAGTGCACACCCCTCCCTCTCTCCCTCATCACACAGATCCAAAAACCAGCCCAGTCCACCAGCAAAACAAACATCCCTGGGCTTGTGTAACCACCATTCTTCTCACCATTGCCCTGCTGTCTCAACCCCTCCCTGGACAAACAATTGTTTCACTATAAAGGATACTTTTGATATACATTTTTATGTTGATCTATCAATGAGAATTCATAGATTTGCCAAAGTGAGTTTCAGGTGTCATGTGAATGGGGACTCAAGAAGTGCAATTTCATGGTGAAGTTCTAAATAATTAGACGTACTGAGAACCACAATGCAAGAGTTATAGCCATTCATGCAGCAGTGGAAATGCTTTTTTGTTGTTTTTTTTTTTTTAAATTTTAGCCCACTTCTTCACTCAAGTAGAATGCAGTCAACTTTATTGTTATTTTGCACGTTTTATATTTTCAATGTAAATTAACTTGAAATCTAGCCATATCAAATCAAAATTTGGTATTTAAGTTATTCAATAATTGACAATCTGACAATTATAATGGAGGACACCATTTGGTGAGAAAGGAATCCGGAATTGTAATCACCAATATGTTTATCTCACTTTAGAGCTTTGATTTTGAAAATAATGATAGGAGGGAGTTCTATAGAACATTTGCCTATGTGGTGGAGAGATGAGGGTGAATGACCAAGCCAGGCACCAGGGTAACAGCAGACAGAAGGGACGTGAAGCAGGGCGATCCTACCTGTGGGGATCACACTGGGTGATAGTTCATACTGCAGGGTCATATGAAATATGGGGTCATGTGACCAGCATCATCACTTCACTTCCTCCTTGCCTAACTCGTGCAGGGCTCGCTGTTCAGATCTGGTAGCATTTATATGTGTTATTGTGTTCTCTTTATTTTGTAAGTATCACATGGGATTGCTCCTTTTGCAAGTCTTGAGTTTTGCCTCTCTTGTCGTCTCTGAGTACTACAGGGATGTCAGGTTTTAAAGTCCAGATTGTTGCACAGATCTCACCTCTTGTAGTCATGAGTACCAAAGGGTGTCATCATAGCCTTGACTATTGCTGGATTCTCATTTCCTTTAGTCTCTCATACTACAGGGAATGCTTTTCTTGTAGACTTGTATACTGGTATTGCAGATATTCAATCTCGTGTAGTATTGAGTGCTGCAGGGCACCTTCTCTTGTAGTTTTTGCATCCTGCAGGGCCCCTTCTCTTGTCACATTGAGCACTGCAGGATCCCTTCTCTTGTAATTTTTGAGTGCTGCAGGGCCCCTTCTCTTGTCACATTGAGAACTGCAGGATCCCTTCTCTTGTAATTTTTGAGTGCTGCAGGGCCCCTTCTCTTGTCACATTGAGAACTGCAGGATCCCTTCTCTTGTAGTCTTGAGTGCTGCAGGTTCCCTTCTCTTGTCACATTGAGTACTGCAGGGATTCTTTCTCTTGTAGTCTTGAGTACTGCAGGGATCACTTCTCTTGTAGTCTTGAGTGCTGCAGGTTCCCTTCTCTTGTCACATTGAGCACTGCAGGGATTTTTTCTCTTGTAGTCTTGAGTACCTTTGGGATCATGTTTAAACTCACCCTTTTCCTCAACTTGCCCTGTCTTTATTCTCACAAGTTGACAAAGCATGTTTGTGTGAGAACGCAGCAGCAGTAGTTGGTGTGTAAAGGATTGCTGCAGGGAGAGGCTGACAGACTCAAGTACTGGTGGGCTGAGTAACTACCCATAGGTCACTCTGGCCTCGCACCACTATTACAATGTCCCATTGAAACCCATAGTAAATGCCTCACCTTCAAAAATTCATAAAAAATATTCGTATCGACCTAGGGTATTTTGAAAAATACTTATCAGATGGCAAAAATATTCATCTTTCTAAAAGCAGAGTATGAAGTGAGGTTGACCATTGAATTTTTTTGCTAGGATCTGTTAAAGCGCCACCTACCTTGAAAACAAAGAACACAACATGGAAATATAGGAATGAGCCCCTGACAGCAAAGATCAATACATAGTCCCTTCAATTATTCTCATTATTTTTCTAATAACTTCGACAAAACAAGCCATCATTGTACTATTAAATAGCACTTTTCATTTTTTGTCTAATGTGATCTGCATCTCGTTATTATCATGTATAATAAGGGGGAGTAGGAAATTATCAAGCACTACTTTCGTATGCCCTGGTCCCACATATCAAATAGTAGACTCAGGTCTAATAGAGATCAAATATAGCCCTAAATGCAACTTTATGCCAATTATAGTCATCTATGATATTACCCTAATTAAGTGCAGGTGTTAAAACAAGCATGCATGCTTACCTATATACCATAGTGCCACCTATTGGCTCCCCTGGTCTTGCCAGATTAGAGTACCATTCAGCGCATTTTGGTGCCGCACAATAAGGGATGATTAAAACTGGTATTTCATTTTATATTGACTCCAAACTTTCAGAATTAATTTGTAAAGTAGGGATGCACATGTCTAAATTTTACATAAGTACGTAAAAGAATTTTTAACACCAAAAAAAATCAAAAAGTTTTTAAGAAATCATGAAAAAAATGCTATTTTGTGCTGTAAAATGTTGTTTTGTGCCAATATCATACGATAAAGATTACCAAATGGTACTTTATTATGCAAATTATCTAAATTTGAATGTTACCTTCTGATTTTATGCATAATTTATGAAATATAAAGAATAGAGATCCCTCTTAGAGCAATATATTAGGATGTTATACAGAAAACAGAGAGTCTGAGAGCATGAATTTTGCCTATTTGATGAGCATGAAGTTCACAATAGACATTTTATACAGTTTTTCCTTATACATCTACACATTGTAAACTCTCTCTGCTGTGCATATTTATTATATAAAATACACCTATTGACTTGTGCAGCATGTGGTTCAGGTGCCAGTAGAGCATGCACTTCAATATAGAGGTTTATAGGGGTTGTTGGCATTGTCATACATTATATCAGGCAAAAAGGGACCTGTTATGGATTAAACTACATTGGATCTATTTCCTATTTATATAATTTTACTAAATTAATTGATAAATCACTGCTCAAAAGAGTCACAGTTGAAAGTGAAACTCCATGCTGTTTGCCTATTAGGCCTCGCACCACTATTACAATGTCCCATTGAAACCCATAGTAAATGCCTCACCTTCAAAAATTCATAAAAAATATTCGTATCGACCTAGGGTATTTTGAAAAATACTTATCAGATGGCAAAAATATTCATCTTTCTAAAAGCAGAGTATGAAGTGAGGTTGACCATTGAATTTTTTTGCTAGGATCTGTTAAAGCGCCACCTACCTTGAAAACAAAGAACACAACATGGAAATATAGGAATGAGCCCCTGACAGCAAAGATCAATACATAGTCCCTTCAATTATTCTCATTATTTTTCTAATAACTTCGACAAAACAAGCCATCATTGTACTATTAAATAGCACTTTTCATTTTTTGTCTAATGTGATCTGCATCTCGTTATTATCATGTATAATAAGGGGGAGTAGGAAATTATCAAGCACTACTTTCGTATGCCCTGGTCCCACATATCAAATAGTAGACTCAGGTCTCTGTCTGCCTGCTCCCTGGAGAGAGAGTCTGACCGACCCACAGTCACAACTCACACCAGCCTCCTCACCCTCATATACACATATAGAGACACACTGCCAGCTCTAACTCACAACTCACACCAGCCTCCTCACCCTCATATACACATATAGACACACTGCCAGCTCTCACTCTGAGCTCAGAACTCAGAGCTCACAACCCACAGTCACAACTCACACCAGCCTCCTCACCCTCATATACACATATAGACACACTGCCAGCTCTAACTCAAAACTCAGAGCTCACAACTCACAACTCACAACTCACACCAGCCTCCTCACCCTCATATACACATATAGACACACTGCCAGCTCTCACTCTGAGCTCACAACTCACAGCTCACAACTCACAGCTCACAACTCACAACTCACACCAGCCTCCTCACCCTCATATACACATATAGACACACTGCCAGCTCTAACTCACAACTCACAGCTCACAACTCACAATTCACACCAGCCTCCTCACCCTCATATACACATATAGACACACTGCCAGCTCTAACTCAAAACTCAGAGCTCACAACTCACAACTCACAACTCACAACTCACAACTCACACCAGCCTCCTCACCCTCATATACACATATAGACACACTGCCAGCTCTCACTCTGAGCTCAGAACTCAGAGCTCACAACTCACAGCTCACAACTCACAACTCACACCAGCCTCCTCACCCTCATATACACATATAGACACACTGCCAGCTCTAACTCAAAACTCAGAGCTCACAACTCACAACTCACAACTCACAACTCACACCAGCCTCCTCACCCTCATATACACATATAGACACACTGCCAGCTCTAACTCTGAGCTCACAACTCACAACTCACACCAGCCTCCCCACCCTCATATACACATATAGACACACTGCCAGCTCTAACTCAAAACTCAGAGCTCACAACTCACAACTCACAACTCACACCAGCCTCCTCACCCTCATATACACATATAGACACACTGCCAGCTCTAACTCAAAACTCAGAGCTCACAACTCACAACTCACAACTCACACCAGCCTCCTCACCCTCATATACACATATAGACACACTGCCAGCTCTAACTCTGAGCTCACAACTCACAACTCACAACTCACACCAGCCTCCTCACCCTCATATACACACATAGACACACTGCCAGCTCTAACTCACAACTCACAGCTCACAACTCACAACTCACACCAGCCTCCTCACCCTCATATACACATATAGACACACTGCCAGCTCTAACTCTGAGCTCACAACTCACAACTCACACCAGCCTCCCCACCCTCATATACACATATAGACACACTGCCAGCTCTAACTCAAAACTCAGAGCTCACAACTCACAACTCACAACTCACACCAGCCTCCTCACCCTCATATACACATATAGACACACTGCCAGCTCTAACTCAAAACTCAGAGCTCACAACTCACAACTCACAACTCACACCAGCCTCCTCACCCTCATATACACATATAGACACACTGCCAGCTCTAACTCTGAGCTCACAACTCACAACTCACAACTCACACCAGCCTCCTCACCCTCATATACACACATAGACACACTGCCAGCTCTAACTCACAACTCACAGCTCACAACTCACAACTCACACCAGCCTCCTCACCCTCATATACACATATAGAGACACACTGCCAGCTCTAACTCAGAACTCAGAGCTCACAACTCACAACTCACAACTCACAACTCACACCAGCCTCCTCACCCTCATATACACATATAGACACACTGCCAGCTCTAACTCTGAGCTCACAACTCACAACTCACAACTCACACCAGCCTCCTCACCCTCATATACACACATAGACACACTGCCAGCTCTAACTCACAACTCACAGCTCACAACTCACACCAGCCTCCTCACCCTCATATACACATATAGAGACACACTGCCAGCTCTAACTCAGAACTCAGAGCTCACAACTCACAACTCACAACTCACACCAGCCTCCTCACCATCATATACACATATAGACACACTGCCAGCTCTAACTCAGAACTCACAACTCACAACTCAGAGCTCACAACTCACAACTCAGAGCTCACAACTCACAACTCAGAGCTCACAACTCACAATTCACACCAGCCTCCTCACCCTCATATACACATATAGACACACTGCCAGCTCTCACTCTGAGCTCACAACTCAGAGCTCACAACTCACAACTCACAGCTCAGAGCTCACAACTCACAACTCACACCAGCCTCCTCACCATCATATACACATATAGACACACTGCCAGCTCTAACTCAGAACTCACAACTCACAACTCAGAGCTCACAACTCACAACTCAGAGCTCACAACTCACAACTCAGAGCTCACAACTCACAACTCAGAGCTCACAACTCACAACTCACACCAGCCTCCTCACCCTCATATACACTTATAGACACACTGCCAGCTCTCACTCTGAGCTCAGAACTCAAGAGCTCACAACTCACAACTCAGAGCTCACAACTCAGAAATCAATTTATTTGACCCTAGATTTACATAAGTTATCAATAGTACATTTCATTTTTTTTTACAATAGGTATTTTTATTTATCTTTATCTATATCTATAACCGATCAGAATATTTCTCGGTTTTAAAATCCCCCAGTGTAGGTGATTAAAGAAATGAATGTATTTTTTTAGTGATAGTAAGATTTGTAGATCACAACAAGGTATCATGGATGTGTTTGTGGGAGATGGATATATATGTGTGAAGTACTGAGGGAGTCTGCTGGGGTTGTGTATCACCGAGGGGTAGCATCCAGCGGGGAAGGGGGCCGATAAGCAAGAGGCCGAGTCAGCGATTTGGGAAGGGTACAGGATTATTTGATGACATTCGTGTCAGAGATCACGAGTTAAAGCCAACATTGCGAGATTGTGGCCAGCCAGGAGGATATCACTGACTCATTACATGTAGCACGCTTCAAACAGCTAATAGCATTATGTCCGTGTTAACAATATCACTAACAATGTGTATCAATTAGTTTACAGCTCTTCTTAATTATTTAGTGTTTTTTTTTTCAAGTGTGAAGATTTTAATACCAAAGAATACATGTTTTAGTGTTATACTTGTCTTTATATTTATTTTATTTATTTTTTATTTTATTTTATTTTAATTTTTTTTTTGCATTGCAAAGTTTTTACTTTCAAGGTCGTTTTGTGTATGATTGCTACAGGGTTTTTCCACATAAAAATAAAGAGTTTTCAAATGAGCTTTTATAATGAGGAGTTAAATGTCATATAAATGTTCTGTAAAAGTTAAATGTGCAGTTTCATAAGTTTGGATGATTTTTCTCTTTGCAGACATCAACTAGTTCAAGATATGGAACATCTAGGTATAGCGATCCTACCGGGTCATCATTATACGACAGAACTCCCTCATCATCCTATTCCAGTCGAAGTGATCGTCCTAGTTCGTATTCGGGTAGCAACTATGGAACAAATTACACGAGGTCTTACTCCGCCTCTTCATCCTCGCTAGATAAAGATATCGACTACAAAAAGGTACTCGTAAATCATCATTTTATTATTTATTCTTGTTGATCAAAAGAGTGTACAGAATTACCTCAAGGACTTCTTCAGCAGTGGAGATTTTAAAAAGTTCATACTTTCGCATTTCCAAGAAAACAAGACAAATTGGTCTCAGGGCTGATGTTTCAAGAACCATGTGACATACATTAAGAGTTGTTCTTGGGAAACTTTTCTCAGAAAATAAACATGAAAGGAATTAAACTTTATCTGAAATAAACTGAAAGAGAACTCCAAAGAGTAAAAATTTGTGACAAGGAAATACAGATTAAAATTTTGCTCACATAGATTACTGTGAACAGATATGTTCTCGTTTTGTAATAAATGTTTCCAGATATTTTGTAATTTTTTTAATTGATATTGCCCTAAGAATGAGATTTGTCAAAAGGTTTGGGCCCAGTGTGAGCTGTGATCAGTGGTGGTGACTCGGAGGAAGGTTAACACAATGGCATCTTATTTCCATATATGAAATGTCCAATTTGAAAGTTTTAAATGAAGATCTTGCAGAAAGCAAGAGGAGGTATTTATTCGAGTCTGTCTCTTGTGTTTCAGTTATATGAAGATGAGAAGGCAGAAAATGAACGTCTAAGAAAAGACTTGAAGAAAACACAACAAGAACTAACAGAAAACAAGATAGACCTGGATAAGGCCAAAGCTAAAAATGATTCTGTACGAGCATACGACTCCAGTGCAGACAAAAGGGTATGTATATCCAGCTGTCGGACAAGAAACACATATTTTAAACCTTAAATATTTATTAAGAAATATATATTAACCAATATATACTGCAATGTGTTTATATATTTATAGATATAAGTAATATCTTATAGTTTAAGTGTATGTGTTGCTATATTCCCTGTCTGTGTTTCCTCTCTTCTCAGCCTTGTGTCATTCTGTATATTCCTTCAACCTATTCCTCTCTTGTAGAAATATTCTCTGCTCTGTATTTGTTCTGCACTTGAAAGTTTTGTACATTCTCAGGTCCTGCACATTTTATTTATGTCATTGTTATAATACAGAGATGAAATGAACATCTTTTCCATTTTGATGTAAATTACTTTTTGAAAATGGGACTGGGAACTGTAAAAAAAAAGCTTTAACGGCACCACAGAAGAGTTGTTTGTGTCACTCTGGTGTTTTGTGTCAAGTGCTGCTCCCTGGTGTATATAGTTAACAGTATGGTGGTGTTTTGTTTCAGCAGCACTACCAGGTAGGCAGCTGGCGGGACACGTTATGGGGTTCCACCTCAGCGTCCTCTGCCAACTACGGAGCAGACTTTAGTGTAAGGGGTGCTCCTACCCACAGGACTCCCGAACACTTAGTAAAAACCCTCCCTGATCCCCTCAGTCATGTTTGTCCCCGTCCTGATCCCCTCAGTCGTGTTTGTCCCCTACCTCATCCTTTCAGTCTTGTTTGTCCCGTCCCTGATCCTCTCAGTTGTGTTTGACCCCTCCTTGATCCCCTCAGTCGTGTTTGTCCCCTCCCTGATCCCCTCAGTCATGTTTGTCCCCTCCATGATCCTCTTGGTCATGTTTGTCCCCACCCTGAACCTCTCAATCATGTTTGTCCCCACCCTGAACCTCTCAATCATGTTTGTCCCCTCCCTGATCCTCCAACCTTTCATATTGCACCATTAATACATTGAGTTTTTCTGTGATTGTCTCTGTAATAATGCAAACCCCACCCGGAGCCTCTACCATTGTTTGCTGCCGTTACAGACCCCCATATTTATACCCCTCGCCCTCAGAATATCACCTTTTTCTCACTTAACCTGTGGAGGTACATGCATGCCAGGCAATATTTACAAACAGAACTGTCTATTTCTTGTTCCTGTGTCCATCATGGCTTGTGTCTATCATCTAAAGTCCATATATTCTGTACTCCCAATTTTATTCCGGAGTGGGAGAGCTCTGAACCAATCTGGGTAGTAAATCTGAACCAATCTGTACAATTCACGTCATTTTGGGTGCTCGCAACACAGCTAGATACTTAATCGCAGCCAATCTGAGTCGTATCTGAGCAATGCCGTATGGTGAACACGCTCATCAGTTACACATATACACATAAAAATATGATCATCTAAAACTGATATTTGCCAAACTTTAACACAGGAATATTACCGTAAAAATTTTATAAATTTATCAATATCAATAACACGACACTGTTACACATTCAACTGTAAAGAAATTTGCACAATTTTGTGATGATTTTGATATGATTTTGATGCCGTTTGTGAGACATAAAAATGTCTTTATATAACAGAACCACCTAGATTGGTTCAGAATTGGTATAGAGCAACATTATGACATCATTCCATCCAGATGGGCTGAGATTTTAGCCCAGAACCTTTAAGAACTTTCCCACCCCTGATATTAAGGAAAATAGATATTCTGAAAAGTAGTACAAATGAATAAGCCATGAAGCCATAGTTGTATGTTATATGAAATTAGCCCCCATCCCCCTGTCAAGATTGTGACCAAGACCAGGACGCCCCATGTTAACAGTGCCCTACACTGGGGTGATGTCCGACAGCCCACAGCTTTCATTTATTTGTGTCCCTTAATGAGCTTTATATGAAGTGCGCATATCACAACTAACAGAACACATGGGCCATTGCCAACCCAAATTTGCTGCCATTCTAAGAAATATTGCCCTAATATGTGGCTTCAGAGATAAAAAAAAATATTTCCTGAAGTGGTGGAGATTTTAAATAATATGGAAATATATAATATAAACACAAATCTGTACACATTTTGCTTTCAATGTAAAATGGTTGAAAACAAATTGTTTGAGTGAAGAATGTCATTTTTCTCTGTGGCCTTTATCCCTGATTAATCCATATATTTGGGATAAACTCTTCTCTGATGGCAAGATAACAGTGCAATTGAAATAGGTAACGATTCTCAGAAGAGTTTTTCTCCAAAGTATCTTTCATTTGCTTAAATTTGAATGTTTTTTTAATCAGTTTGATTGCAGCCATGAACAATCCAATAACTCCTCAAATTACCCAGTCTCTTTTCTTTAGATGAAATAAGCAATGTTCCTTTCTTCTTCTTCATAACTTGACCATGCGTTGAAATTAACACACCATTTGAAGTTGGTCAGTTTTTCTGTCTAAAGCTATATGCACACTTTGCACACAGACACATATGCTCACTAGGTGTCAGTCTTGTCTGATAATTTTATACTGACACCTATCTGGAACTTCTGATGATGACATTCAATAACATTGCCATAAAATCTGTAAACAAATCTTCCAGTTAAAGCAACTCGCAAATCAAGTTAGATTATTTTTTCATTTTAAATACTAATTAAAAGCAAATCAAAACCTTCCTAAATTCCAAAATTTCTTTCATTATTGAGATATTGATAATCGGCACGTGTTTCACAAATAGGTTTTCATTGTCACAGATGTATAACTCAATAGAGTGATTTATATTAAGAATTCAGTATGAAATGATAGTGTTGCTGTTGCAGGAGAGGAGAGCGCTGGAGAGGAAAGTGTCGGAGTTAGAAGAGGAATTAAAGGTACGTACTGTAGCACACTGCACACTCAGATCACAACATCTTTCACTTACCTCACTCGAAAATAACCACATTTCCAATTTTGGCAGCATGGCAAGTGATTTTGTACGAAATCCAGAAGTGGGGTTGGTACCTTTGGTCATTGAACATCAACACAATGCCGCTGTGTGGTGCACTATGAACACTTTGTCATAGTATTTATGATTATATTTGTGGTGGTGATGTCAATTTTACAAAATGACACCACAAGATCTTTTGTGACAATATTCAGACAGAAAATCATGCTTTTTTGGTTTAGGCTCACGCAGATCAATTTCAAAACGGGCAATGCCATATTGCTTGAATTTGAACTGATGCTTTTTGTGCAATTGTAGATGCTCTTAAGGATATTTTTGGGAAACAATTATTTGGAAATAAATGTCATTTGAAATTTTATTTAAATGGGCTATTATTATTATTCATGATTTTATTATAATATTTGGCATCGTGATGTGAAAGTTTTAGCTGAAATTGCATAAGTTATAATTTCTAATTTCTGTGATATATTTGAAATTTTGTCAGTCAATTCTTAACACCTTATAGGCCTAATTTAGTCAATTTATATTACTTTTACATAGCAAGTTGAGGGTTAATGTGTGTATTGCTGATGAGTACCCACTGGGGGAATTCTCCTACAATCATCATTTTAACCAAAACAGCAATTTTAGTCAAAAATGTTTTGCTTTAAGCTTCAAAGTGCTCAGCTTCTGGTTGGAAATATCTCCATTACATTTCCAATAAAGTTTGGCAGTCCTCATTAACAATAAATTCCTCAATATCAAATTACATTTTCAGGCAAAACATCAATTTGACATTGGAAATAAATTAATGCCCTATCTGATCATGAAAATGGAGGGGTGATTTTTGTTAATGGGGGGTAGGGAGGATTTGCATGGTATTCTATTAAATGTCACCAGAGGGCACTCAGCAGTAAGAAGCATAAATCCCATCCATCATTTTCGTTAATTTATGTTCACCTCTAGACACATGTAGTAGAGCCGCATATTGCTAAGTTTGAGAAGTAGAAACATTTTATCTTTCTCTTGTGCAAAGGCCACTAACAAGTGATAAGAACGTTGATGGCATTGATGCATACGTGTAACATGATTTAGTTGCATGAAGATTGTCACAATTGACTTGTTTCAGCTTGATCATTTTGTACCCGCACCCTGTCCCTCACGCCAACAACATCAGACTCCTAATGTTAAAGAGATAACAGAAGAAGATGAACCAAATATGAAATTCTGTAGTGCATTGCCACAAACATTTATTTAAAAAAAAAAGATAAAGTGGGGACAATTTATGGGACAAGAACTTGTTTGAAAAATATCAGAATGAAAAATGAAACAGCTACGATAAAGTTTGCAGATTTAGCCCCCACAGATTTTGGTGTGCATGGCATATCTTGTACTCTTCTCTTTTCCAGCATATGGACAAAGTTAGAGCTGATAACTTAAAATTAAGAGAAGAAAATAGGGCACTGACAAGAGTTGTTTCCAAACTGTCTAAATAGGTAAACCCGTAGGTTAAGTCCACCACGACTGACCTTCCAATCTGCATTTGTTTATTCACCCTTGAGTGACCTTTTGACCTTTTTTTAGTATCAGCTAACAATTTTAACATGCATGTGGTCATTTTTTTTTTTTTTTTAAATAAGTTTTATTTGAGGAGCCCCTGGCTGCAAAAGATGGCCGTTTTATGTCCTCGCATTGCAGTTATCAAAGTGGATGGTTTAAGTGTGTGCAGATTTGTGTGCTTGATAGTTGTGGGTGACTTGATAACCAGCGCCGAGTCACAGGCCCACGCGTAACATGGCAACATTTACACCAAACTGGCAAAATATATGATAATATTTGTTGAAGTGTGCGTAGAGCTGCCAAGCTGTTGACTGGAAAGTTTTCTAGAGTTTGGGACGGGCGATGCTTTGGAATCCCTTCTTGTATGGGGCATCCCTTTTATTTTGACGAGTTTGTTCTCCCCGTTTGGCCTCCTTGATTATTGTGGCTGCTTCATTCTCTGTTCCCTGGTAGACATAGGCAAGCTTCTTATAAAACCTCGTCAATAAATCACCTGCAAATTGAGATCAAATGGAAAATTAAACTTAAAATCGCACCAAATGAAAAAAAAAAATAAGTGTCATATTATCTGTTTTAAACATTTGATCATTTATGCTATCGTGTTAAATAATATTATAATGTTAATGATAAAATGCATGATAAATTAATAAATGATTAAAATCAAACAAGATTATAGATGTTGAGTTAAATAGCATGCATATTTATATCAAGTTGATCTGCATGGAAATTCCCACTTCTAACTGTTACCTCGTAGAGAAATTAGACATTTTTTCATGAAGAGCGTGAATGATAAATGTGGAAAGAGTAATCGAGACTGAAAGAGAATTATGAATTATGGATCATACTTGATAACATACTTATGCATGATCAAAATGCACCGAGCACTTTGTAATATACCTGTGTTAAGAAACACTACCAACATATTCACTTAACACATAAGTAAAATGTAAACGATTGACCTATGATATGGGTAAGTACTTCTGATTAAACGTTAGTTATTTTAACTACAGATCACCAAACACAAGTATTAATGACGTGTAGTCCAAAAGTTTGTGGCAATGTAGATCATGTTTTTACTTTGAAGATTTGTGAAGGTGAAATAACTGAAATTTGCTATTTTTCAGGCAATGGAGAATCTTAAGACAGATAACCAACGGTTAAAGGAAGAAAACGGAGCTTTGATTCGGGTTATCAGTAAACTGTCAAAATAAAATATCACCACATGCCCATCATGTATACAAAACTCGAGCTAGCTGGTGCTGTGTGGAAAAGAGCTGCGTCAGTCGGTCAGGGACTACTTTCTCTCAACATATACTTCCACCAGTGTAGGAACACACTTCACCTTGGCACTTTGAATTTGACGTTTATATAGAACTGTCTTTAAGATTTTTTAAGAAACAAATTCTTGACAGTCTTCCAGAATGTGTAACTGACAGTAAATGCAAAAAGGATTTACTGATTTATGCCTGCATTTTCCACGGTTTTGTTGTCATATCAAGTGTTTTTTTAAATGGTGAATTTCTTCACTTGATTGGACACTGTTCACTTGTTATATTAATGCCACATGTACCATGGTATTTTGTTTGTGTACAAGTGGGTCATGGAGCATGCTCAGTTGTGATGTGACATCGCCAGGGCAGCGGTGCCGGAACTGGCCGTGCTGTGTGAATCCCCAGGAAGCTGTCACAGAGCACAGTGGCCACACTCTCCACCAGAGGCACACGCAAACTATTACAGTGAACCATTCACCATGACGCCCTCTGGTGGAGTTTGCACAGTGGCAGGCCTGTTGTCGTGCGCATGCGCAGCACAGCTGAGCACAGAACTAGTAGAAGCAGCAGCACAAGAAGGGACACAAAGGCAAAGTGCAATAATACTGTCAGATATGTATACCCCAGGGGAGAGGCGTTCTCGCACACGAACAACCATGCGTCTCCCAAATCAGCTGCAACACTAAAATGATGGGGAGAACGTGGTGCTCGCTCGCGGTGAGCATGCCTCTCTGCTGGGCTCAGTCAGTCTCCTTCAAGTTCCGCTCGTCGAGACGGAACACGGGTCCGTAATACATCCTCGGTATAGGCCAAGGCCAGATGTCACAATGCGACATGCTCACAAAAATAAGGTCCCAAAATAACTGGCCTTCACACAATCACATACATTGTTTTGCATTTTTACTTAAATTTTAGTAGTTTTTTGTCACTTGCATATATGCAGTTGTATATGCATGTAGATATTGTTCTTTGATAGCTGCAAATCAAATGTATAGTTGAATTAAAAAGTATAAAAAAAAGTCAAAAAATTGCACCAATAGTAACTTGTTTTCACTCCATATATTTAACAGAAGCATGAAACTGAAAGTATATGTTAGTCTTACTATGTAATGTGGTAATTGCAGAAATTCTAGAACAAATTAGTGACACATTATTATGAATGAATATTATTCAACCTTAGAGTGTTTTAATCGGGCTGTTTTATAATCATTTTTGTTTAAGGTGCAGAATTGTTTAAGAATTCAGGGGTCCATGATGTTGAGATAAAGATATATAAATATCATATATATATTATATACTTATATTGTAATAAAAAAAAACTTTGCTTCTACCAATTACAGTGATTTAATGTCAATGCTGTTTTGAAGATGATCACAGTGGAAAGACGACGAGGAATTTGGATGTGCACAAAAGGGCCTTTTTGGTGCTAATGCAGATGAATGTAAATAAGGTTTTAACAATGTATCTGAAGGTCATGGGCCCCTGGTTATGTATTATCATGTTCACTGTCGCCTGCACACTTAACTTTTAGTTGTTAACTATTGCCACATGCTGTGTTAACATGCCAGTGTTTTCTAACATTTTGTGTGGGTTATAAATCATAGGTGGGACCGTAGTGCCCAGATACTTGGTCAACTCTTGACTATTTGGGGGAAAAAAAACATATTTGCATAATCCAATTGGAGGAATGGATTTGATAATTTTGTGATTTTTTTTTTTTTTTTTTTTGCAAATGTGAAAAAATGTAAAGATTTAAGTTCCCACCTATGTTAGGGATATGGAGAATGTGTCATTAATGTCATGTTGACGATAACTTGCAATGAGTTACAGTTGAACCCTGACGACCATGATTTTGGTACTACTGTACTTTGCATTGAGGATGTATCGCATGTTTTGGGACTGGACTGATTATGTTGCTGCCGACTATGTAAAGCTTCAGACTGGAATCACTGGTGTAACATTGGGCAGTGATCATTGGGCAGTGATCGTGGTGTTTCTGCCTGGGCTGCCAGATTATTAAGGACATGATTATTATATGTAACAAACCTGCACCTTGAGAAACTCTCTGCGCAGCCCAGGGTCATGTATTAGAAACAAGTTTGTGTATTTTTTTTTTTCTTTTCTCGTTTTCTTGTATTTCTATTGTGTAACTTGCCTGTGTACATGCCACAAAGAAATGGCTTCATGTAATTATATAGTGCATAGGGTAGCATTTTCCCTGTAACTTCCATGCCTTGTGACTAAATGTGCATTCTATCATAATGTTGATGATAAAAACACACAAAAAATGTTTGTAATTGCATTAAGAATTATGGATTCAGCAACAGATTGCACCGTGTGTCAGGGGATTTTGTTGCACTATTATGTCGCTATGCATATGGGATGACCTTGACCTTTGACCCACTTCCACTGAGGCAATGGCCTATCTACAATTGGTGCTGAGCTGGAGTTGTTTTTCTGTACCGATCGTGCACGAGAGAAAACCATTGCGCTGACTTTGGCTTCTATCGTAATCCAACTGAGCATACACATCGCTTTTATGATATTTCCTGTGGAAATATTCTAGGTTAAAAAAAAAAGATTATAATTATTGTGTTCCCTATTTATTGTTGAATATATATGAATTGCTACTGTGTATATACTGAATTTTGGTGAATTTTTTATTTTTGATAGCACTTTTTTGTGACCAGGGAAGCCATTGCCCTGGATTGTATATTTGTATCATAGTAATTGGCTGTAAGATAGTTAAAACTTTGAGGTGCCCATAGGCACCGCCATCTCATTCAATTCACCATGTCAAAAACTTAATTACTATTGCACTTCTCTTCTTGTGATGATTCCTTTCATATTGTTATCAGCATTTTGTGCCAATTCTGAGCAGAGGATGGGAGCATTTTTCTGCCAATGAGAAAGAATGGAGAGCTGTTTTGTGTAGGTAGTTGGCAACAGTATTCGATGTAGGGTCCGATGTACAGTAGGGTAAGACATTGTAAAAGACAGAGTCGTGAGGAAGTGTAGGGAAAGAGAGGTCTTTGAATGTGTTTGTGATTCATTAGAAGAGAGAGAGAGAGATAAAAGATGTCTTGCCGCCAAGGCTTCCGTGAGATGTGAGTGCCAGTGTGATCTCACCATTATCACGGAGAAACTGTAGATAGTAGCGCCATCTGGGAGGCATCCATGATGGATGACATCAACCTTCACCTTGTTTATGTATAAATGATCTCAATACTAGATTGTTATAGTGGAGTAGATATTTTGTAGTAGTGCAACTTTTCTGTGACATTTGTTAAGTATTAGCCATGAATCAATCAGGTACAATGATGACTATGTACATACTTATGCTAAAGATCATTTTATATTTCATTGTATATTATACATTTTTCATTGAGAAGGGCTTTACTCAAGGTGCAAAAACCCCTTTTGCGAACTATTGATAGATATTTTTTATGAAGCAAAGACGCATTTTGTATATGGTACTATTTTACACTTAATTTACAATTTTTATATTATACAAAGTTGATGTTTATTTGTTGATTTAAAGTGGCCCATTCCCATGTAATGATGCTTTGTTTTGAAATCAGAAGTTGGTTCTGTCCCATACTATTGAGCAGTATAAATTGCAGTATCTTAAGTTATTGGTACAACTGTTTTGATGGGATTGACAGGCAGTGTGTGAGCCTGGGAGGGTTTATCAATGTTCTCACGAATGTTCTCATGAATAGGATTTGCAAAGGCTTTCTGGCTTGCAGATCGAGAATGTCAAAAGCAGTGGTGATATCGAGCGCTGCAAACAGTTGTACCACAATCTCCACACTTCACGTTACGGTTTTGAAATGGTTAATTCTATTATGTGTAGAAATAGTTGTCAAGCTTAATGCTGTTTTAGCACTGTCTCGTGAGATCTGAGAGCAGTCTGGCGTGGTAGCACCAGTTTCCACAGCTAAGTGTTGAGCAGATCCGTCGACCCTTTCTCCACCAGGCGGCTCACCTGTATGTTCAGGACGGCTTGTCTCGGGGTGAAGGGGAAGGAGATGCTGACGAGGTGCTGAGGACTCCCTTCCTGACATGCTGGAGGTGGGGCTTGCATCACGTCACACACTCGCTTAGGTCGCTACACGAGACAGTGAGCATACAGTAGCGCCATCTTTATGTGTCGTTTATTCTTCCAATGTGATTGGGCAGTATGCTCCAGTCGCACTGTTGGCTATCTGGCTGGATTTGTTAGTTATCGTTGTTTCCGTCAACAACTTTCAGTTTGCTGAGATATCTTACAGTAGCCTCCTTGGGTGACATGATGGATCCAAGGCTAGCATACTGAATTATAACTCCACATATTGGAGACGACACTCCCCATCAATTATTTGCTAAATAGCATGGGAGTATATCATTTTGGGCCAGTCTGTGATCACACACAGATCACGGATGGCCAGTATTAATCTAGTCACCTAGAGGAGAGAGATTTTTTATGCAGGCAGCGTCACATGGGAAAGAGCATGTTTTTTTCTATTGCTAAATAACAGATTGGGCTGTACCATTGCAAAGGGGTTTTTTCATTTTTGACTCTGAACCCTCTCTTGCAATAGTACACTTAATTTGGACCAACATTCTCAGTGTTGGGACTTTACTGTGGCATGACATTAGCATCTATTAACTCTCAGTTCATAACTGATATCAGTGCTTCAATGCTACTTTCGGTTTTCGAGTAGGATGGTGTCGGTCATCTGGGGGGCGCTGCTAGTTGGACTAGATGGCGCCATAGATTCCCTGGATTAGATCGTGCTTCCTTCAAGATGCCAAATAAAGACAACCAAGGGGTTGGTGTTTCACGCCCCTAGTCATGTCATGCCAACACTTTAACCACTTGGTGAGGCTTCCTTAGGTGACATGTTGGATCTAAGGCCTGCATTGTTCTTCAAGCATGGACTGAAAGTTTTATTTAGGTTTTAAAATTGTGCCGCACTGTTTATATTGTAAGCGCAGGATGCGACTTGTGGCGGGCAAGATGGCATCAGTTGTGGACTGCTGTTCTCAATCGCCTCGGCCTTGCGGGCCGAGACACGGGAAGGAGAGGTCTAGCTGAGCGTGCGAGTTAGCGCCGTGAACGTCGGCTACTTGTCGCCCACCTAGACCCCACCAGTCTGCCTCCCCTGGTGACATGCTGGACCAGGGGCTTGCCTCCTGCTGACCCTCGTCGCAGGCTGCACGTTGTTAACTACCTCTCCCTTCATGTCAACCCCTTTGTTATCACATTGCTGCCATATATGGTTGGCTTGAAGGGAAAGGATGTATCTGATTGTTCTGTGTTAGTTGTATGTTCTGACTGATCCTCGCTTTCTGTGGGTCCTAACCCCAACCCTTCCAATTCTGATGATCTCCGGCCCTCTCAGTTAGAGCGATGTTTTTAGTCCAAAGGGATAAAGAGGACTAGAAAGTTAGTAGAGAGGCTCCTTGGGGAAATTCCAGTTTGAAATCTCAAGGGGAGGTCATTGGATATCGGGGAAGGGGCCCACACATCCAGCATCCATTTTGGATGCATTTTATTCTACCCAGCATTTCACCTTGGGCTTGGCAGTTGGTTTCTACTATGGACCTACTCTGTCTGGTTGTCAAGGTGACATGTTGCCATGGTAGCTGGCTCCCAGGGCAGCTTGGCCACAGTATGCTCAGGTGAAATGGTGGGTGGAGTGTTTAGGTCACATGACAAATTTTGGAATGTACATTGTGAAAGTGGGAAGGATAAGGCCACGGGTGTATTGTCCTTGCTGGTAGAGACCTGATGGAACGGCTGACAGTTTGTCCTATGCAGAAAACATACTAACTGAAAGCTACACGTATAAGGTGAAAGTACATTAAGTATCAATACCATTCAGATTTGTTTGTGACTTTCTTAAAGATTCAATGTGACCTTAACTATCCTAGCTTTGTTTTGTGCTGCTATGTCATTTTTGGACCAAGATGCAATGATATCAAGATGCTGAGCCGCCTTCTTGTGACCCTTGAAGTCCACCAGTATATATCAATTCAGGCAACTTCACCAAAATGATGTATGCATACAAAATATAAGCTTTGATATAGTAGGGGCTCCCTGCTTGCTTTGTCTTCGGCTAAAGTAAGCAGAGAGTGTGAAGCGGGTTTGCAGGTCACCAGTGTCTTAGCAGACCCGATTCACAGCACTAACTTTTCCGGACACATTGCCTTTCTGTCACAGTGTTGAGTGTACAGCTTTGCCGAGGTGCACCAGGCTCCTCGTGGCTTGATCTTATGTTCATGCATATGCAAGTGAAACATCCTGCCAGGGAAATCTGGCTTGCGGTCAGCGTAACGTAACTGGCCGCAAGAGTTTGACCTGCCACGATAGCACGAGACCAACGTTGGTACTAAGTAGTTCAGTTGGCTATTATGATGACCAACTTGACGGCTTAGAGAAGCTTCCCTGGGTGACATGTTGGATCCAGGGCTTGCATCGGGGCAACCAACGCATTTCGACATTGTGTATTGTAGATTTCAGAGCAACTTCTGTGCTCTGTTTGGATTACTATAGAAACCAATAGTTTAAACTCTGGTAAGTATCAACCGCCAAAGTGAACAGATAATGACACCAGCATTTTTTCATGTATGTACAAAAATTAGATAGGTAAAGCAAACATTTAATAATCCTATTTATTTTGTGAGATTTAATCAACAAGGGGGTTTGTCAAAGGTCAAAGGCCATCGCAATGTCTCTTATCATGTAAAATAATATACAAAGTCAACCCTGACTGGGATGTAGCAGCTGAGTGAATAAGAAATATATATTATATATAGTAATTAGTATATAATATATAACAATTATGATGTGTAATAAATATTTAAATGCATTTTGATAATATGTCAGTTAGGGTAGTTTTCTATACAAAGTGTTTGCCAGCCACTTGGTCATGGAAGAAGAGTTTGATTTTGTTAACTGTAGCCAAATGTGTTAGCTATGAATTCCTGAAGCAATTAAACTCCAGTTTGGTATTCTAATTAATAAAGTGTTCTTGTTTTTTGTTCTGCACCATATGATGATTGTATGTGTTGTATACATACTTTATTGATGACTTGTAAGCTGGCCCATATAATTGATGCCCCCAGCAGATATTAACTGTAGCCCCATTTAAAAAAAAACATTACTTGTCAATTATTTGATCGCAGTTCTTCACCAATTTGTGAAAGATCTTCTGATTTAAGAATGTTTTTGATAAGCAACGTTTAAACTGAAAACTGGGAGACTACACTTGTCAGTTGTTTGCAAATTTATGTTGACGAGACGGACAACCATTAAGATTTATAGCACCTCAGATGAAATTATAATCTAGATATATAAAAAGTAGATTAATGATCACATTTTGCCCCCTGAACCTGAGGTTGCTGGATCCATCTATATAAGTGTGGAAATATTTTAATTAATGTAGTCCTTCAGACATTAATATAAAAGCTGGTACAATTATTAATTGTTAAATCTAATAATATTATGGTGGATACCTTAGTGCCACAATACTTGATTTTTAACAACTAGGACTCATGAAATCAGGATTGCAAAATGAAAGTTAATAATCACAAGGCAATAAAATGCCTTAATATTGAAACACTGCCCATTTATATATAAGAAGGTTTGACCAACATAGATAATAACCTTGTTATATATTAATTTGTAAAATGCATTTTTAATTGTGATTAATTGGTCTGCATGGGTCGTGCAGTAAGAGGGTTAGTTTTATACCCGGCCCATATGATTTGGATTAGAGGATTGAGGCAGAACCCATTTTATATGACAGTAAAATTTGAAGTCATTTTGTCTATTCGTCAATCTCAATAATCTCCTCAGAAACTACTTGGTGGATTTCTGAGCTCTACTTAGGTAAGATTGAGTATGACCAATAGATCAATCCTGTATTAAAGCATTCATGAAATGAGATTTTCTAGCACTTTTTCCTTGCATATTACCCATATCAAATTACCCATCATACTTCCCCCTATATAAATTCCTGTGCCATTTGAAAGTAGATGAGTCTCCTGTTAAAATGCAAATCATCCATTGGGCACTTTGTCAACAAACTTTGTTTAGCTGACCAGTGATCTAGTGCAAACATCTGCCCAGTAAAGTTTTGCTAACAATGGGGCACCTTCACACTGGGACAGTGGAGTAATTTGACTTACAGAGGCCTGTTTGTCCATTAATGTTTGTACATTGGTACAGGCCTAACACCTTGACAGACCACAGCAGAGGTCAAATGCTTGTATACCTGTGTCCACCTAGTGGTCACAAGAGTACAGCCAGCACTTGGGACTTTCAGCAAAACATAATCATGGTCAATGTATTTTGGTGAGATAGCTTGCTTGTATCACAGTTCCATGGCCATATATCATTTAAGCATACCCTAATTCTCTGTAAAATAACCTGTGACCTCTGCAATTTCATGGATGCTTTAAAGTGTTGTATTCTCGTCAAATCCTTAATAATCTAGAAAAGGAAAATACAAATTTAAGGCAAATAGTAAATTTTCACTTGCACTCTCAGACACCTGCAATAGCGAGTGCTTCCCTATGGTTGTCACATCACAATATCCTAGTATGGAAGCCCACTATCTAAACCCTTTAGTATTTACCATCCCCATCTTTATTTGTTATAACTGTAAGGTATTGTATTCACTTTAGCTCTAGAAGTGACCTTAGACAAAAAATTCCTTTGCTAATTTTCTTTGCATTTCAGCCATTGCCCTAAATGTTATATCATTAAAGATTTGGAGTTACTGAGTCATATACTCATCTTGCCCTCTAAAATATCGTCTGGTCAGAATAGACCAACATCAGGTCAAAAATCTAATAACTATCACTCAGTTATTAAAGAAGCTGCCATTTTTAATAACATTTCAAATATTTGCCAATGAGAATCATGATTACAAGTTGGGACCAAATTTAAGATGTAACATTCATTTTGATTGGTCGAAATTATCTACTCAAGTTTGCTCTGGGAAATGATTTAAATAATCATTCAAAAAAAAATGTTCCCAAACATTACGAAAAATAATGATCCGCATAGCCATTGGCCAGTGTTTATGAATAATCATGACGTATGCCAATCTTAATGCACTTTTATCACTAAGGAAGGTAGGGATTGGTATGAGGGAGGTCCTGTTGTGAAGGGTATAATTTTCTTGGCTAAAATCAAAATTCTCTAACCCTATAATTTATTTAGGGGTAGGGAAATGTACCTCTTTAAAGTACCTTCTCTCTAAAAGATTATACTCATCATTATTCTAAATTATAATCTTATAAAGTCTCTTAAAGCTTGTTATTAAAACTTTCATGAAATTAGATTTTTAAGCATTTATCCCTTAAAAATATGATTTTTTATACCTTTAAGTAAGATTATTACCTGGGGAACCAATATGAAATAGAATAAATGAATGACATTACTTTAAGCTGAAATAGAAATAAAATGTGGACATACTACTTCCAAGTAGACCCTATTGGACAGAACTTTTAGACAAGAATCTTTGAAAATCGATGAGGTGACCATACCAGAGCTTCAAAAGCCACCGGAGAAACATGTCTTGTCCGAAAACATTGAGCCCCTCAGAGTGAAAATAAAAGATCTTGCCACACACTGAGTTTATTGATAAGGCAGATATGGACATGGGCTATAGAGAGCTATGACATTAAGATCAATGATAACTGATGCCTATTTCAAACGTGTCATTTAATGTTGTACCATTGGCTCTTGTAGCACCAAAGATTGAGAGGATTTTTCTTAACTGTTATTACAATGACATAAAAGCACAACCACTGCCTTTGATAACTTGGATTTGGTCAACTGTTTGAGTGTGAAACATCTCACAGGTAGACTTTATCAATCATGCAGCATAATCAGAGAGCCCTTATTTCTACCAGTTAGGGTGAGAAACATCTCACAGGTAGACTTCCACCTTTATCAACCATGCGCAGAATCAGAGAGAGCCCTTACTTCTACCAGTTAGAGTGAGAAACACCTCACAGGTAGACTTCCACCTTTATCAATCATGCAGCATAATCAGAGAGCCCTTACTTCTACCAGTTAGAGTGAGAAACACCTCACAGATAGACTTCCACCTTTATCAATCATGCAGCATAATCAGAGAGAGCCCTTACTTCTACCAGTTAGAGTGAGAAACATCTCACAGGCAGACTTCCACCTTTATCAATCATGCAGCATAATCAGAGAGAGCCCTTACTTCTACCAGTTAGAGTGAGAAACATCTCACAGGCAGACTTCCACCTTTATCAATCATGCAGCATAATCAGAGAGAGTCCTTACTTCTACCAGTTAGAGTGAGAAACATCTCACAGGTAGACTTCCACCTTTATCAATCATGCAGCATAATCAGAGAGAGTCCTTACTTCTACCAGTTAGAGTGAGAAACATCTCACAGGTAGACTTCCACCTTTATCAATCATGCAGGATAATCAGAGAGAGTCCTTACTTCTACCAGATAGAGTGAGAAACACCTCACAGGTAGACTTCCACCTTTATTAATCATGCAGTATAATGAGAGAGAGCCCTTACGTCTACCAGTTAGAGTGAGAAACACCTCACAGGTAGACTTCCACCTTTATTAATCATGCAGCAGAATAAGAGAGAGTCCTTACTTCTACCAGTTAGAGTGAGAAACACCTCACAGGTAGACTTCCACCTTTATTAATCATGCAGCAGAATAAGAGAGAGCCCTTACTTCTACCAGTTAGAGTGAGAAACACCTCACAGGTAGACTTCCACCTTTATCAATCATGCAGCAGAATCAGAGAGAGCCCTTACTTCTACCAGTTAGAGTGGGAAACACCTCACAGGTAGACTTCCACCTTTATCAATCATGCAGCATAATCAGAGAGAGCCCTTACTTCTACCAGTTCTCTCCCCCACTCCACCAATTCCCAACCCAGTCACAATGTGAACCTGCTATTACACAGAACTGAGAGCAATATTAGTTAGTGTTATGTTGCTCTCAGCACTGAACTAAAACAGATAACATTTTGGAAACACGGACATTTGTTAATCATGTCATTCTTAAGGGAAGAAAATGATTTGATTGACATACTTTTTTGTGACAGTGTTTAAATGTATGATGTCTTTTTTACTTTAGTCTGTTTGAAAAGCACTGTCCAAATTATTCACTTATATCTACGACAACCTGAAAAAACACGAGTCCTGAGAGTTCCAGTATGGATAGAGTGATAAGGGCAATCTTATCACAGATTTTTTTCCAACTGGAACGGCTTTTTTATACTTCACCAAAACTTCCTGTTTTTCAAAACCAGACAGGGCATTTCAATATAAATAGATTAATATGAATGTCCTTGAAAGTGGACGAGCAATATATTGAAACTTTAAGATTTATTAAATCTAACCTCTCAACCAAGCAACTTCCTGGTCGCTTTAATTGACATTCTTGGCCAATATGATGATCTACATTCCCATTTGCCAAGCTGAGCCATGTAAATAAACAAAACATGCATTTTCCCTGCAATTATTGCAGACATGTATGTCAATAATGGATTAGGTTTTTCTTTCTTTCTTTTTTTTTTTTTTTTTTTTTTTTTTTTTTTTTTTTTTGCATCATCACATAGGGACAAGAAAAGACCACAACTTTTGCAATAGCAATAACCAATCCCGAAGTACTGACTGGATTGGGGGACAACTGGCTAGGAGATATCCACCTTTCTGAAGCATTCAGCATAACCGAGGCACGTGTGTAGAAATAAACTCGCTGTTAATAAAATATACATTGTGATTATATATGTTGATAAAAGAGAAAAAAAAATGTTTAATTGTATCAATCCACACACAGTGTTACTGCTGGTTGTGGAAGGTAATTAAGGCTATTATGCAGTAGTTGATCGACCCACTGACCTATTTATATATCATGAAAAGCTGAAAATATCCTCTGATCAAGCACAAAGATCATATGATTACCTGCCAGTTGACCTGCTTTTGGTTATAGAATTAATGTGAGGCCACTATGCACCAGTTGCCTGGCAACCATGGCTATATATAGCTTTGGCAATTTTCAACAAGTTATGGATCATAATGAGTTGATGTGACATTAGGAATCCACTCATTCATTTTAAATATTTTCTGGTCATAAAATGGGATAGAAGTTCGTCTGGCTTTTTATTGATTGACAGTTATCCAAAACGCATTTCACGGTGGTCGGACGCGTTTCATTGAGCTCTCGTTTTAACATCCGATTACTCGATCAAAATTCGATTTTCAGACGAACTATCTGCACAAATCGTATCGTAAGATCATCGTGATCGCGCACTATAAATGAATTGACAGTGGAACAAAAGCAAACAAAGGAATCTTAGGCTATACTAGTTAAATACTGTACTGGTCAGCATAACCGCCATTGATCAACGATCTAGCACGTACCTGTGTTTTTCTTGTGGAGGTGGTTACTGGCGTTTCTTTCTATCTTGTTCCATTGCGATTCATGTATACAAGCTGACATTTATTTCACATTAACATTAAACACTCCAAGGGTCAAGAAATCACCACAACCTGATATACTTAAAATACTCGCACCAAACGTAAACAACTCAGTCTGAATTGAACAGTGACAGCTATAACACCATTGCGCGGCAAACTCTTTCTCATTGCGGCTTAGTCCCTGAAGCAAGAAACAACGATAAGAAAAAATCAGAGTTTGCAGCGTATTTAAGTGTTATCTGAAAACTGGAAAACTGAGGCGACCGAATTACTATCCCGAATACTTCCGAAAAAAACGGTAAGACATTGACTTCAATTACATAGTATTTATCAATTAGCGTTATCACGACCACACAAATAAACTCATAGAATATTGCGGAATATTGAATTATTGCATATCATATCAAGAGGAAAATCATTTACCATTCATTCTTCTGTACCCGTTCCAGTGTTTCACTAGGACGATCGGAAGATACGCTCTCTAGGTGTAACATTCACGTATATTACATAGAAAAAAGGTTTTCTGTAACCGTTCACAGGTTACTGGGACGATCGGAATTCCACAAACATCATTGAAATCAAGAGAACTCTCATAACTTTCTGTAACCGTCTTATTATTATAAGACGATCGGAAGGCAAATTTCTGCTGCCCACTGTTCACGTGAGCCTCAGAAGATAAAACAAAATCAAATCTCAAACCTTTCTGTAACCGTCCAGTTAATTATTGGACGATCGGAAAGAAAAATACCACTGTTCACGTGGTTTTTCAAGAAAAGAGAAATATCATTTTTATTCAAAAAAGATTATCTCTGTAACCGTCACAGTTAAACTGAGACGATCGGAGTCAAATATTGCAAACCATTAAAATAATTTCAAAAAAGAACAGTTTTTCAAAAGAAATTTTGTATTGCTTCATAATCAAAAATAGTAAAGTGCAAAATATGACATCACAAGAAAACATTGTTAGCAAATCACCAGTCACACCCTCCTTAGGTAATGAGGTGTACAAAGTCAAAGAGATCACTGGTGATTACTATGACAGAAAGAAAAAGATGAGAATGTATAAAATATGGTGGGATGGATATTCAAAAAGAGAAAGTACATATGAACCAGAATACAACATTAATTCTGATGCTATTGATTTTTATCTCAAAAATAAGAGCAGAAAGACAGGAAATTGCTATAAAACCAAAAATCCTTCATTATCTTTTCAGATGGCATCCAAACAAGAACCAAAGAAGAGTCAAAAGGGGAAGAGGAGGACCTCTTCGAGGTCATCAAGGTCATCCACAAAGTCACCAAAATTAGATTGGGCAGAAGATGTTGAGAAACAAATCCCTGACTCACCAATAAATATTGAATTACCAATAATGAAAGCTTCGGCAGACACCCCACCAAGTGAACCTCCCATACTCCCCCCCACTGCACCAGCTATTGCGCAGGTGCCCATCAACATTGATGATGGGGAAAAGGATGAGGTAGCCGTCAGCATGGACGAGCTCCTTGAGATGGTAAGGGAGAAATCTGAAAAGTTTGCCAGGGTTCAGAAGGAAAAGGAGGAAAAGGACAGGAAAATCACTGAATTGCAGAAGTGTTTCGATGAAAAAGTAAGGGCGTTGGCGACAGCAGATTTCAAACTAAAACATGAAGTTATTAAATCTAAGAGGTCACAGGCAAAGATAGAAGAGCTGAGTAAACTACTCGATGACAGTAGGTCACAAGTAGCTAAGTTGGAAGAAAAGTGTAATGATTATGTTAAGAAAATTGACGCAATAGCCGACGCACCTGCACCTGCACCAGCACCCATCAGGAAGAAAGCAGCAGCAACCAGCTCCACAAAGAAGGTCCTGGTGATAATAAATAACATTCACAAAAATATGTTCATTGGGGGCAAAGGGAAAAAAACTGACTGGGACTGGTTGATGGATGATGATATTGAAAGTATCAAGGACCTGGAGAAGGCAGCAAGATCCAAGGACTTCCTGCAGACCATTAACAAGGTAACAGCCATTGTGCTTTGCCTTGGACTGCTTGAAGTCGACAGTGGCACCCCTGGTAAATTACTTGCTAGGCGAATGAAGCAAGTTGCTTATACTCTCTCAAAAAAATGCAACTGCACGATATTAATCTGCCATCTTCCACCCATCTCAGTAAACTGTCAGAAGGAGGTACTAAACTCACACACAATGATGAACCACCATTTCATCAAGCTCAGTCAATACCATAGTGATGGCCAGCTATTGATCATTGACACACCTGTGAAGATATCCAAGCTTCCCACTTCAGAAGTTGTCCCATCAACCACGGATCATCAGATGTTCCAGGGCCCAGCAAGGGACTGGATTGAGAACCTGGAGAAGGTCATCAAAAGTGCACCCCTGACTCACAAAGGTGAAATATTGGAACACTGGAGTGATGGGGATGATGGAGGTCAGAGTGGTGATGATGATGATGATGCGGAAGCGCATGATGGATACCACACCATATGTTTTGATGATAGAAAATATCCGGGAGAAGAGGTCACAACCATCTTACCAAAAGGGACCGCCTCAAAGATAATCGGCTATGGAGGAAAAACAATAAGGGACATGGCTGAAAAAACAGACACCAAACTGCAGAAAATAAACGGCACTCGAGGAGAAGACGATCAACTCACGATTAGGGGAACACCCGTTGGTATAGCCAATGCCCTTGCCTCCATAAGGGATGTGATCAGGATCTTTGAGAAGGAACAAGAGAAGAAGGACACCAAACCTCAATCTGAAAAGTGCTATCATTTCGCCAAGGGGCAATGCAGAAACGGAAATAACTGTCAATATCTGCACTCAAACCCCAGGGGCCACAGGAACAAAGAACCCAGGCAAAGCAGCTATGGCTATGATAAGAAGAAATATTGACATTTCAGTAGTGCATGGGACAAAATCCTGAAACTTGAACATTGTAAAACTGATAAAACATGTAAAGACATCAAAACCAGAGTTACAATATTAAATAACATAATTGTGAACTCCATCATTGCATATGAAAATAAAGAACATCAGCTAGATGAATGTATTAAATCTATATCCTCTGTTTGTGTCATGAATATATGTAAATGCCATGATCAGGTGATCACTATTAAAATAAAATTAAATATGAACGATTCACCTGTTTGTCTTAAAATCATAAATATAGTGGTCTCAATCATCATAAGTTCATTAAATCTGGACAATAACTATTTCATATTACCTACCTCACAATCAAATGGTGTTTTTAAAATCGCGCTCCATGCACGAAACTATGCCCATATACCTGAAAGAGACATATATAAACTCAGAGTAAATAAGATAGTTCTGTATAATATTTCTCATCTGTGGCTAAATAGTCTGGGTTCAAAAACATCAGTCGTAGAATATGACCCGCTGTTTATACTTCTTAATCTCATGAAAAGAAAAAAGAAAATCGTTGTAACTGGACATTACAAAGTTTCACAAATAATGTCAGGAGGTAGCAACGTTGAAATTAAAATAAACCACAGTTTAAATTCACAAATAGGAAATAGTATTATATCATATAACAACACAGACTGCCATACAGACATTAAACACAGAGGGGTTCCCCAAGTGGACACTCTTAATGAAAACCATCTCGGCCAAAATAAATGCATACCGTATATAAGGAATGATCTGAGCGAATCAAACCGCTCACCTGAGTCACGTGATTCTTATAACCCCGCCCTCTCAGAAACACCAGACGTGACTCGAGAATCATTACAATCAAACACTGATTCGTATGGGAACATTTCATTATCCAGAAGTTTTGAATACCTGGAGAACGATAATAATATGGAAATACACACGACACTACAAGAGATAAGCCTTGAAAATACCTCAAATCGTGCCGCAAAGTCCCGAATCGAGCGGGGTGAAGCCCCCCCCCTTTCCCCAATGACTGACAGGTCAGATGGGAATACCCCACGTTACGCACGGGAATCCCCTATGAATGACGTCACGATGTCGCTGACCGGATTTCCCTCTATGAAAGTTAACTCAATGCAACATCAATGTAAAAAACAATCGTACACAAATGGAAAAAATGCAATATTAAGAAAAGGCATTAACATAGGCATGTGTAATGTGCAAAGCATTAGGCATAAAGTATTAACAATAAAAGACTATTTTCATGCAAACAATTTGAATCATGGTTGCATGCAGAAGGTGATGAGAAAATAGAAAATGAGCTGGAGGAAGGAGGCCTAAAACTCCACTCATTCCCAAGGCTAGGCAGGAATGGAGGTGGGATTGCTCTTCTTCACTGGCGTGAACTACTTTTCTCAACAAACAGATTAGATCCTCCATCGGTAAAAACAATGGAGTTAATGGAAGCATCCCTGCATCACAAGGGTAAAAAGGTCACTTTCGTGACCATATATCGGCCAGAGCCATCTGGTGGAAACAGGTACACCTACACAGAATTTTATGATGAATTAACTCAACTAATTGCACATTATGGCTCTTTTAATCATGAAGTCATATTTCTAGGTGACTACAACTTTCATGTAAATAAACCTGAAAAACCTGATGTGGTCAAATTTAATGATGTTCTATCAACATTTGATATGAACCAGTTAGTAAAAGAACCAACTCATCGTCTGGGAAACACTCTTGATCTGATCATCACCTATAAAGGAAACAAATTCATTAAGAGTCATACTGTAGATGAATACATATCTGATCACAAAATGGTCCTGATATTTCTGAGCATGCAGCCCCCGAAACCTGCAAAGAAACACATACAATATAGAAATTACAAAAATATAAATATGGATGCCTTAAGACAAGACATTAGAAAAATAGTGAGTGACTGTGCAGCCTGGGAGACCTTATCGCTGAAAGACATGGTGAATTTCTATGATGAAAAATTGACATCGGTGATTGACAACCATGCTCCCATCAAGGTTGCAAGTGTATCTAAGCGTAAACCGGTGCCATGGATGAATAACCATATCAAACAGGAAAGGTCATTAAGGAGGCGGTTGGAGAGAAAGATGAGGAAAACGGAACTACAGATTGATAAAGAATTATATAGTTCCCAGCGAAATAAATATAATTCTCTGTTAAAGAATGCCCAATCCAACTATTTCTCTAAACTTGTGAGTGAAAATAAACATGACCCGAAAAAATTGTTCAAGGTCATAGACAAAGTCATGCACAAACCAACGGACGTACCAATGCCACCCTCGAACTGTGATACAGCACTAGCAGAAAAGTTTAATAACTATTTCCTTGACAAAATAGATAAAATTCGGAAAGGTATTGATGAACATCATATAATCGAAAATTCACCACCAGAGGACACCACTAGAAACACACCTATCCGAAGCCAATCAATTTTAGATAGGTTCGAACCTCTGACTGTGAATGAGGTTCGGAAATTGATAAGGAAAGCATCAAACAAATCATGTGAATTGGACCCACTCCCATCATGGTTACTAAATGAACTGATTGATGACCTTATACCAATCATTACTGCAATCATAAATAAATCACTTATAGACTCAGAGGTGTCGGAAAATATGAAAATTGCAATAATTAAGCCTCTACTGAAAAAACTAGGGTTGGAACTGATTGAAAATAATTACAGACCTGTCTCAAATCTCAGCTATGTCTCCAAGCTAACAGAAAGAGCAGTAGCTGATCAACTAATATCACATCTCATTAGAAATGGCCTGACTGACAAATTCCAATCTGCATATAAAGAATTTCATAGTACAGAAACAGCCCTATTAAGGGTCCAAAATGACATCTTAAGGGACATTGACCTAAAAAAAACGGTAATACTACTCTTGCTTGACCTATCGGCTGCGTTTGATACTATTGACCACCAGCTACTGTTTAATAGGATGGAATCAAGGTATGGAGTCAGAGGGCAAGCGCTCTCCTGGATAAAATCATATCTGCAAAATAGACGTCAATGTGTGAAAATCGGATGTATGAGGTCAAATACCAAACCAATTAAATTTGGGGTCCCACAGGGATCAGTACTGGGACCAATACTTTTCACACTATACATGTCACCCCTAACAGATATCCTAGCAAAGTACGATTTGAAGTACCACATCTACGCAGATGACACCCAAATTTACATACCTGTTGATCACACCTCAAAACAAGACTGTGACATAAACAAATTAAAGTTAGAAAAATGTGTGACTGAGGTAAGGGCTTTCTTGCTATCAAACAAAATGAAGATAAATGATGGCAAAACTGAGATGCTGGTATGCTATGACGGATATAGCACTAACCAATCAGGGGCCATCACCACCATTAAGGTTGGTGATTCACACATATCACCATCCTCATCCATAAAGGACCTGGGCATCATTTTTGACGAAAAAATGAATATGAAAGCCCAAATAAAAAACATGTGCAGGAAAGGATATTACCATATCAGAAACTTATCATCCATCAGACGATGTCTAGATGAAAAAACAACCATAACCCTGACTCATGCATTCGTTACCTCAACGCTGGACTACGGAAACGGCCTACTTGCTGGCCTACCTAAATCAGAAATCAAAAAACTACAATATATACAAAATGCAGCGGCCAGAGTTGTGGGGAGAAAAAGAAAATATGATCATATATCAGAAAAACTGAAGGAATTGCATTGGCTACCAATACACGCCAGAATTAAATTCAAAATCGTCTTAATGGTATGGAAGGCACTAAATAATAAGGCTCCATCTTACATAAAAGATCTTTTACAATTAAAAATAGGTGAGAGAAGCTTACGTTCCAACAACGGTACCTTTCTCTGTGTTCCCCATACGCGCCTGAGGACAGTAGGTGATAGGGCATTCTCTGTGGTAGGCCCTAAACTATGGAATGACCTCCCCTCTGACCTCAGGACATGTCCCTCGGCTGACCTCTTTAAGAGTAAGCTGAAAACCTACCTTTTCAAAACCCATGTTTTGAATGAAGCGCTATGAACAGATTTATCTGGTATTCAGCGCTATATAAATTTTATTATTATTATTATTATTATTATTATTATTATTGCTCAATAGTGCGATTGCGAGTTTCCATCTTGTCTTTTTTAATGATTGGATTTTGCAGAGTTTTTAGTGCACTTCCGATTTTAATTGTGCAGTTCCGGTGTGTTGTTTTCAATGGGGCAGTATGGCGACCCGCAATCAGCCTATTTAATTGCAAGTTCAATAAAGGTCAGCATATGCTTCTGATTGATATGATTTTATGTTTAGGTGCACACTTATGGAAATGGAAGAGGTGAAAGTAAACAGGAACTGGTTCACCAATGTTTACTTTTTGCTGCTTCTGAACATTTTTAAGCCATCTTAGTGTGACATTGAACCTTTTCTGTTCTCATTTGTTTAGAAAATATCAACTTAAGTCAGAACATTAAATGACTTTAAAATAAGGATAGACCTAACAAGAACTGAAAGACATCCACCCCTGTGAAAACTAGCCCAATCTATAAAAATATTTATATCGTTTTTGGCTGATTAATTTTGCTTTTAGAATCTCCATTTTATTTAAACTGGTACTGTACTGTGGACTATTACAAAACATATAGAACGTTTTTAAACTCTCAATAAGATAACGATCACCAGTATCTTTATTTTTTTATAAAAAGATATAATATAAAGATATGGTACTCGCACCTGCTTGGTCATCAGAGATTTGTAAGATATATTAACTACCTTTAGCCTTTTAAAATCACCTCCATAGAATATTCCTCTCTGGCTACTATGATAGACATCTATTATTTCAAATAACATGTGATATGTGAACCTCCCGTGTGCCCCATCCTCTGACATAAAGGTTACTTTATGAAATAATAATAAATAATAATAATAAATAATAAGGATATTTATGTAAATTATTAATTTTGTTAAAAGCAAACTTTATTGTTGGAATATTACTTTTAAAAATCGTTTTAGCATCTTTAGCAGGCAGGCTAAGTTAAAAAAAAGCCGCTTGAAATAGGTTTTCTTTGTGCCAAAAACAATCCACAGGTCAAATTTGGTACAAAAATATATGACGTGTTTTTTCCATTAGCAAATATACCTGACCTTAGATGTGCAACACTGAAGTAAGAAACAGTCATGAAGGACTAAACACTTGAATAGGGAAGCGTGGCAAAAGCATTGGCACCTATCATGACACTGGGAAAATCATTTGTAATAGCTGTGTGAAAGCACCAAAACAAAGATGACCGAATGTTAGTCAAAGATTGCATCTCTTAAGGGCCTCACGCGTAATGGCCAGCAGAGTTTCTTCTTTCACAAACTATGATTCTTTAATAAAGTGACATTGCTGTGACATTACTGCAGTAAGGCCGCATATATTAACTTAGGTGTGGTTCTAAGACATCTTAAATGCGAGCTTGTTTGCAACAGGTCTGCTGTTAAGCAATGTTTGGCCTCTGCTAAGGTCATTAAAAGTCAATGATTAAGGTTGTTATCTCAATTTCAGAGCAACTTGAATTAAAACTTAAATTTTAATTATTAGAACATATCTGCTGCACAAATTTGGTGACACCCTGTTATAAATGCCACACAAGGTCTTGATGATAATATTTGTCTTTGGTTTTGGAGCAATTTACCACTATTTTAAAAATAATTAGTTTAATTATTGACCTTGAAATGACCTTCAGAGTAAACATATATTCTATAAATGCAAACCAGCTGTTGTATATGTTCTTAAACATAAAATATCTAGTCAGGTGTAGGAAAACTTTCATTATATAAAGAAATTGTCGATCTTTTTTTCTTAAGTTACTTGAAATATTATATTTTGAATTTAAATTTAATTTTGAATTTGCCATTTTTTAAAAAAATATTACCATTTCTTTAAAGCATTTGGTGTCACAAGATATTGCACAATAAATCATCCTCCAGAATGGTTGGTGACCTGATTAAGTCCCTTTTAATGTGGTGGTTTCTCTTATGTAACAACATACCATTTATTGAAAACGTTGTTAATATAATATAAAACTTATAATAATCAATACAAAAGCTATACCAGTAAAATAAATGCCCGCAGAAAACAGAATACATAGTCATAACACCGAAGTTCAAATACACTAGAAGTTTCCACTTTTATGGGCACCGAGTATAATGTCAAAATCCACGAAGAATGACACACTTTGTCAAGATACAAAAAAAATGAAATTAAACAATTAAAAGAACCAATGCCAATGTATAAGAGGGAATAATGAGGAAGCCCTCCTCCGTGTTGACATTGCCTGTCTCAGCAGCAGGTGTGTCAAGGCAGCCACACAGATCAATGACTAACCCATCAATACCACAGCTCGACACGTCTATTTCTCAAAATAAATTCATGAAATTGAACACCAGATCAACAGGTGCGAGTCAACATACCACCAGACGAGGATTTGTGCGGAAATATAAAGAAATTGTGGGGTGCTAAACAAATAAGTGGAGAGAGAGAGTGGTATTGATGTTGGTGAGTGTGCATGCAGTTTTGTAGCTGCCTCCTCCCTCCCCCACGCGGCGTGAATGGTTGCTTCCGTGAGAGGCCAGAGCGAGGCTTTCCCGCACATGTCGGTGTTTGTGTATTAAGAGTGAGTGTAATCAGATTTTCTTGAGATCAACATCGTTCCCCGCCGCCGTAATGGATGTACCTACTGGATATTTAACGTGTGGACAAAACGCCATGGTGGCCTGCATGTAAACATTGCAGGGTCGGCGTAATTTTGTTTGGGAATCGCATCAGGTGGAGAGACATATATCTCTGTGATTTACTGCTTGAATCACATAACACATGACGTGACCAACACGGCAAAGAGCTGTCAAACTGCACCTTATATTTTGCTTCGCTACACGGCGGATTGGCGGTCCATCTTCTGAGCCATCAGACTTGTGTGTAGTTGATACCAGAGAGAGAGACAGACAGACATGGCATCGAGTTCTGTGAGCCAAGAGAGCCTTGACAGGGAGGATTACGAGTTCGCTGCCAGACGTAGCCGGGCCCGGGGGCTGAGATCGCGACCGGGCGGACCCCAACCTCCCCCTCCTCCTCACGCCGCCGTCCGCACTGCCGGGGTGGTTGACACACAGGGTGAAAACCCCGAGGGTTCCGGCGGCGATCGTCCCGGGGTTCATGCCGGGGTACACAATACAGCCCCTCCGTACACCGGGGTGGGACATGCCCACGGGCCCCCACAGGTGGCCAGCCAGTACATGCATAAAGATATCCACAATTTAGACCAGGAGAGTCCAACCCGAGTGTCAACCAGATTAAAAGACAAACGGGCAAGACCCAATCATTTACACAAGGGTAAAACGGCCAAAGACAAGAGAAAACTACGTGAAAAACGTCGTAGTACGGGGGTGGTTCACCTCCCATCCACCGAGGTGAGTCTTGTGGTCATATCTGAATTTTAGATTGCTTTGTCATTAAACGTCCAAGACGGATATCACGATTTATTCTGTAACAGATCAAAAGAAATATATGCATGCACCGATAATGACGTCATCGCGTTACAATGTAACTATATAGTTGTTGAGACAGTTTTTATGTTGAAAGTGATAGTAGTGGTATTAAAGATGATGGTCAATAACTGTTTTATCATCATTACAAAGCATATCAAAGTCACACACATATATGCTGTGACCATGAAATTATGATTGACATTTAAGTAACAACGATTACTCAGGTATGTGCACACACGCAAACAGTCTGAAGTACATGCATGTATGGTTAAAACACTGGTGATGATTGTCCAGAACTTAGTGCCATATTTTTATAATCCCCAGGGTTGGATTCATTTTTTATATTGGTGACTTTATCGATAGAGTCAATACATATTTAAAGAGCACTGATAACTTGGTGAAGTTCACATGTTTTATTCTGGTTCCATCGCACATTTATCCCAATAAACACATGGTTCGGCTGATCAAAGCGGTTTTAAAGATTTTTTGATGAAGCTGACAATTTATTCCAGTCTGGACCCTGTGGTTCACTAGGCAGTGTGATGGTGATAATATTGATCATGTTTAAAGTACACCTCCAATGTATACAGTCTTTTATTTATGGCCTCTTATTTATAAATAACTGATTACACAACATATGACAGTAACATAATAACAATATACAGGTTTAAGATTTCCAGAACTGAAATAAATTGCTTTTGAAGCACGTTAAGAGGTTACAGATAATTTTTAGATACCAGTAAATTTTTGAAAGGTATTTTTCCGAGGTGATTTTAAAGTTATTATTTCTTTTTAGATTTCAAATGATTTAGTGTTTAGAAAGATTAAATCTGCTAGAATGTACACAATGAATATTGTTATGATTTGTCTCGGCCACTGCTAAGTTCTCATGTGTTTATCAGAAAACAGGCCTACAGTAATTGTCAAAATAATTGTGATGATTTAGCCTGTGCAGGGACAGTCAAAGGGGTGGTATATTGCCATGTCTTATCATCATATCTTATCTAATGTAAACTATGGGCTGTATATATATCTGAAGTGGAGGGGTATGATAAATTATTATGTATTCATATATATTCACATACATCTGTATATGTGCCTGTTGTGTGTTAGCCTGGACAGGCCACATATCAGATCAATTTGGCATGATGGCACCAGCAGCAGATACAGTCGTATTAGCGCCACCTGCTGGCCATGTATATCTAATAATGCAAGCTTTCAAACTGCCACCATGGAGTCAGGAAAATACCTTATTTTAGTTATATATATAAAATGTCATTTTCATCAGTCTTGAGGAACAAAATGATGTAAAAATGTGAAGTATGATATACAGATATATATGTATATCAAGTATTATGAATTATATATCAAAATATTGCAAAGTTTCCTTCTTTTGATCAACAATATTGATGCATTTAACATTGAGATGACATTGTAAGATAGCAATGTAAAAGGGATATTATTTGGCCTCTCATACAATCAAACTCATATCTGGCCTTTTCTTCTACAGTGGAATGCCATTCCACTATGCTTGTACATCATGACCATTTCTGGCATAGCTCTCTATAATATAAATGTCTTTATTGACCCAAAATGACCCATAGACTGATGATATGGTATGGACGATTATTCCGGATCCATTAGCAGAGAAACACACACAATCCTTACCTATATATACATCAGCATCATCACATTCCCATCCAGTCTTTATCAAACAAGTCACGAGTGCTCGAGTGCAAGGTGTATACCTCATTACCAGAGAACATAAAACAATTTTCTATGACGTAACTTTGTGGATACCATCACTACTGATGCAATGTACATACAAGATGTTATTGAGCATTGATTGGTGCTCCTTGGGACCATGGTATGTCGTAATGTACATGCTGAAACTGACAAGAATTCTGTTCTCAATGAAACTGACAAGGACAAGATTTCTGTTCTCAATGAAATGATGCATTTTTCATTTGCCATATATATATATATATATATATATATATATATATATATATATATATATATATATATATATATATATATATATATATATATATATATATATATATATATATATATATATGAATGAGAGTATCATGTAATATATTTGATAATATAGAGAGATGAGGGTGATAAGGCCAGGTGGTTGTACAACAGAGACTGGAATGAACCTGTCCCTTCTCTGTGATCATATAGACAGAGCTGTCAGCACTCATACCTGGTGCTGTGTATAGCTCATATAAAACATGACAGCATTAAATAGGTCTAACTTGTGCCACCTAAAATAGCATTTTATTTGATCCCCAAAAGTTTTGAATGAAATGATCTAATCTTATGCTATACAGACTTGACAGGTCTGGTTCATGTTGTGAGGATGTTTTAGAATGATGCTAATTGGTCTCTATACTTAATAGCCATTGATATTTATGGTAAATTGTCATTATCATTGACAAATCTCTCACAAGATGTCTGTCTCTCTACCAACACGTTTAATCAGATAATTTTTTCAAAAAAAGGAAGAAATTTCAGTTTGGTTTAGAGGAAGAATACCAGATTCATCATTATCTTATTGCATCTATATGATTTTTTAACTTGCTTGTAAATGATGGTAATTGTCTGAAATTGTAACCAAGCTTAAGCAATACTCTCAGACCAAAAAAATTACCAGAATATCACAACTATGATAAGTGGAATGACCCAGGGTCACATGAGCATGATAATGTATCATTCCTTGATTACATAATATTTTGATTTTGTGGCTTAGGGGATTAAAATGGAAACAAAATATGATAAAACCAGGCAAGGATAAAAGAATTAATGTAACTAATCACATCATTATAATACCCAACCAAGGCCAGAAATATAGATGAAGTTTGAGATCTTTATAAATACCAGGTAGTACTAGTAACAAAGGAGACGCCAAACACACCTGGCCCTTTTCCTCTGACAGAGTCTTAAAGGTCAGGGGTATAGGCGTTACATGGATAATAATAGAGAAGTTTGTCGACACATATCTGACATAACCAGTGAGCGAATATGTCCAGGCATGATGGTATAATGGTGCAGCTGATTATATAAGGCATGCTTGTATTATATAGTCAAATCATTATAGATTATCATATTCTTCAATGGTCATGAATTATTTGATTGATTGATGGAATTTCCTGCTCAGAAGAGAGTTCATTCAGATATTAGAATGAATGTTTCCATTTTATCACATTCTGTCTAAAGATATTGGTTTGGCTTCTCATTCAGTTTTGGCAGGTCATCCGGAGCTCTGGATATCCGGCTTTGGATGTCCTCCGGAATCTATCCGGCTCTGGATGTCCTCTAGATTCTATCCGGCTCTGGATGTCCTCCGGATTCTATCCGGCTCTGGATGTCCTCTGGATTCTATCTGGCTCTGGATGTCCTCTGGATTCTATCCGGCTCTGGATGTCCTCCGGATTCTATCCAGAGCTCTGGATGTCCTCCGGATTCTATCCGGCTCTTGATGTCCTCCGGATTCTATCCGGCTCTGGATGTCCTCTGGATTCTATCCGGCTCTGGATGTCCTCTGGATTCCATCCGGCTCTGGATGTCCTCCGGATTCTATCCGGCTCTGGATGTCCCCTGGACTCTATCCAGCTTTGGATGTCCTCCGGATTCTATCCAGAGCTCTGGATGTCCTCAGGATTCTATCCGGCTCTGGATGTCCTCAGGATTCTATCCGGCTTTGGATGTCCTCCGGATTCTATCCAGAGCTCTGGATGTCCTCCGGATTCTATCCGGCTCTGGATGTCCTCAGGTTTCTAACTCGCTCTGGATGTCCTCCTCCACTCCCTCTCCATCCCAACTCCCCTACCATCCAACTTTAACCCTGTCCTATTCTAGCTGTCCTTCACACACATTTTAACACTTTCCTATCTTAGCTGTCCTTTCCACTCCATTCAGATATCATTTGCCACTCAAGCTGTCCTTTCCAATCCAATATGATCTTAATTGTCATCCAAGCTGTCCATTTTACGCACTCCTGTCCAATTTTAACCCTGTCCTACTGCAGGATACCTCCCACCCGCTTTAACACATTCCCACCCAGGCAGTCTTTTTCACTGCATATTAATTTTACCTTCCACTGCAGCTTTCTCTTCTGCCCAACTTTAACCCGTCCCAGCCCAGCTGTCTCTTCTCTCCCCTTCCCAGTCCAAACCTTTGTGCAAACTTTACCAACTTTCCCTCCCATCCAACATTAACCCTGTCCAATTCTTGCTCTCCATATAGTCCATTAACACATTTTCATCTAAGCAGTTCTTTCCACACCATGATAATTTTATCTTAAAATCTTTGTATTTACTGTCAAACTTTAACTCTATCACATCCAAACTTTCATAGCTGTCTCTTCTTCTTCACATTATCTCTGTTCTGTTTACAGACCTTTTTGTCTCTTTCACAACACGTCCTTTTAACCATCTCAGACTCTCCACGTTGCCCCCTGCCTCTTGCCACTGTGTGTACTTATTAAGTCTGAGGAGTGCAGAGGGAGGGGGCGGTGGTGTAATTGACACCACAAATCAGCCCCAACCCATAATAGAAATTCTTGATATGTTATAATAACTCAGGATAATATGTCTCTCACATCTCTCATCACAAAAGTATAAACTTTTTTCTTCTGATCCTTGAAATAATCCAGATGGCAGAGATATTGGAACTTTTTTCTCTTGCACAGGAGAGAGACTGAATGGCTTTTCATTGATATTTAACAGATTGACACTATTTTTAAGCCTGGTTCTTGTGGTATGGTTGAATCATAAAATTACTTTGGTTTCAAATAAGGATTGATTTTTTAAAATAAATAATCTGCATTCCTCTTTGCCAATACTGTGCAGTGGTTAACTATTAACATTCAGTATATTACTCTCAACTTACATTGCATTACTTTTGTTTGTTTTTATAAACCTGCAATATATTAGTAATTGCAGCTTATTAGTAAATTGCACTGTCTTTGTGAATTGCAGTTTATTAATATCAGCATGCATTATATCCTGCTGTGTGCTAATTAATACAATGTGAAACAGGCCATTAGTTGTGGCCTGCAGTCTAATCATATTAACATAAAGCATCCTTAAGAATTTTCACTAAATCTGCCCTTTTTTTAACAAGTTGAAAATATACAATCCACTAAATTTTATACAAATCTTGGAGATTTTGCTTATTTGATACATGGTTTTATAGGAAATTATTGAAGGATAATATACATTTGATCATTTCTTAAAGGCTTCACAAATTATTTGAAATATGTTTAGAGAAGAACATGGTTGGTAATTTAGAAAGGCTCAAGGTCCTCCTAGAGATCAAGGTCATTCTAAAGATCAGATGTGTGGACTGGGGCCATGATTGCTATGCCAGACCTTGTGGTAGAAGGCAGTTGGGCGCAGGCTTTGCTGCTCTTATGCAAAGTTATTTCAGCTGCATATTCTGATCAGCTGGTCTTAGAAAGTGGTTGACAAATGGCAAAGCTAGGCTTGTCAATATTTTCTCTCATTTCTCAAGCCATGACAAAGGTGCACTCTATCCAATTGAAATTTGTCGGAGTGTAATTTTAATTTAAAACAAGCATACCTGTGAATATAGAATCCATTTGGCATGAATAATATAAAATCTAGAACCTTTCAAGTTGAGTATCTATTTGCCAAGAAATATATGAAGTTTATTTTCAAATTGTTGTGATTCAATTCCCATTAGAATTTTCAGACATATTAGTTTTGAATGATCACATATTTGTGAATATAACCACCTCATTTGACTGGTAACCCTTTTTACACTTTTGGATTGCATTCATTAATTGTCAGTTTGGGAAGTTTATAAAAGTTGAATTGGTACTTGAAAGGTTAATATGGCTTGATGTTTGTTGGTTTCATTAGCAGGATATTTACGATGTGCATTACCTGAGACAGAACTATGCCAAATATGTCTGTTATTTCCTACAAGGGCGAAACCGACACAACAACGTCCTTAACAGATAAGGTTGAACTGGTGACAGCTTCTTACAAGAATGTTTTTTTCCTGTTCTTTTCACCGTGTATGGCTAGCTTTAAATTGAATTTAACATTGGTGACAACCTGTAATTAAAAGCTAAGAAATGTGTTGGGAATGAGCCAGGATATTTCACTTAATTGACAGCTGTCCATAACAAGCCACTTACAAGAAATATATCATGCTGGGATCGCTGCAATTTTTTCACTTGTGCGGGGGAAAAAAGTATGGAATTTAACATTAACATTACCTTTAGACCGTTGGTAGATTATACAAATTCATAACATTTTTTGTCCAGTCATTCAATGTGGAATTCTCAATACATGTTTGCAAAACACTTTTCTAGTGCATTTCATTTAAGCTGTTATTTCCCATGGTAGCATAACAAGGAAAACTATCTTCAATAAAACAAGGATTTATTTGGATAGCACAAGAATATGTTGCAAGAGTTATTGATGAGAATTATATCTTTATCTGGTGTTTCTCAAGTCTCTCAGAAAATTGAAATCAGTTCGAGCCAAAAATCTTTTAGTTCATCAATATAAAACATGACGATAAGAAATGTCACATGGCTAATGTTTGACCATATTTGGTCATGCATAAAGTATGCATGACCGAGTAATGCCATTGGCAGATGAGGTCACTCAGTAACCTTACTTGACCTTGCTTGACCTTGCTGGGTCACATTTATGCATGACCAAAATGGCTTTAATCTTTATTGCTTTAATTCAAACTTATTTTAATTCACAGCAGATAAGAATTTATAATATGGCAATCTTCATTTTGGCAACAAAATGATGCCAATCCATGTCAGTCTTAAGTATGTGGGCTTCCTTTGACCTTACATATCTTGGAGAGATAAATATCAAATTAAGAAAAATAACATAATATGTAAGATGAAGGTGACATCATGGAAGAGTTGGCACGGGAATGTATGAAGGAGGATTTTGTTTTGATGATATCATTGCATCATTTGTAACATCAAGGCAAATATATCGCTTATCTATTATTACCATACTTGTTTGGAGTAGGGAGAAGATGTAAATAAAATCACTCGCAAATAGCTGTAAATTGTGCATTAATATTCTTCTGTCACCATTATCTGTGTCCTAGTTGTAAATCCAGGTGTATCAATTTATATGCAGTTCCATTACCTCTGAATGACTCATAAAGTGACACTAGCCTTGGAAATCTTCCCACTTTTTTATAGTTCTGATGCCAACAGTACACACTTTCATGAGTATAAATATAGAAATTTTGTAATATCATCCAGGATGCTAATAACATACTAAGTTTTCAGCCATTTTCTCCAAAGATCCTCACAGTGACTGAAAAAAGACAGCAAGTCTGCAAACTGAACATCATTTCAGGACAGCCAAGTATTGCTATCATACACATGATTACAGCAGTTATTTTTATTTTTATGCAATAAAAAACCCACCTGCCTATTAATTTCTGACATTACTAAAAGGATCATTTCTCATTATGAAAAAAATCATAGAATTCCCGTTTTTGGTCAAAACACAGAGAGTGGTAGGAGTATAATTTGCTATCTAACATATGATTGGTGCAGAGGAAGTGGTCAAATGTTAAGTGGTTTTTGTTGTATTCACTCCTATTATCACCCACTCAAACTCCCCCATTTCTGGATCAAGGGGGGAATTTAGGTAACCATTATAATGATGCACAGCGCACCTTGCCTAATTACCCACCTGATGGATTACAAATCTCCTTTGTGGCAATTATTCAAGTTACATTCATTAAAATTGGATAATTTTTGGTTTTTTTTCTTGAAATGACTCATGAAAATTTTCCATTGAACAATCCACCACCTACTGTTGGTAATCTTTTCTTAAAATCTTTCTTGAAAAGGCGAGTTTATTCTGGGGATTATAACTAGAAGCAGGAAGTGGTTATTGCTGGAGGGTACCGATCAGATGACAAATATCAAACCCTTTCTCAGCATAATACTTACTGGTGTGTCACTATTTGTATACCCCTGTAAGATTTAATTGGCATATATTCTTGACTGAAAGCTTAGATTTTCAAACATTACCTCATTTGAATTGTTTAGGATATTTAGACATTTTCTGATTCTGAGCAGTTGAAATGACCACAACTGTTAACATCATGATCTCCCACAAAATTTCTGTGGAGGCTCAAAACAGGATTTTTGTGAATAATATTTAAGTTCACAAATTGATGATCTCAACATGGTTAGACATGCACCTGAGTCAGTTAAGATGAATATATTTGTGTAGAAACCTGCAGCTCATCATTATGTACGAATCAATCATTGAGTTCTGCTGATTATGTTGAATATTTGTCTAAGGAGAGAAGTCTTTGGTTTACACTAATGAAGTAGAAACAGTGTTTTTGTATGGCCAGATTTTCTTCCAATTTGGGTATAATGAATTGCACCTCACTTCTGAACAGTGCACATTGTTCATAAAGTGAGGTGGTCCTGAAGATGTTTTGCTCTGCCCGACCCTCCGTCAACATCTAGCATTCTTGGACACAATCTTGGTTCTTGTGAACACTTCCTGACCCCTAAAAATAATAATAATAATATATTTTCTTTATTCGCACATAAAACATGGCAATGTAAGTTTTACAATCATTTGTTTCAAAAAGTGATTAAAAAAGTTATATAAAATCAATTTGTAAAATCAAATCAATACCCAATGCATCTATGATATTTTATTCTCTTTCATATTGATCCCCTAGGTTTGGCATTAATTAAATTTTGAAACAATTTTGTTTTTGTTTTTTGCAACAAAATTTTATTAATTCAAATTTAACAAAATGAAATAGTGAAATATTGAATATGTTGTGATCTTTACCATGTTTCATATACAACAACAATTGTTTATTTGTTTAGATTAGAAAAAATTTAAGTTATATTTGACATGTAAAGAAAAAAAACATTTTGAGTGTTTCTTCATAAGGTTTCACACATAACACAGGTTTTTAATTATTTATTTTACTCAAATAATAAATAAAATAATCACAAGAATCAGATTTGATTGAAATGTCGTGATGTGATGATGACAGATAGTTTTTATATGATAATGATAAAGGCATGACACAGATGAGAGAAGATAAGAGTTGCAAATTTCTCGTGTTTGGGTCCTCCGCCGACGTGCTACCGGCAACGGGACACGGAGGAGCCAACGCAATCAGCCATTGCTCCACAAGATTAATATGTAAAGCATAATGTTACTTTAAAATGTATGAGTTTTCACCGGAGAAGTGTAATCTCAATGTCTGTCTTTGCTTTGTGCGAGGAATCCAGACTTGGAGATGGCCTGATACTGGGGGGGATGAGGGGGGGAACGCGGGTCCTCGGAGGGATTGGTATTCGATGCGTTTGACATGGTTGCATATTGATCTGAGGGAGGGTGAGAGCTGGTGCCAGGATGATGCGGGGAGATACCGCCTTGTGCATACTCCTCATGCAATCTCTTATACATGCTATTCTCACATCAAACATGACAGGGCTCCGCTGCCAGCAAACATATTGCAAGAGAAACAATAAAGCCGCCATGACTTATTAATGTTTTCAGTCGTAATAAGAAAGATGGAACTGCAGCTTCAAGAATATTTCAATTTGAGTTTCTGTTAATGATTATATGAGTGCTCCATCTGAATTTGGGTGACAATAAATTTATTATATGTAAATATATATATATATATATATATGCGTCTTTTATTGAAACAATTTTTATTCACTTTTGATAAAAATATATTTCATTAAATGGCAACTCATTTTCTTGAATGGATCACAGTGGTTTTGTGGCTTTTGCTATTGAGCAGAGCAACTGACCCCTCCTCGTGACTATTATTAGGCATGTTGTTCTGAAGCAGGATACCTCCCCTCTCTACTACCGAACCCATCTTTAACACATATAAATCCCTCTATTGAAAATGTTTTTTTTTTTCAATTAGCTTTAAGAGTACGGCTTTGGAGCTGGAAATCTTCACTGAGCTGTAAGCAGAGAAAGAGCTTGAAGAACCTGTGACCCCTCCAGGTCCCCTTTTACTATTAAGATGATAATGCCCTTTGCAGAGAAAACCCTCTGCTTGTCTGGAAGCCTGTCTCCTATATATCATTCTTAGCCGAGGGATGCTTCAGCTTGGTAGACATAGTTGATGTATTATCATGTTCATGGTCATGATTTGGGAGACTGCCTGTCTCCCAGTGTTATTCACACCAGAAAGTCTTGCCCCGTTTGAAAAGAAGAAAAGAGCCTGCAGAACGAGACTGCCAGTACTGGTCCATTATATTGTATACCAGGTTGTTTTTGTATCAGGTTATATTTATAAAATTATAATGATGCTAAATTCATCATTTCTTTACAGTAGAATTTTTCGGATTAGTTATATTATTATATTATTAGTTATATATGGATTGTGTCTCTGGAAGTGGCTGTCACATACAACCATATCAGGATAACTTCCATGATTAGACCTCTTGAGAAAGCCATAGGAACAGGAATGAATACTGTTTAAGGTTCATTTTTTTTCATGCTTCTTGTGATAAGTGTCCCCGCTAAATTAAATTTAAATTCTACATTTTAATTTTTTATTGTCATGTGATCTCACTTTTGCCAAAGAGGAAAAAAAGGTTTTATTTTGGCTGATTTAATCTTTCTCATTTATTTTTTATAGAATCTTATTTATTTACAAAAATATCTTTAATATTTCAGCTTCTATAAAGGGGCTAGAGACTTTTTTATAAAACTTCTGTTCAAAAGAGTTGAAATATCCCTATTCATATACACATTGGTTTCACTCATACATAGGAAATGATTAAATCCACAGAAATATCTCTCCTGCAAAGTTATCCTGTTATACGTTATTAGGCCTCGCACCACTATTACAATGTCCCATTGAAACCCATAGTAAATGCCTCACCTTCAAAAATTCATAAAAAATATTCGTATCGACCTAGGGTATTTTGAAAAATACTTATCAGATGGCAAAAATATTCATCTTTCTAAAAGCAGAGTATGAAGTGAGGTTGACCATTGAATTTTTTTGCTAGGATCTGTTAAAGCGCCACCTACCTTGAAAACAAAGAACACAACATGGAAATATAGGAATGAGCCCCTGACAGCAAAGATCAATACATAGTCCCTTCAATTATTCTTATTATTTTTCTAATAACTTCGACAAAACAAGCCATTATTGTACTATTAAATAGCACTTTTCATTTTATGTCTAATGTGATCTGCATCTCGTTATTATCATGTATAATAAGGGGGAGTAGGAAATTATCAAGCACTACTTTCGTATGCCCTGGTCCCACATATCAAATAGTAGACTCAGGTCTTATTGGGGATGTTTGTGTGCTAACCTGCAGTATGTCACAGACTGGTGCTGCTCTGTGTAGTGGGGAGACTGTCTATGATCAGGATGCTACCGCAGTATGCTACAGAAAAATACCTCTTTGATGCTATAGTATGCCACAAAATATCCCTCTCTGAGGCTGCAATATGCCACAGAATATCCCTCTCTGAGGCTGCAATATGCCACAGAATATCCCTCTCTGAGGCTGCAATATGCCACAGAATATCCCTCTCTGAGACTGCAATATGCCAGAGAATATCCCTCTCTGAGACTGCAATATGCCACAGAATATCCCTCTCTGAGGCTGCAATATGCCACAGAATATCCCTCTCTGAGGCTGCAATATGCCACAGAATATCCCTCTATGAGGCTGCAATATGCCATAGAATATCCCTCTCTGAGGCTGCAATATGCCACAGAATATCCTTCTCTGAGGCTGCAATATGCCACAGAATATCCCTCTCTGAGGCTGCAATATGCCACAGAATATCCCTCTCTGAGGCTGCAATATGCCACAGAATATCCCTCTCTGAAGCTGCAATATGCCATAGAATATCCCTCTCTGAGACTGCAATATGCCACAGAATATCCCTCTCTGAGGCTGCAATATGCCACAGAATATCCCTCTCTGAGGCTGCAATATGCCACAGAATATCCCTCTCTGAGGCTGCAATATGCCACAGAATATCCCTCTCTGAGGCCGCAATATGCCACAGAATATCCCTCTCTGAGGCTGCAATATGCCACAGAATATATCTCTGTGATGCTGCAATATGCCATAGAATGTATCTCTCTGATGCTGCAATATGCCATAGAATGTATCTCTGTAATGCTGCAATATGCCACAGAATGTATCTCTGTAATGCTGCAATATGCCATAGAATGTATCTCTGAGGCTGCAATATGCCATAGAATGTATCTCTGTGATGCTGCAATATGCCATAGAATGTATCTCTGTGATGCTGCAATATGCCATAGAATGTATCTCTGTGATGCTGCAATATGCCACAGAATGTATCTCTGTGATGCTGCAATATGCCATAGAATGTATCTCTGTGATGCTGCAATATGCCATAGAATGTATCCCTCTGATGCTGCAATATGCCATAGAATGTATCTCTCTGATGCTGCAATATGCCATAGAATGTATCTCTGTGATGCTGTAATATGCCATAGAATGTATCTCTCTGAGGCTGCAATATGCCATAGAATGTATCTCTCTGATGCTGTAATATGCCACAGAATATTCCTCTCTGAGGCTGCAATATGCCATAGAATATCCCTCTCTAAGGCTGCAATATGCCACAAAATATCCCTCTCTGAAGCTGCAATATGCCACAGAATATCCCTCTCTGAGGCTGCAATATGCCACAGAATATCCCTCTCTGAGGCTGCAATATGCCACAGAATATCCCTCTCTGAGGCTGCAATATGCCATAGAATGTATCTCTCTGAAGCTGCGATATGCCACAGAATATCCCTCTCTGAAGCTGCAATATGCCACAGAATATCCCTCTCTGATGCTGCAATATGCCATAGAATATCCCTCTCTGAAGCTGCAATATGCCACAGAATATCCCTCTCTGAGGCTGCAATATGCCACAGAATATCCGTCTCTGAGGCTGCAATATGCCACAGAATATCCCTCTCTGAGGCCACAATATGCCACAGAATATCCCTCTCTGAGGCTGCAATATGCCACAGAGTATCCCTCTCTGAGGCCACAATATGCCACAGAATATCCCTCTCTGAGGCTGCAATATGCCACAGAATATCCCTCTCTGAGGCTGCAATATGCCACAGAATATCCCTCTCTGAGGCTGCAATATGCCACAGAATATCCCTCTCTGAGGCTGCAATATGCCACAGAATATCCCTCTCTGAGGCCACAATATGCCACAGAATATCCGTCTCTGAGGCTGCAATATGCCACAGGATATCCCTCTCTGAGGCCACAATATGCCACAGAATATCCCTCTCTGAGGCTGCAATATGCCACAGAGTATCCGTCTCTGAGGCTGCAATATGCCACAGAATATCCCTCTCTGAGGCTGCAATATGCCACAGAATATCCCTCTCTGAGGCTGCAATATGCCACAGAATATCCCTCTCTGAGGCTGCAATATGCCATAGAATGTATCTCTCTGAGGCTGCAATATGCCATAGAATGTATCTCTGTGAGGCTGCAATATGCCATAGAATGTATCTCTCTGAGGTTGCAATATGCCACAGAATATCCCTCTCTGAGGCTGCAATATGCCATAGAATGTATCTCTCTGATGCTGCAATATGCCATAGAATGTATCTCTGTAATGCTGCAATATGCCATAGAATGTATCTCTCATGCTGCAATATGCCATAGAATGTATCTCTGTGATGCTGCAATATGCCATAGAATGTATCTCTAATGTTGCAATATGCCATAGAATGTATCTCTCTGATGCTGCAATATGCCATAGAATTTATCTTTCTAATGCTGCAATATGCCATAGAATGTATCTCTGTAATGCTGCAATATGCCATAGAATGTATCTCTGTAATGCTGCAATATGCCATAGAATGTATCTCTGTAATGCTGCAATATGCCATAGAATGTATCTCTCTAATGTTGCAATATGCCATAGAATGTATCTCTCTAATGTTGCAATATGCCATAGAATGTATCTCTCTGAGGCTGTAATATACCATAGAATGTATCTCTGCGATGCTGCAATATGCCATAGAATGTATCTCTGCGATGCTGCAATATGCCATAGAATGTATCTCTGTGATGCTGCAATGTGCCATAGAATGTATCTCTCTGAGGCTGCAATATGCCACAAAATATCCCTCTCTGAGGCTGCAATATGCCATAGAATATCCCTCTCTGAGGCTGCAATATGCCATAGAATGTATCTCTCTGATGCTGCAATATGCCATAGAATGTATCTCTGTGATGCTGCAATATGCCATAGAATATATCTCTGTGATGCTGCAATATGACATAGAATATATCTCTCTGATGCTGCAATATGCCATAGAATATATCTCTGTGATGCTGCAATATGCCATAGAATATATCTCTGTGATGCTGCAATATGCCATAGAATGTATCTCTCTGATGCTGCAATATGCCATAGAATGTATCTCTGTGATGCTGCAATATGCCATAGAATGTATCTCTGTGATGCTGCAATATGCCATAGAATGTATCTCTGTGATGCTGCAATATGCCATAGAATGTATCTCTCTGATGCTGCAATATGCCATAGAATGTATCTCTGTGATGCTGCAATATGCCATAGAATGTATCTCTCTGATGCTGCAATATGCCATAGAATGTATCTCTGTGATGCTGCAATATGCCATAGAATGTATCTCTCTGATGCTGCAATATGCCATAGAATGTATCTCTGTGATGCTGCAATATGCCATAGAATGTATCTCTCTGATGCTGCAATATGCCATAGAATGTATCTCTGTGATGCTGCAATATGCCATAGAATGTATCTCTGTGATGCTGCAATATGCCATAGAATATATCTCTGTGATGCTGCAATATGCCATAGAATGTATCTCTGATGCTGTAATATGCCATAGAATGTATCTCTGTGATGCTGCAATATGCCATAGAATATATCTCTGTGATGCTGCAATATGCCATAGAATATATCTCTCTGATGCTGCAATATGCCATAGAATGTATCTCTGTGATGCTGCAATATGCCATAGAATGTATCTCTCTGAGGCTGCAATATGCCATAGAATGTATCTCTGTGAGGCTGCAATATGCCATAGAATGTATCTCTCTGAGGTTGCAATATGCCACAGAATATCCCTCTCTGAGGCTGCAATATGCCATAGAATGTATCTCTCTGATGCTGCAATATGCCATAGAATGTATCTCTGTGATGCTGCAATATGCCATAGAATGTATCTCTCTGATGCTGCAATATGCCATAGAATATATCTCTGTGATGCTGCAATATGCCATAGAATATATCTCTCTGATGCTGCAATATGCCATAGAATGTATCTCTGTGATGCTGCAATATGCCATAGAATGTATCTCTCTGAGGCTGCAATATGCCATAGAATGTATCTCTGTGAGGCTGCAATATGCCATAGAATGTATCTCTCTGAGGTTGCAATATGCCACAGAATATCCCTCTCTGAGGCTGCAATATGCCATAGAATGTATCTCTCTGATGCTGCAATATGCCATAGAATGTATCTCTGTGATGCTGCAATATGCCATAGAATGTATCTCTCTGATGCTGCAATATGCCATAGAATATATCTCTGTGATGCTGCAATATGCCATAGAATGTATCTCTCTAATGTTGCAATATGCCATACAAGGTCCCTCTTTGATATTGCAATAGGCCCTAAACTGTCTTATTGTGACACTGCATTAAGCTATAGATTGTTTCTCTATATTGTCAAAATAGGTCATGGAATGTCTCTGTGGTGCTGCAGTAAGCTATAGAATGTCTCTCTGAACCATCATAAAGTATAACAATCGAAACATGGTTTATAACTGAAATGTGTGTGGATTTACACAAGGACTCTATCAAATATTTGATCATGTTAAGTTTGTTTAATGTCCAAATTAAAATTTTAATGTTTTTGGTTACATATCATTTAAATGGCCCAGTGGCTTAAAAACAAAAGCAAATTTTATAATGATGAAAAGATGCATATTGGGGTCAAAAAAGAGGACAAGTCTACCACAGATAATGCCACAGAATCCTACAGTTAGAGATACTTCTGTATTTGAACACCCCTTTTACTATGTTCAGTGGCTCTTTGCAGTATACATCATATGCAGAGTTCGTTAATATGCAAGGAAATTATATTATATAAAGTGGAACAAATGCCATTGTTCTATACCAATCTGCTAATGCCTTCCAATGGCATTAATATTGACGTATTGTCACCTAACATTTGCACATCTCTGTGGTATTTCTTCAATACTACACACATTTATTGTCATGTTTATGGGTAAACAAAGGACCCTAGTGGTGGTAGATTAATGTAGGATAAATCTGCAAAATGAATATGGTAATGTTAAAATTTCCCACCCAGGAAATCTCATGAGAAGATTTCCGGTAATAAGCAACCCGCAAATCAATAACTTGGTTTCAAGTATCAATTTCAGGAAGTGAAATTGAATAAATTAGATTAGCTAATTGGTACGTTCTCAAAGTGAGAGTTTATGCTGGATTGTATGCATTACAAATTATAATGTGATTCTTATTTTAAGACAAGATGCTCAGCGATTCAGTCAATGATTTGATATTTATTTGAGGTTTCAGTGAATATATATGTATATTAAATAGATATTTCTTGAGGCAGGTACCCTATCCTCTTTGCTCACAAAATGCCTGGGCAGGTACCCTATCCTCTTTGATCACAAAATGCCTGGGCAGGTACCCTACCCTCTTTGCTCACAGAATGCCTGGGCAGGTACCCTATCCTCTCTGTTCACAATATGCCTGGGCAGGTACCCTATCCTCTCTGTTCACAATATGTCTGGGCAGGTACCCTATCCTTTCTGTTCACAATATGCCTGGGCAGGTACCCTATCCTTTCTGTTCACAATATGACTGGGCAGGTACCCTATCCTCTCTGTTCACAATATGCCTGGGCAGGTACCCTATCCTTTCTGTTCACAATATGCCTGGGCAGGTACCCTATCCTCTTTGCTCACAAAATGCCTGGGCAGGTACCCTATCCTCTCTGTTCACAATATGCCTGGGCAGGTACCCTATCCTTTCTGTTCACAATATGCCTGGGCAGGTACCCTAGATATTTCTTGAGGCAGGTACCCTATCCTCTTTGCTCACAAAATGCCTGGGCAGGTACCCTATCCTCTTTGATCACAATATGTCTGGGCAGGTACCCTATCCTTTCTGTTCACAATACGCCTGGGCAGGTACCCTATCCTCTTTGCTCACAAAATGCCTGGGCAGGTACCCTATCCTCTCTGTTCACAATATGCCTGGGCAGGTACCCTATCCTTTCTGTTCACAATATGCCTGGGCAGGTACCCTATCCTCTCTATTCACAATATGTCTGGGTAGAATCATACGATTAACAAAAAATGAACCACTTCAGTAGTACAGTATATGTAAATTCTTTGATAGTTATAATGTATAGAAATATACATACTTTTCTTTCCATTTCCAACTAGATAGTTTCTAAAATTTTATAAATGTCCCAAAGTAAAATGTAACCCATTTTCTCCTTGGGCAATTTTTCAGATGATCCTATGTCTGCGATTCAACCCTCTCGACAGTGCTGTACACTTTCTTACTACATTTTTCATGGTGAGAATGAACATTTGTATCCAACAAAAACTATCTCCTTCAGCATTTTAAATTTGGATTTGTACCTTTTTAGGACCCTGATGCACCCTTCAGTCTCCCGTAGACTACTACCTTTGATTGAATTGAAATTGCATCCCTCGTCTCTCTCAGAATATGCTGTAGATTTTGCATTCCTTGTTATTTTGTATGCTGCATTTACGATAAGCTGTAAATTATAGACTATTACATATATACATATATCTATATATTCTAGATGCTTTAAGAGCAGAATTTTTTTTTTCCAAATTACTTTTCCATCTTATTATCTTCCATTTCTTTCTCTTTTTTACTTCTCTTTATTTAGAATAAATTCATGTTTTTTTTGTTTTTTTTTAAAATAAAATTTCAATTATTATTTCATTCTCAGATGTATTTTTTCTTACTATTTCTTTACAAACTTAAGTAAATTTTCTCTGAGAAGCACCACAGACAATTCTCCTGTTTTGTGGTATAAGAGAATGCTTTAATTCTTATATTCTGTATGGCATCAGTTAGTATTTAGCCTAGATTGCATCTTGTTTTCATTGACTAATCAATCATAGATTCGTATATCTTCTACATAAGCTGCATGTTGCATGGACTGCAGGTTTAGCTGCAGTACATCAACTGTAGTATTATAGTCTAGACAGAAAGTACTGCAGGACAGACTATAATCTCGCAGTGAATATTATATACACACATCTACAGGTGCTCCAACAAACAAGCTCCAAAGACCGACCTCAGAATTCATATGAAAGACGATTTTTGACTGACATTCATGACTTTATGATAAATATTGATTCACTGCACACCCCTTGTGTTGTTTGCAAGTAGGACAGAAAAACACCTCAGTTGAGAAGCATTTCTACTGAATTCACAAAGAAGGTACGGTGTACTCTGAGGTTTCATTCACATATTTCTAGGCATAGTATCTCATAGTTGATAACGGGCGGTAAACGACCCATGCTGGATGCCTTATAAGTAATGTAACACATTTTTTGTGTTCGTAATCAATTGTATAACATGTGCTGATGCACGAATATGTTGGCAAAAGGTTTGCATAAAAGTGTGAGTTGAGATTGAAAAGGTACTGTGTATCTGGTACTGTGTATCTGGTACTGTGTATCTGGTACTGTGTATCTGGTACTGTGTATCTGGTACTGTGTATCTGGTACTGTGTATCTGGTACTGTGTATCTGGTACTGTGTATCTGGTACTGTGTATCTGGTACTGTGTATCTGGTACTGTGTATCTGGTACTGTGTATCTGGTACTGTGTATCTGGTACTGTGTATCTGGTACTGTGTATCTGGGCTGGGTTATGTTTTTGGAAAATGATGAGTTTTCCTTCAAGGCTATCACAATGGGGGATGAGACACGCAAACAAACAGTCAACAGTATGTTGGGTATAAAAGCTCGATTGATACAAATTATTCTGATATAACTATGCTTTGCATTAAGCTATAAATGCAGATAATTTTATTTTTGCATTTAAAAAAACATACAGGAAAAGACTGTATAGCACTAGGTTTTCAATTTTTGCCAGGTTTTGTAATGCGATTGCTAATATTTTTGTTGTTGATGTTTTCATAAAATCATCCTTTCTGGCGTTAATAATATAAATGAAATACCAAGAGGGCTTCAAGTATGAAACTCATGTTTTGATATTTGGTGTTTAAAAAATGGACAAAATAGTTTCTCATTGAGGGAAGCCTGTCCTGGGATGAACTCCAGTCCTCAGTACAATATGCACTCAGTCGCTTCACAAAAGTAAAAGCACATTTTTCACATCGGTATAAGGATATGGTATTGTCCAATGCTGGAGGGCTAAATTCGTGCATATTTTGGCAAAGATTCAGGGAACCAGTCAAATGCGGGTGCGTACCAGACTGGCTTGACCTCCCGGCAGATTCCACTTCCATGGGGTAAGCACCACAGGTGTCATGTGGTTTTAAAACTAACAAATTGTTTTGTCAAACACAATTATTTTCATTATCATACAATGGGCGGAAACTGGAATTCCGCGGTAAACCAGAACACGATTTGTATGAGAATTTACCTCGTTATTGCCAACCAAGCACAGGTCCAGGAAGATTGAGAGTTAAAGTGAGCAGGAGAATGTGTTACATGACAGGAAATTAGTGTGGTCTGTGCGGGAGGACAGTGCGGCCATATTTATAACATTTGAAGATTTATGTACAAAGCTTGTGAGTGGATGTGATTGCGCATGCTAACAAGCGGAGACATTTCCCATACGTTTGCCACCATTCTCTCCAGTGTGCCGTCTATCAGGCCTATTGATCTAGACAATATCAGAACCTCCTCTGCCCTCGGGTAAACCCATTCTGGCCAAGTCAACATATGTATTACATTATGCTTAACCTCGGATTATAACCACCAATTTGTATTTCATTAACTTGATACACATACAGGAAATATGTAACTTTGTTGTTTAAACATATTTCCAAATTTTACTTTTTGCCTTACTACATTGATCACAATGTACATTGCTACTACATTGATCACAATATATATGTATATGTATATGTATATGTATATGTATATGTATATGTATATGTATATGTATATGTATATGTATATGTATATGTATATGTATATGTATATGTATATGTATATGTATATGTATATGTATATGTATATGTATATGTATATGTATATTGGACCTATGGGAAATAATTGGCTATAATTGGACCTATGGGAAATAATTGGCTATAATTGGCTGTGTACAAAGCCTTATCACCAGAGACTGGTAGGAAATGACAGAAATAACTGGTAGAAGCATCTCATTGGCTCTGCCTAAAGCTGCATTGACAGGGACTGTTAGGATCTTGGAAAGGAACTGGTGGGAACTAACAGAATGTACTGGTAGAATCTCATTGGTTCCACCAAGAGCCACATTGATGGGTACTGGTAAGATCTCATATCAGGACTAGTCGGTGCTGGTACAGAACTGGAGGAGATATTATTGTCTCCAGAAAACCTCATTTACAGGTTCTGATGGGATGTTATTGGCTCCAGAGAATGTCTCATTTGCAGATGGGATCTCATTGATTTAATAAAAGCCACAGTTTGGATGTTGTTGTCGCGACATCAAACCTCATTTACACTTCACTCATCCGAACACTGTGATCACACCATCCACCCTAACACTGTGATCACATCACCCACCCTAACACTGTGATCACACCATCCACCCTAACACTGTGATCACACCATCCACCCTAACACTGTGATCACAACACCCACCCTAACACTGTGATCACATCACCCACCCTAACACTGTGATCACATCACCCACCCTAACACTGTGATCACACCATCCACCCTAACACTGTGATCACATCACCCACCCTAACACTGTGATCACACCATCCACCCTAACACTGTGATCACACCATCCACCCTAATACTGTGATCACAACACCCACCCTAACACTGTGATCACATCACCCACCCTAACACTGTGATCACATCACCCACCCTAACACTGTGATCACAACACCCACCCTAACACTGATCACACCATCCACCCTAACACTGTGATCACATCACCCACCCTAACACTGTGATCACACCATCCACCCTAACACTGTGATCACATCACCCACCCTAACACTGTGATCACATCACCCACCCTAACACTGTGATCACATCACCCACCCTAACACTGTGATCACATCACCCACCCCAACACTGTGATCACACCACCCACCCTAACACTGTGATCACAACACCCACCCTAACACTGTGATCACATCACCCACCCTAACACTGTGATCACAACACCCACCCTAAAACTGACTGTGATCACATCACCCATCACATTGCCCCACCCTATCAAGAGCTGTGATCCTGTTTCCCCACCCTATCTAGAGCTGTGATCACATTTCCCCACTCTATCTCGAGCTGTGATTACATTGCCCCACCCTATCTAGAGCTGTGATTACATTGCCCCACCCTATCTAGAGCTGTGATCACATTTCCCACCCTATCTAGTGCTGTGACCACATTTCCCACCCTAGTGCTGTGACCACATTTCCCACCCTAGTGCTGTGACCACATTTCCCACCTTAGTGCAGTGACCACATTTCCCACCCTAGTGCAGTGACCATATTTCTCACCCTAGTGCAGTGACCATATTTCTCACCCTAGTGCTGTGACCACATTTCCCGTCCTAGTGCAGTGACCACATTTCCTACCCCTGTGCTGTGATCACATTTACCACCCTAGTGCAGTGACCACATTTCCCACCTTAGTGCAGTGACCATATTTCTCACCCTAGTGCTGTGACCACATTTCCCGTCCTAGTGCAGTGACCACATTTCCTACCCCTGTGCTGTGATCACATTTACCACCTTAGTGCAGTGACCACATTTCCCACCTTAGTGCAGTGACCATATTTCCCACCCTATCTAGTGCAGTGACCACATTTCCCACCCTAGTGCTGTGACCACATTTCCCACCCTAGTGCAGTGACCACATTTCCCACCCTAGTGCTGTGACCACATTTCCCACCCTAGTGCAGTGACCACATTTCCCACCCTAGTGCAGTGACCACATTTCCCACCCTAGTGCTGTGACCACATTTCCCACCTTAGTGCTGTGACCACATTTCCCACCCCTGTGCTGTGACCATATTTCCCACCCTAGTGCAGTGACCACATTTCCCACCCTAGTGCTGTGACCACATTTCCCACCATAGTGCTGTGACCACATTTCCCCACCCCTGTGTTGTGACCACATTTCCCACCCTAGTGCTGTGACCACATTTCCCACCATAGTGCTGTGACCACATTTCCCCACCCTAGTGCTGTCACCACATTTCCCACCCTAGTGCAGTGACCACATTTCCCACCTTAGTGCAGTGACCACATTTCCCACCCTAGTGCAGTGACCACATTTCCCACCCTAGTGCAGTGACCACATTTCCCACCCTAGTGCTGTGACCACATTTCCCACCTTAGTGCTGTGACCACATTTCCCACCCCTGTGCTGTGACCATATTTCCCACCCTAGTGCAGTGACCACATTTCCCACCCTAGTGCTGTGACCACATTTCCCACCATAGTGCTGTGACCACATTTCCCCACCCCTGTGTTGTGACCACATTTCCCACTCTAGTCTGTGACCATATTTCCCACCCCTGTGCAGTGACCACATTTCCCACCCTAGTGCTGTCACCACATTTCCCACCCTAGTGCAGTGACCACATTTCCCACCTTAGTGCAGTGACCACATTTCCCACCCTAGTGCAGTGACCACATTTCCCACCCTAGTGCAGTGACCACATTTCCCACCCTAGTGCTGTGACCACATTTCCCACCTTAATGCTGTGACCACATTTCCCACCCCTGTGCTGTGACCATATTTCCCACCCTAGTGCTGTCACCACATTTCCCACCCTAGTGCTGTGACCATATTTCCCACCTTAGTGCAGTGACCACATTTCCCACCCTAGTGCAGTGACCACATTTCCCACCCTAGTGCAGTGACCACATTTCCCACCCTAGTGCTGTGACCACATTTCCCACCCTAGTGCTGTGACCACATTTCCCACCCCTGTGCTGTGATTACAGTTGCTATCTCATCCCATCAGTGTGTTCTCAGGGTGCTCTGATTATATTACCCCTTCTGGTGCTGTGATAGCATTGCCTCACCCTACTAGAGCGGTGATCTCACCCCCACCAGAGCTCTGTGTTGCAGATATTGAGCAGAGTATTGTACTTGAGCATGATGTACACTGTTGTGTCGCCATTCTCCCTCGGGCCGGTCCATTTGGGCAGGCCGGCCCAATATAAGACGCGTACCAATCTGGTCTATCCATGCCGGCAGAGCATGGCAGGGTGAGATACTCACCGGTAGCAGAACATCGATCCTCGGCCCCCGCTCCACCGCTACTACCAGTCCTGGGCCAGTAGCTTTTCTTTTGGCACTGTGTGCTTGCCATTCTGTATGTGAAGCCTATATATTTTATCATAATTAACCCTGCAGTAGCCACGTAATTGTATGTACACATGTAAGTATGGATGTAGCAGTGGAAGGGTGTTGGAAACCCGCCATGCATAGGATCATGGCATGATCAATGCTGATCCAACAAAACTCTCATTGCTGATTCAACATTGCTAAACTCTCAATGCTGATCCAACATTGCTAAACTCTCATTGCTGATTCAACACTGCTAAACTCTCATTGCTGATCTGACATGGATCAACTCTCATTGCTGATCTGACATGGCTCATCTCTCAATGCTGATTCAACATTGCTAAACTCTCATTGCTGATCCAACATTGCTAAACTCTCATTGCTGATCTGACATGGCTCAACTCTCATTGCTGATCCAACATGGCTAAACTCTCATTGCTTATCCAACATTGCTAAACTCTCAATGCTGATTCAACAAAACTCTCATTGCTGATTCAACAAAACTCTCATTGCTGATTCAACATTGCTAAACTCTCATTGCTGATTCAACACTGCTAAACTCTCAATGCTGATTCAACATTGCTAATCTCTCTCTGCTGATTCAACACTGCTAAAATCTCATTGCTGATTCAACACTGCTAAACTCTCATTGCTGATTCGACATTGCTAAACTCTCAATGCTGATTCAACATTGCTAAACTCTCATTGCTGATTCAACACGGCTAAACTCTCATTGCTGATTCAGCACGGCTAAACTCTCATTGCTGATCCAACATGGATCAACTCTCATTGCTGATCTGACATGGCTCATCTCTCAATGCTGATTCAACATTGCTAAACTCTCATTGCTGATCTGACATTGCTAAACTCTCATTGCTGATCTGACATTGCTAAACTCTCATTGCTAACCCAACACTTGCCCCCTCCTATTGCTGACCCAACACTTGCCCACTCCTATTGCTGATACCAGATTTATGTATTTGACACAGGGAGAGGGCACCAGGAAAAAGAGTCTTTGACTGGAGCTTGTACATGGTCAATAAATACTCATATCATATGCTCTGTGGCCATGCTGACATAAACTGTAAAATTATGGATTTTTATCTTTTTTTTTATCTTATATATTACAAATAGATAAATGATTATTTTCCACACATTGGCAAAAATCCTCAAAATTTTAATGTAACAGACTTTTAAACGTCAAAGAGAGGGAGGCATAAAATTGGCCTTGTCTGTCTGTTGGTTTGAACACCTTGCATATACGTCATTAGGACCGCTGACATTCTCTCTGCAAGACAATTGTCCACATCAGTATGTTGGACAGTTTCAAGTTGAGATCAGGTCTTGTGTATATTCTGAGGATAGGTCGTGTACCCTTGCATGGCCCAATGTCTTATCCAGTTTTGTTCATTGTCTGGTCTGCATTTCTGTCATGTATATCCTGGTATTATGTTCTGGTATGGTGTTATGATATCAGGTGCCTGGTTTTATGTTATGGTTGCCATGTCTGCCCCTTGTGATGGTTGTTACTCCATTGCTAAGGCTCGTGTAATGTTATGGTTGCCACGTCTGACCTGATGATCGGCTGAGGTCCGATGTTAAGCCTGATGATCGGCTGAGGTCCCATATTTAGCCTGATGGTAGGGTGAGGTCCCATGTTATGCCTGATGGTAGGGTGAGATCCCATATTAAGCCTGATGGTAGGGTGAGATCCCATATTAAGCCTGATGGTAGGGTGAGATCCCATGTTAAGCCTGAGGGTAGGGTGAGGTCCCATATTTAGCCTGATGGTAGGGTGAGGTCCCATGTTATGCCTGATGGTAGGGTGAGGTCCCATGTTAAACCTGATGGTCGGCTGAGGTCCCATGTTAAGCCTGATGGTAGGGTGAGGTCCCATGTTAAACCTGATGGTAGGGTGAGGTCCCATGTTAAGCCAGATTGTAGGCCAAGGTCCCATTTTAAGCCTGATGGTAGGCCGAGGTCCCATATTAAGCCTGATGGTAGGCCGAGGTCCCATGTTAAGCCTGAGGGTAGGGTGAGGTCCCATGTTAGACCTGATGGTAGGGTGAGGTCCCATGTTAAGCCTGATGGTAGGGTGAGGTCCCATGTTAAGCCTGATGGTAGGGTGAGGTCCCATGTTAAGCCAGATTGTAGGCCAAGGTCCCATTTTAAGCCTGATGGTAGGCCGAGGTCCCATATTAAGCCTGATGTTAGGGAGAGGTCCCATGTTAAGCCTGATGGTCGGCTGAGGTCCCATGTTAAGCCTGATGGTCGGCTGAGGTCCCATGTTATGCATGATGGTAGGGTGAGGTCCCATGTTAAGCCTGATGGTAGGGTGAGGTCCCATGTTAAGCCTGATGGTAGGGTGAGATCCCATATTAAACCTGATGGTAGGGTGAGGTCCCATGTAAAACCTGATGGTAGGGTGAGGTCCCATATTAAACCTGATGGTAGGGAGAGGTCCCATGTTAAGCCTGATGGTCGGCTGAGGTCCCATATTAAGCCTGTTGGTAGGCTGAGGTCCCATGTTAAACCTGATGGTAGGGTGAGATCCCATATTAAGCCTGTTGGTAGGCCGAGGTCCCATGTTAAGCCAGATGGTAGGCCAAGGTCCCATTTTAAACCTGATGGTAGCCTGAGGTCCCATGTTAAGCCAGATGGTCGGCCGAGGTCCCATGTCAAACCTGATGGTAGGGTGAGGTCCCATGTTAAATCTGATGGTAGCCTGAGGTCCCATGTTAAGCCTGATTATGTTATATTTTCCCTATCTGACTGGTGGTCGGTGTTGTCCCATGTTTAGGCTGGTCATGATGTTTGCCGAGAACAGATATTACTGTGAGTTGGTGGTGCTTATTTCATGGAGATAGAAAAAGGCTCGGCAGGTTGTATTTGATCTTGTTTGCTAGAACTAGACGTTTTGTATTGATCAGAGCATGGGGAGTGTCTCTCCTGCATATATATGCCATTCTATCCGAGCCCGTCCTCAACATGTGTCATTAGACATTGTACAGAATGGTAGGATATTGTGAGGTCATTAGACATTGTACAGAATGGTAGGGTATTGTGAGGTCATTAGACACTGTACAGAATGGTAGGGTATTGTGAGGTCATTAGACACTGTACAGAATGGTAGGGTATTGTGAGGTCATTAGACATTGTACAGAATGGTAGGGTACTGTGAGGTCATTAGACATTGTACAGAATGGTAGGGTATTGTGAGGTCATTAGACATTGTACAGAATGGTAGGGTATTGTGAGGTCATTAGACATTGTACAGAATGGTAGGGTATTGTGAGGTCATTAGACATTGTACAGAAGGGTAGGGTATTGTGGGGTCATTAGACATTGTACAGAATGGTAGGGTATTGTGAGGTCATTAGACATTGTACAGAATGGTAGGGTACTGTGAGGTCATTAGACATTGTACAGAATGGTTGGGTATTGTGAGGTCATGAGACATTGCACAGAATGGTAGGGTATTGTGAGGTCATTAGACATTGCACAGAATGGTAGGGTATTGTGAGGTCATTAGACATTGCACAGAATGGTAGGGTATTGTGAGGTCATTAGACACTGTACAGAATGGTAGGGTACTGTGAGGTCATTAGACATTGCACAGAATGGTAGGGTACTGTGAGGTCATTAGACATTGTACAGAAGGGTAGGGTATTGTGAGGTCATTAGACATTGTACAGAATGGTAGGGTACTGTGAGGTCATTAGACATTGCACAGAATGGTAGGGTACTGTGAGGTCATTAGACATTGTACAGAATGGTAGGGTACTGTGAGGTCATTAGACATTGTACAGAATGGTAGGGTACTGTGAGGTCATTAGACATTGTACAGAAGGGTAGGGTATTGTGAGGTCATTAGACATTGTACAGAATGGTAGGGTACTGTGAGGTCATTAGACATTGCACAGAATGGTAGGGTACTGTGAGGTCATTAGACATTGTACAGAAGGGTAGGGTATTGTGAGGTCATTAGACATTGTACAGAATGGTAGGGTACTGTGAGGTCATTAGACATTGTACGGAATGGTAGGGTATTGTGAGGTCATTAGACATTGTACAGAATGGTAGGGTACTGTGAGGTCATTAGACATTGTACAGAATGGTAGGGTACTGTGAGGTCATTAGACATTGCACAGAATGGTAGGGTACTGTGAGGTCATTAGACATTGTACAGAAGGGTAGGGTATTGTGAGGTCATTAGACATTGTACAGAATGGTAGGGTACTGTGAGGTCATTAGACATTGTACAGAAGGGTAGGGTATTGTGAGGTCATTAGACATTGTACAGAATGGTAGGGTACTGTGAGGTCATTAGACATTGTACAGAATGGTAGGGTACTGTGAGGTCATTAGACATTGTACAGAAGGGTAGGGTATTGTGAGGTCATTAGACATTGTACAGAATGGTAGGGTACTGTGAGGTCATTAGACATTGCACAGAATGGTAGGGTACTGTGAGGTCATTAGACATTGCACAGAATGGTAGGGTATTGTGAGGTCATTAGACATTGCACAGAATGGTAGGGTATTGTGAGGTCATTAGACACTGTACAGAATGGTAGGGTACTGTGAGGTCATTAGACATTGCACAGAATGGTAGGGTACTGTGAGGTCATTAGACATTGTACAGAAGGGTAGGGTATTGTGAGGTCATTAGACATTGTACAGAATGGTAGGGTACTGTGAGGTCATTAGACATTGTACAGAATGGTAGGGTACTGTGAGGTCATTAGACATTGTACAGAATGGTAGGGTACTGTGAGGTCATTAGACATTGTACAGAATGGTAGGGTACTGTGAGGTCATTAGACATTGTACAGAATGGTAGGGTATTGTGAGGTCATTAGACATTGTACAGAATGGTAGGGTACTGTGAGGTCATTAGACATTGCACAGAATGGTAGGGTACTGTGAGGTCATTAGACATTGTACAGAAGGGTAGGGTATTGTGAGGTCATTAGACATTGTACAGAATGGTAGGGTACTGTGAGGTCATTAGACATTGTACGGAATGGTAGGGTATTGTGAGGTCATTAGACATTGTACAGAATGGTAGGGTACTGTGAGGTCATTAGACATTGCACAGAATGGTAGGGTACTGTGAGGTCATTAGACATCGTACAGAAGGGTAGGGTATTGTGAGGTCATTAGACATTGTACAGAATGGTAGGGTACTGTGAGGTCATTAGACATTGTACAGAAGGGTAGGGTATTGTGAGGTCATTAGACATTGTACAGAATGGTAGGGTACTGTGAGGTCATTAGACATTGTACAGAATGGTAGGGTACTGTGAGGTCATTAGACATTGTACAGAAGGGTAGGGTATTGTGAGGTCATTAGACATTGTACAGAATGGTAGGGTACTGTGAGGTCATTAGACATTGCACAGAATGGTAGGGTACTGTGAGGTCATTAGACATTGTACAGAAGGGTAGGGTATTGTTAGGTCATTAGACATTGTACAGAATGGTAGGGTACTGTGAGGTCATTAGACATTGTACGGAATGGTAGGGTATTGTGAGGTCATTAGACATTGTACAGAAGGGTAGGGTATTGTGAGGTCATTAGACATTGCACAGAATTGTAGGGTACTGTGAGGTCATTAGACATTGTACAGAATGGTAGGGTATTGTGAGGTCATTAGACATTGTACAGAATGGTAGGGTACTGAGAGGTCATTACAAACTGGAGAATGACACAGGAATGAGAGGTCATTAGAAACTACAGAATGACACAGGAATGAAAGGTCATTAGAAACTACAGAATGACACAGGAATGAGAGGTCATTAGAATCTACAGAATGACACAGGAATTAGAGGTCATTAGAAACTGCAGAACGGTAGGAGACAGAGGGGTCATAAGACAATGTATAGAACAATGTGGCATTGTGAAGTAATTTTCCTCCTAATTGTGGAGCAAACACAGTCGAAGAAAGCAAAGATTATTATTTTTTTGAAAAAAAAACCCTGAATTGATGTGATTGAGACAATCTGGTATGGGACAAAGCATACATATTGTGGTGGTCTCACTGCTAATCCTAATAGAATTCAAATCAATTCTTGACAAAACCTCATTCCAGTCAGTCTTGTTGGACATGCTTGCCATTCTGAAAGCATTGGTTACCCTATTGAAACCATTACCCTTTGAAACCATTGATGGTTTTAGTTTATTTTTCTCTCATGCATTTTCGTGTTGCTCAATCCTTAGAAATCGTGATTCTCCTTGACAAGCCTTGGTTTGACCCCCAACAAGTCTTGACAAGTCTTGTCGTGACCCACCTTGACAATCTTGAGTTAATGATAATGGTTTGATGCCTTCTTTAGTGTTTGACTCTCCCTGGTGTGACCCTCCCTGCTGTGACCCTCCCTGCTGTGACTCTCCCTGCTGTGACTCTCTCTGGTGTGACCCTCCCTGCTGTGACTCTCCCTGCTGTGACTCTCCCTGGTGTGACTCTCCCTGGTGTGACCCTCCCTGGTGTGACTCTCCCTGGTGTGACCCTCCCTGGTGTGACTCTCCCTGGTGTGACCCTCCCTGGTGTGACTCTCCCTGAGAAGACCTGGTGTGGCCCTCCTTGACAAGTCTTGGTATGACCCTCCTTGACAAGTCCAAGTGTGACCTGTCCAAAGAGTGGTCCTCCTTGACAAGCAGGTTATGTGATCCTTTCCACACTGATGTATGTTCTCAGAAGCTTTAATTCCTGCCATTCCTTGATCCTGTATGAGGGCCATGAGGCAAGCATTGGTGTGAATATTTGTCTGACTGGAAATAATCCTTGATATGTTTTGTTGTGAGCTTTGACAAGAGTGCAGTACAGACGTTGAAGTGAGCATGCACAGTGGCACTCGTCAGATTGGCTTGGTTCAAATAGCACATATTATTGTGTTTGCTTGCCCTTTGTGGTCCTGGCGTGGAAGCTGATCATTTCAACAGAGGCAGGCTGTTGGTAAAAACCAATACCCCAGAGTCGTGGAATTGCTGTATGGAAAGTTCAGAGAGACCTAAACTTTGCCCCCAAATTGGAATCTTTTTCCATCGTTTTTGGATTGTTCGCTTGTTTGATGTAAACTATATCTGCCACCCATCTGTGGATTCTGCATGTGAAACCATTTAGGATGTATTGTTTTGGCAATACACAAATCTTTAGGGTGATTAAAGTGAATTTGGCTGCAACATTTACAATATATTGCAAATTTTGGAATGTAATCTATGTTTCCTAAGTTTCAATTAACTTGCTCAATGCTATTTACTCGCGACTAATAATTTAGAGTGACTGCACGCTGCCAACTGTTTAAAGGTACAGGGGGGGTGGGTGCCAAGCCAGATTGTTTGCATCAAAATTATTGATTTCAGAGTCTTCACACGCCAGATCAGTGGCCAGCTTCCACGCAATTATAAATTATTAATTGTTGCATTTGTTTATCATCAGGTGGCAGCACCTACTTTATCAAACTTGATAATCATATATAATTTCTGTGAGGATACAAAGTACAAGAATATATTGGTTGAATACCAGTCCACAACACGGTAGCTGGGTGCGGTATTCATACAGGGATATATAGTAGATGGTGTAGTATTTATACAGGGATGTCCAGTTATGGTGTTTGGTGTAATATTTATAGAGGGATGTCCAGTGTATGGTGTTTGGTGCAGTATTTATACAGGGATGTCCAGTTTATGGTGTTTGGTGTAATATTTATAGAGGGATGTCCAGTGTATGGTGTTTGGTGCAGTATTTATACAGGGATGTCCAGTTTATGGTGTTTGGTGTAATATTTATAGAGGGATGTCCAGTGTATGGTGTTTGGTGTAATATTTATAGAGGGATGTCCAGTGTATGGTGTTTGGTGTAATATTTATAGAGGGATGTCCAGTGTATGGTGTTTGGTGCAGTATTTATACAGGGATGTCCAGTTTATGGTGTTTGGTGCAGTATTTATACAGGGATGTCCAGTGTATGGTGTTTTACATAGCAATCTAGCATAAGGCCATACTATTAGTTAAAATAGGCAGTTTTATAATGTGATCATCACAACAATTTTAAATCATACCATCCTGTGTCTATTGATAAATACTCTCAAGGAATGTTTGTAAATATCATTGAATGGCAGCTTCTCTTTTATATTATAATCAATCATGCATTTGAAACCTCAGTGAAATGAATGCATTGGCACTTATGTAGTGGGATGGTCATAACTTGAAAATTGAATTTGGCACCTATTAAATATGCATCATCGCAAATTGCCTTCAGAATGGTCAGTATGCAGACATTGGGTGTTCATTTTGACATTATACTCATAGGAGGGCCACTTCTACACAAGAAACATTCAGATTCGATACAGAATTCAATTCCCGAGAGAAAACAAATGTTAATTTCAGGCCTAGTGCGTCACTTGAAAGGACCACCAATTTCGATGTCTAAAATTATCAATTTTGTTGGGGCCCTTTGATGGTGAAGTTTCCCTTGTGAATTTCAATGGCTAACATTTCCTATTCTATCATCAGTTCAGGGAAATGGCTGTCTTAAAGGGTTAGCCTATGTACTAAATAGATCAAACGCTATTTATGGGGATAAATGGGATATTTTAGTGAATTCTAGCTGATATTACAACCTTAGGAGATTCTTAGGGAGTAAACCATGACCAAAATGATCTATTTGCATTTAGTATCCACCAGGGGGCTGTAGTAGCCAGTGTAGCAAGGGGACCAGTGGGGATTTATATGGATTAATGAGCTAATTCCCCAGACAAGTGGATAATCCCCTGGACATATTGGACGGGCTTACATATTCAGGTTATACAGGATTAGGATACCACGTGATATTGCTGATTTCTGTGAAAACTACTTTAAAAATGATCTGAACTAAAATGATGACTGTAATAAAATCCCTGGCTCTTAAAAGGACATGCATATGGTGTATAGTAATACTACTGTCCCAACATATGTACTAGTCAAATTATAATGGAATAGTCACGTGGTATCCTTTGTGTGATTTGTAATGCATGAAGCTGGGTGTTTAGCATTCTCTGCGGATATAACATGGATGCTTCAGCAGAAAATTAAATTACATGGCATCTGCATTGTACATCAATCACCACGAGCCTACCTACTTGTAACTTATCATATAAAGCCGGGATTTACTAAATGAATCTTGACAATTCTGTAACCATTTACAAAATGAGCTGAAATGGCCAAGCAACATTGATTGGCACACACACTTACAGATACATCCATTAACTTTTTCTGATACCAATTTCCCCATTAGTATTTTCACATGAAATGTAAAGCCATTCAAATTGAAAGTTATAGTGAATTTTACACGAACATCAGATTACCTTTCACTCTGCAAATGTTTGTGTCAAATGGAATTTAAATTTTGACAATGTCACACTAAAAACTATAATCATGGAATATATTTAACTTATTTATATGTATAGCAACATTTGCTTTATTCTTCATTATCAATCCTTTACCTGATTTATCATGGCTTGATATTTAAAGCATAATATTTCATGTGCTTGCATCTCTGTAATTCCACTCATCACCACCAGGTGCTAAACAACAGATAAGTGGTAATTACGCAATATCATGCCATCCTCATATCACCACCATTTTTTTTACATTTGACAAGTCCCGCATGCAGCTGAATTTAACCATAGAGGTATGGTTGGTATATTTAGGGATTTGAATTATTTATGATTTTTTTTTATAAATCAATATGCAGCAAATTATTGTATTTCATTTGTGGATTTGTTTGAAATGGTGAGATGTGTTTGCGTAGAGGAGGTGGCTAGCTTTCCCATTGCACAGTGCTTGACATTTCTGTTCATAGGAAATGTCAAAGCATTTCAAAACACCTCCACATTCCAAAATGGTGCCCTCCTGAGATTGGTATCCCATGCTCGTCTTGTGGCCCATCTGCCAACATATGTATCCCATGCTCTTTATATGGACCATCTGCCCCCATTGGTATCCCATGGACCATCTGGACCCATTGGTATCCCATGCTCCTTATATGGACCATCTGCACCCATTGGTATCCCATGTTCCTTATATGGACCATCTGCACTCATTGGTATCCCACGCTCCTTATATGGACCATCTGCACCCATTGGTATCCCATGCTCCTTATATGGACCATCTGCCCCCATTGGTATCCCATGCTCCTTATATGGACCATCTGCACCCATTGGTATCCCACGCTCCTTATATGGACCATCTGCACCCATTGGTATCCCATGCTCCTTATATGGACCATCTGCACCCATTGGTATCCCATGCTCCTTATATGGACCATCTGCACCCATTGGTATCCCATGCTCCTTATATGGACCATCTGCACCCATTGGCATCCCATGCTCCTTATATGGACCATCTGCACCCATTGGTATCCCACGCTCCTTATATGGACCATTGGTATCCCATGCTCCTTATATGGACTATCTGCATCCATTGGTATCCCACGCTCCTTATATGGACCATCTGCCCTCATTGGCATCCCATGCTCGTTATATGGACCATCTGCACCCATTGGTATCCCATGCTCCTTATATGGACCATTGGCATCCCATGCTCCTTATATGGACCATCTGCATCCATTGGTATCCCACGCTCCTTATATGGACCATCTGCCCTCATTGGCATCCCATGCTCGTTATATGGACCATCTGCACCCATTGGTATCCCATGCTCCTTATATGGACCATTGGCATCCCATGCTCCTTATATGGACCATTGGCATCCCATGCTCCTTATATGGACCATTGGTATCCTATGCTCCTTATATGGACCATCTGCAATCATTGGTATCCCATGCTCCTTATATGGACCATCTGCACTCATTGGTATCCCATGCTCCTTATATGGACCATCTGGACTCATTGGTATCCCATGCTCCTTATATGGACCATCTGGACTCATTGGTATCCCATGCTCCTTATATGGACCATCTGCACCCATTGGTATCACATGCTCCTTATATGGACCATCTGCACTCATTGGTATCCCATGCTCCTTATATGGACCATCTGCACTCATTGGTATCCCATGCTCCTTATATGGACCATCTGGACTCATTGGTATCCCATGCTCCTTATATGGACCATCTGCACTCATTGGTATCCCATGCTCCTTATATGGACCATCTGCACCCATTGGTATCCAATGCTCCTTATATGGACCATCTGCACTCATTGGTATCCCATGCTCCTTATATGGACCATCTGCACCCATTGGTATCACATGCTCCTTATATGGACCATCTGCACTCATTGGTATCCCATGCTCCTTATATGGACCATCTGCACCCATTGGTATCACATGCTCCTTATATGGACCATCTGCACTCATTGGTATCCCATGCTCCTTATATGGACCATCTGGACCCATTGGTATCCCATGCTGCTTATATGGACCATCTACACTCATTGGATCCCATGCTCATCTTGTGGTCCCTCTGTACTAATAAATGGCCCATACTCCTTTCCTGGTGGCCCATCAAATCTACTGGCCCATGTGATGGTATCCCATGCTGCTTATATGGACCATCTGGACCCATTGGCATCCCATGCTCCTCTGCTGAAGAAATTAAAAATCATATTTTATCAAGAATTAAGTATTAAGGGAGGAGAGGGTTTCAAGCAAGTGGGCTGCAGCAGAATATACTGGGTTGTGTCTGTTGTAGCCCTGAACGCTGTGTTTGTATGGGGCTTTATGTGAGCTGGAGGTCCCTCGATCACGTCTCTCGGGTACCGTTCACGAGCTCCAGAAAGCAATGGCAAGCTTGGTGGTGGTCAGCACACATGATATGTGAAGGCATTTAGCTGTGTTTGTATTGTTCATTAGTCGTGGTTTAGGTGTTTAATTTGGGTGTAGGCAGCGGAGTATGTTGTAAGAGTGGGACCGGAAGGTGGGACTGTGATTAAAGCAGACGTGGAGACGTACATACCGATCTGTTTATTGGGTTTTGTCATTTGATTAGAGATTGTTGGAATATAATAATAGAAGTGCTGGATTAGGTCATATACACGCTGGGGAAGACTGGGGAATTGGATAAGAGAACTGGATTGAATTATACAAGCAGAGAGAATTTTATGTTGTAACAAACCCAATTTCTATTTATATAATTCCAAAGATTGAGATCTGTTAAAGTAGGAAGTCTTGATGAGTTATAAAAACAGAGAGGAAGATCTGTTATGTAGGAGTTGATTGGTTATAAAAACAGAGAGGAAGATCTGTTATGTAGGAGCTGATTGGTTATAAAAACAGAGGAAGATCTGTTATGTAGGAGTTGATTGGTTATAAAAACAGAGAGGAAGATCTGTTATGTAGGAGTTGATTGGTTATAAAAACAGAGAGGAAGATCTGTTATGTAGGAGCTGATTGGTTTTAAAAACAGAGAGGAAGATCTGTTATGTAGGAGCTGATTGGTTATAAAAACAGAGAGGAAGATCTGTTACGGCAGTAGGAACTGATTGGTTATAAAAACAGAGGAAGATCTGTTACGGCAGTAGGAACTGATTGGTTATAAAAACAGAGAGGAAGATCTGTTATGGCAGTAGGCAGTAGGACCAAACTAATTCACATAACAATATCACATAGACAGATAAGTTATAACAACATCACATCGTCAGATTAGTTATAACAACATCACATAGACAGATAAGTTATAACAACATCACATAGACAGATAAGTTATAACAACATCACATAGACAGATAAGTTATAACAAACTTCACATCGTCAGATTAGTTATAACAACATCACATAGACAGATAAGTTATAACAACATCACATCGTCAGATTAGTTATAACAACATCACATAGACAGATAAGTTATAACAACATCACATCGTCAGATTAGTTATAACAAACTTCACATCGTCAGATTCGTTATAACAACATCACATCGTCAGATTAGTTATAACAACATCTCATAGACAGATTAGTTATAACAACATCACATCGTCAGATTAGTTATAACAAACTTCACATCGTCAGATTCGTTATAACAACATCACATCGTCAGATTAGTTATAACAACATCTCATAGACAGATTAGTTATAACAATATCACATAGGCAGCTATGGTATATGTGGTAAGAATTGGACTTGATTGAGTCACATAAACAAAATGTTAAAAAGTGGTAGGATCCAGTCACATGGAAAGCTCAGATATGTTGTTAAAAGGGGGTTTGTTGGGGTGCATACAAGGCTTACTGGGATGAATGTGAGTCACCCTGATCTCAGTGGTATAGCAGTGGTGGGGTGGGGTACGGTGGTAGGGGGTGCTACGCAGGCTGCTGCTGCTGGGGAGAGGATGCAAAGACTGGGTGGGTATGGTAGGAAGCATACACGCACAGCTGTACATCCCACCCAGCTGCTTGGCGCATGAATGACACCGCCACTGTATGGTGGTAGAGGGATGAGAGCGGAGGTAACCATGCTTCGGTGATGCTCGGTGCCGACTACTATGTGGTGTGGAGATGTTATGGTGTACGGGGGCATTATGCGAATCAGCCTGCAGGTAGGTCTCGTATCCCGCACCCCACTCTCTCTCTGTCACCGACAACCCTGTACTGACATTGGTTCTCTCTCGGCCTCGTCCCATTCCGTTCCGAGGGAGGCAGCCTCATCTCCATCTGCAGCCTCCTCCGAGAGTGGAGGGGTGTCACTGCACCCATTAAGTACTCCTAGTTCATGGTGTATCTAATAAGGGGAGAAGGCGTGGCAGGTGGATCTGCAGACAAACCTTATCTTCCTTTATATTGCTGTAATATACTAGCCAGTTTCTTCGGCGACAGATCCCATTGCATTTAAGCTGTGACTTGAAAGTGAGTTGAATCGCTGCTATGCCTCATTTCACTCCCATGCTTATATGTACCATATATTGATGTACACAATTTGAAATGGCAAGAGAGCCATAAATATATTTTAGGGTCCGTAAAAAAATGCGGAGTTTATTTAACAAAGCAGAGAAGATGCATTGCGAGTGGGGGCATTCATTTTGTTTGCTAAACAATGTTAGCGGACAGTCTACCATTGATTATCTGTACATGCCACATAATTTTCCCCTCAACACAACAGCTAATGATGAGATGAGAGCAACACAAAACAAGCAGCTACTGGTGTACTATCAGATCCAAACACATGCCCAGAATAGCAATGCTTTGCTTTGTTGCATTTCATAAAAATGTGCCTATCAATTATTAAGTTTTCATTTGGCCCCATGCATTAAACAGAAGGATAAAGTGGTTAGAAAGGGTATTGTTATTCAGTGGCATGATATGGCAATCCAGGATGAGTAGGTCGCGTTGGGCAATAATTAGTACATCTAATAAATATGCCAGTAAATAGCTCTTTTAAAATTATATATCCCCATAAAGCATTTTAATATAATCAATGAACAGTTCATTATCAAATAATCATTCAAGATTTGACAGAATGTCTGAGGTAGTTTGTTGAAAATTCTTGTGTTTTAACAATGAAAATTATGGATGAGATTTTGTCGAAATGTCGTTTTTGGATGGAAAAAATTTGCAGGGCTTTGTACATTAACCAATGAAACTTGTATGCTTGTACCCTGCAGTTCTGGGGATGTTTTGACCATCCTGGGTAATTGAGGACAGCTGAATTTTAAAATCTAATCGCCCTTTAAAAAGTGAAAAAATAATTTATTTTCATGTCTGGCAATAACATAAAATTTGAATCAAGGCAGTGAAATAGATGTAAGTGCAACTCAATTTCAACAAGTTACTTTGCCTGATGGGTAAGTGCCTGGGAATCTGTTAAATGTCAAGGTCTGAAATTGACATTCTGTATGATAATTTGTATTTTTGAAAAGTTGTTGATCCTTTAAAGGGCATTGTAGATTACGCCATTCTAGCTGGATATGATGCAAGAATGTATGATATGATATGAAGATTATTTCCATTATTTCATAATATACAGTTACAGTGAGTATAAGTACATATGAAATAGATATTATGAAATATTTGAGGCTGGCAGAAAGGTGATGAAGCCTGTCAAGGCTGGCATTAAACCTATCAAGGCTGGCATTTAACCTATCAAGGCTGGCATTAAACCTATCAAGGCCGGCATTAAAGCTATCAAGGCCGGCATTAAACCTATCAAGGCTGGCATTAAACCTATTAAGGCTGGCATTAAACCAATCAAGGCTGCCATTAAACCTATCAAGGCTGGCATTAAACATATTAAGGCTGGCATTAAACCAATCAAGGCTGCCATTAAACCTATCAAGGCTGGCATTAAACCTATCAAGGCCGGCATTAAACCTATCAAGGCCGGCATCAAACCTATCAAGGCTGGCATTAAACCTATTAAGGCTGGCATTAAACCAATCAAGGCTGCCATTAAACCTATCAAGGCTGGCATTAAACATATTAAGGCTGGCATTAAACCAATCAAGGCTGCCATTAAACCTATCAAGGCTGGCATTAAACCTATTAAGGCTAGCATTAAACCTATTAAGGCTGGCATTAAACCTATCAAGGCTGGCATTAAACCTATCAAGGCTGGTATTAAACCTATCAAGGCTGGCATTAAACCTATCAAGGCTGGCTGCCCTAAATTAATCAAAATACAATGAAATTGGTGGTTACATATATGTTAGACATTGCAGAATGAAGTATATCTTTTTGAGGAATCATATTAACAATGCAGGATGTTACATGGAGGGAGTAGTGTGTGATGGGCAGACTATGTGTACCACTCCGCTCCATCAACAGTCTCCTCTCCTAACATACCGTAAATAACCGGAAATAAGACGAGGTTTTCATACCCAAACCCCTAGTTAATGTTTGGGGGGCGTCTTATACACGAGGGCAACCTGTGGACGAGGATTTACGGCAAGAATAATATGCTTACGCCACACGAGATTGCCATTTTGAAAGGCGGAAGTGACCGTTTCGAAATAACGAATATTGGACGTAGCGGATTGATTTTAATTGCGTTTTAAATGATAAATAAAGCTATTTACCCAATATTATCACATATTACGCTTTGCAGGCTGAGAACAGAACACAACCATTCATCCATTTAACATGCATTATGCAATACGAGGTCGTCATTTTAAAAAGCGGGAGTGACAGGGATAACAAATATCGGACGTAGCGGATCGATTTTGAATGTGTTTTAAATGATAAATAAAGATATTTACCCAATATTAGAACAAAATAATCCATCCATTCAACATGGTCCGATGTCTATTATTTCTAAACGCTTTGTTTTGACTTTGTTTTCACTGATTCCAATTATCAGCGTTTGAAACGCAATTAAAATCGATCCGCTACGTCTGATGTCTGATATTTCGAGGACATCATATTGGCCGCTCCACTTATGTCTCGTGGGCACTCAGAGCTTACAACGCTTTGTTTTGATGCTAAGTCAAGGACGTCACGTACATCGTATTACGTTTTACTTCATGGAGAAATCCTTGACCTGCAAAGCATAATTTGTGATAATATTGGGTAAATACCTTTATTTATCATTTCATACGCAATTAAAATCGATCACCTACGTCCGATATCCGTTATTTCGAAAATACGAACATCGTATTTACATTTTACCGTAAATAATCGTGTATAAGACCATTAAGGGCTTATACACGAGTAAGATTTTGTTATATAAGAATATTTATGTTTCACTGTTAAAATGGCCACCAAACATGAATGGTGGCAGTGCCAATGTCTTGAGAAAAAAATGACTCGTCTTATATTCGGAAATTTGTCTTTTCAAGCAAAATAACCTCAATTTTGGGGAGTCGTCTTATACACGAGTCGTCTTGTATACGAGTAAATAAGGTAATATAATATTTGGTCCAAATATTTGGTACTCTTGACAAACAGCCCTAATTTCATTAGGATGTGTTTTTGTGCGGAGTGATGATGTGTATTCTCATTTTAAACATGCATTATTGAAGGCTCAGTCAGGTGCTGTGCTGCCTTGTCTGTGCACCCTGGTCTGAACATGAATCATTTAAGGCTGTCTGGGTGAGTGTGTGCGTACCCTGATATCACCATGCATCACTGATCCCACCATGCATCACTGATCCCACCATGCATCACTGATCCCACCATGCATCACTGATCTCACCATGCATCACTGATCTCACCATGCATCACTGATCCCACCATGCATCACTGATCCCACCATGCATCACTGATCCCACCATGCATCACTGATCCCACCATGCATCACTGATCTCAACATGCATCACTGATCCCACCATGCATCACTGATCCCACCATGCATCACTGATCCCACCATGCATCACCGATCCCACCATGCATCACTGATCTCAACATGCATCACTGATCCCACCATGCATCACTGATCCCACCATGCATCACTGATCTCAACATGCATCACTGATCCCACCATGCATCACTGATCCCACCATGCATCACTGATCCCACCATGCATCACTGATCTCAACATGCATCACTGATCCCACCATGCATCACTGATCTCACCATGCATCACTGATCCCACCATGCATCACTGATCCCACCATGCATCACTGATCCCACCATGCATCACTGATCTCAACACGCATCACTGATCCCACCATGCATCACTGATCCCACCATGCATCACTGATCCCACCATGCATCACTGATCTCAACATGCATCACTGATTCCACCATGCATCACTGATCCCACCATGCATCACTGAGTCCTGTGCCATGTGCGTACCCTGATATCACCATGCATCACTGATTTCACCATGCATCACTGATTTCACCATGCATCACTGATTTCACCATGCATCACTGATCCCACCATGCATCACTGATCCCACCATGCATCACTGATCCCACCATGCATCACTGATCTCACCATGCATCACTGAGTCCCATGCCATGTGTGTGTGTATGTGTGTGTGTGAGTTGAACTCAGTTGAACTCAACTTGTAGAACACATTTTCTAACACAGTATTATTTTGTGCGGAGAGCTTGTTAATCATAGTATGACAGATTATGATGTGTCACACACCAGACACTGGACCTGTATGGAACCCAGACAGCTTCAGGTGCTAATTACTTAACACACCATCCACCATAACAAAACAAAACAGCCCACCATGATGGGGCATGTTCATGGCATCCGAATATCTCGGAACCTCCACAGGGTTGACTCTACAAGAATATGTTTTCGCCCTCCAGGTTCAATATTCACCATCAACAGAATTACAGTGTCAGCATTCAATCATATGTTATACCATAGGTGATTTTTTTTAAATGTGCAAAATATATGTTTGATTTTTTTTATAAAGCAAAATAGAATATTTATCTTACATTGTTTCACATTGAGTAAGAATAGATAATATATTATTTTGATTCATTCCTTCATATGTTTGCTTGATGACTTGATGCTTGATCACAGTTAACCGAGAACACGACATAGACCTGCATTCCATAAGTCTTCATTTATTTCCAGCAGGATGACATTATCACCCAACCACATACTGTATACAGACAAATTTTCGCGACCTTTTTATTTTCGCGTTAATTCGCGCCAGGACGTCATTCGCAAAATTAAATGGACGAGAAATTGAAGAGGGGACTCTTCCGGTCATTTTGATACCAAGCATGACCATATTGACCCAGTGACAGCTGAGATAATCGATGTTTAAAGGATCATTTCACTGTAATTCAAAAACTTTTAGCAGATTTCAAACTCGATTTTCTCTGCTTCTAAACAAGATATCAACAAGCGGATTTCGCGTGCAGATTCTGTGAAATCCATAGATTTTAGAAATTCAAAATTCGTGAAAATAAAACGGCGCGAACCTGTCGGAAACGGCGATGGCGCGAAAATAACTAGGCGCGAATTTTTCTCTGTATACAGTATTACTGTAATGTAAATGACATCTCCATCTTGTAAGCTGTAATTGTGACTGTGACATCGAAACCCTTAACAGATATAATTGATATAATGTATGACAGAGCCCTAGGGACTCATGTTCTGAGTGTTTTATGTATGACAGAGCCCTAGGGACTCATGTTCTGTGTTTTTTATGTATGACGGAGCCCTAGGGACTCATGTTCTGAGTGTTTTATGTATGACAGAGCCCTAGGGACTCATGTTCTGAGTGTTTTATGTATGACAGAGCCCTAGGGACTCATGTTCTGAGTGTTTTATGTATGACGGAGCCCTAGGGACTCATGTTCTGAGTGTTTTATGTATGACGGAGCCCTGGGGACTCATGTTCTGAGTGTTTTATGTATGACGGAGCCATGGGGACTCATGTTCTGAGTGTTTTATGTATGACGGAGCCCTAGGGACTCATGTTCTGAGTGTTTTATGTATGACGGAGCCCTAGGGACTCATGTTCTGAGTGTTTTATGTATGACAGAGCCCTAGGGACTCATGTTCTGAGTGTTTTATGTATGACGGAGCCCTAGGGACTCATGTTCTGAGTGTTTTATGTATGACGGAGCCCTGGGGACTCATGTTCTGAGTGTTTTATGTATGACGGAGCCATGGGGACTCATGTTCTGAGTGTTTTATGTATGACGGAGCCCTAGGGACTCATGTTCTGAGTGTTTTATGTATGACGGAGCCCTAGGGACTCATGTTCTGAGTGTTTTATGTATGACAGAGCCATGGGGACTCATGTTCTGAGTGTTTTATGTATGACAGAGCCATGGGGACTCATGTTCTGAGTGTTTTATGTATGACAGAGCCCTGGGGACTCATGTTCTGAGTGTTTTATGTATGACGGAGCCCTGGGGACTCATGTTCTGAGTGTTTTATGTATGACAGAGCCATGGGGACTCATGTTCTGAGTGTTTTATGTATGACAGAGCCATGGGGACTCATGTTCTGAGTGTTTTATGTATGACAGAGCCCTAGGGACTCATGTTCTGTGTGTTTTATGTATGACAGAGCCCTAGGGACTCATGTTCTGAGTGTTTTATGTATGACAGAGCCCTAGGGACTCATGTTCTGAGTGTTTCATGTATGACAGAGCCCTGGGGACTCATGTTCTGAGTGTTTTATGTATGACAGAGCCCTAGGGACTCATGTTCTGAGTGTTTTATGTATTATAGAGTAAAGGAGACTCATATTCTGATTCTGTATGTTTTGCCTATTATAGAGTACAAGGAACTGATGGTCTATTTGTTTTATTATTGCAGAGTACAGGAGACTCATTAGATGATGAAGATGAGAAATGTGCTGAGACGAGGCGTAACACTACTTACAATGAGGTGATAGATGCTGACAACCCACAGACACCAGAGGAGGTAGGGACCAAGCATTAACCCTAACTTAGACACTGGCTTACTACCACACCATCCCAGGTCATTATCATTAAACGGGACAAAACCTGGCTTTGATCATCAAGGTCGAATGTCCCCCCTGACAGGACCCAAGGTCAGATGTCATCTCTATCATGAAGAATGAATCTATCATGAAGAAAATAAATGTATTATATAGAATATCAAACCCATGGTCAAATGTCAAGTTATCGTGCCTTATTCACTGTAATCCATATTAAAATGTCCCATCCCATCATCATGGTTAGACAAGCTGCCTCTTTTGGGTTAAATTCACCGTGCCAGATCTCTGCACACAACTGTCAGGTTGATATCAGAAATATAGTTTTGACATTCAAAAGCCTCCTTTGGATGTGGTTCATGCAAAAATGAAAACAATGCTCACAATAACATCAATGACTCACTGATTTCCATCTATGAGTGCTCCGATTGTATTGAAAATTGTATTTCTGCACGTAAGTTTTATTTCCATCCCTGGATTATCACCAATAATGCATGATCCCGTCCATGTCATGCACTCTTCTGAAACTAAGGCCAAAAAAAATAGAGTTTCATCCCCAGGGCTGGTTTTGATGTTAGCATTGCAACTTTTGCCATGGATTTCAAGAGGTAGTGAAACGTCCTTAGTGAGAAGCTTGTGTGGTTTCTTTGAGTGCCCAATTAGGAACATACAAAAGGTCCATTTGGAACCTATGAGAGGTCCTTTAGGAATCTTTGGGGCCCATAATTAGGTACTTTAGGGATCTATTCTGCCCTCCCATACCAAATGGCAGTAATGGCCAAAATGACATTTTACGTAAAAGAGCAAAAAACATTTTTCTGTCTGCCTCCATCAAAAACTGACCTTTCACAGTGTTTTCTATTTTAGCAGTGCATTTTTCTTTCTTTTTGCTTGTGACATGACAATTCAGTGAGGCAACACTATATCTGCCACAAGTAGGTCTCATCACGAAATGACTGAAATACTGTTGAAAGTGATGTAAAACCCTAAACAAACAAACAAACCTCATAACTGCCTTTATCAGTGATTTATTTTATAACATAATACACTCAGAGAGATAATAACAGTTAGTTAAATAGCCAGTAGGTAGAACATAGAAAATAATAAATAAAAAATAATAACTGCTGTTTGCCATTGACTGCCTTTTGCCAGGAGAGTTTCATTAAGAATCTATCAAAGGCCAATTATATATGTGAGAGGCCAGTGCAAGATGCCTTGAAAGGCTCATAATGTATCTAAGAGACATCCATAGGAAACCCATGGAAATCTCATAAAGTAGCAGAGATCCATTAGGAAACCCATGGAAATCTCATAAAGTAGCAGAGATCCATTAGGAAACCCATGGAAGTCTCATAAAGTAGCAGAGATCCATTAGGAAACCCATGGAAGTCTCATAAAGTAGCAGAGATCCATTAGGAAACCCATGGAAGTCTCATAAAGTCGCAGAGATCCATTAGGAAACCCATGGAAGTCTCATAAAGTCGCAGAGATCCATTAGGAAACCCATGGAAGCCTCATAAAGTAGCAGAGATCCATTAGGAAACCCATGGAAGTCTCATAAAGTCGCAGAGATCCATTAGGAAACCCATGGAAGTCTCATAAAGTAGCAGAGATCCATTAGGAAACCCATGCAAGTCTCATAATGTAGCAGAGATCCATTAGGAAACCCATGGAAGCCTCATAAAGTAGCAGAGAGCCATTAGGAAACCCATGGAAGTCTCATAAAGTAGCAGAGATCCATTAGGAAACCCATGGAAGCCTCATAAAGTAGCAGAGATCCATTAGGAAACCCATGGAAGTCTCATAAAGTCGCAGAGATCCATTAGGAAACCCATGGAAGTCTCATAATGTAGCAGAGATCCATTAGGAAACCCATGGAAGTCTCATAAAGTAGCAGAGATCCATTAGGAAACCATGAAATGCTGGTATGGTATCTATGAGAGATCCTTTAGGTTGCCTGAATGAATCATACTGCATATAGGAGAGATGAAAGATCCATACAGTATCTAGAAAAGATTCATAAGGAAACCATGAAATGGTATTTATGAAAGGTCCAGTAGAAAACAATAAAAGGCTCATTTGATATCTTGGAGATGTCCATTAGGAAGCATGAAAGGCTCGTACAGTACCTATGACAGGTCCATTAGTAAACCAAGTAACCTTATTTGGTAACTATTAGAGTCTTATTAGAAAATCATGAAAACTCATACAGCATCTATGAGAGGTCCATTAGAAAACCATGGAAGGCTTTTGCAATATTTATGAGATCCCATTAGAAAACCACGAAAGATTTTTTACAGTATCTGTGAGAATTCCATTAGTAAATCATGAAAGGATCATACAGTCAGAGATATTATGAGAAAAAAGTACTTCTGAGACTTTTGTCTCTGTATAAGTTAAAAGTAATGTCTCCCCCAAACAAGATCCCTGTACAGCATCTATGGGATCTCCATCAGAAAACCATGAAAGGTTCATATAGTATCGATGAAAGGTCCATTAGAAAACCATGAAAGGTTCATATAGTATCGATGAAAGGTCCATTAGAAAACCATGAAAGGTTCATATACTATCGATGAAAGGTCCATTAGAAAACCATGAAAGGTTCATTTAGTATCGATGAAAGGTCCATTAGAAAACCATGAAAGGTTCATTTAGTATTGATGAAAGGTCCATTAGAAAACCATGAAAGGTTCATTTAGTATCGATGAAAGGTCCATTAGAAAACCATGAAAGGTTCATTTAGTATCGATGAAAGGTCCATTAGAAAACCATGAAAGGTTCATTTAATATCGATGAAAAGTCCATTAGAAAACCATGAAAGGTTCATATAGTATCGATGAAAGGTCCATTAGAAAACCATGAAAGGTTCATATAGTATCGATGAAAGGTCCATTAGAAAACCATGAAAGGCTCATTTAGTATCAGGGCTTGACATACGCACTGGCGCGGTGGCCCGGGGCCACCAGATCCTCTATTCGGGCCAGTGAATGCTCTGTTGTAGTGGCCCAGTTGGTCAACCATATTTTTGGTCTTTTAGTGACCCAAACTATCTTGATTTATTATTCTAATCCTTGATAGATATCATATCACGATCAATATTTGATTGGGACAAGTATCCCCCACTCAGACACTATAGAGCCTTATGTACAATGCTCTTTATTGTATCACACATCCTATTATCCTTAGAAACTTTGAGCCAACACTTCTCATGCTCTGGTAGCCCAACTGGGCAACCAACATTTTTCTCTTTATGTCAAGGCCTGAGTATCTATGAAAGGTCCATTAGAAAACCATGAAAGGCTTAAAATTATCTGTGCATTTCCCACAAGGTAACTATGACAGTTTGATTTTTCGATGTTTATACACTAGATCAAGATCTCAAATAATAATCTCTTTTGTGTTTGTTTTGTTTGTTTTATTTTTGTATTATTATTATTATCAGTATTATTATTATTATTATTTTGGCAAACTTATGGCCCAGACCTTTTATAATTTCGTTGGGTTACAGTTTAGTTTGTCCTGTCAATTTAGCAATTGTATCCTGTATTATATGGGCTTCTAGATCACTTATTATGTTAGAGTTTTAGGTGTGCTGCACATTCTAGTGAAATCAGTTTGGATAGAATTGGACTCACACCAGCCATGTGGTAAATGTCATTTCAGATAATATAGAACAGTCGTTACTAAGTGGCAACTTTTCAATATTTTGTTATGTTCAGCACATGTCTACACTCTAATCAAATTATTTTTCAATTAGAAAAGAAGAAATTTTTTTATTAAATATATGTTTGTGTTTACCCATACTGTTGTGATTTTCTTCTTTTTCTTCTTTTCTTCTTTATTATTAATATAACTTTATCGTTACATGTTTCTTTCATCAAAATATTGAAAATTCCCTGTTTCCTGTTATTTGACATGTTATTGACAGGCTTGACAGGGTGATGATTTCATAGGACTTTTTTAAGAACTGTTTATCTCTTATGCCTTAGTTTATATCAGTACTGAATAGAATTGTATTCACTCCGCCATTCTCTTTTTTCTTTCCTTTTTTTGTCTGACCTGAAAATAAACACTTTCAATCTCTTTGAAAATTATAACCTAATGTGGCCAATGAAAAAATATATTTATATTTTTTTGGCTCTTTTGTTACTTATTGTTTATTGTTTTTGTCCAATCATAAATTTGATAAACATACTTGACTTTAACAGCATTTGTTTTGTGAGCTATTCTATGCGATGCATAAAAGCGTTGTTAGGTTACAGGTCTGTGACTGCCACTTTATCTTACAGCTTAAATAGGACTCGGTAAGGGTAAAATAACTGTTGTTTAGTTGTTCATGGAGATTCATAAATATCCTCGTGGTATTGTATGACCGTCCAGGACATAGCTCTCGTAGGTGGATTGCCCTTAAACACATTCAACTTTTTATATGGAGTTTTACATTTCTACCTGAAGGAAGTATTTTGAAGTGTTTACCCAACAGGTGTTTCCTTTAGTGTTTTATTAGTATATATTTTGGTGGTATATTCTACCTGAAGTTTGCACCAGGAATTGAGTAATAGATGTGTGCAAATAAAGTCAGATATTATTATGTATCAGTCCTTTCAGACACAGTACTGTGTGACACAGGATAAACGTTCTCCAGAAACAGCCAAATCAAAATGTATAGTAGATATTAACTTCAATCCGTGTATATTCCTCCAAATTCTAGAATTTATATGTTATTTTAGATGCTAATTTGAGATGTTTTCACATATTGAAAACTGACTTTGACCTTGAAAGCATAGTCACTAAATCATGTTTCAGCTTTTAAAAATAGAGTTTAGTAGATTTCGGTTCTGCTTATATTTCTTAAGGTTTTTTGTGTAATCTCAGAACATGTTAATGGATAAATCATAATTAATATACTGGTGTATAGTGTGAACATGCAAGCAAGGGCCATTTCTTTCACCTCGGTATACATTTGTTATTGATAGGTAATTAGTGCATGCTTGCTGAAAGTACTATCTAATGCAGCACCATTAAAATAGGAAAGAATATTACTACTTCTCAGTCTAAACAGCAGCATTATTTTGATAAAATTTCACACAGTTATATAATTCACTCTCTCCAAAGGCATTGTGAAAAAGAGGGGTTTTTTTTTCAGGTGAACGAAATTCATTGTTGTAGTCGAATTTCAATTCAATTGAATGGTCATTGTTGGGAGTAAGATCATGTATCAGAACAAATATTATGTAAATTCTGTAAAAAATATTTAAAGGATGCAAAAAAGTAATCAAATGTAGAGACTCCTGTGCCAGAGGCCTAGTCTACCTCACAGTTACCTCTCAGCCTTGTGTACCCTGACAGCTGTACAGAACCAGCAAGCCTTCTCCTACCCGCCCGAGGCCTAGTCTACCTCACAGCCTTGTGTACCCTGACAGCTGTACAGAACCAGCAAGCCTTCTCCTACCCACCCGAGGCCTAGTCTACCTCACAGTTACCTCTCAGCCTTGTGTACCCTGACAGCTGTACAGAACCAGCAAGCCTTCTCCTACCCGCCCGAGGCCTGGTCTACCTCTCAGCCTTGTGTACCCTGACAGCTGAACAGAACCAGAAAGCCTTCTCCTACCCACCCGAGGCCTAGTCTACCTCACAGTCACCTCTCAGCCTTGTGTACCCTGACAGCTGTACAGAACCAGAAAGCCTTCTCCTACCCACCCGAGGCCTAGTCTACCTCACAGTCACCTCTCAGCCTTGTGTACCCTGACAGCTGTACAGAACCAGCAAGCCTTCTCCTACCCGCCCGAGGCCTAGTCTACCTCTCAGCCTTGTGTACCCTGACAGCTGTACAGAACCAGCAAGCCTTCTCCTACCCACCCGAGGCCTAGTCTACCTCACAGTTACCTCTCAGCCTTGTGTACCCTGACAGCTGTACAGAACCAGCAAGCCTTCTCCTACCCGCCCGAGGCCTAGTCTACCTCACAGTCACCTCTCAGCCTTGTGTACCCTGACAGCTGAACAGAACCAGAAAGCCTTCTCCTACCCGCCCGAGGCCTGGTCTACCTCTTAGCCTTGTGTCCCTGACAGCTGTACAGAACCAGCAAGCCTTCTCCTACCCGCCCGAGGCCTAGTCTACCTCACAGTTACCTCTGAGCCTTGTGTACCCTGACAGCTGTACAGAACCAGCAAGCCTTCTCCTACCCACCCGAGGCCTAGTCTACCTCACAGCCTTGTGTACCCTGACAGCTGTACAGAACCAGCAAGCCTTCTCCTACCCACCCGAGGCCTAGTCTACCTCACAGCCTTGTGTACCCTGACAGCTGTACAGAACCAGCAAGCCTTCTCCTACCCACCCGAGGCCTAGTCTACCTCTCAGCCTTGTGTACCCTGACAGCTGCACAGAACCAGAAAGCCTTCTCCTACCCACCCGAGGCCTAGTCTACCTCACAGCCTTGTGTACCCTGACAGCTGTACAGAACCAGCAAGCCTTCTCCTACCCACCCGAGGCCTAGTCTACCTCACAGCCTTGTGTACCCTGACAGCTGTACAGAACCAGCAAGCCTTCTCCTACCCACCCGAGGCCTAGTCTACCTCACAGCCTTGTGTACCCTGACAGCTGTACAGAACCAGCAAGCCTTCTCCTACCCACCCGAGGCCTAGTCTACCTCACAGTTACCTCTCAGCCTTGTGTACCCTGACAGCTGTACAGAACCAGCAAGCCTTCTCCTACCCGCCCGAGGCTAAGTCTACCTCACAGTCACCTCTCAGCCTTGTGTACCCTGACAGCTGAACAGAACCAGAAAGCCTTCTCCTACCCGCCCGAGGCCTGGTCTACCTCTCAGCCTTGTGTACCCTGACAGCTGTACAGAACCAGCAAGCCTTCTCCTACCCGCCCGAGGCCTAGTCTACCTCACAGTTACCTCTCAGCCTTGTGTACCCTGACAGCTGTACAGAACCAGCAAGCCTTCTCCTACCCACCCGAGGCCTAGTCTACCTCACAGCCTTGTGTACCCTGACAGCTGTACAGAACCAGCAAGCCTTCTCCTACCCACCCGAGGCCTAGTCTACCTCACAGCCTTGTGTACCCTGACAGCTGTACAGAACCAGCAAGCCTTCTCCTACCCACCCGAGGCCTAGTCTACCTCTCAGCCTTGTGTACCCTGACAGCTGTACAGAACCAGAAAGCCTTCTCCTACCCACCCGAGGCCTAGTCTACCTCACAGCCTTGTGTACCCTGACAGCTGTACAGAACCAGCAAGCCTTCTCCTACCCACCCGAGGCCTAGTCTACCTCTCAGCCTTGTGTACCCTGACAGCTGTACAGAACCAGAAAGCCTTCTCCTACCCGCCCGAGGCCTAGTCTACCCCACAGTCACCTCTCAGCCTTGTGTACCCTGACAGCTGAACAGAACCAGCAAGCCTTCTACTACCCGCCCGAGGCCTAGTCTACCTCTCAGTCACCTCTCAGCCTTGTGTACCCTGACAGCTGTACAGAACCAGCAAGCCTTCTCCTACCCACCCGAGGCCTAGGCTACCTCACAGCCTTGTGTACCCTGACAGCTGTACAGAACCAGCAAGCCTTCTCCTACCTGCCCGAGGCCTAGTCTACCTCACAGTCACCTCTCAGCCTTGTGTACCCTGACAGCTGTACAGAACCAGCAAGCCTTCTCCTACCCACCCGAGGCCTAGTCTACCTCACAGCCTTGTGTACCCTGACAGCTGTACAGAACCAGCAAGCCTTCTCCTACCCACCCGAGGCCTAGTCTACCTCACAGCCTTGTGTACCCTGACAGCTGTACAGAACCAGAAAGCCTTCTCCTACCCACCCGAGGCCTAGTCTACCTCACAGTCACCTCTCAGCCTTGTGTACCCTGACAGCTGTACAGAACCAGCAAGCCTTCCCCTACCCGCCCGAGGCCTAGTCTACCTCACAGTCACCTCTCAGCCTTGTGTACCCTGACAGCTGTACAGAACCAGAAAGCCTTCTCCTACCCGCCCGAGGCCTAGTCTACCTCTCAGCCTTGTGTACCCTGACAGCTGTACAGAACCAGCAAGCCTTCTCCTACCCACCCGAGGCCTAGTCTACCTCAGTCACCTCTCAGCCTTGTGTACCCTGACAGCTGTACAGAACCAGCAAGCCTTCTCCTACCCGCCCGAGGCCTGGTCTACCTCTCAGCCTTGTGTACCCTGACAGCTGTACAGAACCAGCAAGCCTTCTCCTACCCGCCCGAGGCCTAGTCTACCTCACAGTTACCTCTCAGCCTTGTGTACCCTGACAGCTGTACAGAACCAGCAAGCCTTCTCCTACCCGCCCGAGGCCTAGTCTACCTCACAGTCACCTTTCAGCCTTGTGTACCCTGACAGCTGTACAGATCCAGCAAGCCTTCTCCTACCCACCCGAGGCCTAGTCTCCCTCTCAGTTACCTCTCAGCCTTGTGTACCCTGACAGCTGTACAGAACCAGCAAGCCTTCTCCTACCCGCCTGAGGCCTAGTCTACCTCACAGTCACCTCTCAGCCTTGTGTACCCTGACAGCTGTACAGAACCAGCAAGCCTTCTCCTACCCGCCTGAGGCCTAGTCTACCTCACAGTCACCTCTCAGCCTTGTGTACCCTGACAGCTGTACAGAACCAGCAAGCCTTCTCCTACTCAACTGTAATCTGTTTCAAAGCATCTTCTATCCTTGGTGCAATATTTCAGAAAGAAATGCATATTCATGTTTATTTTCTCATGTCAATTATATAATCTTTAATTAGATGTATATGCTTCCGTGGGACGGATTGAATGTCTGTAAAATAATGACATGTTTATAATCACAAACAGATGATGTGGCTCTGTCAGGGTTAAGGTGACCAATTTGGTTACTATTTAGAATATCAACCCAATGTAATGCAACCCTTCCAAAAGAAACAATAAGGTATTTTTAATGCAAAAATGCCATCCATAAGTAATTGATCCAAATATTTCCGACTTCACAATCGTTCCCATGTTGACACATTTCATTCCCTATCAATTACGCTCTTACTCTGTTGTGTAAGATTTTTTTCTTACTTGACACCACCCAAAAAAAGAGAAGACAAATAGAAAGACGTTGTTTATAAACAATTTAGTTTCCCACACAAATGTGGATACAGAGGGTTTTTTTCCAATGCAAAAAATTGTATAAGATTTATCTATTTGCGGAGGGTTATAAAGAGGATTATTTATCATGATTGGGTGATATTTTGATATGCTGCGAGTATTGGATTATCATGTTGAGAGTTACAAATGTAAAATGTTTCAACAGTGCCTGTTCATTTTTACCACAAGGTGGCAGCACCAAATAGTTATTTTCACACAATATTTTCATCATATAGTAGACCAAAATGTCTGATGCATATGTTTGCCTTTTAATGTCCTTTTCGTCCATTTCGGGTGTCAAATCTTCATGATAACTAACAGCTGAATGATCCATGAATGATCTATGTCTGTGATGAGTACATATTGAACAAATCCGTTTTCACCACAAGGTGACAGCACTTAATGCTGTAATGTTCATCAACATTAAAAACTAAGAAAATGAACATTTAGCATTTTTTGCCTTGTAAAATCCATTCATAGGGCATTCATTTTGCTCATATCAGCTTTAGATAGACAAACTGCTTGAAATTAATTGAAATTAAGAAATGATATTCCATGTGTGTACATGCTGTCAGTGGAAATGTGGCATAGAGTGCTTGATGGAGTCATAAACTATATCACGGAGTCATTTGTCCATATTTGTTCATTTACATCTAAATTGGTATCTACATGAGTAATTGTTAATCTTTTTATATATCCCAGAGTGCTCCAGATGGTTGTCATGACAACAGCCACTGGCACTTGTTGACATTTTTTTAATTGATGTAATTAATGTAAATGTTGCAATTATTTGTTGATGCAAGAGCCAAAATGGATCAAGCCAAACTTGTGCATATTTCGACACTCACTATTCATTTGCATATACATTTTTTTTCATGGAGGAAGTTAGGTGTTGATTGACTCCTGATAGCTTTGGGGAAAGGTTTGATTAATTCCTCCCACTGTGATAAGGTGATGAGCTATATTTTGATTAATGCCTTCCACTGTAATAAGGTGATGAGCTTTAGTTTGACTCATGTCTCCCACTGTAATAAGGTGATAAGCTGTAGTTTGACTAATATCTTCCAATGGTAATAAGCAAAAAATTGATTAATATTTCTCATGGTGCTCGTGGGCCCTGCTGCCACCTGGTGTGTTAAAATCTGTCATGCATTGGTGAACTTTGTAGACATACAAGCTTGGCTCATAGTTTGACTTGTAATTTTCTTTCAATCAGTTTATTACACCCATAACCTTTCATTTTTCTCAAGATTCCAGAACTGTCCATGTATTTTGTCGCCAAACTATTAATGTATTCTGTGTGCAGCATGCAGAATGGCAGTCATGTCAGCTATCATATCCACATACCTATCCCAGCATGCATTGCACTTGACACAAGTGACACCTGGTGGATCATACATGTTGAAACTCAAGCAGTGAGAATGGCCAGATGAGGACAGGGTAATTTGATGTCTTAAACCAATATTTGCCAAAGCCACAGCTTATGTTCCTACATCTAATTACTGATGCAATATATTTATGTTCCTGCATCTAATTACTGATGCAATATATTTATGTTCCTACATCTAATTACTGATGCAATATATTTATGTTCCTACATCTAATTACTGATGCAATATATTTATGTTCCTACATCTAATTACTGATGCAACATATTTATGTTCCTGCATCTAATTACTGATGCAACATATTTATGTTCCTGCATCTAATTACTGATGCAATATATTTATGTTCCTACATCTAATTACTGATGCAATATATTTATGTTCCTACATCTAATTACTGATGCAATATATTTATGTTCCTACATCTAATTACTGATGCAATATATTCATGTTCCTACATCTAATTACTGATGCAATATATTTATGTTCCTACATCTAATTACTGTTTTTTAAATGCAGAATAATGTCTCAAAATTTGTATTAAAAAAAAATTCTCTAGAACCAATAATACTTTAAAATAAGCATTATTTTTAATATTTGATTTTTTTTCCTATTAATGCTCAGTAGATTTCAAGTGATCTAATTTTCTTCATTTCTCTAGGTCATTGATATCCTCTGATGGGTGTTTTTTATATATACACCAGTCTTTCAAATTTGCCCATGATCCAATTAAAACTCTAGACCTATTCTGCAGTTTGAAAATCATCATGATCTCCTACAGTACTTCTGAGGCAAGAATTGTATTTTCCTTCCATCAGGTGCAAAATCTCTCTATAACTGAAACCTACATCAACATAATTCACACACTAGAGGACAGCACCTACTGTTTCTGGGGCTCAGTGAAGGAATACTGTACTCTTCTGCCACTAGGGGGTAGCACCTGGTTTGGATTTCTTTGCTGTGGTTGAAGATACTTATTTGGAAAGATATATTTTCATGAAATATTTTCTTTTAAAAAGACTTTTGTTGTTTTTAAAATACTGTAAATTAATAATTACTGAAAATTGAGAGGCAGATTTCTGAAAATATCAACACAGTTTTTTTCTTAAAGTACATTGTAGAAATGGGATTGATGTTTGAAGATAATTTGTTTTTTCACAAAGAACTTGAATGTACAAATATTCTTGGAAATGAATTAAAATAGATTGGGAAAGATATCCCAGGAAGCTTCTTAGAAAAAACAACATAAATAAGTGAAAGATTCATTCATCTTGTACGGGGATAAAAACTTGTCTAGATTAAATCTTAGCAGTGTTTAGGTTAACTGTGAGTATTCACATAGACTCTATTTATCGAATGTGTGTATAAAAAAGCACACAGACCATCAGCTATCTTGACAGGTGATTAAAACTGGTGAGAGTAGTGAATACCAACTGGAAGGTTAGCATGCACTAAAACCTGGAACAGAACCAAAGCATGAAACAGCACACCTTGTTTCCAGTTCTCATGATGTGTTTAGTTGAAACAAGTGAATATACCTGACTTCAGCCCACCATCACAGTCCACCCCACCATCACAGTCCACCCTGCCATCACAGTCCACCCTACCATCACAGTCCATTCTACAATCACAGTCCACCCTACCATCACAGTCCACCCTACCATCACAGTCCACCCCACCATCACAGTCCACCCCACCATCACAGTCCACCCCACCATCACAGTCCCCCCTACCATCACAGTCCACCCCACCATCTCAGTCCACCTACTATCATAGTCCACCCCACCATCACAGTCCACCCTACCATCTCAGTCCACCCTACCATCTCAGTCCACCCTACCATCACAGTCCACCCTACCATCTCAGTCCACCCTACCATCACAGTCCACCCTGCCATCACAGTCCACCCCACCATCTCAGTCCACCCTACCATCACAGTCCATTCTACCATCATAGTCCATTCTACCATCATAGTCCATTCTACCATCACAGTCACTCTACCATCATAGTCCATTCTACCATCATAGTCCATTCTACCATCACAGTCACTCTACCATCACAGTCCATTCTACCATCACAGTCCACCCTACCATCTCAGTCCACCCTACCATCACAGTCCACCCTACCATCTCAGTCCACCCTACCATCACAGTCCACCCTACCATCACAGTCCACCCTACCATCTCAGTCCACCCTACCATCACAGTCCACCCTACCATCTCAGTCCACCCTACCATCTCAGTCCACCCTACCATCTCAGTCCATTCTACCATCACAGTCCACCCTACCATCACAGTCCACCCTACCATCAGAGTCCACCCTACCATCTCAGTCCACCCTACCATCACAGTCCATTCTACCATCACAGTCCATTCTACCATCACAGTCCACCCTACCATCACAGTCCACCCTACCACAGTCCACCCCATCATCACAGTCCACCCCACCATCACAGTCCACCCCATCATCACAGTCCACCCTACCATCACAGTCCACCCTACCGCCACAGTCCACCCTACCATCACAGTCCACCCTACCATCACAGTCCACCCCACCATCACAGTCCACCCCACCATCACAGTCCACCCTACCACCACAGTTCACCCCACCATCACAGTCCACCCTACCACCACAGTCCACCCTACCATCACAGTCCACCCTACCATCACAGTCCACCCCACCATCACAGTCCACCCTACCATCACAGTCCACCCTACCATCACAGTCCACCCCATCATCACAGTCCACCCTACCATCACAGTCCATTCTACCATCACAGTCACTCTACCATCACAGTCCACCCTACCATCACAGTCCACCCTACCATCACAGTCCACCCTACCATCACACTCCACCCCACCATCACAGTCCACCCTACCATCACAGTCCACCCCAGCATCACAGTCCACTCTACAATCACAGTCCATTCTACCATCACAGTCCACCCTACCATCACAGTCCACCCCACCATCACAGTCCACCCTACCATCACAGTCCACCCTACCATCACAGTCCACCCCATCATCACAGTCCACCCTACCATCACAGTCCATTCTACCATCACAGTCACTCTACCATCACAGTCCACCCTACCATCACAGTCCACCCTACCATCACAGTCCACCCCACCATCACAGTCCACCCTACCATCACAGTCCACCCTACCATCACAGTCCACCCCAGCATCACAGTCCACTCTACAATCACAGTCCATTCTACCATCACAGTCACTCTACCATCACAGTCCACCCTACCATCACAGTCCACCCTACCATCACAGTCCACCCTACCATCACAGTCCACCCCACCATCACAGTCCACCCCATCATCACAGTCCACCCTACCATCACAGTCCACCCTACCGCCACAGTCCACCCTACCATCACAGTCCACCCTACCATCACAGTCCACCCCACCATCACAGTCCACCCCACCATCACAGTCCACCCTACCATCACAGTCCACCCTACCATCACAGTCCACCCTACCATCACAGTCCACCCTACCATCACAGTCCACCCCACCATCACAGTCCACCCCATCATCACAGTCCACCCTACCATCACAGTCCACCCTACCGCCACAGTCCACCCTACCATCACAGTCCACCCTACCACCACAGTCCACCCTTCCACCACAGTCCACCCTACCACCACAGTCCATCCCACCATCACAGTCCACCCCACCATCACAGTCCACTCTACCATCACAGTCCACCCCACCATCACAGTCCACCCCACCATCTCAGTCCACCCCACCATCACAGTCCACCCAACCTTCACAGTCCATTCTACCATCACAGTCCACCCCACCTTCACAGTCCACCCCACCATCACAGTCCACCCTACCATCACAGTCCACCCTGCCATCACATTCCACCCTGCACTCACAGTCCACCCTGCCATCACAGCCCACTCTGCCATCACAGTCCACCCTACCATCACAGTCCACCCCACCATCTCAGTCCACCCCACCATCACAGTCCACCCCACCATCTCAGTCCACCCCACCATCACAGTCCACCCCACCTTCACAGTCCATTCTACCATCACAGTCCATTCTACCATCACAGTCCACCCCACCATCACAGTCCACCCCGCCATCACAGTCCACCCTACCACCACAGTCCACCCCACCATCACAGTCCACCCCGCCACCACAGTCCACCCCACCATCACAGTCTACCCCACCATCACAGTCCATCCACTCTGTATTCCACCCTTCCATCTTAGCCCACTCTGCCATCCCTCCCGTGTTGAACATTAGTAAATACCTGGCGTAGCTGATTACCATAGAGCCAACATCCATCAAGGTGTAATCATGAAAAATCACCCGGCCCCTCTGCCGTCAAGCCACTTGTAGAGTGCTCAATGATCATTAATTTCAAACCTCACAGCATTCTGGTGCCATTGGCCAAAGATAATGGATAGAATGAGATGCCTCACTCACATCAGCAGATTCCAAGAAGATCTTGAGTTCACTTTTACAGTCTGTGCACATTAGGCAAAGGCCTGTTTTCATGTATTTACATTGGGAAATTTTAAAGTTATTTTCAGATGTGGCATTTCGAGATATGGCATTCAAAGCTTATAAAAGTTTTGCTGTTGAAAGTTGATCTAATAAAAAGGGGTAAACCTAACTGGTGTTAAATACTTGGTTGAAAATCAATATTTAGTGTGCGTTTCCATAGTTACCAAATCAAGAATTTAGTTCAAGCTGCTTTGTCAATTTGAGAAACGTGTCTAGCAGAATATCACGCTGGAATGGATAGATTTCAGTTCAAAGTTATCTTATTCTCAATCCGCTGTGCAAATGGATTTGAAAATCACTTTTTTTCAGTCTGTAAGCATCAATTTAATTTTCTTCTGCTTAATTCAAACCTCCTGGAATTAACTTTAGCAGTTGTTATAGATGCTTCAATCTTTCAGTCATGAACTGTCGATTTACAAATAAAAACCCATGTTTTCTTTAGTGTCTTTTCTTCACTTTTTCTGCCAAAGATTGGTGACTTGAGATGTCATTTAGGAAAGTCAGAAATATGCCATCATGGCTAAACAACAATATGACATTATGAGTAAGCAATATTTTGATTTGACAGGTTCTTTGCTGTCTATTTTGCAGATGTCTGTTTTGAACTGCAAGTTGCAAATTTTATAGGCAAGAATATTATATATTTTTAGTTTGTTTTTTTTGTTTTTAATGATTTTGTATGTATGTACAAAACCTGTGCATTCTGTGATGAAGAATGATATTTTATTCATGGAGAAATTTCCTACAAAATTCAAATACATCATTTTTGATAAATACACCCTCCTTGACAGGCTGTTTATGCTGGATATGCCCTGCATTCGGGTGTCAGTGCCACCTGGTGGATAGAGTAATCAGTTTGTATCAAGGTGACACGTCGAAAGCCAACTAATCTGGACCGCACGAGGAGTGAGCGATATTAATGGCACCGATATGTATTCATAATTGTCATGCCTGCATTAGCATGTCTGGGGTGCCAACAAGAGCATTGATTCAAAGGAATTTGATGAATATTTCTTTACATCCTCAGAATGATTGAGTGAAAGAGGTCATCATGGTGGGTCTCGCAGGCTTACAGCTGGCAGGGGGAGCCACTTTCTCTCTCCAAGCAATATGCAAATAGCATCTCAAGATATATGCCATATTTGTCGTATGCAATGCCCGTCAGCATGTTGAAACTGTGGAAAGTGAGTGTGGGTTCCTCGTGTGGAGCTCTCTTAGAAAACACCATATAGGTATACAGAAAGAATTCAACTAAATTGTTCTGATCTTACATGATCATAATAATTAATAATTTATCAAAATGATTATATAGTGAGGTTAATCATGTTCAAAGAAGAATATATTCATATAGCATCCATTCATTATTTATAGGAGATTAGTATTAATAGTTTTAGTAGAGATAATGTTCTCAAATCAGCCTTGTAAAAAAATGATAAGTTTCTATATAATCAAACCCCCACCCTTCTAGAGAAATATAAATATATAGGGGGAATCTCAGAGCCAATCAACCCCCCTGGACCTGGTATTGAACAGCGGCAAAACACTTGAAAGTTCATAATGAGCAATAAATCGTACGGAGACCTGTCACAGGAAGCTGTCACAGACAGGATGAAGGGGAGCACAGACACACACACACACACACACACACACACACACACACACACACACACACACACACACACATTCTACTGGGGGCAACTATCATAAAGAAAAATCCAGCTCTCAGTGAAAACTGGCTGCAGTTATGAAAACCAATTTTAATAAAATTTGGTCTTAAGATATTATTTATATATAAAAGTATATCATGTTTATGTTTTGCATATATATATATATATCAGATGAATAGTTACCAAAGTGATGATTTTGTTGGCATGGAGGGGAGCAGGTTTTGATTTAGACCAGGATTGCTTGAGAGAGTCCCCCCACGAAGCAGTGAACAGTGGGTGGGGCCCAGACAAACTTTGACAGATATGTCTGAAGACAGAGGTGGGAGGGTCCCGGAATTACACACAACCAACCAGCAACCATTGAAAGATCATAATGAGCAATAAATTTCACTTTTAGACAGAAATCTGTCAGTGTTTTTTTTGTCAGACAGCTCAGCAGCACGTTCCAGACAGTGATGACACGTGGGGATTTTGGTCGCCCCACACAGCACTCCTCTTACACAGGAATTGGGGGTTTGGCCTGAAACTTCATAATCAGCCATAAAACTAGAAAACAAAGAGTGGTATCCATAGCGATGTAAGTGTGTGTGTGTGAGTGTGTGTGAGGAAGGGAGGGTGCATTATTATTATTATATGTTGTGGCCAGGTATTATGCAGGGAGCAGCTGGTTTGCATCTCAGATGCATCTTACATGAGCTACTGAGATGTGATATAGCACCGTGTCTGGATCATTGTATGCAGCAAGCACGTGCTCAGTTTGCTGATCCACTCACATTTCACATCATATTCCTATCATTTTCATTCGTCTTTCTTACATATAATCCACCAAAGATTTTTTTCCAGTTTTTTTTAGGTGCTTAATAGTTTATACAAGAGGGAACGCTACTTATAGTTTAAATTCAAACAGTTTAATCTGTCTGATTCAAATGAATGGTGTATCCCAAATAGGTATGTTTTGTTATATGTGCATGGAACATTTTCAGTATTGACTCGTGAGATTTTAACTCAGTCAGACTTTAAGATTCGGCTCAGGCTGTGCTCTGAATGTTAACACAATTTGCATGAGTGTGGAGACGATTTGAATTTCCATTTTAATCTGTCAGTTGTGAACAAAGCAACGATCCATCACAAACGAGAGCTGAATTTTAATCTGTGATTCCACGTTGACCCAGCTCATCAATTATCACTATTTGTATCTCCCAAATTCATCTATCAGGATCAAGTATTTTGTTTTTCACCCCCTGAATGCGACTACAATAGATTTGCTTTATGCCACGATTCATCTGATCTTGTTAAATGTCAGACACATTAATTCATTTGTAAGTTTTTATCCAATGGGTAGAATTGGCTTCATGCTTGGTTGCAGAATAGCAAAGTGACAAAGGCTACAGTTATTTAACACGATTTTTGGTGGATTGGACACAACGTAAAAAACAAATTCAACATTTTAAATATTGATTATATGCATTGAAAGACTCTACATTTTCTCCATCATCATTATTTTTTTTTTACTTTTATGCACTTATTTTGAACCACATTGTTGTGTCCATGAAACAAGTAATTAAAAACCTTGGCCTGATCTAATTTGTCTCTTGCTAAAGTCTACCCTACAGTGAGACAAGATCGCGAGCTTAAATGTCATGGTGACCTACGAAGTAAAACATCAAGTCCTTATTTCATGAAAGGGTGAAAGACAATTTCAGACAGAAAGTTTTGTAGAATCAGATTGATTTCTTAGGATTATTTATCAGATATTTATCAGATATTTCAATATTTTTTTTAATAGACATGCATTGCCTGTCATAATAAGATATAGTAACAAAGTGGTTATAAAGTGGTTATAATGTTAAACACAATTGATTAGTGTATTGTTCCCCCCCCCCCTTATTACAACTGGTATTCACAATGCTATACTATTTATGTTTTTATAAGTTATAATTATTTACGAAAAGCTATCACTGAGAATTGGAGATAGAGGGAGGAGTTATTGAGGATGAGTAGAGCCATTCGAGCACTGTACTGTCTGCTGCATCCTGGCTAGCATGCCATCCTCGTTGTCATGACTACCTTTACTATATCTAATTTCTATACAATATATGTGCTCTCATATCACCTCATTAAGAATCTAGAGAACATTTGTGAAATTTTTATTAAGTGCTGGAGTAGATTCTCTGAAATATATGCAGTGATCGATATGATAATAATTTGTCCACTTTAATAACCTTTTCATATGTGACCAACCAAATACACAAAACAAGCAGCCTTGATCATGTGTAAGTGTCTTGGAATAATATGAATATCAGAAAGAAATTATAATTTGTTCCTTCTGAAATGTTCAGACCTGGCTGCACATGATCTTATACTGACAGGATTTTTTATATAAAATATATAGACCGTGCACGCACTGGTGATAAATATTGAATATTTAGATTGATTTATTGCATGAGATACAAATCTGATGCAGGAAATAAAATAGTTTCTTCAGAATTAGATGCTATTAATGATTTTGGCATTAGTACAACCAGCTATATTTAACTATGAGCATTTTAATTGAAATAAATCACCATTATTACAGGACAGCTTATCAGAATGTGCTATTTTAATGAAAAATCAATTGATTTGTTTTCAAACAGGTGGAAAAAGCCATTGCGCTTTTTATGAGTGACATGACTTCCTTGGCTTAGAGACAGTATGAGCTTTGTTGCAGTGTGCCAGATATTTTTACATAAGATCTCCGCTGCCTAGATAGTTCAATGTTTGTGAAGATATATTTGATCTTTTCAATAAAAAATTCTTTTATAAATGAATATTTCTTAACAGATGATATTATATCTCTCTATTTTGTTATATTTTGTATTTTTAAAATAATTATTGTCATCAGTAGTTGAAAATATAACCTTAATCTGATATCACACTAAAACATGTTAGGTTATGGCAAGTGAGCGAGGAGCAGCAATATGCGACAATACGGTAACAGCATTTGCTGGTGGCGTTTATATGTAATTGTAATGTAAGCAGAAGCTTGAAAATTCATAATGAGCTATAAATCTGTCAAGGAGGCAATCATGATAATGTCAGGGAGGCAACAAGAGGGATGGAAAAGTCAACGTTACTTTATTCTGCATCCTTTATTTGCTTTTAATACTTTATTTTGAGTGGATGTGAACCGAGGCTAGACTGGCACTCACTCTGAAGTGGTGTATGGTTAAAGTGTATTGATTGAGTGGGATTATGGGTTTGTATGGCTGGGATGTGTGGGGGTGGCAGGACAGAGGATATGTGACGCTAGGCCATATTCACACTCTGCTGCTGTGTGGAGTGTGTGAAAAGTCTCCTGCTTATACATTTATACTGCCTGCATAATGGGGTACCATCTAAAATGTCTCACAGCATTTGGGATGGGGCATTCTCTTTGGTCTTGCATTGTAGACCTTAATTTATTCCATATAGAATTTGGATACTGTCTCATGCAAGTTGGTGCATTGTGAGAGTCTGTGTGGAGTGAATCCACTACAAGTTGGGATCATACAGTTATATTATCTGAAGTTACAACATTCTGATTATTGAGGCACTGGTCTGATACCAACCTTTAATATAACAATTGCTGTGCAGTTTATTTAGTATTAAGGAATCTAGCTGTATGTACCTTTTGTGAAACAATCACAATATGTAAAGTTAGATTTTTTTCTATTTTTTCTTTTTTTGGAAAACGCAAATTTGTGCAATCAGCAACTTCCACGTCCCAAATCCAATCAGGGTTTTAGTGGTGACGGCAGAGTGATGGAATACTTGGTGTGCTTTGCTTGGAGACTATTCTGCATAGAATCCACCTTCTCCGAGCCTGCGTTCTCAACCACCTATACATCTTGCGAGTCTCATGACCTACGTTGCTCCCCCTTCATCCTCTTCCCCTTTGAAACAGGCTTCGTCATCGTGTAGCCAGAGTTCACTACAGGTTGTGTGTGTCGCCACCTAGGAGAACATTGTTTTTTTAACATTCTAGATATATGCATCTGTCTCTCTAAGCTGAATCTCATTTTGGTTTAAGCTCCCTTCAGCACAGTTAAATATTTCTTTATATTTACATTTTTGCCACAATAGATCTACTTTGCCCAATATGAATGAAACTTAATATATAAACTCATACTTAGGAATTTAAACTGCATGGCAGTCTTTGCATTCCACATTTTCAGTTAAGTATCCCTCACAATTAAGATTTTAATATGTATCCCCACATTATTAATCCTTTAATTCATGTAATTTGTAAATGTTATATACAGGGATGTTTGATATTTATTAATACAGTTTGTTTGCATAATATCATTAATTTATTAAACACTGAGATAAGTGTATTACTCGAATTGCTCTTAAAATGAAACCTGTGATTGTCAAATATGGCCGCTAGAGGGCTCTGGTTGTCTTATTACTCTTTGATGGTGTGCTTGAAAATTCATAATGAGCTATAAATCTGAAGTTGTGTGGTGTGTGCAATGTGATATCATGCCACAGGTACTTGGATAAAACCGTCATCACAGGCACATGAATAGCTGATATGGCAAGAACTTGGGTAGATGTTCTCACATGCACATGCCCATGGTGTTTGTATTGCAAGCTGGGATGGGTGATTATTAAGTATAAATAATAAGTACAGGCACAACAATGGCTTAACAGTAACTCGTTATTTTTCTTTGAATTTGAAGAATAAAAATACATATTTTTCATCTCTTTCATCAAGCCCTGGTTTAATATTATCACTTAAATCAATGAGATGAGAAGAGAACTCGTCTTGTTACTCAAGTCTTTAAGATACAATAATAGCCCAGTGGTACCATTTGTCATACAGTTCACTCAAGAACTGCTAATGACTTAGATTACTAATTTGCTCAGCTGAGTGTGGTTTAAAACTACCTCTGCAAGTTTTGCCATCTTAGTGCATACATCTGGTCCACATTTTATAACATGATTAGCATAGAGCTGTATACTGGTAGAATATGTCATACACTTATGTCTATTTTGAAAGTCAAGTCATTTAGGATGGATCATTTGTCATTTAAGGGTGAAAAAAATAGTTGAAAGACAAATAAATATCACAACTGGCTATGCTAAATAGAGGACATCAGAATTATTCATTTCTCCACCCTTTCAATGATTAATGGACAGACTGTCCTTTAAACTATGGGATTCACTGCTTATTGGATGTTTGGTAGGTGGGTAGGAATGGCTGTGGAATATGAAACTCACTCACACTGAATTTTTTAACCAAAAATAGCAAATGCAGATGTGTTACTCTTTCTCGCAATACATAGTATAGATAACATCTGTACTAATAAAATCTCAATACATCCAAAACATGTATTTCTCTAGATCTCAGCCAGTATTATCTAAAATTGCAAGAGGCTTTTATCTTTGCACTTCCCATTATCTGAATATAATAGTGCTGGAGATGAATATAACTAGATGGAGGGGCTATAAAAAATGTATACATATATATATTGTATGTACATACAAATATATATATATATATATATATATATATATATATATATATATATATATATATATATATATATATATATATATATATATATATATATATATATATATATATATATATATATATATATATAATATATAAATAATGTAAATATTAAATCAATTGTAAGGTAAAGAGATCTTTGGAAATACAGCAGGTGTTTGCTTATGTTATGGCACAGGATTAAGTATCATATACAACATAACATAGGATAGTTATAAAGGAGACATAGAGCTGGTTCTACTGTAACCTATATATATGAGGAAATAATAACAGCTACTTTGTCTTGCATACATGTTTGTTCATTTAGTGGAATAGCGTGTACTTGATGATTATATCTACAATATCCTGGTTGTGGGGAAATTGCATGTTTGTTAATAATAATATTTGCCGGCTGCTTCATTGACATGCCCAAGTGTCCACTAAATATGGTTTATGATATGGGAGCTGATTTCTGGGTCGGGATCAAGGGACGGGCTGAGATAGGCACAGATCCATCTCCTTGGCTGTATTTTTTGATATTACAAAGTGAATATTTCTCAGATGCAGACAGATATGAGGATGTATTGTTATCTACCAGCTGAGATGCTGAGACCAGATGTGAAGATTCTGCTAATCTGGAATCTATCAACAAACCTCAGCTCCCATTCCAGCTTGTCATGTACAGCGGTTTTATGATAATGTATGGATCATATAGCAGCGGTCGGTGGGGCGGAACTGTGCGGGCAGGCCATTATGGAAGACAAATGGTGAAAAGTCATATCATAATGTCCACGCATAACTCAAACTAAATGCTTCCCGAGACCTCGCAGCAAACTTGCAAACATCATAAATTATATTAATTTAGAGCCATTTTTGTTAGTCTGTACGATGCCATAGTTGAACTTTTGTGTAAAATGATAATTCGAATTGTTTGTCAAGAGAAAATTAGACCCATTTTATATATTCCATGGGAGGGAAATACAGTGTTGTCTACCATCAAAATATCTGACATAAAGAACCACGAAACAATTTTTTTTGTAAGTATATCAAAATTTATATGTTTAATCTGAATTGGTGCATTGAAATCAATGATAAGATGAATGGCAATAAATTGGTTTCATTTCCCCCACCACCCTCCTCCCCCCCAACACCCTCCTACCCCCCCCCCAACACCCTCCTACCCCCCACCACCCTCCTCCCCCCCACCACCCTCCTTTCCCCCACCCCTACCCCAGCTGACCTTTGTAAAGTGAAAGTTTCCTGGCGACCCTTTTAAAGTGAAAGTTTGGCTGGTTGGCCATGGCATAGATGGGTTAATATTCCTGGTGCTTTAACTAATGAAGTAATCTGATTCGTCGACTTCTTGGCGATTTTGGCATAATCCTGTCAAAAATATGAAGAACTTTAGTGACTTACGACTGACAGCAGTTTTTTTAAGGGGGTCAGCTGTTGACCTTTCCCAGGATTTGACCTTGATGTTAGCACTATCACATGACATTTGTGAACTTATGACCTAACACCGAGTCATAATGGGCAATAAACAATCGAGAACTGGCGCAAAACACATGAAATGGCGTCCTTCACTTTATCCAGGAAAGACCTATGATTTTTATTGGCAATCATAAAGGAAGGAACTCCTGGTAAAAAGAAAATGGATTTTTTTTATGTAGATAATAAAAAGAGAAATCAAAATAGCACTTGGGCCAAGACTTGCCAAGTTGTGAAAAATTGCGAAAAAAAATTCAGATGGCGTGCAGTTTGCGGTTAACGATAACACACACTGATATGATTCTGATATATATGTAGTGCGTAAGATACCGATTAGGGTGGAAGTCTGTGAGTCATAAAATTTCCCACGATTCAACCTGCGATTGTTGGTGTATCCTCGGTCTCTGTACTTTACCTCAAACATGTATAGATATGTGGATGCGATAATTAGCTTCTATCTGAAGCCCCCATAATGTGTGATAAATGTGATGCATGCAAGTCACCAAACCTCGCCATACCTCCATTAACAGCTGGAAACAATGGGATAAATCATATCCCGGGGCGAGAACAGCCACACTTCATCTTTATAGCCATACCTTATCATTTCTTGTCGGTTCTGTCAGACTAATAGAATATGTTTATTGACAACATTAAGATATCTTAACCCACTGGAACCAGGGGAATGGGAAAATGGTAGCTATTTTTATTAAGTTGGTTGTAAAGTTGTCTTCTCAGATAGGTTTATAACACCTGTGGGTAGCGAACACATGACAGGTGAATAGAAATATACTATGACCTTTTCTCTCTTATTGTCAGCATACTTGCCCGGCAGATTTTTAACACATTCCATGCCTGTTGCATTTTCTGAAGAATGCTGTTTCACCACCAGGTGGCGAAATATGTTCAATCTTCACACTCACCTACATTGATTTCTAACTTTTGTGTGACAAAAGCACCTGGCAAACAAACAAATACAAGTACATTGTTAATTGCTATTTTACAACTCTTCATAGCCCTATTTATTCTGCAAGGGTCTGAACCAGATTATAGTATAGCATGCATTAAGGGCATTTTATATCCAGGTGATTTTGAAAGCAGCTGGGGCTAGCATAAATGTAATTTACTGTAACAAGTTATGGGGGCATTTACAAAGCAGTCAATTATTAATTAGGCCCTTAACCAGAAAGAAGTAGCAATTTATGACTGCATTATATCATTGTAATGTTTTCGCACTAACAAAATTGGATATTCATGGGACAAAGTAATTACCAGTCTCATGAATACTGAAGCAACGTAGGAGTTAGGCGAATACAACTCGCCCACCAGTAAAATACCACCATTGTGAGGTTGGGCTGGTCCAACTCTTTACTGAAAGAGATGCAGCAAACTGGTTGTAAAATCATAATAAGCAATAAATTCCATGGCTGTCTCCAAAAGAAACTTGTCCACCAATGAAATGCCACCATTGTGGGCTTGGGCCGGTCCATATGCTTATGAAAGGGATGCGGAGGGAAAACTTGTTGCAAAATCATAATGATCAATAAATTCCCTGGCTGTCCTCAAAAGAAAATGAGGTTCAGGCTGTGAAAGATCATAATGAGCCATAAACATGTGTGTGTTGTGTGTAGGTGGGGAGGGGCAGCCGGACCCGAAGCAGAGGGGCAGCCGTTCACAAATCTCTGTCTCCTCACACATCCAGGCTCATGGGCCACCATTGTAACTTCATAATGAGGTATAAATATCCAAGTTCAATTCTGACTGGGGAAGGAGATCCTGTTGAAAGTTCATAATCAGTCGTAAATAAGAGCACATCCTGTCCACTTCGCTGCTGTCACATGATCAACAGCCAATCAGATGGGAGCATTCCACAAGTAGGAGGATTGTAAAGTTAGGGGGAAATGTTGAAACATCATAATGAGCAATAAATCGTGGCTGGACATGGCACAAACACAGGCTTTCCATGTAGTATATGTCATGTGATATCAGCAGCCAATCACAAGCCAGCACCGTGGAGGCTGATGGTTACTGAAAGTTCATAATGAGCGATAAACCACATTCTGAGTGTGCTGCATGCGTCACATGGTCAGCCCCAATCAAATGCCGGCATTCTACAAGTGGGAGGATTGCAAAGTTGTGGAAATGCTGAAATATCATAATGAGCTATAAACCATGGTTAGACATGACACAGGCACTGTGTGTCTGTATAATACATGTCATGTGATATCAGCAGCCAATCACAGGCCAGCACTGTGCAAGCTGATGTTTAAAGAAAACTGCAGGACTGTTGAAATATCATAATGAGCTATAAATCTGGGCAGACTGGAGAGAAAAACACCTTTGAAAGTTCATAATGAGCAATAAACCACATTGGGAGTGTGCGAGTCACATGATCAGCAGCCAATCAAATGACAGTATTTTTCTCAGTATCAGAATTGTAGTGTTATGGAGCTATGGAAATATAATGATAAGCTGTAAATAGGGAAAGCATGACGCAAACACAATATATCTGATGAATATGTGTCGTGATCGACAGAGATGATATAAGACTGTTGATTTAACATTACAAGCCAAACATCGACATGATGTGAAAGTTCAATAAAAACAGTCTGTTCCATGTGTCACAAGCCAGCGGACAGGCAACTAATCAGTTTTCTCAAATTCAGAGAATGGGCGGAGAACAAGAAAGTGAAAGAGCCGTTGAAATTTGAAAATACACTATAAATTTGGGTAGTCAAGACACAAACATTATTTGAAAGATCATAGTGAGCAATAGCCAACCTGCAAGATTGTTGCCAGTGGGGGGGGGGCATTATTTCCAGTAAAACAGCATGATAATTTAATGTTAATTACTCTTGTGACGCAAACCAGACTCAGCATAGTTTACAATTTCCAACTAAATACTAAGTAGAGAGTCGGTAGCTTTACTTGGAAAAATCAATATACGAAAAGCCACTGTTGTGTATATGATGTTAACCATTCTTTGCTCTTCATCTGAGATGTAAATTATACGATAAGTTAGCAGTTCAGACAGACTCATCTGCCGAGTTCCTTATTAATGAATAACCACTAACTATATTATTCAGATGTCATGTGATTGATGACATTATTACCTGAGCTCTTTTGTATGTTTTTTTTTTTCTGTCATTGTCTTTTTTATGATAGTATAGGAATAGGAAATGCAACGATGTTATTTTTGACATGACTGAGGACAATTATTTTTTATTGATATTGAATATCATGACATTTTTTATGAAATATAAGCAGAAATGTGATCCCACAAGGGATGGGTGCGTGGTGCACATTTTAGTGTCTATAGCCAGTAATATTTCCTGATTTATGATGATGTTTGTACGGCCCTACCCAGACTCAATGACTGCATGCCTTCCATTGTGTAATCGTAATACAACATAAATTTTGTACACATCTTTATTGTGTAATCATTGGGCAAAATAACAGCCAAACACGGGTCCATAAAGCAAAACTAGACAAAGAATTCTCTGACAGATCCCTGCGATTCCAGGGTTCAATCTAAGGGGAGTTTGTGCGATTTATGTATCATCTGCTAGGGAGGACCAGGTGGCCACGTCAAAATCATATTACTTAATGTTTGATTTAAAACACACAGAACAGAAATGGCATAATGTGTTCTCCCCAAGCTGGTTCTCTAAACACAACAGATACTCGTAACTCATAGCGTACCGTCCGCGTGTTCGTCAGCTCGACATATGAAAAAAGTGAAGCAGAAATTTAAATCGCAGATTTGTAAATATGTTTTGGGATTTATGGAATGACAGACACATATTTTGACAATTAAGGAGCAAAAGTTTTTGGACATAAGGATTGCTGGAATAGTTAAGTGAGGTGTGGTATTAACTGGGAAATTGCAGTTGATGTATGTATGCCTGCCGTTTCCATGCCAACGTTCTGACTGAGCTTCACTTTATCTTTGAAATCAATACATTCATAACATGGTTATAACAGAGATGAACACACAAAAATGCTTTTAAGGGGCAGAATTTATTTATTTTGGTGGTGGAGATGAATGGTTAAGGTGCCTTGTGGATTCACTCTGCTCTAACACCATAGCAAAGTATGTAAGGTCGAAGCGTGTGCCCGTGCTATAATCGTAACTCAATAAAATATGTTTATGCCATCATAACTCTTGATGGCCTGACAGGATAACGGTGATGGGCTGAAAAATCTTTTCAGCCCCCAAAGTGCCACACAGTCATTTTGGCAGTGGTTATATATCACATATGAATCTAAGGTGACCTTTAGCACTGTAAAGGGGTTAACATTTGTATATTTTGCATATGAAAGCCACATAAAAACAGAACTCTCATGCTATACAGCGTGGCCTTCTTCATGTCTGACTCTCAGTGCTGACGACACTGTGGGGAAGAAGCGATCGCATACCACGTGGCACTTTGGGTGTGAACTTGAAGGCAGAAATTGGCGGTTGGATACAGGCACAGGGAGGAGCTACAGCAACATAGCTCTCTCTACATGAAGGCCTGAAAAATCATAATGAGCCATAAAACCGGCCCAGTGTCCCAGCCAGAGCTCTGGTCATTACCAAACCTGGCAGAGGGCTGATAGCGATGTGATCAAACTTTTCTCTAGGACATTGACCTGTCATGTCTTTTTGGTCCTCTTGTGGTATAAGGTCAGTATGACCTGTCATGTCTGACCCAAGTGTGGGAGGTCAGTGACCAGTCATGGTGCAGGTAGGAGAAATCAGTATGACTTGCACAGATAGCAGGAGGTCAATAACCATTCGTAATGGAAAGATTGGTAACCATGCAGTCATGGTTTTCCTGGTAGTGAACGTCAGTAACCAGTCATGGTTGTTATAGGAAGTGGGATGTCAGTAACCAGTTATGGTTGTTACAATTAGTGGGAGATCAGTGCCCAGTCATGGAGGGTGCAGGTAGAGATCAGTGCCCAGTCATAGAGGGTGCAGGTAGTGGGAGATCAGTGCCCAGTCATAGAAGGTGCAGGTAGTGGGAGATCAGTGCCCAGTCATAGAGGGTGCAGGTAGTGGGGGATCAGTGCCCAGTCATAGTGGGTGCAGGTAGTGGGAGATCAGTGCCCAGTCATAGTGGGTGCAGGTAGTGGGAGATCAGTGCCCAGTCATAGAGGGTGCAGGTAGTGGGAGATCAGTGCCCAGTCATAGTGGGTGCAGTAAGTGGGAGATCAGTGCCTAGTCATAGAGGGTGCAGGTAGAGATCAGTGCCCAGTCATAGAGGATGTAGGTAGAGATCAGTGCCCAGTCATAGTGGGTGCAGGTAGTGTGAGATCATTGCCCAGTCATAGAGGGTGCAGGTAGAGATCAGTGCCCAGTCATAGTGGGTGCAGGTAGTGGGAGATCAGTGCCTAGTCATAGAGGGTGCAGGTAGAGATCAGTGCCCAGTCATAGAGGATGTAGGTAGAGATCAGTGCCCAGTCATAGAGGATGTAGGTAGAGATCAGTGCCCAGTCATAGAGGATGTAGGTAGAGATCAGTGCCCAGTCATAGAGGATGTAGGTAGAGATCAGTGCCCAGTCATAGAGGATGTAGGTAGAGATCAGTGCCCAGTCATAGTGGGTGCAGGTAGTGGGAGATCAGTGCCCAGTCATAGAGGGTGCAGGTAGTGGGAGATCAGTGCCCAGTCATAGAGGGTGCAGGTAGTGGGAGATCAGTGCCTAGTCATAGAGGATGTAGGTAGAGATCAGTGCCCAGTCATAGTGGGTGCAGGTAGTGGGAGATCAGTGCCTAGTCATAGAGGATGTAGGTAGAGATCAGTGCTCAGTCATAGTGGGTGCAGGTAGTGGGAGATCAGTGCCTAGTCATAGAGGATGTAGGTAGAGATCAGTGCCCAGTCATAGAGGATGTAGGTAGAGATCAGTGCCCAGTCATAGTGGGTGCAGAAAGTGGGAGATCAGTGCCCAGTCACAGAGGGTGCAGGTAGTGGGAGATCAGTGCTCAGTCATAGAGGGTGCAGGTAGTGGGAGGTCAGTGCCCAGTCCTAGAGGGTGCAGGTAGTGGGAGATCAGTGCCCAGTCATAGAGGGTGCAGGTAATGGGAGGTCAGTGCCCAGTCATAGAGGGTGCAGGTAGTGGGAGGGCAGTGCCCAGTCATAGAGGGTGCAGGTAATGGGAGGTCAGTGCCCAGTCATAGAGGGTGCAGGTAGTGGGAGATGAGTGCCCAGTCATAGAGGGTGCAGGTAGTGGGAGATGAGTGCCCAGTCATAGAGGGTGCAGGTAGTGGGAGATCAGTGCCCAGTCATAGTGGGTGCAGGTAATGGGAGATCAGTGCCCAGTCATAGAGGGTGCAGGTAGTGGGAGGGCAGTGCCCAGTCATAGAGGGTGCAGGTAATGGGAGATCAGTACAGATATATTATTTAATGTTTTCAAATAACTTCAAAATGAGAAAATCTCATCCTAATTTATTCTCATTCGGTGGACTTTGCCAACACATTCGATTTTCATGGTCTTTGAAAATGGCAGCCTGCAATCTCCTATGTATAATGACAAACCCAATTTAAGTGATAAAATATTCTTGGGGCTAATCATTTGAAATAAAACAATCCAAATTGGATTTACCAACCCATAAAATATAAGGAAGGTAATCTGGGAATCAATTTTCTCCTCTTATGTTCACTAATGATGTTTATGACCTCTCCAAGTATTGACTGGTCTCGGATCTCGTATTCACTTATCATCAGTATAAGTGGTTTCTTTGTCTTCATGTGTCTCTTAACTATTTCCTTTGTGTACTTATTAACTATTTTCTTTTTTTTTCAACATTAAAGTAAATTTCCTAATTAAACATAAGCAGTAAAAGAAAAATGGATGCATAATGCATTATGTACTTATGTATAAAGAGATGAAAAACAAAACATTCATGGATTTTGAATTTAAGCATTAAAATATGATTATATTGATTTCTTAATCTTTATCCTATTGTTGAGTAATGAAAAATTATTTTCTGAAAAGTATAATCAGTTTGCTACAATGAAACAAATAAAGTTGAGTGAAACATGATAGAGCAAATGTGTTGCCATAGCAATATCAAAATCTTGTTGAAGCATTGTGTCCATGAAAAAAACTTGTTGCCATGGTCACTAATGTACCTGTTTACAGTGTTATTTCTATAAAAGCAGTGAGTGCTCATCTTTGTAATGAGTGTAGATTATCATAGAAAACCAGGATTGTAATTTATGCTGATGTTATATGCAAGCAGGAAATAAGATTATTGTCTGAATCAAAATCACCACTTTGAAACAGATTAAATTTGTTTATAAAATGATTGAATGGGAGAAGTTTATATGCTAAATGAGTTTTGTCTCCAACCCGAGGTAATATGCTAGTCAGGTTCTGTTTTTTATAAGCTCTGACTGAGTTTTTATTGTCTGTCTGAGATGAGCACTACATGTAAGTTTGATAGATCGTGCATTCAGCTGAAGATATGTAGAGAGATCCTGACATCATTAAACTTAATGCTTGAGAGTTTATTTTCTAATAAAAGTGTCTCGTCGTAATGAGATGATATAATGTGCATAAAACACGTATCAGCAATCTGACGTTCAATAAAGTGCCGCAGTTTGACACAAATGATCATAAAACATAGGCAATCGTGCCATTATCCTTAAAGCACAACTGTAATCAGACAGGCAGATAATAAAAGATGAAAATTTATAGTTTTGACAAGAAAAGTTATGAGTCTGATTTCTCAGCAGATCCATTTCATTCATACATAAAGAGAAAGAATTGAATAATTAAAATCAAATTAGAACTTTTGTGAAACAAATAACAAGACAGATGTGAGGTGAATGCATTCTATAATGAAGAAATTATTTCTAATGGCAGAGAACAGAAATGATTCTCTTTTTGATCATCATATTATCCTCATGAATACCAATAAAAGTAATAGTAATGACAATTTATTGAGCAATAGAACACAGTTTATTCAGGTTCTTTGGACGTTTGAGTGTCGTCATCACATCTGAGATGCTCTCATTTTTGATATGATGGAACAGTCCATATTTATTTTATATTTTTCAAACATTGATCAGATTAAATCTGTTCAAGATCGGTGTCCTAAGTTCCACCTGAATTTTTCTTTGTTGATATTTAACACCACAAGGTGGTTAATAGATATTTGTGTTCTATTTCTTTTAGCAATGGGTGAATATGTTATATATGGGTATTTTGCAAGGCATTTTGTTGGATGTTATTTTATATGCATGTGATAATAACCATACAAATTTGATGGAAAGTGCCGACTTTGTGTTGTCGTTCGGGCAGCATGGTCCATTCTTATTCATCGAGTGAGTCAAATGGCAACTGAGAATGGGGTAGTTGCAAAGAGTCATGGGTAATAAAGACGGCCATTTGCTACTAAGGTGACGTATTGATCATGCAGAATTACTGGAAAAGTCAGGAAAATCCAGACTTTTGGTGGATTTTATGAAGACGACATTTGACCTTGACGCCTGAAATAGGCACAGTTATGGGTCTTGGAGGAAGCTAGAAGGCCCTTCTGCTCCGGGCCGAGGGCCATGTGTGAAATTAGGTCATTCTGGATGCTATTAAATGGACAGAAAGAGAAGAAAGGACATTTGGGAGTTAATACACACTCATACAAACTCCAATCCAGAGTTTTACTGGATTGGAAATAATCAGCGAAAGTCAGGTCAAAGGTCAGGCAATCTCAATAAGAAATTTGGCAAATGAAGGATTTTGGAAAATACATAAGGTAAAGATATTGATTTAAAATGCAATTTTTTGTCCACCATAAATTGATATATGATACACTCGTGGGAAATGTGTTTGAATATAATTGATGGGTACTGCAGATTTAGGGCACTCGAAAGTCTGATCATTTTTGTCATTAATGTATCTGTATTTTAATTAAAACATCAGGGGAAAGTCAAGGAATTCCATATTTCCTGTTTTCTGTAAAGAACCAAAACCAAAACTGTACATGCATTTACATACTTTTAAATAATAATGATTTATACAACAAATGGTGATTACTTCAAAGAACATAGGAGAGAAACTCTTGTCAGATGGGATCATGTATATAGAAGCTTTCTGGTAGTCTTTCCTCAGGGGACATTGACCAAACTTCCTGACAATGAAAAATGAAGAGGTTCTGTTTAATGATGCAGTATATCTCTATGTTTTATCTGACATCAGCCTATCTGTAATGGGGCCAGAAGCTTATGCTCGTTTTATGCTACTGTTTTCTGTCTAGGCAAACCATGTTAGTTACTCCGAATAATGGGCCGGCAAGGATTAATGTCCAACTATAAACTGTCCTTTATTCCCTCTCTGTGATCATAAACTCTGCCAATGATGATATTTGTCCAATGATGACGCGATAAAAACTTCAATGCGACAAACATAAAGTAGAAAGCGCCATTTTTGGAGCAGCTTGCAGCTTGTGGGCTTATTTCAATGAGTATGACCCGTGCTTAGTTTCAATGTGGTCAGTAGCCTGTGTGCTGTTTTATGAGATGATAAAATACATTACCATGAAATATGTGTGCGATCAAAAGGCTTGTGGTTCCAGTAAAAAAAACCAAGTCGACATAGAAATAGGCCAGAATTGGCAAGAGATTTACACAAAAGAAAACCCCAATACCTCAGCCAAATGTAAATGAAATGGCTATCTACGAGCATACCAAAAATGGGGAAATCTTTTGATGGGAACAATATATCAGTGCAACTCAATTCAAAAAAAGATAAATTTGAGGCTTCCTGTAATGCGATTCCTTCACAGACGCCCTTGAACTTGATTCAATTTTTCGCTTATTCGAAATGGATATGAGACGGATTTAGGATTGCATAATTTATTCAGTATCTTACAAAAGCCAATTTTTAAGATCAGCATGTCTTTTTGGCAGAATAACAAAACGGGGTACCAAAATATTAGAAAAAATAATAATAATACTACCATCAAGAAAGTCTTGCAAACAGAAATAAAAGTGAAATTCTTGAAAGAATATCTTTATAATCAGCCATAATGTTGATGAGGCAGTGTAATTTTGACCATAATGGGTTTGTTGTTCATGCAATATAGAAATAAAAGTGATTTGTGTGGATCCTAGGGGACCTTCTGGCTGGCGTTGGACACAATCAAGTGCATTATAAGGATGTGTATTTTTATAGCCTTTCCCCGCAAATGTCTGCATGAGTGCAGTTCGCTCATAAAAATAAGTTAAGAGTTTCACCAAATTATTTATGTACAGTTTTCAACTTGAATAACACGATAGTATCAAATCACATATCTGGCAGGGACGGCCACTGCAGTATGATGATGGCTTAATGTAGGAGGCAGTTTATTTGTAAATATTTGATCAGATTAAATTATGTGCACAGAAGCTATCTGGTGTTACCATTCATTACAAACTGGATTCAGTTAGATACCCATAAAACGTGGTTTAATTAAGCAAACATGTCCCACAACCTTTGTTGTTGTTGTTGTTGTTGTTGTTGTTGTTGTTCTTGTTTGCAGGGCCATATTTTTGTATACATGAGAATTATTGTGCAAAAAGATTGTTGTGACAACCATTCGGCCGATTAATGTTTTAGTCTGCATTATGATGATTAAGGCAGGAAAGAACAGTAATAGATTGCTGTTGATCATGCAAAGGTTCATTGTGGACTCTATGACCTGACCTCTTGAGGTCCTCAGATTGTGTCGTAGCATGGATACTGGCCGCCTTCATGTCAGTGGCATCTCAGCACATAGTCCCGGCTAATACCAGATATATGAATGTAATTACCTGATTTCTTCTCAAGGCACTTAATAACCTCCCACAAATGAATACTTAAAACATTTGGCTCTGCAGACACTTACCACTGGGTTCTTTAAAACAGACTATATATATTTAAAGATGATTAATATGCAATTCCACAGATAGATATTACAGCAAAGATACTTTAATTCATACATATCAAATATTAGCATAAAAATATGTTCATTCAATGTTATATTATATTTTTTTCCCTTACATTTATATATCGCCCATTGTAATAAGATAAAGAACAAAGTGAAAGATGTATATACCTTATTATCCCTAATAGCTGCCCTCTACCTAATTACCGCCCCTCCCCCTCCGCAAACCAGGCCTTGGTGGCTGGGGGAGTGGAGCAGCAGACTTACAATCCACAGGGGTTTGCTATCTCAGTAATTATGTAAACAGTACTCACAGCTTCACTTGAAATACTCATGCAAACATATCAAAGAAAACACACCCCTTGTACTGTTTTCCACAAACACCTGTTTAATATTTCTCAATTTCAAGTGATGTTTCACTGTTACACCATGTTGCATCAATGTGTAAGATCTGACACCTGAATGCTGAATAAGGGTCACATATGGGTCACAGTATGACGCCCAGTAGCCCACCCCAGACTTAATTGGTTAATTACCCTACAGGCATGCGGTCAAGTGGGGGAACTACAGGCCTCAACACTGATGATAAAAGATTATCGTTTTCAGTACTAAACATGCTTAGTTGTTTTGTGTCTGGACTGACATATTCATTTTTATTAGATCATCTAAAATACATTGAATAATACTATACTGTACAATTATTCTTACCATCAAACTTTTCTTAAAGTGCAACAAGATGCAGCCATTTAGTTACTAAACATCTATTGTGAATCTGAAAAACAGTCAATTTTGAACCCTGGTCTTGGTATGTCTGTCAGACACATATTAGTGGCCCAGAGGCTATGCTTCTGCTCCCGGGGCGGCAATTAGGGATAATACGGTATTGTCCTTCTTGGTAGTAATTTCTGAAACCAATGATTTTATCTTGATCTTTCCCAGTGTTGAAAACTGACTTTGTTCACTTTTGTTTATATTATTTCTATGCACATATACCGGGTATAGTACATGGGGTAAATTGTATTATATATTGTATTGTATTGTATATCTTTATTAAACTGACAGGATATCAAAATACAATGGAAATATGTACAGTGAACATAGTATTTACTATTATGAAGTTTCATGTCAACATCACATGTAAAATTTTGGCTATATACAAGCCATGCAATTTAAATGTGCATTCTTTTATAAAAATGACTTTTCTTCTCTTTTCAGGTAAGTGAGTTGTATGACCTTTGACCCGACCAGGTGGTAAGCTACGTCTATGGCACATTATTAGGCAATTAAATGCCAGTTTTTACACGATATTCACACAGTCTGTTTATGTCAGGTGTCACATCAATTTGTTTTGTCAGCCATGGAAAACTCACAGCATTGATATGTCTCAGTGATTTGTCTCATAAAATATAAAAAAACAGAATCATAAATCTTTGTCTACCAACAGTGCCCAGCTTGGTGAACAGTCAGCGCTGGCATTTACTTGTTTACAGAGTGCATTTTTAAATGTAATTGAGAAAGCCTTGCTGACAAAAAAGGTCATTTCCCTGAAATGACTATATGGTAAACCGACAACTCTTAATGTTTTGATTTCATTTGATTAAGACATATGTGTTCATAAGTGGTAATCTATAAAGAAAAAAAAAAGAAGAAAAATTGTTAAGTTTATGAAAAAGACCAACCTTTGCGGTAATTAATGGTCCAAAAAAGGTTTGCAAAGGAGGAGATATGTCTGAGTGTGCATGGTGTGTATGGAGGCTCCCAAGCAGAAACTCTGGCCCAGACACTGTAATTGTGTAAGAGTCCCAGTCATCTATCTTATGTCTGGCTCTGACCAACCTCATGAAATAAAGATAGGGGGACCTCCACGTCACCCGCAGCCAGCCGATATGTGGCCAACACTCTACCAGGAAGCCCGTCCTCGTAGGACTAAACTACCACAAACTGGGCCCCCGCCTTCTTGTCCGCCCGCAAACACTTGCAAAATCATAATGAGCCATAAATCTGTCAAACCAGGCTTTGATTAAAGAGGGATCATCTCACAAATATGTACATATAGGGGTCATCTCACAAATGTGTGCATGTATGGGGATCATCTCACAAATCTTTGCATATATGGGGATCATCAAGCATTGCTGTCTGTTATTTGGGGATCATCAAGCATTGCTGTCTGATATATGGGGATCATCAAGCATTGCTGTCTGATATATGGGGATCATCAAGCATTGCTGTCTGATATATGGGGATCATCAAGCATTGCTGTCTGATATATGGGGATCATCAAGCATTGTTGTCTGATATATGGGGATCATCAAGTATTGTTGTCTGATATATGGGGATCATCAAGTATTGTTGTCTGATATATGGGGATCATCAAGCATTGCTGTCTGATATATGGGGATCATCAAGCATTGTTGTCTGATATATGGAGATCATCAAGCATTGTTGTCTGATATATGGGGATCATCAAGCATTGCTGTCTAATATATGGGGATCATCAAGCATTGCTGTCTGATATATGGGGATCATCAAGCATTGTTGTCTGATATATGGGGATCATCAAGTATTGTTGTCTGATATATGGGGATCATCAAGCATTGCTGTCTGATATATGGGGATCATCAAGCATTGCTGTCTGTTATTTGGGGATCATCAAGCATTGCTGTCTGATATATGGGGATCATCAAGCATTGCTGTCTGATATATGGGGATCATCAAGCATTGCTGTCTGATATATGGGGATCATCAAGCATTGCTGTCTGATATATGGGGATCATCAAGCATTGTTGTCTGATATATGGGGATCATCAAGTATTGTTGTCTGATATATGGGGATCATCAAGTATTGTTGTCTGATATATGGGGATCATCAAGCATTGCTGTCTGATATATGGGGATCATCAAGCATTGTTGTCTGATATATGGAGATCATCAAGCATTGTTGTCTGATATATGGGGATCATCAAGCATTGCTGTCTAATATATGGGGATCATCAAGCATTGCTGTCTGATATATGGGGATCATCAAGCATTGTCGTCTGATATATGGGGATCATCAATCATTGCTGTCTGATATATGGGGATCATCAAGCATTGTCGTCTGATATATGGGGATCATCAAGCATTGCTGTCTGATATATGGGATCATCAGGCATTGCTGTCTGATATATGGGGATCATCAAGCATTGCTGTCTGATATATGGGGATCATCAAGTATTGTTGTCTGATATATGGGGATCATCAAGCATTGTCATCTGATATATGGGGATCATCAAGCATTGTTGTCTGATATATGGGGATCATCAAGCATTGTCGTCTGATATATGGGGATCATCAAGCATTGTCGTCTGATATATGGGGATCATCAAGCATTGCCGATTTTATCTGGCACATATTTATTTATTGATGCAGAAATAAAAGAATTATGAATGCAGAAACAAAAATTATAGAGAAACCTTTTATCTTGATGAAAAATTTATTTTGTTATGTGGAAGTAAAACACATTCTCTCTCACCACACAGGTTAAAGAAGAGAAAAAAGTCACTCCACAGAAAATGTTCATTTACAATAGTTCATTTCAATCATCACAATCATCACAGTACCCAGTATGGTGGTCCCAGACTGAAATAAACGTGTGAATTATTTGTTTAAGGATGGATATTTTTGAACATAAACATTTTCATATATTCACTGAAACAGATATGTTTTGAAACCAACCCCCCCTCCCCCCCTACTGAACAGAAGCCTGGATACAGAAGAACATTGTACCTGCTATTAATTCACAGAGAAAAAAAACAAAGTCAGTATCCAATCCATTTCCAGGAGGCTTTGCTCAGAAAAAAAAAACCCATTTGGAAACAGTGTTGAGATATAATGAGATATGATCTAATACTGGTATAATCTAGTGCTCTCCGAGTAGTAACGGCAGCATAGAACCTTCATCACTCAAACCTGACCCTCTCACCCACCTGAAGGTCAAGACACGGGGGACGTGACATCTTTCAGCTGTCATGTAGTGATGGATGTGGCCAATTAATATATTATGATTCATAGCTATTTTTCCGTATTCAATTTACAAAATGGTTGACCCCCCATATTACTGCGAGCTACTTTTTATGTTGAATAATATATTCTAAGTGATGCTGTTGGAAATATTTTATTTTCTGGATCATGTGTTAGTTACAAGGAGGGGGAGGGACTTGAAAAATCATAATGAGCAATAAATTCTCTGGCCATTGATTACACGATGGCAGCACTTGTTGAATGAAAAGGGGTCATCTCAAAAGAGGATCATGTATGGGGACTGTGACAAAAGTGTCATAATTGCTTGTTTATTAATGCATAGTTAATATGGTGTCATAGATGGTTGGTTTGTACATCCATTATCTGATACTTGATCTCTTATATGTCTCTCTATATCCCCTGAGATATACTTCTCGACATTCAGATTAATTTCTCCATCACCAAATATTACTACCCTATAAGCCCCTAGCTCAACTCCCATAGTCCCTATACACCCCTTCACCCAGCCTTTATGATCCCTATACACCCCCAGTCTCAATGAACCTTGTACACCCCCTAGCTAACCCTCTATGAACCCTATACACCCCTCTCACCCAGCCTCTGTCATCCCTATGCTCCTCACCAACCCTCTATGAACCCTATACACCCTTCACCCAGCATCTACAACCCCATACACCCCTCGTCCAATGTCTATGATACTTATACACCCCTCACACAGCCTATACGATCCCCATACAACCCCCTTAACCAGCCCTCATGATTCCTATACAACCCCCTTAACCAGCCCCCATGATTCCTATACAACCCCCTAAACCAGCCCCCATGATTCTTATACAACCCCCTTAACCAGCCCCCATGATTCCTATACAACCCCCTTAACCAACCCCCATGATTCTTATACAACCCCCTTAACCAGCCCCCATGATTCTTATACAACCCCCTTAACCAGCCCCCATGATTCCTATACAACCCCCTTAACCTATCCCCATGATTCTTATACAACCCCCTTAACCAGCCCTCATGATTCCTATACAACCCCCTTAACCAGCCCCCATGATTCTTATACAACCCCCTTAACCAGCCCCCGTGATTCCTATACAACCCCCTTAACCAACCCCCATGATTCTTATACAACCCCCTTAACCAGCCCTCATGATTCCTATACAACCCCCTTAACCAGCCCTCATGATTCCCTTACAACCCCCTTAACCAGCCCCCGTGATTCCAATACAATCCCCTTAACCAGCCCCCATGATTCCTATACAACCCCCTTAACCAGCCCCCGTGATTCCAATACAACCCCCTAAACCATCCCCCGTGATTCCAATACAACCCCCTTAACCAGCCCCCATGATTCCAATACAACCCCCTTAACCAGCCTCCTTTAGGCCCCTCCCCCAGTCTCCGCTGCTGTATGAGAAAAAGTCTTGAAACTTCATAATGAGCCATAAAAACAAACTTTATTGATTTTCTCCCATACAGTGAGTGCATATGGTTGTCAGAGTGGGTGGGTTTTTATATATAATGTTATTATATATGCCAGCTTGAGAAGTATTCATATTGACTGGCAAGGGACTCGTATCACTGCTGCCATATTGCTGTCACATTTAGTCAGGCAATTAATTGGAATATGTAGTGTAATTAAGTCAGAAATAAATCAATATTTGATATGCCTCTATGAGTTAGATATTCGAGCTGAAAACTTAGAATTAAAGAGCACATTATAATGTGTGTCGCAATATTGTAAATGTTGCATGAGAAATGGTGTCTTGTGGATCTTGTATTATGGATACTTGCTGTATGAAGGGTGCACACATGAGCAGGGACATCTTAAACCATGTGCCGCTGGCTATATTTACAGGGGATATCAGGAATGGGGGGACCAGCATTATTCAGTCTTCACTGTGCGTCATAGCAAACTTACATGATAAATCTATATTTGATTATAGATATTAGAAATTGCCTCTTCTGAGTTCTATGTATTTTATAGATGGATAATAGAGACGTCATTAAGCTCAACGTGGGTCTCTTGTGGCGAATCAGTCTCAACTTAAAAAAAAAAAAAATTGGAAGTGGCAGGGAGAAATAACGTCAACAAATTTTCAAATTATGTTAATATTTTGACGTCGTTCAGAGCAGAAACTTGCCGTCGCGATGGTGTATTTTATTATGTACGTATGAAGCTCATTGGTGGAGAATTCTGCTGCGATTTGTGAAGAAACACATCAACTTGAATAATTGCCTGTTACCATCCCACCTTTTAGACACTGCCTGGCTCCCCAATGTTAGGAGGCACAGTGAAGCACAGTCAAAGAGAATCAGTACATTCCTGCATTTTGTTATTTTCACAGAGACATCCTGGTCTGCACCAGTCAAATAGATATTTCTATATCATATCTGGTAGAATCATTAATCATTACAGAGTCATTACAGAGAAATCACAAATCCGCATGTGAAGGGAATTATTATGTCAAGTGACATGTAAAGGTGATTTATTATGAACGGGGTGCATGATCAAATGTCTGAATAGTATGACTGCATTCGACAAAGAATCCGTTCATAAAACATATTGGATTCTATAAATATAGAGAAATGGGTGTGGCTGAGAGTGACATATTTCAGGAAGAGTAACAAAAAAATGTAGAATTTTCTTAGCATTCTCTGGAGATAGGTGCACAGTGGCTGTGTGAATATCAATAGGTGCACGCACATTTGAAATGTAGATGAGTAGATGACCATAATTATGAAGGGGCGGAGCTAGCCCAGAGAAAATACCTGAAAGTTCATAATGAGCCATAAATCGCAGGCAGGAGAAGAAGGGGGCTGAAAAGATGAGAAGAGTATTAAGTCTGGGCTGGATACACACGTGTTATTGCTCTCAGGACTGACTCGGGAAGTCAGATGTGTCGTTTACGTGCTGAGCCTGATATTTACTCAGGATTTGCTCAGGAGAGTATGCAGTTGGTGAATCTTATACAATTGCATGTACATTGCTGTCTCCTCCAACCAACTGTGTAGTCTACATGTCTATTCCAGATTTGTAAGGAAGGACCATTCGTGATTCGGGAGGGGTTGTAAAATATCAAGAAAATAACTAATGAGATAAGCCTTTCATGAGAGAAATAAATCAGATTTTTGTTCGCTACCCCTTGAATAATTATTGTTCTTTGTTTATGTTTGATCAATGTGATTAAATGTTTAATCCAACAGAAAAGCTGGCCATGCATTCTTGTGAGTTTTGTTGACTTTCCAGCCATAACAACGATACCAAATGGCCGTGTTATGATATTTGAATGGCTTTTGGCATCACTGCCAATTGGCTGCTAGAATATGGGATTGAACTATGGAACTCCTTCACACAGTTATATTTGATGTAAACTTGCAGAGTCAGTTACGAACCAGGATCTGCTCAGGAGAGTAGTCTTGATGAGGCAGATTTGAAAATATATTAGGGAACACATTTAAATTTGATAGCCTTAATAGAATACGATGAATTGAGCAGAATATTGCACAATGTGTCTGGTGTTTTGTTGGTTGGTACATCTGTTGGTTTATTATGACACTGGTAAAAGCTCACAATACAATGTACTGAATCTAGGGGTCTTGGGAGTGATAGGTGCATCTTGGGTCTGTGTGCATTGATAGGTGCATCGTGGGTTTCACAAGGAGATGACCATACTTATGAGGGGGGAGGAGCTAGCCATGGAAAAATAGATGAAAGTTCATAATGAGCCATAAATCGTCGGCAGTAGATGTTTTGTGCTGACAGACGAAAATAAGTATAAAACTTGGACTGGATAAATATGTGGAAGGGAAAGGTATCGCTTGTGACAGCATTTTGCTATTTGGATTTGAGATGTTTACTTCATGAGGATACAGGATGATGAGGTGTCAGTACTAAGTAACCTTGGTCTCAGCTCATCTAAATTATTACTAAGAATATCAACATTAACAGGACAAGAATAATTCAAGAATATCACCATTAACAGGACAAGAATAATTCAAGAATATCACCATTAACAGGACAAGAATAATTCAACAATGTCAGCTACACAGAACACAAACAATTCAAAATTGTCAACTACACAGAACAAAAATAATTCAAGAATGTCAGTTACACAGAACAAAAATAATTCAAAAATGTCAGTTGCAAACTGTAGGGCAAGTTGAATTCAAGAATAACAGTTGCACAGTACATGTCTTGATAATAATGATATTCTAATGAAACCTCTGAATTTCTAGGGGTCTCGGCAGTGATAGGTGCATCTTGGGTCTGTGTGCATTGATAGGTGCATCGTGGGTTTCACAAGGAGATGACCATACTTATGAGGGGGGAGGAGCTAGCCATGGAAAAATAGATGAAAGTTCATAATGAGCCATAAATCGTCTGCAATAGATGTTTTGTGCTGACAGATGAAAATAAGTATAAAACCTGGACTGGATAAATATGTGGAAGGGAAAGGTATCGCTGGGTGTTGCTAGACTCCTTGTGAGTTTTATATCATGATCTTTGTATTTGGGGGGCAAAAAGAAAAAAAATCTTAATTTTTTCTAATGGCAAAAGTAAATAACTTAAAATATTTTGAAAGTGATGTAAAAATCCCAAACAATCAAACTGATACATCAATAATGTATTTTTCCAACCAGATGTTTCCAATATACCTGTGACTCCACCTCACCGAGCAGAGTAGAATGTCAGCTGCAAAGAACAAAAATAATCAAGAATGTCACCTACACAGATCAAGAATTATTCAAAACTGAGAACTGCGTAGTATAGGACAAGTTTAATTCAAGGACAACAGTTGTACAGTACATGTCTTGTTAATGGAGATTTGAAAATATATCATTAATGGGAAATGCAGTTATCAGCTTTGATAAAATATGATTAACAGAGCAGAACATTGGCCAATGTTTCTTTCATTTAATGGCAGGGGAATATGAGTTCATCATGACACAGGTAAAAGATCATACAATGTACTGAATCTAGGGGTCTCGGCAGTGATAGGTGCATCTTGGGTCTGTGTGCATTGATAGGTGCATGTGGGTTTCACAAGGAGATGACCATACTTATGAGGGGGGAGGAGCTAGCCATGGAAAAATAGATGAAAGTTCATAATGAGCCATAAATCGTCAGCAGTTGGTGTGGGGTGCTGACAGACGAATTGTGAAGTAAAATCTGGGCAGAATAAGATGTGGAGGGAAGGGTATTGCAACACATTAATGATATATATGATATGGCGTACAAGCCATTTATGGCAAAAAGAGCATTCTGAATTGAGGAATTCAGGAACTCACCTATCTCTGCCAAGATATATAGAAATGTTTAATTTATATGACCTGTGAACTTCTGAAACCATTCAAAATATGGGATTTGAAACAATAAGTGTTATGAGTAGAATGGTATGGGTCCATTTTTTTGAAAAATCAACTAAAGCTTGTTTTATTTTGAAAGCATTAGGTATTCACCGTGCCAAGAAGGACAGGAATTTGTCCATCCCAGTCCCATCCCATAGATTATAATGTACTTCTGACAGAAACTGATCACCAAAGTCTTGTCTTTGTGCAATCAGAGGGACCATCCCCAAACCACGAATCAAAGTATAAATGTGATGCATGTATTCTGTGATGCGAGTATAGACACAAATGAACATTATATTATTCTCACAATTGAATGTAACATTTTGGGAGATGAAATATAAGTGAGGTGCGAAATTTGACCAAAAATGTATAAATTAGGAATATATATAGTCAGCTGAGAAGGGTTGGAATTGGACCGGGAAAGGTATTAAATGATTTGGATACATGTCGGCAGAGTCAACACATAACATGCTAAAGTAAAAAGGCATGGGGTGAAGGAGAGAAAGTTGAAGAGCAATTTATGGAAGGCAATCCTTTGTGGCAGGTTGTCATAGATTTGCTGTTGATGTATGAGAGTGGGGAGACAGGTAATATGGCATAGGGGGCGCCGGTGCTGTAATATTGATGGATTGCCCAGACTACTTCTGATCATCCCCTGCGCCGCAGTTTGATCCTTCACGTCAAAGCATGTCAGTTGATTCCGATTGATTTGTGGAGGCGTGACACTCCGTTTTTCCTGCCCGGAATAAACATATAAAGCGAGTGCATTTACATGGCATCTGCGTCAGTGAGAAATGGATTATTTTCTCGTTCATCCTGGTTGTCAATATTAATATTTAAAGGAACAAAGGGAACTGTTTGAATCTTGTACAGAAATATTATATTATATGACAGTATAGACAGGGTGGTCCCTTTTAAAAGTAGACAAAGAAGTTTAATAATTCTTGGCTTTGTATGGTGACAGTGAGTGCAAGCCAAGCCAAGGAGCAGGCAAGTTTCTAAGAGGAATAATAACGTTGTTGTGTTGTGTAATTATGTGCACGTTTTATGGCGTGCTTTTGTGTGGTTGGGTTTGCATCTGCACACTGCATGATCCCTGGATAGTGAACTGACAGAAGTGAACAAAAAAGTGGAAATTATGATGATGGAACAGTTGCTGGGGGTAATAAAACTCATGCAAATGTGTTCACTTTTAATTTCTTGCAAAAAGTACACCTGAAAGAACAATAAAAACTGTTGATCTACAACTCAACGTTGCATTGACAGAAAAGCCTTCATAAAGAGAAATGGAGGAATAAATTTGCATAGTAAAATTCAGCAGTTTCTTTTTCTTTGTTATTTGAATGGAAATGTGGTTGTTTTTTTTCTGGGTGCATATGATATATATGTTGCTAAAAGTCGTAATTTAGGATCGAAGAATATGAGGATATGGTCCCCGTTGTCCCCGGTGACCGAGCCCCAGCGTGGTGTGTATGGGTGCCAGACAGTAGTAACTGGTCATCTATCATGTGGCTTACCCCGTCTGACAGCTCACCCAAACCTACCAAATAACCTAACACAGGAAACCCATCTACACACCAAAAACAAACACAAAAAACATCATCTTCTTCCAAGACTGAAAAAAACCCATTTCTGATGATAGCCAGGTTGGTTTAGACCAAGGATTTGGTTTGTTCCATTCAGCAGAAGAATTGGTTGTCACCTGCTGCACTATCGTGAGAACTTTCCTCATTCAATATTGAACGTAACTTTGATGGAGCGTTCATATCTATTCATTGTTTAACTTCCTGTTGCTCCTGTATACAGTGAACTCTTGCACTCTCCCGGTTGTACGAGTCGACGTCCTCTCAATCATTCTGCTGGTGGGAGACACATGATTGGTCGACTGGCGAGCAAGATCAGCAACACAATAGCTATTATTCTGCTCTGCAAAATCCAGCTTCCCCTTCTCTTTGTTTACATTAAAAGGCTATATGCACTGAACGTCCTTGGGTGACCTTTTCCTTCCAGGAACATTCAAGGTATTGCGAAATGTAGGTGACACCTCAAACAAAAATCTCATGTCATAGGTATCAGTTGATATCTCTGACGTGATTGTGGCTTACATTTGCAAAAGTCACAAAGATGCAATTATGGGATTCCCGTGAAACATAAGCTGAGTGCATTGAGAGGAAGAACGTCATACGTGTGCACGGAACACAGCTTTGGGTTACCCCTATATTTTGCTGGGGAAGGAGGGACTCGAAAGTTCATAATGAAGCTTAGATCCCAAATTTGGCCATTGTAGGAGGGTTTTGTGGTTTTACTTGCCCCAAATATGGTTATACAGCACACTTCTGTGGTGCTGAGGATCCTCATCCCACTAACACACAACAACAGCATTGTGCTGCAGCCAACTACTGTGGTACTGTTAAACACAGAAATGTTGGAATGTTTTATACATAGATTTTCAAAACAAACACTTAAGCTGTCTCTTGAGATTTTCATCATTTAAAATAAATAAAGTGAACACTTCTTATTGAGAGCTTTCCCAACTTGACAAGTGAAAGTTGAAATTCTGATTTAGTTTAGTTTTAGAATTTTAGTAAAATGACAAATAAGGTCATATGCAATTTTCTTTTGTCCTCAACCGCCATTAACAGGAACATTTGTTAGAAATAATCTGAATACCTTTTTTGTGTATATTTGTTAACATAATGACCTTCATGGTTCAAAGAGTAGAACAGTTTAACATTGAGTTTAAAATGACTACAAAGTTTTTAGCATTTACATGAGTGTTTGCTGTCATTCAGTCCAGAGAGATCACAAGTATCATCCTGAGTGGTTGATATATATTCTTACTCCAATTTGATCAATCAATGATATCTGTGATTTTGTGAAGTGTTAGATATCCAGAGTCTGGAGATTCCGGCCAGATTAGGCCATTCTTATACATGATGAGATATCCAGAGTCTAGAGATCTAGGCCAGATTAGGCCATTCTTATACATGATGAGATATCCAGAGTCTGGAGATTCCGGCCAGATTAGGCCATTCTTATACATGATGAGATATCCAGAGTCTGGAGATTCCGGCCAGATTAGGTCATTCTTATACATGATGAGATATCCAGAGTCTGGAGATTCCGGCCAGATTAGGCCATTCTTATACATGATGAGATATCCAGAGTCTGGAGATTCCGGCCAGATTAGGCCATTCTTATACATGATGAGATATCCAGAGTCTGGAGATTCCGGCCAGATTAGGCCATTCTTATACATGATGAGATATCCAGAGTCTGGAGATTCCCGCCAGATTAGGCCATTCTTATACGTGATGAGATATCCAGAGTCTAGAGATCTAGGCCAGATTAGGCCATTCTTATACATGATGAGATATCCAGAGTCTAGAGATCTAGGCCAGATTAGGCCATTCTTATACATGATGAGATATCCAGAGTCTGGAGATTCCGGCCAGATTAGGCCATTCTTATACATGATGTGATATCCAGAGTCTGGAGATTCCGGCCAGATTAGGCCATTCTTATACATGATGAGATATCCAGAGTCTAGAGATCTAGGCCAGATTAGGTCATTCTTATACATGATGAGATATCCAGAGTCTGGAGATTCCGGCCAGATTAGGCCATTCTTATACATGATGAGATATCCAGAGTCTAGAGATCTAGGCCAGATTAGGCCATTCTTATACATGATGAGATATCCAGAGTCTGGAGATTCCGGCCAGATTAGGCCATTCTTATACATGATGAGATATCCAGAGTCTGGAGATCTAGGCCAGATTAGGCCATTCTTATACATGATGAGATATCCAGAGTCTAGAGATCTAGGCCAGATTAGGCCATTCTTATACATGATGAGATATCCAGAGTCTAGAGATCTAGGCCAGATTAGGCCATTCTTATACATGGATAACGATTACGGTTGAGTTGACCCGGTAGCAATGAATATCAGCTCAGAATGCCCAATTATTCAATGTTTAGTGGAAGAAAATGTGATTTTTTTTTCTATATTTGCACAGACAAGATTATTTATTTACCTGAACAAGATGACTTATTTACCTCAATTCTGGACAAAGATTTGGTACTGAGACAAAATAGTAATAATTATTTATTATATTTTGTTAAATATGATGAAATACATTGAGAATTGAGATATTAGAATAATTATTGTCTAGACTATGTCTTTCCCTTCAAAAAAAGTTTTAAAAAAGAACTTTATGGTTGTTGGTTTGAACTAAAGTGGGTAGGAAAGCCAAAACTAAATACAAAAAGAAAGCTGATGTCATTAATTGTCAGATATGAATAGATATATGATACAGATATATAATACAAAGAGAGAATCTATATACATTTTTGGTTTTTGTAAGCTTCGGGAACAAGACATATTCAATAAGTACAGTTTTAACAAGGAATTAAAGAGCCCCAATAGGCCTAGAGCTTTATAGTCATGGGGGCACACAGCTATAAGTTTCTCATTTATTTTAAACTAGATTATCCGTAGCTGCCCCAAATGACCCTGTAGTCAATTAACATTCTTTTCTCATTTATTTATTCTGAGAAAGCCATAGATCTGTGAGATGTTGGAATGTAGACACATGGTGATCACCGCTTCTCACCATTTTCACTAAATATGGACACTTTTTGTAATTGTCTGTTAACTGCTCTCTGATTGGTCAAAATGATTGCCATTGTCTCCCATCATTGTCTCACCTGCCATGATTGGTCCCTAAAACGGATGTGCGGACATCATAGGATTATTATTAAGATGGGACTTTGAATGAAAAAAGGAAATTTGTGCAAAAATCCAAATTTAAAATTGATTTCGTTCTTAAAATAACAACCTCAGGGTTTCTTTATTTTAAAATTGAATATAGAATACTAAGATAGCATAAATGCAATACACAATATGATGTAAAAGTAACAAGAGAATTACAGAAACTTATCCAAATGAAGTTAAACTTCATAAAAAAAATTAAACAGTTTATTCCATCAGCCAACCCAGATATTACTCTCATATCTGGCTAGAAAAGATTGGCAATTATGGAGAAAGGTTATTAAGTTGTCAACTTGTTGCCCATGGCTACTGCACAAAAGCAATTTCAACCTGGGTAGGCTGGGGGAAATTGGATGGCCAATTTGCCTGTATCCAACGTGGTTATTGACTTGCGGGTTGCGTAAGAAAGATTACATTGCCTGCTCAGCTGCCGGCTCATCCATCATTCCAGGAATGCCTCACTCTTGTCCGGAAGAAAAAAAATATATAAGTGGGCGTGGCCTGTTTTTTCATAATGAGCAATAAATTGTGAGTTTGACAGGTCGGTGCCATGCTGGGATGTGACTAAGGAGGTGATTGGGGAACGGGAGCATTGATGTAAACCAAAGAGTCTGCCTCAGAGGCCATCAAGCGGGGGATTGACGAGGACTATAGAAGTAAAGATCACTGCACGTTTTACACCTGCCTTGATGGATGAGGTCACAGGGATCAGTGGTGCCACCTGGGATTAGGTGTCAGCATTAATATTCATAGGCTTGTCCCTGTGTTACATTGGGCCCTGAATCATACAAGTCAGGCTTTGTTTGAATTTGCACACTGCAGAATATTCATATCAGCTCCTATGTTCCATGTATAGAGACCGGAAACGTATTCCATATATTTTACTAGCATCTGAACTGTGTGTGTGTTTCACACCAATAATTAGATAAGCATTATAAGTTAGATTATTGCATGATCTTTTACTGCATCCTTCAGTTTTGCCTCATTTTACATCATCAAAGATATCGATCATCTGAATTACCTTTCTAACACATATGAAGGTAGAAGCTTTTTTTAAATTAGATCTTCAATATTTCAGTACAACAGATTTTGGTAAGATGTGACTTTGGGGGGCCTCTTTATTTTACCATGTCAACACGATATAACCTTGCGGAGGGCCTCAGCCTGAGCCAGTGTGTCAGGGACCAATGAGAAGGCAGTATTTGTTGCTGGGGTGTGGCTTAAGTGCGTTATCTGCCGTTATCTGCCGGAATCTTCATAATGAGGCAATGTTTGTATAAGTCCTGCTGGGGCCACTAGGCATATAATTAGGTCCCAGGGGTACAACCCCTCTCCCCTTTCTTTACTTGTTACTGCCACCTATTCATCATCCTCAAGAAGTTACTCTCTCCCCTTTGGTTTCTGCTGCTGATGCTTCTGCCCCCTAGTGGAAGAATATGTCACTCCTTAACAAGCTCAAATATTATATGCCAGTTTTTTATATTTTTATTTATATTTTTTAAACTTCAATCTCATGAATGTAGAAAAGTTGTGAATAATCTACAAAATGAAATAGGGATGTTTTGCTGACATTATTTTCATTATTTAAAAAGAGTTGCAAGACTTTAATGGCCTGTACAAATGTTTTTTGTTCATGATCAATTTATTTGATGGATGACTTTTCATCACTTATCATTTGTGCCAAATAGGTAGGAAACAAAACCTGCACAGACCACAGTGCCATGATCTGATATGTGGGGACCCCATAGAGGTGTAATATATTCTGCCCTGAAAGGTCAGCTTGCAGACAGACTGGCACCAGTCTGCTCCCCTCAGTACCTCTAATACAACATTCACTAAACAGGGGGCACCACTGTATGACACAGACATTCAATGAAAGGGAATGATTATAAACCTTTTGAAAGTTTTCTTCTTGGGGTTCAGAGGTGATCATGAAATGATAAAAACATTTCGATATATTTCTTTCTTTTGTCAGGAACTGCTAATGTCAGGAACTGCTAATGTCTTCCATTGAAATTTTGTGTATGCAGTTTTAATGTAACTTTATAGAATTTCCTTGTCCAATATAGTATATATATATAATATATATAAAAATATATTATTCACACCCTCCCTGTATTCTACATCGTTGTTTATAATTACTTTCAATGATGTAAATCATGACTGATAAAAACTAAATTATTCCATCTTTTTCATGTATTAGATCACTACCTCATAAGAGATTATGTGTTATTCTATGTTATTAAGTAACGGTGAGAATTTAGTTTTGCAGTATGGTGTTTAATAGTTGGGGACAGTGATCTGTGTCCATGTGTGTCCATGTTCCAGTTCTATACAGAGTGGAGCATCTGACAATCTCTGGATCATTTTTCCATTTCTACTTGATATAAAAATATAGCATTTTTTTTTTTATTGGCTGAGAAAAGTATTTCTGAGATTTAGCAATCAGCTTTTTGGCAGATTGGCAGCTGGATTACTTATTGTTCAGACACAGAACCACTCTGGAGTCGAAATTCTTGGCAAGATAGATAGAGTATCTCCTGCAAGTTCATAATGAGGCCCTTAGGGAGTTCACCTTGCTCCTCTGCTGTGACCTACAAAATTAGATAGGCGGGTCAGGTCAGGTTAGGTCAGGTGGGGTCAGGATACCTGAAGGAAAGGGCAACCTCATGATAGAGTGCACAGGAAAGGTTTACTGAAGTGAGAAAATTATGAGGCGAAAACAGGAAATACAATGGACACGAGATTTGTATTTTTAGTCCTTCTCAAAGCTTTCCCTTGCTTGTTTTTTCTGTTTGTTGTCAAAATTTATTTTCACCAAAACAGGTGAGAAGATGAGAAGAAAAGAAAATATAATAAATTGATAATTAGAGCATGATGAATTGTGAGCAAAGAAGTTATATTCAGATTATTATTAGACACAATTAAATTATGTAATTACTGTTGCCATGGAAACTTGTACATCTGTTTTTGACATTGGTGAGGCGATGTGCTGGTGAAATATTGACTGATACAAAAAATGTTATCGCAGGGTTGCAGTCAGGTATGGTGAGGGAAGATAGAATTCTCAAGTTATGTTGAGACCTCAGTGCCCCCTAGTGGACCAAACAGGCAAGGCAGTGAGATTTACACCCAAAATGGAATGAATGGGAGAACCTTGACAGATTGAAAGCTCCTTGAATGAAACAAGCCTTGGTGTAATTGCCTTCTGCTCAAGCCTTCTTCTTCAATAAACAGCAATTTGGAATAAAACCATAATTTGTCTTCGTCATGCTGAAGTCCACTTTATTAGGTATTTGTACCAGTTGACCAGCACAGTGCAGACATTAAAATATGCTTTTCTCTGCATGTTTCCTGAAAATAGACAAAACAAGTGTTGATTTTAATAGAAATTACGCTTGCGCACAATTTGAAAAATAACAAATCCTTGTGCATAAATTAATTATCAGATAAAGCAAGCCATTCTCACCAAAGTCTTGAAGTAGACGTGATTTAAACGAGACCATACTCTACCACACATGTACAAATCACTTTTCACTTATACTCGCTGTATTGCACAAGTGCCATCTTGTAGTGAAAAAAAAAACTAATGTGAGCGAAAAAAATAATTTGTTTTCATTCAGTAGAAAATAATCAGATTGGAATCTGCCAACTTTTCCTCATGGTAATCCCTCATATTTGTGTGAAAGAATGTTTTTGGGGAATTCCAACTTTCTGAAATGAGGTAAAAACTGTCCTCATTGCATCAGCCTTGCATACAGTAAGCCTGAGGGGAACAAAGTTCAATGCAGAATTGCACAAAGATTTAGGAAGGCTACATCCAATTTCTCAGCCAGAATTGCAAACCAGACAAGGTCACAGTGACCAAAGATAAAACACTAATTTAGGGAAAGGAATCTTGGGATGGATAAGGAATGGACAGAAAGCAATTAAGGGTTGACAGGAATTTGGGATGGAACCAGGGATGGGCTGTAAGTGGAGATGGAACAGGGTTCTTAAGGGGGTATGGAATATGGATCAATCATATGAAGGGATCACAAAACAGGGGAATGGATCAAGGATGAAAAATGATATGGAAAGGGAAGTGAATATGGATCAAGAATGGAAAGTGATCAGAAAAATGAAATAGGATTGATCAAGAATAGAAATAATCACTGAACAGGAGTGGAGAAGGATCAAGGATAAAGAGGTCAGGAAGGAGAAATGGTATGGATCAGGAATGGTAAATCATGAAAGTGTAGTTGGTATGGATCAAGGATAGAAGACGACCTGGAAAGGAGAGATGGTATGGATCAAGGATAGAAGACGATCTGGAAAGGAGGGTTGGTATGGATCAAGAATAGAAGACGATCTGGAAAGGAGGGTTGGTATGGATCAAGAATAGAAGACGATCTGGAAAGGAGGGTTGGTATGGATCAAGGGTAGAAGACGATCTGGAAAGGAGGGTTGGTATGGATCAAGAATAGAAGACGATCTGGAAAGGAGGGTTGGTATGGATCAAGGGTAGAAGACGATCTGGAAAGGAGGTTTGGTATGGATCAAGAATAGAAGACGATCTGGAACAAAATGATCATGGTTATGAGTCATAGATGAAAAGTGATGTGGATCAAGAATGGGAAGTGATCAGGGAAGGAGAGTGGATATGTGTCAAGGATTAAGAAGTGAGAATGGATCAAGGATTTTTAAAAAAATGGAAAAGAGAAGTGGGGATGGATCAAGGATTGGAAATATCAGGAAAGGGAAGTGGGGATGGATCAAGGATTGGAAATATCAGGAAAGGGAAGTGGGGATGGATCAAGGATTGGAAATATCAGGAAAGGGAAGTGGGGATGGATCAGGGATTGGAAATATCAGGAAAGGGAAGTGGGGATGGATCAAGGATTGGAAATATCAGGAAAGGGAAGTGGGGATGGATCAAGGATTGGAAATATCAGGAAAGGGAAATGGGGATGGATCAAGGATTGGAAATATCAGGAAAGGGAAGTGGGGATGGATCAAGGGTCAGGAAAGGGAAGTGGGGATGGATCAAGGATCAGGAAAGGGAAGTGGGGATGGATCAAGGATCAGGAAAGGGAAGTGGGGATGGATCAAGGATCAGGAAAGGGAAGTGGGGATGGATCAAGGATCAGGAAAGGGAAGTGGGGATGGATCAAGGATTGGAAATATCAGGAAAGGGAAATGGGGATGGATCAAGGATTAGAGATATCAGGAAAGGGACGTGGGTCAAAAAGCATATGCAATGAATGTTCATCTCCAAATATATGAGAATAACTTCCATTCCAGACAGGAGATCATACCTTGTGTATTTCAGACCACTAAGTGTTAAGCAATCCATCACAGGAGCTTACATGGTGCTGACATCTCTTGTCTGGTTGCCAGTGGGCCCCCATTGCAACCTCCAGTCTCGTACCCTCTTGCAGGCAACCTTCTTTCCCTTAAAAACAAACATTGCTAACAACCGTCTACATATTCGTAACTGAAAAAAAAATTATATACTTTTCATTAAACATTCTTCAGTAAAGGTAATATTTGAAAACAGAGATCAGCTTAGGACAGTTTTTTTGGTGATTAATGAATAAGTCATTAAAATTTAATCCTTCCTGAGTCAATTTTCTGTTTGATGTTAATAAAAAACATTATTTTTTTCATAAACACAGCAAAAGATGGTTATGATATAGCACTTACTGATCTGTGGTGACAGAGAGTAGGTGATGCCTGCCCTCGGGGGAGGGTACGTGGAGATATGACCCTTATCTACCTTGCATCCGCATAATGAGCCATAAATCAACTATACAGTGACAGGCTCTGTTTACCAGCCAGCCAATCACATCGCACTGGGGGCGGAGTCAACATGTGGAAATTCATCTGCAGAAAAACCCAAAAATGTTAATTAAATACCAGACCAGACTATTGTTAGGCAGAGAGGTTTAAAGACTGATCGAGATAAGGGACGAGAGAGGACATCTTGAGACATGCCAGTTCCCATACAGATCCACTAACGCACTGTCTGGTTATTATTCTCTCCTTATATATTGGCTATGTGATATTTTTATTTTAGATAGAATATCTGGAGTAACATTGTCTTTAGTATGAATTCATTTTTGAGCAGAACTAGAAGTTGACATGACCAGAGGGATTGGTTTTATCATAGGCAATGGAGTCAAATTATGAGGATTGAAAAATATTGAGAAAATATCGTGGATTCATATTTGTTTTGGGAAAACGATCATAGATGAAATAAAGAAATCTTTGTGGGAAATAGAGATGCAGTAGTTATGCATTATACATCAGTGCAATTGTCTGCTTCCTGTCTCCATGGCAACCAGCCTCAGGGGTCTGGAGGGGGTATCTTACACAGATTTACCACCAGACAAGAGGTGATCAGGCCCTTGTCTGCCTGCCACAGCAAGCTGCCACCCCTGTCTGTAAAGTAGGACAGCCCACTTTCCATCCTGTCCTCGTCTTCAGGGTTGTCACTTTCTGCATGGACTCTACCAATCCATTCTGGTGTCTTGGCTTGTGGTCCATAAGATTTGTCTGGACCCCCCAGTGGCCCTCCGGGTTCTCCTTTAATGACAAATGGGTTGGTGACTAATGGAATGAGTGAGTGAGTCAGGTTGCCAGAGGCTGGAGAATCTCTTTGGAAGCAGCAGGAGGTCTTGAGTGTAGTCTGAGTGCACTTTTCTCCTGTTGCTTTGACAACAATGTAACTAACACATATAGACATTAACCAATCTCCCAAATTATATACTAATTAATTGTATCAGTTTTTTTTTTTGCTTTCTTTTATTGATATTGTTGTGTGTTATCTCAAAGATTATTAAGATATCTTGAAGAACAGTGCAAAAATGTATGCAAAGGGTGAACTAGATATCAGATTACGAGGTGTGAACATTTGCTCATTATGATTCTGCAAGGGATTAGTATTGCCAATCATTCTCTGGCAACCAATCAGAGCAGAGCAAGGAGGCGGGGCTTGTAGATAAGCATCTTAATCTTGAGTACATCTCCTGGGATTCCTCCGTTGGATACGAAGTCATTTGTCTCTTTGCACCGGGATATTGATTTCTTCCTTTGTGCAGCCATTTGCATTCTGGAGCGAATGGTAAAGATCAGACCAAACATAGAAGATCTTATATCACTGAGACTTTTATCATTGGGAAAAGGGATATATATTTAGACGTTTAATTTATTTTTCTTTTTTTCATATTAAGATAAGGATTATTCTTTCGCTCAGACATAGCACAGACTTTGAGAGAATGCAGTGAACTTTCAATGAATAACAAAGCATTTGTGGCAACTCTCACCTTTTTGGGTGGGGAGAAACTCTGAACAATGATAATGATTGATCATGTGACAACTTAAGAAGATTCTGATGGAAGATTCTGTTGAGAGGGAGTGAACAGCAGAGTCATTTATCATGGGAGGTCAGTAGGTCAGTGTGTCAGAGCTGTCAGGACAAAGTGCATACAAAACTGGACTGCTCCCAGAGGTTGCTACATGATCGCCATGGCAACCAGATCTATCCTCTCTTTTTAAAAATATCGAAAAGTTCATGTATCATCATAAGGTCTTTGAAAAGATCTGGCTCATTCTTCAAAAGTTAGCAGCAACACTTCAGAGTTATTCAATCCGGTGCTTTATTCTGTAATAAAGACTTGCTGTAGTGCACCTTGCATTGCCACTTTTTTGTTATGTTATGAAACTATTTCATATAATTGACATATTCATTAATATTCATAATATTACGAGACATTAGTCATTCTTTAGCTGTCCAGGACCACAAAAGCCTCTGCTACGAATGAAGTTATTGATTTGATTTAGAAAAAAAACAGTGCCCCCTGGTAGCAGACATTTTTGTTGGTTCAGATTTATACCTAATTGTGTGGATTCAAATTGATATATAATATATCTGATATGACCCTGATCCAATAAAGCATGGAAGTTCATAGAATTATTAATACAAGGAATTGATCACTCACAGGGTATTTCAATCTGTATATTAATATATTTGTCAAATATGGCATGCATGGGGTTAACTTACTTACAAGTATTTCTTTGTGATATGAATGGCATATACTTTTATATAATCATTGACATATTGTATGATTAAGATTTTATTAACGGTCAAGAGAATGATCGGAAAAAACTCAAATTATTTGGATTCCTGTCTGTTGCTCTTTTCTTCAACCAATCAAAGCAAATGAGATAAACAAACAAACTAAAATACATTTTGATGACTAATTATGGAGGGATGGGTGACATTGGGAGGGGATCAGTGTAATGAGCAGATTGTATGGGTTTTGCCTGGATCTATTTTTGGCACAGAAGTATGGCAACAGAGGTGAGGTGAGACCAGTTATTTGTCAGTCTGAGAGCAGATTTAGGATGCACCAAGAGATCAGAATTAACCCCTTTAAGTGCCACGCAAACAAAAAAACATCAAAATTAACCCTTTCAGTGTCATGAACATTCAAGAGATTGGAATTGAATTCTGTTGGTGCCATGCAAACCAAAAAACACCATATTAACCCTCTCAGTGTCATGAGCACCCAAGAGATTGGAATTGAATTCTGTTGGTGCCATGCAAATTAGGGAAAAAATTCACCCTTTCAATGTCACATACAACCAAACATTTAGAATTTGAAGTTTAGGAGTGTCAAAATTCAACTTCTCAGTGCCATGTCAACACAAGGAATCTTACTTATGCCTCAGTCACATTTGCACCGGGCGCCGGCCAGGCAGTAACAATCGGCCGACTTCACAGTCTGCCGGGCGCCGGGGAGTTTATAAGCAACAATCTGAGATATGCTGTAGCTGTGGTCACATTATTAAAGGGCACCGCACGGCACGTGCAAGACTGAACAACACAGACGTCTGCAGGATATCTTAAAGACGTCTGAATCATTGACAGACGTCTGTAGGATATCCTAAAGACGTCTTTATCATTGACAGACGTCTGAAAGACATCTTAAAGACGTCTATGATATATCGCAGGGAGCCCGTGCGATCATCTGACGATGGTCTATGAACACATGAAATAAATATAATCCTATTTTCACCGCACGATGCCACCGACAGCCCTAAGATAATCTGCCGATGTCCCTGCGGGACACTGCCGGGACCCTGCCGTGCACTTTAAGATGATATTTGCTGATAAGACATCGGGGAAACGCCGGCAACTTTTATGTGGCAGCTAAAAGTTCCCGATGACCCGGCCGACGTCTTAAAGATGCCCAATTGTGGCCGATGATCTCCCGGTGCCCGCACGGCAATCTGAAATGCCTGCCGATTTTGTAAAAAATACCCATCGGCCGGGCATCTTTACTGAAATCGGCGCAAATGTGACTGAGGTATTAATTGAATTATTTATAAATCATAAGTATTTTTTTCTTTCAAATTTGACTATGAGTACTCCAGATACCATGATAGACTCAAAAGTCTATGAATAAATATCACCAAATACAGCATTCATGTTCAGGATAAATGCCTAAAGATTTGTCTGGCAGAAAGCTTGCTTCTGATAGGTCAGTCACATGACTTGAATCTTCATAATGAGCTGTAATACAAACAATGGGAGATCATCCAAAACTGTTTCCATGGCAACCGGCAATAAAATCATCAAAAATAAGGACGTAGATTAGAGCGATTGTGTGATATCCCATGGGGTAATTTTCAATGCATAGATTGGGGGGTTCAGATCATGAGGGCTTATGCACAGAAATACACATCCATGATCGACAGTTCACTCTTTGAATGCCACACAAAAGAAAACGTATATATTTAGGTAGAAATAGATGTCATCACAAATAAACAACATTAAAGTATCTATTAAATGTTACATAAGATTAAAGATTAGAGTGTGGTTTTGATAAGGTGTTATGGGGTAAATTTGGCATGGAGAGGGTGGTGATATTGCGATGGGGGTCAGCAGGGTAAATAAAGTGGCAAAAAGGGGCACTAATGGGGAGGGGGGATGAGACTAATAATATCTGAGATAACAAGGAACATTGGGACTACATAACTTCTGTGGCCAATACTCTGAAAATTGAATTTTTTTTTGGTCATTTATTGTCTTTCACAAGTTTATAATATCAAAACAGAAAAAAATATGTTTAAGAAATAGACAGTTAAACTTGCTGGATTAATCTGATTTCTTGCAAGTGTTATTAAAAGTTAAGTCTCTGGTAACATTTGATATCTTTTATTTTCACTGAGTTAAGCTTTTTTTTTGGGGGGGGGGGGAGCAGAAATATTTGTTTTTCAGATTTAAAAATAATAATTCATGAATTTTACCTTCCAATAAAAAAACCCAGCTAAACCCAGCGAGGGGTGCACTCTCCTGATCTGGTCTGCGTCTGAGATTATTTATATTTGAGGGGTTATAACAGAGTAGACACACGTGATGAGACTCTGAGGGGCGATGTGGGGCGATGTGGGGGTGTTAAGTGATGCCAAGCTGCCCCATGTTTTCCCTAATCTGTTTTGACAGATTTGCTCATTATGAAGATGCAGAGCTCTGATAAGGTACAGAATCATCCGGCAGCGTGTGTGTGGGAGAGATCCCGGGGTGATGGAACACCTGGGAAAAATACAAAAAATCTAAATAAAAAAAAAAACATTTGAGATATTGGTACCTTGAGAATTTCATATATTTTTGAAAATTGGTTGTTAAGGCTTAAATATGATAACTTTTTAATCATGATTTCACAGAAAACGTGTCAGAATGTTGTGTTTTGACCTTTGACCTGGGGTTGATGGGGGGATGCCATTTTGAGGGTTTTGATGCATCATACATAAGATTGGTGCTGACAGTTCCCCTCATTATGCATTTGCAAATGGTTGTCAGCCAATCACATTGCGGGATAAGAGGTACTAGGATTTCCCCCCTCCCTTCCCCCCCTCCCCCCCTCCCCAGTGCAGTGAGAGCTTGGAACTCCCCCATCTTGCTTCACGTTCAACACTCATCTCATCAGAAACAGATTGGGTTTAATTTTTTCAAGAAACTTTGCACCACAATGAATTAGAGTGACAGTTTAAAACCTAGTAATCACTTGTATATCAAAGCTGCTCTTTAAAAAAAAAGAAACAAATTTTAAAAATATGTATTTAATATTGGCAATACCCCCAGCCCTTGTGTTTGTATTTGTGGGATGGTGTATTTTGTAAGATCTTTTTTCTTGGAATATGGCATGAATGGTTCAGAAAGCCAAGAAAAGTATTCATCAATATGTTGCAAAAGAAAATCTAACCTCATGAATATTCATAGAGGATGGCAGATATCTGGAAGGGGAGAGACACTTAATGTGTGTGAGGGGGGACTTATCAAGGGCTTGCATCTTCATAATGAGGTCTAGAACAACAAACTCTATAGCAGTTCAGTGCAGTGACAAATAGTGTGTGAGTGTTATGGCGACAGTCTGTCCCTGCTCGGTAAGGAGAGACCTCTGGTGTCTGACGTCATCACTAGGGAGGGACCATTATAACCTTCATCCTCTTTCCTTAAATAAAATTCTGATAAGGATAATATGGGATTTTAAAAAATTATGAAAAATAGCTCTGATTTAAAGCATACTTTTGCAAGTTTGATGTATTCATATTGCAATTTTTTAGAGAATTATGCAAATAATATCTATGGTGTTGTTCTGAGGCCATCCCAAAACATAGTACAGTAGTGTTTACTGCCGATCTGGGACACCTTCCCCCTCATGTAAACCATGGTTATAAAAAGGTCATCTTATGCCCTTTGAGGCCCTGAGGGGTTTAATCTCTGACATTATAATTATATTTATCTTTCTTCAGGTTTTTCATGTCAGATTTAACATGGCAATAGTAACTGTTGAGTGCATAAACATTTAGTGGAAAATTAAAATGATTTGTGTTTGTGTGCTAAAACATTATTTTTTTATTTCAGGAAAAACTATCAAGAGGTTTAAGAAATGTTCGAAACAAAAGGTAAGTTCCAATCCTGAGAAAAAAACAAATAAATATCTTGGAATCCCTCATTGAGACATAAATTAATCCATGATTTGGATATTTCTATTGTGATTAGTGAGTCTGCCAGAATCTCATTCTTTATTCTCCTTAACGGCAAATTTGAACATTGATTTGTCTCACCAGTAGAGGTATTGTGTTAAAGGTGCCTGCCCACCTTCTATACTACATTCCACCGTTCTATACTACACAAGTATCCCAAGTAGGCTTTATAATTACCTTTCATTACACTTGAAATTTTGATAGAAGTACTTTGAAGAAAATCAACTAAATTTGATTATGAAAAGTAGTTGTAATTTTCAACATGTGTCATGTTACCCCACCTGAATGGCCGGTGCGTAAAACTGGTAAAATTTTTAAAAAATTGCTCCACCCCATCTGAATGGTTAATGATCTTTATATACATATGTAAAAAAGCATGAACATGATCAAAGAGGAGGTGTGCTGAGATGAGAAAAAAGTTGTTGTGTGAGGTGCCGACATGGGAGACAGGTTAATATGTAAATGCTAGAGACGAGTCATGTAAGCAAGTGATAGGCAGCTACGATCGCTGAGAGATGGCTACATAAACAAGATAGAGCTACAAAAGTGAAGAGAACAGCTACAGAAATGAGACTGATATAAGTAACTGACTAACACTACACCATTCAGAGATAACTACATAAATGATACACAGCTACAAAAGGATGGACAGATTTTTTTCTTCTCCAAAAAATAACTTTATGATGGAAAAAGACACCATTTACCGGGTAGAGGCACTTGTTCCACAAACAAAAAACATAAAAATCTGACCTTTGGATTTATAAGACTGAAGTATATTTTGTGTTAAAATGTTGTGATTCATTTTTAAAATGTAGATATATGTTCAGTGGATGATGTTTAACCTTATATGTTTCAGTCCTTCTGACCTTGAGGCTGACCTTGAGGACAATCAGGACTATGACAGTACTGTCAGCCATTCCGAGACCAACCTGTCCATCCTGGGTCAGACCCCGGGATCTCCCGTGCCACCCATTGCAAATGCCAAGTTCCTTGGGCAATCTTCCCCCGATGCCACGCCCACTCGGGCAAAACCCACTAGTCAACGAGAGGACTTGTATTCCCGACCGGTGTCGTATCCGTCCCGATTTAGGGAACATGATCCGGACATTGAAAATCTCAATCTGGGATCCCTGCGACTGAGAGATGCTCGGTCAGAGCACAACCAAAAATCGCACACTTCCCCAAAGTCAGTCCACCGTGTCCTGAGGAGCGCGTCCCAGGAGACCTACGATGCTAAACCTGTAATAAATACCAGAGCTAGGGAATTAGAGAAGGTTAGTATAACGCATCTGTCAGTGGTTTTATATATCAAAATTTTGTTTGTTTTTTACCCCTCAGCCAACTTGTGGTAGGAGAGATATTGCTGACACCATCTTGGGTGTCTGATTTGTTCTCACTGCTTGAGTGGACCATGCTGCCACCTGGTGTGTTAAAATATGTCACACATAGGGGAAATATGTAGATATGTAAGCTCGGCTCATAGTGTTAAAAAAATAACTAATATTTAATTTAATTAGTTTATTATACCCATAACGGTTGTTCTGTTGTTTTTAAAATTCCCAAACTGATTACTTTTTTTGTGCATGCATTTGTTGCCAAAATATTAATATATCCCCTTCAAATCATGCAGAATGGTAGTCATCATATCAGCTGTCATGTCTACGAATCTATCCCAGCATGCCATATACACACAAGAGACACCTAGTGGATCAAAAATGAAACTCAAACAGTGAGAATTCTAAAAGTAGATCTCTCAGTTGTCATAAAATCAGTCGAAATTTGAGATCATATTTTAATAAAGGGCATTGAGATAGATGACAGAAACAAACTAACGTGAAAATGGTTTACTGAAGAGTACTTTTTCTATTTTTTTTAATTTTATTTTATTCATTTTTTGTTATTTTTGAAACATGAATAGTTATTTGTATTCCTGGCATTTTCCAGAGATTAGAATTTTGTTGATGTGTATCTATTTACCAGATGTTGGACCACGAACGTGAAGAAAATCGCCGATTGAGGGAGGAAAATACTCGACTTTTAACATTCCTTGAAGATCGTGATCATAGAATAGCCACCATGGAGAAGGAAATCCAGTTGCTACAACAGGTAGGTGGCAGCACGGTCGTTGCATTTGCAGGAGTGGTAGGTATTATATTTAGGAGGGGTAAAGGGTTCACATTTTGCAAACAGTGCAATTATGGTGATGGGTAAAATAATAGGCCAGGACTGTACTCAATCTCAGCAACAAATAAATCAATTTAATGAAACATGGAAATAAATTTACTGCTGAACTTGTCATTTCCATACATTTAACACATTGCATCAGGAACTTTGAAATATTGGATCAAATCACTGTTTATGTTGACAAGAAAAGAAGTGGATTGACATGTAAACTGTGAATTAGCACTTTATTGAGCAGATGGTGTTTATTTTAGCAAAAACAAAAAAAGTAAAACCGAGGTAAGACAGCTGGTGGGGCCGTACTGACGTTCAGTGTTGTGATGTTAATGTGACTTACCAGTATGTAGCAAAAACTCACACTGGGAGAAATCACCTAAAACCACTGTCAGACACTTGGACAATTTCACCCCAAGAAAACTCTTAACAGTTTTGCTGCTGTTGTTGGGTGGGTGGAATTTTTACGATAATCTATTTCAATATGACCGAGAAACAATAGTGATGTAAAAAGAAGTTGTTAGTTAATGGGCAGTTATGGATGTTTACATCTAAATCTGTAATGTAAGTTTACTGGGCAGAGCCAGTTGGCATCCCGTCGTCAAGTTTGCTGTAAATGAGAATGTCATACGGGTGTGTGGGAGTGGCATGGAGGCTTTTTACCCAGTGTGTGTCTTTGGGTCACTAGTATCACTGGCTCACATGGTAACTGCTAAGTTTTGGAAGAATGATTAAATATTACACCAGGTGGCACCTCAATTCTTGTTCGGATATTGATTGTTTCAGTTTAATGTTATAGATATGGGACATTTTTGGAATTTCATGAATAGAAGATACATGTCATAACTGAGATATATATTAAATAATTTATGTGTTATTTAAAAAGAATTGTAAGATTTTATCATTCTCCAAAAACTGGAATTATTTGTCAGTACAAGAGTACTTTTGTCAGTGTTCTTGCCGGGCTAGAAAATCTAAGTATTGTCAAGACCAGTTTTAGTCACAAAGTAGTTGTTGAGTAATGTATTGTTGTTTCACATTGCCAGCAGGTGGCAGCACCTCCCAGCTTCAATTCAGGCTTTGCTTGTCATATTATTTGTATTCAAAATTCTCTTTCATACACTTCCTTAAGAAAAAAAGTTCTTTATAAATTAAAAGCATAACAATTTGTTTCTTTTTACATCTACATTTCCTTTATATGATTAAAGAATGGCCATAAACGCAGAATCGATTACATGTTTGTGTGTAGTTGCGTACGGTGTTATATTTTAATGTAATGAATATGTGGTTTTTATGTTTCTCCCCTCTGCCACTTGGTTATATGGTAACAAACAGAATTCCGCTTGCGTTCATGGGACTGTCTTACACCATGTGCTGTGTGAGTTGCCCTCTATTCCTCGAGTCTCATCAGTTGCCATGGTTACCGTTTAAACACTTTTATTTCTTTTTACACATGCCTTCATCCATTTACAACATGACTGTCCAATTTTCCGTTTTATTTCATCATTTTCAGTTGGAATTTAATACAATAGAAAACATTTTCGTTGTTGCAAGTTTGCAATTTTTGCGTGTTCTTTGACACCTGCAAACATTTTTGCTGGATTTTCAACATTTTTGTAATAAATTTTATATCCTGATATACACAGTAGTATTATGTATTATCTTTTTGCTAGTTTCAACTCCTGAAGTTCAGAGACCATTTTGTATTGCAATTTTGACCCAAGATACTCTTATTGTAACATTATATTTTTTACACTCATTTCTTAGTTTCATTTTATGATCATTTCTTTGACTTTGCTGTGAAATCATTAGTGTGAATTGCATGGACTTAGCTTTTTATTCAACTCAGTATTCTTAGTTTCTCTGTAATGGTTTGATTGATAAAGTGAATTAGATTTGCATCAGCTGCATAGCTTGCCATGAGAGTTATCCATGATCACATCGTGCTACCAAATCTATGTATGCATTTATATTATGATATATTTAGAATAAGTCAACCGAGTGTGTACTTTCTCAGTGAAACGTCTCCCGTATTTCCCAGACAAACAGACAAGTCACGCGTCAACACAATTTATTTAATGCTTTACTATGTATATTTATATTCCACATTTATGGACAGGAATCAAATATCAGATGATTATCTGATCAAAAAGAAAAAAAACAATTATGAATATAAAAAATTTGTTGATATCATTTTGAGAGATTTTTTGACATTATATATTTGCTTAATTTGCAGATGCTAATTTGATTTTATCTTAATATCTTCATTGAGACATTCAAAGAGTGATAGTGTTAATGCATTATTGAACAAGTTGGGTGTGGCTTGTTGGCTTGTGGTCCTCATCATATCTGCATGGAGTTTATCTCACTCTCTCATCTGCATCTATTCCCACCATACTTAATAACACCCAGCATTCTGAAAGTGATAAACAAAAACGATAATGATTGTGGATTTTTTGTATTTGTTTGTATAAAGACATTTTTCACACTGTTTAGGCTATATTAGATCAGATAGTAACCTGTCACTGTGACTTAGTGTCCTACTCTATTCAAAGAGTGACTGGGATCTTTCTTTTGCATTATCACATTGAGATGATGACACAAACTACAGCATTTGATGACGAGTCATAGAGTGCTGGCTGGATTAAGAAACAACTCAGGATATGTACAAAATTTCAGATCCAGCTTTAAATAAATTGTTGCAATTTGGTATTGCATTAAACATATTTGAAAGAAATGCAGAATTATTTTATGCCATTTTTGAATAAAGTTTTATCCTAATACCAACTGATAGAAATGTGAGAATTCATGGACCAGTAAGAAGAAAGAATTATCTTTATTTTCTTTGAATAGATGCACAAATATCATGATTTCCTTTCTGAAAGAAAAATAAAGTATTTGAGGCTTTCTAGGCCAATAAAGTTTAATGTAATTGTTTTTGCTAATTAAGTTTATCATATTGTTAGGATTGAAGATGTTGCTCACTGTACCCTCTCATTGAGAATGTTCACATTTTTCATCTGCATGTCCAATATTTATTTATTGTTATTTTTCTCTGAATGGATATTGATGAATTTGCAATCATTTTTTTGTGATGTGCTCTTGTGCAGTATTATTCTCTCCTGTTGATTATATTATCATATTCTTGTTGTCACTGGTCTTATTTTTGTGTGAACTGAATTAGCAATTTATAGGGTTAGTCTTGAATATTGCGAACTGGTAGTAGATTGGTTTAATTTAATGATGAAGAAGACTGCTTTGCATAGTTTAAATTTTAAAATAATCATGTGTTATAATTATATCTTTGTATTTATATGCAAAAAATGTCTGATAAGTTCAGTCTGATTAATTATTAACATGATTAACATACACAATTTATATCTAGTTATTGCTTATTATGCGTGAACACAATGGAGTGATATTTTCTTTTTATTTCCAATTTCTGTAGGATCTCGAAATCTGTGATGAGGACAATGAAAAGCTACAGCAAGAAAACCGAGCACTACTTCGAGCGATGCGTAGCCTGCATTCAAACTATGACTGAGCATGTGCAGAACAACAATGCAACTGAGCATGTGCAGATGTGCAGAACAACAATGCAACTGAGCATGTGCAGATGTGCAGAACAACAATGCAACTGAGCATGTACAGAACAACAATGCAACTGAGCATGTGCAGAACAACAATACAACTGAGCATGTGCAGAACAACAATGCAGCTGAGCATGTGCAGAACAACAATGCAACTGAGCATGTGCAGATGTGCAGAACAACAATGCAGCTGAGCATGTACAGAACAACAATACAACAAGAGGGTGCTTGAACACATACAGTGAATCTAAACATTGCAATGCAAATGATGGATAAGTCATGGTGCAGCAATGTATGGGTAGTAATTCTAACATGATCATTCTCATTCTGGCCTGTATATTATTTAATTTTTTCTGTCCCAGTTTTTCACCTCCATGATAAGGATTTAAAACAACAGCTTTCTGACTGTTGGCCCTTGGTTTGAGAATGTCATGTAAATAACCTTTATTTAGTGGAATGTCTTGCCTGTAGCCATTTTAAAAAGAAATTCTCATGGCCTGATATGACTACCATCTGGTCATGGTATGTTCTCATGGCCTGATATGATCACCATCTGGTCATGGTATGTTCTCATGGCTTGATATGACTACCATCTGGTCATGGTATGTTCTCATGGCCTGATATGACTACCATCTGGTCATGGTATGTTCTCATGGCTTGATATGATCACCATCTGGTCATGGTATGTTCTCATGGCCTGATATGACTACCATCTGGTCATGGTATGTTCTCATGGCCTGATATGATCACCATCTGGTCATGGTATGTTCTCATGGCCTGATATGATCACCATCTGGTCATGGTATGTTCTCATGGCCTGATATGAACACCATCTGGTCATGGTATGTACTCATGGCCTGATATGACTACCATCTGGTCACGGTATGTTCTCATGGCCTGATATGATCACCATCTGGTCATGGTATGTTCTCATGACCTGATATGACTACCATCTGGTCATGGTATGTTCTCATGGCTTGATATGATCACCATCTGGTCATGGTATGTTCTCATGGCCTGATATGACTACCATTTGGTCATGGTATGTTCTCATGGCTTGATATGATCACCACCAGGTCATGGTATGTTCTCATGGCCTGATATGACTACCATCTGGTCATGGTATGTTCTCATGGCCTGATATGATCACCATCTGGTCATGGTATGTTCTCATGGCCTGATATGAACACCATCTGGTCATGGTATGTACTCATGGCCTGATATGACTACCATCTGGTCACGGTATGTTCTCATGGCCTGATATGATCACCATCTGGTCATGGTATGTTCTCATGGCCTGATATGACTACCATCTGGTCATGGTATGTTCTCATGGCCTGATATGACTACCATCTGGTCATGGTATGTTCTCATGGCCTGATATGATCACCATCTGGTCATGGTATGTTCTCATGACCTGATATGATCACCATCTGGTCATGGTATGTTCTCATGGCCTGATATGATCACCATCTGGTCATGGTATGTTCTCATGGCCTGATATGACTACCATCTGGTCATGGTATGTTCTCATGGCCTGATATGATCACCATCTGGTCATGGTATGTTCTCATGGCCTGATATGACTACCATCTGGTCATGGTATGTTCTCATGGCCTGATATGATCACCATCTGGTCATGGTATGTTCTCATGACCTGATATGATCACCATCTGGTCATGGTATGTTCTCATGACCTGATATGATCACCATCTGGTCATGGTATGTTCTCATGGCCTGATATGACTACCATCTGGTCATGGTATGTTCTCATGGCCTGATATGACTACCATCTGGTCATGGTATGTTCTCATGGCCTGATATGATCACCATCTGGTCATGGTATGTTCTCATGGCCTGATATGATCACCATCTGGTCATGGTATGTTCTCATGGCCTGATATGATCACCACCAGGTCATGGTATGTTCTCATGGCCTGATATGATCACCATCTGGTCATGGTATGTTCTCATGGCCTGATATGACTACCATCTGGTCATGGTATGTTCTCATGGCCTGATATGACTACCATCTGGTCATGGTATGTATGTTCTCATGGCCTGATATGATCACCATCTGGTCATGGTATGTTCTCATGACCTGATATGATCACCATCTGGTCATGGTATGTTCTCATGGCCTGATATGATCACCATCTGGTCATGGTATGTTCTCATGGCCTGATATGACTACCATCTGGTCATGGTATGTTCTCATGGCCTGATATGATCACCATCTGGTCATGGTATGTTCTCATGGCCTGATATGATCACCATCTGGTCATGGTATGTTCTCATGGCCTGATATGATCACCATCTGGTCATGGTATGTTCTCATGGCCTGATATGATCACCACCAGGTCATGGTATGTTCTCATGGCCTGATATGATCACCATCTGGTCATGGTATGTTCTCATGGCCTGATATGACTACCATCTGGTCATGGTATGTTCTCATGGCCTGATATGACTACCATCTGGTCATGGTATGTTCTCATGGCCTGATATGATCACCATCTGGTCATGGTATGTTCTCATGGCCTGATATGATCACCATCTGGTCATGGTATGTTCTCATGGCCTGATATGATCACCACCAGGTCATGGTATGTTCTCATGGCCTGATATGATCACCATCTGGTCATGGTATGTTCTCATGGCCTGATATGACTACCATCTGGTCATGGTATGTTCTCATGGCCTGATATGACTACCATCTGGTCATGGTATGTATGTTCTCATGGCCTGATATGATCACCATCTGGTCATGGTATGTTCTCATGACCTGATATGATCACCATCTGGTCATGGTATGTTCTCATGGCCTGATATGACTACCATCTGGTCATGGTATGTTCTCATGGCCTGATATGACTACCATCTGGTCATGGTATGTTCTCATGGCCTGATATGATCACCATCTGGTCATGGTATGTTCTCATGGCCTGATATGATCACCATCTGGTCATGGTATGTTCTCATGGCCTGATATGATCACCATCTGGTCATGGTATGTTCTCATGGCCTGATATGATCACCACCAGGTCATGGTATGTTCTCATGGCCTGATATGATCACCATCTGGTCATGGTATGTTCTCATGGCCTGATATGACTACCATCTGGTCATGGTATGTTCTCATGGCCTGATATGACTACCATCTGGTCATGGTATGTTCTCATGGCCTGATATGATCACCATCTGGTCATGGTATGTTCTCATGGCCTGATATGATCACCATCTGGTCATGGTATGTTCTCATGGCCTGATATGATCACCATCTGGTCATGGTATGTTCTCATGGCCTGATATGACTACCATCTGGTCATGGTATGTTCTCATGGCCTGATATGACTACCATCTGGTCATGGTATGTATGTTCTCATGGCCTGATATGATCACCATCTGGTCATGGTATGTTCTCATGACCTGATATGATCACCATCTGGTCATGGTATGTTCTCATGACCTGATATGATCACCATCTGGTCATGGTATGTTCTCATGGCCTGATATGATCACCACCAGGTCATGGTATGTTCTCATGGCCTGATATGATCACCACCAGGTCATGGTATGTTCTCATGGCCTGATATGACTACCATCTGGTCATGGTATGTTCTCATGGCTTGATATGATCACCATCTGGTCATGGTATGTTCTCATGGCTTGATATGACTACCATCTGGTCATGGTATGTTCTCATGGCCTGATATGATCACCACCAGGTCATGGTATGTTCTCATGGCCTGATATCATCACCACCAGGTCATGGTATGTTCTCATGGCCTGATATGATCACCATCTGGTCATGGTATGTTCTCATGACCTGATATGATCACCATCTGGTCATGGTATGTTCTCATGGCCTGATATGATCACCACCAGGTCATGGTATGTTCTCATGGCCTGATATGATCACCATCTGGTCATGGTATGTAATTATATTGACAATTTTTTAAAGGGGCCATCTTCTTATCATTTCCTTCTCTTGTTTTTTTCTGATATTATGAACAGATTCCTCAAGAATAGTAAGCAAAGTATGTGCAGATTGTAGCAGACATTTTGAAAACGAAAAACCATTTTGACCAGAATAATTGGCTGTGGAGTTAAAGGCACAGTCCATTCTTGATACGTTAACAAAAGGACCACACAATACCATAATATTGACCAATGGTGACGTATGTTGTTATTGATATTAATTGTATGAAATGTTTATGATATTAAAAATGTGATATTTGTGGCTTGGAAGCTACTTGAGATATATTTAATGAAATAATACCACGGGAGTCTCTGCTATTTTAGTGCCATGCCTGCAATCCCTCGTCCATGTCCAGCGGTATGATCCAGCTAAACCCAACAAGGTTTTGCTTGATGTATTTTGGGTGAATTGCCATGGATTACAGTATGTTCTTGAATATCTAGATTGTAAAAAAAAATCAGAAAAGTAAAATGTTTTGGTTTTCTCCAGAGGTGTGAGGCATGATTAATTTGTTGGTAAAATCCAATTTTTTCGTCCACTAATAAATAAAAGGTCCCTGCCAGGGAAGATGTTAATAATGATTTGTCCCGTATGTAAAGGTCAAAATGACTTCTTTGTCACAAGATATATGGACACAAAAAAATATAAAGGAGAAAAAGAATTTGCATAACAAAATAGAAAGAGTCTATTTTGGCACACCATTTTTTCAGATGAAAGGGGCATGTAGATTTTACTGATATTGGGAAAATTTACACTAGGATTAGAATTCTTTCAAAACTTTGGCATGCCATAAATCTGAGAATAGGGTACACTGAGTAAAACATTTAACATCCTTTGTATTTATTAAAGAGATATTTCTTCTTATGTGGAGCCTTGTTACTCTCAATGTGCTCAGTGTCCTGAAAACAGTGGGGTTTTTATAACACATAGAAAAATGGCAATTATGGTCAGATAATGATTTAAAAATGAAACCATATTTATGGTAACTGATTTGATATCTATGACAGAAAGACATTGGAAATAATTGCACAAAAGTTATGTCAATCAAGCCAATATTATTTTGTGGATGAAAAAGTTAAAATGCAATTGTATGATATTATTTTGTTAGTAATAGTCTGTATGATCACTTATATATGTATTTTACATAAAAATATCATAAGGAAATATCTCATTAATAATACAAAATTACAAGAAAATGCCGCTATATTAAAAAGCTGTTGTACTTGGAAAGAATAGAGCAGGGACGTAATCCAAGATTGAATAAAATCATGATTGACCTGGTCCATTTTTATTTTGGCAGGGAGACTTCCATGATTATATAAACATTGCCTCACGAGTCTCTTGAGAAGAGAATATCTGTGCTTGAATATTGTTTCATTGTGTGTACATAACTGAAATATTCCATGATAAACATGTCCAATAAATGTACAGTGTACCGACAGTTTTGTAAATGAGTAAAGTGAAAATATAGATATACATAAATATGTGTTATATAGTTGAGGCAAAGTGCATATTCTGTGTGTACATAGCCTTTGTAGTGTGTAAGTGCATCATACAATTGGCAATGTAGTGTGCAGTATCTAGCTCAGTGTGCATTGAGTCAGGTGTGCAGTATCTAGCTCAGTGTGCATTGAGTCAGTAAGGCATGCAGTATCTAGCTCAGCGTGCACTGAGTCAGTGAAGTGTGCAGTATCTAGCTCAGTGTGCATTGAGTCAGTAAGGTGTGCAGTATCTAGCTCAGTGTGCATTGAGTCAGGTGTGCAGTATCTAGCTCAGTGTGCATTGAGTCAGTAAGGTGTGCAGTATCTACCTCAGTGTGCATTGAGTCAGTAAGGTGTGCAGTATCTAGCTCAGCATGCATTGAGTCAGTAAGGTGTGCAGTATCTAGCTCAGTGTGCATTGAGTCAGTAAGGCGTGCAGTATCTAGCTCAGTGTGCATTGAGTCAGTAAGGTGTGCAGTATCTAGCTCAGCGTGCACTGAGTCAGTAAGGTGTGCAGTATCTACCTCAGTGTGCATTGAGTCAGTAAGGTGTGCAGTATCTAGCTCAGTGTGCAATGAGTCAGTGCAGTGTGTAGCATCTAGCTCAGTGTGCATTGAGTCAGTAAGGTGTGCAGTATCTAGCTCAGTGTGCATTGAGTCAGGTGTGCAGTATCTAGCTCAGTGTGCATTGAGTCAGTAAGGTGTGCAGTATCTAGCTCAGTGTGCATTGAGTCAGGTGTGCAGTATCTAGCTCAGTGTGCATTGAGTCAGTAAGGTGTGCAGTATCTAGCTCAGTGTGCAATGAGTCAGTGCAGTGTGTAGCATCTAGCTCAGTGTGCAGTGAGTCAGTGAAGTGTGCAGTATCTAGCTCAGTGTGCATTGAGTCAGTAAGGTGTGCAGTATCTAGCTCAGTGTGCATTGAGTCAGGTGTGCAGTATCTAGCTCAGTGTGCATTGAGTCAGTAAGGTGTGCAGTATCTAGCTCAGTGTGCATTGAGTCAGTAAGGCGTGCAGTATCTAGCTCAGTGTGCATTGAGTCAGTAAGGTGTGCAGTATCTAGCTCAGTGTGCATTGAGTCAGTAAGGTGTGCAGTATCTAGCTTGGTGTGCAATGAGTCAGTGCAATGTGCAACGAGTCAGTTCAGTGTGCAGTAAGTCAGTGCAGTGTGTAGCATCTAGCTCAGTGTGCAATGAGTCAGTGCAGTGTGCAGTGGCTAGCTCAGTGTGCAGTGGCTAGCTCAGTGTGCAATGAGTCAGTTCAGTGTGCAGTGGCTAGCTCAGTGTGCAGTGAGTCAGTGCAGTGTGCATATTGCGTCTGTTCACAGTTTGAGCAGAGCATATGGGCATAATGTATGGTATGACCACATAGTATCTGGGTCAAGTGTGCAATTGTATTTTTCACTGTTTTCTTCAGGGCCAAGAGTTATATAGAAATGTCTCAATAATCACAGCATCAGCTCCTCCCAATTCTCCAAGCGACCAAAACATTGCACCACTTAGACAGTAGACAGTTCTCTTGGCCATATTCTCATGTGATTATTCATAAAGGTTAGGACAGATTATATAGTTTATATAGACCATAGATCCTTTGTATGGCATAGAGATTGGTGTCATGTTATGACTCAATAGTCCCTGTATGGGTTAGGATTCCCTCTTCATTATGACAGTTATTGAGTAGTTATGACTCAATAGTCCCTGTATGGGTTAGGATTCCCTCTTCATTATGACAGTTATTGAGTAGTTATGACTCAATAGTCCCTGTATGGGTTAGGATTCCCTCTTCATTATGACAGTTATTGAGTAGTTATGACTCAATAGTCCCTGTATGGGTTAAGATTCCCTCTTCATTATGACAGTTATTGAGTAGTTATGACTCAATAGTCCCTGTATGGGTTAGGATTCCCTCTTCATTATGACAGTTATTGAGTAGTTATGACTCAATAGTCCCTGTATGGGTTAGGATTCCCTCTTCATTATGACAGTTATTGAGTAGTTATGACTCAATAGTCCCTGTATGGGTTAGGATTCCCTCTTCATTATGACAGTTATTGAGTAGTTATGACTCAATAGTCCCTTTATGGGTTAGGATTCCCTCTTCATTATGACAGTTATTGAGTAGTTATGACTCAATAGTCCCTGTATGGGTTAGGATTCCCTCTTCATTATGACAGTTATTGAGTAGTTATGACTCAATAGTCCCTTTATGGGTTAGGATTCCCTCTTCATTATGACAGTTATTGAGTAGTTATGACTCAATAGTCCCTTTATGGGTTAGGATTCCCTCTTCATTATGACAGTTATTGAGTAGTTATGACTCAATAGTCCCTTTATGGGTTAGGATTCCCTCTTCATTATGACAGTTATTGAGTAGTTATGACTCAATAGTCCCTTTATGGGTTAGGATTCCCTCTTCATTATGACAGTTATTGAGTAGTTATGACTCAATAGTCCCTTTATGGGTTAGGATTCCCTCTTCATTATGACAGTTATTGAGTAGTTATGACTCAATAGTCCCTGTATGGGTTAGGATTCCCTCTTCATTATGACAGTTATTGAGTAGTTATGACTCAATAGTCCCTGTATGGGTTAGGATTCCCTCTTCATTATGACAGTTATTGAGTAGTTATGACTCAATAGTCCCTGTATGGGTTAGGATTCCCTCTTCATTATGACAGTTATTGAGTAGTTATGACTCAATAGTCCCTGTATGGGTTAGGATTCCCTCTTCATTATGACAGTTATTGAGTAGTTATGACTCAATAGTCCCTTTATGGGTTAGGATTCCCTCTTCATTATGACAGTTATTGAGTAGTTATGACTCAATAGTCCCTTTATGGGTTAGGATTCCCTCTTCATTATGACAGTTATTGAGTAGTTATGACTCAATAGTCCCTGTATGGGTTAGGATTCCCTCTTCATTATGACAGTTATTGAGTAGTTATGACTCAATAGTCCCTGTATGGGTTAGGATTCCCTCTTCATTATGACAGTTATTGAGTAGTTATGACTCAATAGTCCCTGTATGGGTTAGGATTCCCTCTTCATTATGACAGTTATTGAGTAGTTATGACTCAATAGTCCCTGTATGGGTTAGGATTCCCTCTTCATTATGACAGTTATTGAGTAGTTATGACTCAATAGTCCCTGTATGGGTTAGGATTCCCTCTTCATTATGACAGTTATTGAGTAGTTATGACTCAATAGTCCCTGTATGGGTTAGGATTCCCTCTTCATTATGACAGTTATTGAGTAGTTATGACTCAATAGTCCCTGTATGGGTTAGGATTCCCTCTTCATTATGACAGTTATTGAGTAGTTATGACTCAATAGTCCCTTTATGGGTTAGGATTCCCTCTTCATTATGACAGTTATTGAGTAGTTATGACTCAATAGTCCCTTTATGGGTTAGGATTCCCTCTTCATTATGACAGTTATTGAGTAGTTATGACTCAATAGTCCCTGTATGGGTTAAGATTCCCTCTTCATTATGACAGTTATTGAGTAGTTATGACTCAATAGTCCCTGTATGGGTTAGGATTCCCTCTTCATTATGACAGTTATTGAGTAGTTATGACTCAATAGTCCCTGTATGGGTTAGGATTCCCTCTTCATTATGACAGTTATTGAGTAGTTATGACTCAATAGTCCCTGTATGGGTTAGGATTCCCTCTTCATTATGACAGTTATTGAGTAGTTATGACTCAATAGTCCCTGTATGGGTTAGGATTCCCTCTTCATTATGACAGTTATTGAGTAGTTATGACTCAATAGTCCCTGTATGGGTTAGGATTCCCTCTTCATTATGACAGTTATTGAGTAGTTATGACTCAATAGTCCCTGTATGGGTTAGGATTCCCTCTTCATTATGACAGTTATTGAGTAGTTATGACTCAATAGTCCCTGTATGGGTTAGGATTCCCTCTTCATTATGACAGTTATTGAGTAGTTATGACTCAATAGTCCCTGTATGGGTTAAGATTCCCTCTTCATTATGACAGTTATTGAGTAGTTATGACTCAATAGTCCCTGTATGGGTTAGGATTCCCTCTTCATTATGACAGTTATTGAGTAGTGTTTATATGGGTGGGATTAGTCATGTCTCGTTTGTTAGACTCACATCAGTCACATAAGATGGTCATACAGCGGAGGCTGTTCTCCATGGCATATGGGTTATATAGATATATATATTTAGGAATGCCAACTGAGTATTTATTTCACACATAACTTTTCCTTACTTATATAATCTAAGTCCAGTTACTTTTTATTCTGAGTCAATCTTTGCAACAGAACCAAGAATGTGTGTTGCTTGTGACAAAGAATATGGCTGTCCTCTGTAGTTATCTCATCAGCCACCAGGTGGCATGAGATGCATGTCATATATCTTTAGAACCTTTGCAGAGGTGTCTCTGTAGTAGGAGGACACGGTCACTCGTGATTTCTGTACCCGGTAGTATTGGCCAATGCATGTGACCAAACTCGTTCATCTCTTAATGCTTTTGACAATATATACAAATATGATGCATGAATGTTTTTTTAATCTCAATTGTGCCTCAATATACGTAGACTACATGATAATGGGAGCAAACCAGACCTGATCCATTATTATTTGGTTTTTGCTTACATTTAATAACACTTGAAACATTATAAATATATACATAAACTATTATTTGTGAATCACATTTTACTCCTAAGTTCTGATCTTACTTGACATAATTATTAATATTATTAAATATATCATTATTATTGTTACTATAACTATTACATAATTATTGTAAATGATATATGACTTATTATATGAAGAGATGAGTTAAATGTTTGTTGGAACATTTCATTGTGATGACACAACTTTAAAGTGTACAAAGTATGTTAGGGAGTTTCAAATGTACAAAATATGCTAGGAGTTTCAACCAATAGATGAATTTCATCATACAGTGCCCTCTAGTGGATTTTATTAAAATAGAATGCCAATTTGGTAACTCTAGAAATTAGATTGACAGGTTAGATCATATTACCAGGTGTTTTTATTGACACAAGTCAAATATTAGTTTTATCAACAAAATCCTTTTAAATGATACCAAATTTGGACATTGTGATGACATTTTATATAAAGACAGCATAGCTATTTCTACTTTTCTCTGATTTGCACTCTCTCATATATACGATCTTAGAAGTACTTGTTAAAGTAGACTTTTTCACAATTTCTTGTCAGTTACAGGCATTTTATAATATGTTTTATGGATCTAGAAAACCATATTAGATAAAACTGAATACACGTGAGTAAGATGCCTTTATTCTGTGACAAATATACTTGTGGTTGCTGAAATATAATCGGGTCATAGGTAGGTGTAGGACCCCCTATATCATCTACAATCAAGTTTAAACCAGTAGAATCTTTATACAGAATGTGCTACTTAAACTACAAATTTACCTTTTGTTATATATATAATTAGGATTTTTTTATAATGAATCACAAGATGAAAGTATTAAAAACAATTTTGACAATGATCCAAATCAGAAAAAAAGCTGTAACCCTTGTTTTACATTGTATAAAATAATAGTACTTCAACCTGGTGAAATTGCTTTTATATTGTATGTATTTATAAACCATTATCGATAGATATAACGTATATGTATATTGTATATCTCTGAAAATGCTCAATATAGATACAGACTTGTACTGAAGTGTGTCTGTACATTGAATACATACAATATCTGACTGAAAGTATTGCTTCATTAGCTGCATAGTTTATCTCATCTTATTTTACCCATTTCATGATGTTGAAAATGGGATGATTATTAGATGTGTACTTATAAAGGTTATTTCATGTTCTTGCACTCGAGAACATATTTAGAATAAACACAGAACTTTCCATTCCAGGCTATAATGCTAAGATAGAGACTTGAATTTAGTTTATGATCTGACTTTAGAAGCCCTTACCTTAAATCTAGTAAACAATTAAAAAAGCACAGCTTTTCAGTTTGTTTTTTGTTTGTTTTTTTTTTGTTTTTTTTTGTGGTTTTTTTTTATCATATCATATTAATCTGAGTTACAAGGTAATTCTTATAAATTGACAAAATATTTGGATAAAATAAAAGTGATGGCATGGCTGGTAACCTTAAGGCCGTGACTGACAGCTTACACTCTCCTGAATTGATAGTTCTCATTTCCTGAATATATCTTATCAAGTGAGTTTGTTTTGTGAAGGAAATTGAAGTGACTTTAATCTTAGAAGTAGCGTCAGTACTTGACAACGCAGTGAAATTTGACATTTCCACACCTATCAAATCTCATGTTCTTATATCCTTTGGACTATGTATTTTTTATGATGACAGAAAAAAAAATGTAGAATTAAAATTCCTCTCATTATCTGTAGGTATGAAAAAGATGAAATTGATAAAAATGCACATATAATTTCCAGATGTGCAGTAGACAGTTGTCACTACGTGTAATCATTAACTTTTATTATCTAGAAGTTGAGAATTTTAGGATGATAATATATTATCCCAATATATACATTTTCTTCATTTTTTTGGTGATCTTTTGCCATATTAATGTATTCCAGCAAACCTTCGAGTTTAAAAAGCTGTATTTAACCTTAAATGGGGACACTGGTTGTCTGATATGAAGTATTTTCTATGATAACTGTAGATGTGTAGTATGACATGTATGATGATCATATATTGTTGCTATTTAATATAATCAAGCCACACACAAAAAAATGAAAATGAATCATAATTAGTAGGGAATCTGTCAAGGCAGTGCTTGAAAAAAAACAAAAAACAAAAAAAACAATGAAATACTATACTTTCTACCAGGGTGAATAATTTGGAGAATAATTTTTTTTGATCTAACTTCTGAACATTTCTATTGATTAGAATCTATCAAATTCTATTTGATTCTTTCTGTTAAGCATGTCTAAAACATTGATCAATATGGGTACAAACCTGATTCACTTAATTCATCTGATTACCAAATTGTATATAAAATAGAATAAAGAAATAATAGACAGGAAAAAATGTAAGCTTTGGGGACTCTCATTGGGTAACTTTAGGGAGAATAAGTTGATATTGTGGGGGAATAATACAGTAAATTGTTAACTGCCACGTTTTATTTTGTTTTAACTAGTAAGTCGCATAAAATTGTTTTGTCAGGCCCATGCTGATGTAATTGAAATCTGCCTTGACCCATTTACTCTCTCCATGTATTCATTCAGGGTTCAATCTATTTTGTTATCAAAATGAAATAAAAAGAATATTGAAACCATGTTATTTGTATACTTTTTATTTCTCAAGAATACTACAATCCCCAAATGAATAAAGTTAAGTTTTACGCCTCTGCTAAATTTTACTCTATTTTACTGTAATTAATGACTTGCTCATATAAAATTACAGGGGCTAAAATGAAGTTTTGTCTCTTACACATTTGTAATGTTATTCAAAATGACAACCTCATTGACAATTCAGTTATAGCCATTAGATTTTTGAAAAAAAAAATGGAATAAAATTTGAGCCCTATGTAAAATAGAATGTCCCCTGAAAATCCATCTTTCCTTCTAATTGTTAATAACTGCACACAGAAGTATTAGAGAAGATCAAAGTGGATGGATAGAATAACACAAAATGTCCCCCCATCACTACAATAGATATGCTGGCAGAAAAGTTCGTCATTTAAGTGTAATATGTAATAATTTCCTATAAATTGTAAATACATTCCAATACAATCTTGAAACATTTTATGATTTATATTTGTTCATATTTGAAACACTGATCCACATTTTATGACTTTGTTTTCTCTTTAATTGTGTTTATTGTACATACTAAGTGTGATTTGCAATTTATATTGATAGCAGCAACAATGCAGGTTTTGTTGGCAATCTCTGAAATCTTAACTTTTTTGTGGGATAGTAATTTTCTCAAATTAGGCAAGATTTGTATTTTTGTGTGCAATGTTTAAGAGCACACTTCTTTCAAAGCTGATCAAAGTTTGAATGTTTCCTATCAAAGTTATTCAAACAGTCCATTTATCCTTGCAGGTTTGATCATACCAGTATGTATTTTCACTTCTCTGACATCTGGTGTGCTGTTTAAACATGAAAATAAATTGCAGCTTGCCAAACCAAGTGATTTGGTTCCACAAATGCAAAGGACTATACACAAAACACATTTCGCCAAAATAGACCTAAGCATCTACTGGTGCCAACAGTCTTAAAATGATCAAATAAATCAAAATCTGTTTAATGTTTGTGCTTTATTCATTCTTGCTTGCAAATGTTACATTATATATTTACAAGAAAATAGTTAAAATTTTACATCAACGTAAGCAAAAACATAAATATTACACAAAATAAAGCAGTGACATGACCAAGAAAGACAAAAGTATAAATTAGATGCAATCTGAATGTAATTGTAAACTACATAACTAAACCTAGACAAGGACTACCTGACTTCCTACCACTGATCGAGCCTGTCTTCTTGTTTTCCTAGGGCAACAGGTTTGTCTGATTTTTAACAAAATTATCCGAAGAATCTTAGGCAATTTACACTGTTCCTAGCCATGGGTTCAAGAATAGTTTGTAAACCATACATGATATGATATCCATTATATTGTGACCTTCATTAAAAGACTGCCTTTTCTTTCACTCTCTTTATTTTAACTTATTGTTAACCCCATGCGGTCTGCCAACTTCCACCTCCTTGCTGGCCAGCACAGTGCCAGGTGAGAATATGCCATCATCACAGCAGGTAAAATATCACAATTAAAACAACATTCATATGTTATCCTAAAAAATACATTCTAAAAACATAATGCATTTCACACAATTTGTCAGAAATGATACTCAGACTAAGATATATGTTAATATGTGCTGGGTACATTTGCAGATGTTCCTCATATGAAATCTCTCTCTCTCTCTCAAAAAAAAAAAAGATTTTGTGAATTCACATTTGGTATATTACATCAATAATTCAGTAAAGTTCTGCCATTTATGTTGGTGTTGATTTATCATTTAATGATTTAGACTAGTCTGTGTGCATGTCAGTTATCACATGACAATGCAATTTGCATATTTTACATGACAAAGTCAAGGTCAACAGACTGTCCGGGTTCCACATGGACCATGTGAGTTTGCTGACGCGATGTTCCCCATTCACCTGTTGTGACCGCATAAGTGCCAGGATGTACAACAACATGAACGTCTTCTGCTGACTGGAGCTGAAAAGATGCAAATTTTCTTAAATATTATACTAATAAATATTACTTTTTGTCAGGTTTGTAAACATTTCCTGGAAATGCCTGCAAATTGATATGTATTTTCCTTACTGTGCCAAAAATAATATTTGTTTTTGTACACAATATGGGGGATGACTCCATCACCCCCTCACTGTTTTTCTACAGAGTCTCAAACTGAGGCTATATTTAGTTTGGCAGAATGAGGCACTGGATATTCAAGGTGTTGATGCACGTGAGAAATAATTTACTTTTGAAAATTGTCAAAAAAAAATAGATAGGATTCACCTGACCTATAAATAGTTTAGATACAGAGAAGATCGAGTTTGATGGACAAATTTAGAACAGATAAAAATCGTTCTTTTTCATCTTTAATATTAATCTCAATATTTCCTCAATTTTCTTTGAATTTAATTAGTAATTATATGAGTCGTGCAATATTTCCTCTAAAATAAATATGATGTGTGCTAATAGTGAATCAAGCTGAGGGATGGAACAGGTTTTATTCCCGACATCAGTAATTAAGCGGTGGGTACATACCGGGTTCTTCCTTTGTGATACCGCATACTCTGGAGTGTGGAATCTTCCGCAGTGATCACCGTCCTTGTTGTCTGTGGTGGCTGGACTGCAACTGCGGTAATATCTCTATAAAAAACAGGAATCACATTCAGTTTATAATCCCATATATCAACATTCAGCAAAAAACACATTTAATTTAAAAGTACATCTGACAATTTTTCACCAGAAAATATTAATCAGAAATATCATTATTAAATAAACATAAATCACAGGCCAAAGCCCAATAAAACAACAGCTTTTACCAAATCTAATTGAAAATCAACCGCCTTAAAAGACAAAATGATGTTACAAAATAGAGTGTTTCTCTGCCCTCCTATTTTGCTAAATAGGCCTGCAAAGAGTAAAGTTACTGATCTTTGCTTAATGTCACATTTTGTTAAATAGGCCTGCAATGAGTGGAGTTACTGATCTTTGCATTATGTCACATTTTGTTAAATAGGCCTGCAATGAGTGAAGTTGCTGATCTTTGCATTATGTCACATTTTGTTAAATAGGCCTGCAAAGAGTAAAGTTACTGATCTTTGCATTATGTCACATTTTGTTAAATAGGCCTTCAATGAGTGGAGTTACTGATCTTTGCATTATGTCACATTTTGTTAAATAGGCCTGCAAAGAGTAAAGTTACTGATCTTTGCATTATGTCACATTTTGTTAAATAGGCCTGCAAAGAGTGGAGTTACTGATCTTTGAATTATGTCACATTTTGTTAAATAGGCCTGCAATGAGTGGAGTTACTGATCTTTGCATTATGTCACATTTTGTTAAATAGGCCTGCAATGAGTGAAGTTACTGATCTTTGAATTATGTCACATTTTGTTAAATAGGCCTGCAATGAGTGGAGTTACTGATCTTTGCATTATGTCACATTTTGTTAAATAGGCCTGCAAAGAGTAAAGTTACTGATCTTTGCATTATGTCACATTTTGTTAAATAGGCCTGCAATGAGTGAAGTTACTGATCTTTGCATTATGTCACATTTTGTTAAATAGGCCTGCAATGAGTGAAGTTACTGATCTTTGCATTATGTCACATTTTGTTAAATAGGCCTGCAAAGAGTAAAGTTACTGATCTTTGAATTATGTCACATTTTGTTAAATAGGCCTGCAAAGAGTAAAGTTACTGATCTTTGCATTATGTCATATTTTGTTAAATAGACCTGCAATGAGTGGAGTTACTGATCTTTGCATTATGTCACATTTTGTTAAATAGACCTGCAATGAGTGAAGTTACTGATCTTTGCATTATGTCACATTTTGTTAAATAGGCCTGCAATGAGTGAAGTTACTGATCTTTGCATTATGTCACATTTTGTTAAATAGGCCTGCAATGAGTGAAGTTACTGATCTTTGCATTATGTCACATTTTGTTAAATAGACCTGCAATGAGTGAAGTTACTGATCTTTGCAATATGTCACATTTTGTTAAATAGGCCTTCAATGAGTGAAGTTACTGATCTTTGCATTATGTCACATTTTGTTAAATAGGCCTGCAATGAGTGGAGTTACTGATCTTTGCATAATGTCACATTTTGTTAAATAGGCCTGCAAAGAGTAAAGTTACTGATCTTTACATTATGTCACATTTTGTTAAATAGGCCTTCAATGAGTGAAGTTACTGATCTTTGCATTATGTCACATTTTGTTAAATAGGCCTTCAATGAGTGAAGTTACTGATCTTTGCATTATGTCACATTTTGTTAAATAGGCCTGCAATGAGTGGAGTTACTGATCTTTGCATTATGTCACATTTTGTTAAATAGGCCTGCAATGAGTGAAGTTACTGATCTTTGCATTATGTCACATTTTGTTAAATAGACCTGCAATGAGTGGAGTTACTGATCTTTGCATTATGTCACATTTTGTTAAATAGGCCTGCAAAGAGTAAAGTTGCTGATCTTTGCATTATGTCACATTTTGTTAAATAGGCCTGCAAAGAGTAAAGTTGCTGATCTTTGCATTATGTCACATTTTGCTAAATAGGCCTGCAATGAGTGAAGTTTCTGATCTTTGCATTATGTCACATTTTGTTAAATAGGCCTGCAAAGAGTAAAGTTGCTGATCTTTGCATTATGTCACATTTTGTTAAATAGGCCTGCAATGAGTGAAGTTGCTGATATTTGCATTATGTCACATTTTGTTAAATAGGCCTGCAATGAATGAAGTTACTGATCTTTGCAATATGTCACATTTTGTTAAATAGGCCTGCAAAGAGTAAAGTTACTGATCTTTGCATAATGTCACATTTTGTTAAATAGGCCTGCAATGAGTGAAGTTGCTGATCTTTGCATTATGTCACATTTTGTTAAATAGGCCTGCAATGAGTAAAGTTGCTGATCTTTGCAATATGTCACATTTTGTTAAATAGGCCTGCAATGAGTGAAGTTGCTGATCTTTGCATTATGTCACATTTTGCTAAATAGGCCTGCAATGAGTAAAGTTACTGATCTTTGCATTATGTCACATTTTGTTAAATAGGCCTGCAATGAGTAAAGTTACTGATCTTTGCATTATGTCACATTTTGTTAAATAGGCCTGCAAAGAGTAAAGTTACTGATCTTTGCATTATGTCACATTTTGTTAAATAGGCCTGCAAAGAGTAAAGTTACTGATCTTTGCATTATGTCACATTTTGTTAAATAGGCCTGCAATGAGTGAAGTTGCTGATCTTTGCATTATGTCACATTTACATGGCGGAGTGTTTTGTCATTACCTTGCACTGTCTGGTTGTGGATGACATGTACTGCAGCACTGTGGCAAACGCATCATCTATACTTGTGTAAACAGCTGGGTCCTGTAACAGATTTCATAGATTAAAATCATTTCATAGATTAAAAGACATCCAAACCATGTTAATCTTTAACTTAAAACACCATTTTTGTGTTTTCTATCCAAAAATCTGTTGTTTTTATTTATCAGGTTACCTGGATGGGGTTGTTTGGATATCATATATATATCAGGTTACCTGGATGGGGTTGTTTGGATATCATATATATATATGAGGTTACCTGGATGGGGTTGTTTGGATATCATATATATATATATCAGGTTACCTGGATGGGGTTGTTTGGATATCATATATATATATCAGGTTACCTGGATGGGGTTGTTTGTATATCATATATATATCAGGTTACCTGGATGGGGTTGTTTGTGAAGTGCTGAGGTTTGGGCCAGCTGATCTTCCTCTGCCGCGCCTTACTTAAGACATTCATACTTTGCTGGTGAGAACGGCATAGTGTGCAATGCATCCATTCTTGTCCATGGTGCTAAAATATAATTAATATATGAACATTACTGCATATTTTGTGTGTTTGGGGTTTTACTTTCAGTACATTATTCCAGTCACATTATAGTATATACTGACCAAATAGGATAAAGCACCATATTGGGCAGTTCCCATCCAGTTAATACTTTAGCCTTCCTGACAAATCATCGCCTCACTGATAGATCATTTATCACTCTTGCAGGTAACAATTAAATACTCGGAGTATTCCACTCCTCATACTCTAAGCTTCTCATCTGAACGAAATGAGGCAACCTTTCAAGTTTATTTTACCCAAAGTTTTATTCAATTCTTGATCAAGTTTAGGGCTTTTGGGACTGATCTGAATTGATGATAAGGCGGCTTGGTCATAGTACTGGCATAATATGACTGCTATATATTACATACTACAAATCAACAGCCACTTGAGTGAAGAAAAATCCCAAAGACAATAAACTTGGGTGTAATTTTAGACTTTCTCAGAAACCAACGAGTGCCTTTTTTGCACTGGTCTACCTGATGATTTGGCAGATTTAATGATACGAAATTTATACTCATATGAATCCACATTGTGTTGTGACATAACATAGGTTGTACACTTTAAGATGATTTAAGATAAACAATTTAGTGTCACTATTTGAACAAAATTTCAATGTATATCATCCAAGTACTCTGAAGTTGTTTGTTTGTATAAAACTAAAATGTGTAGGTATCGCTTTCACTTTTCCATTGCAACAATGGCTTTCTGAAGTGTCTGGCTAAAAAAAGAGTATGTTGTAGCCAAAAAAAAAATTATTTCAGTTCAAAAAAACACATATATATAATACATTTTCCAGGAAAAGATTAGCTGGTGGATGTGGATGGGATGTTCATGGGCCAAACTGACTGTAGTAGTAGTGTTATCAAATTTGACGGATTCTTTTATCAATATATATACAGTCACTGCACATAGAATTGGTTCGATCTACAATTCAACATTTTCAAATATGGCTTCACTATGACAGCGCGATGATATCAACAATTCTTTTTTGCTTCACATTTTGTTCTTATAAGTTATTAATAATGTCCAATTTCAGGGCTGAGGCGACAATATCTTTTTCATTCGTTGAGGTTGAATAAGCACAGGAGCAGTCTCTGATAGGCCGTAGTTTCCAACAAGGGCTTGTCAACTAGATAAAAATTGTTATAAAAAAGTTCTGTAACCAGTTACTTGTTCACACGAGTATAATTGTGAAATTCTACAATGATTTTATTTGTATTCAATTTAAATTTTTCAAAATATGAATGATCAGTAGTAATTCTGACGTCTTTTTGAGGTTTGCTTTCTCTTGGCAGTCTCTGGTATACGATGCCGACTTTATAAAATACAGTGGTGTTATTCTCATAATTCAATAAGTTTAAAAGACAAAATAATTCTTTAATTTTGTTGCACAAGACTGTCAGGAAAATACATCTCACTTAATCTACACCATCTGAGGCTTTTCATATTCGGCGCATGATGCATGTGGATGGACGTTGTGTCAGTCAGAGAAATATCTAACACCTTTTTTTTTTTAGTTTATGGGATCAAAAAGTTTGAGGAGAAATGTTTGCATGTAGATACCAGAAAAGATCAAATTTGGTTTTAATCATAAATCCTTTTCATTTAAAAGTTATAAGAATAAAACTGGCAGTAAATAGTAAGCTAGAAATGTAAAAAATGACTTCTACAGGAAAGTCATTCGTATGTGCCCCGCTTTTGGCAAATGTAAAACCCAAGATCTACCATTAATACATTTTGAATGTGCACAAGCCATTTACAAAAAGCCCCACCTGAAAACCTCATTTGTTAAATTGCTCTGTCAGTTTACGTGTTCTTAAACATTGAATAATAAGTTACTAAAATTTTCCTTGTTTAAATGTGAGGTGAAAGTCACCACTTTTTCTTAAGACAACACAGAAAATATGCACTGTTTTGTTGGAATCTAATCTGATATCTGTCACTGACCCTTGTGGGCCTTGTCATGTATCCCATACTCAACTTCAAAATGGACTTGAAACCTACTGTTTTCAGAAATAGCAAGCATTATCCAGCATGATTATCTCATGACTTAAGTAGAGCTTGATTCCTGGCAACAGGTTTTCAACAAGCCATGTACTTCTCTTTTCAGTGCAAGGCTTTCCAGAAAAAGTTTTTTCTTTGATCTCAGTATCTTTTTGCCGTTGTTTAAGAGTTTGCCTAATGAGGTGAAAGTGGCTTAGTTCATTCATGGGAGTGACAGCAATAATCTTGAAGTTTCAAAAATACCCATCGGCTGGGCATCTTAACTGAAATTGACACAAATGTGACTGGGGTATCATAAGAGACATTATGAAGGGTGACATGGGTCATAACTGCAACAGACTTCTCTATACCCATGTTCATTGTCAAAATTGACTTGGAATCCACTGAGACACCACGCACTGTCGATCACATATAAGTTTTCTTGCTAAATAAACTTGACCTCCAGCGATTGACTGTTGCAGTTTAGTCACTGTCTTATCATTATGACTTTCCCTGTCATAATACCTCTAAATACAAATCCATGTGCATTCTGTCTTTTTTTCAGTTTTTTATTGATATCACACTTGACGACGTGAAATGACATTTAGAAGAGTCTAAGTTGTGACGTCATGGCTACAGAAAGGGAGGAACTTCATATGACGTCACAAGCATCACTGTGTTGTGGAGCTTCTGATCATTGCTGTCACTCCTACAATTAGATTGACCCATTTTCACCTCTCTGCGCAAACTCATAAACAATGGCAATATGATGCAGAGATAAAGAAAAAACAAAACAAAAATTCTGACGAGCCTTACATCCAATGTTGAATTAATGGAAACATGGATCCTTTAAAACCTGTTGCTGGAGTCGTTTGCTTAAATTGGATGGGCACGGCATGGTATTTATGATAACATTGGATTTCACGTCTATTTCGACGTTAAATACAGGTATAAGTAGGGATTATGAATGATAGAAATAATCAGTGATGAAAGTCAGCATTCAGCAAAAAACCTTAAAAATTAACCTGAACTGAAGATACCCGGGGGGGGGGGGGGGGTACTCTCAGATCTAACTCGGACATTTTTAATTCGGTCAAATATCGAGTAAAACTGTGCTGTACTTATTGCAACTGAGCTGAATATTGTGTCTCACACGTCACCTTTTAATTCCTGTGCCTTTCAAAACGTTACAAGTGTTTATTTGTTTTCACGGCACAAGTGATGTTGTCACTGTCAAATGACGTCAGAAGTGGTGACGTAGCCAACTTCTCCACATAAGTCAATGGAAACTCGGACAATCTGCAGGTTTCCTAAATGCGTGAATTTCCCGATAACTCTGTACATATTGAACATGTATTAATTTTATTATACACTCATATGTAGTTAACGGTCTACTATCGATGTGAGTAGTTTTTACTCAGTTTTGAAAGATTTTGTGAAAATGAGGAGTGAAAACATGAAAGTGTCCGGATTTGGCTGCCGGTCACTGTAAACAGTGGATTTGACGTCCATTTTGACGAGAAATGTGGGATTAAGGCGACAAAATTCAAGATCAGACCATTCATGACTTTACACATCGAAAAAATTGTCGCATTTATTCCTGTTTGAGTTGCCATTTTGTGACCCAATCACTAAAAGCTGATTTGTCTTTTCATTTTTTTGACAGGTGGTTGTTCAACTTGTTGTGGTTTCAGTTAAGAAGAGGGCGGGAACCATTTAAATACTTCGTATTTATTTGAATTTCAGTGATATTCTTGATAATTTTATACTTACATGGTGTGGTACTCTGCAAGACACGTCCATTGTTCTTGAAATAAAGTGTAAATCTGGACAAATAAATCATAAAACAAACTTCTTCAAGTTTGATTCAAAACAGGACAAATCAAAACATGTCACCAAGAACGCTAAAAATTAATGCGCCTGCGCGGTTTTGTGACTTCCGTCAAAAACATCCGGTTGAATTTGAGCACGTGTTATCAATTGCACTTCCATGCTTGTAAATACCTCCTTTCATTTGTATGAATTAATAGACTGTGAACCAATTATGAAGTACATTGATGAGGGGTTGGCAGATAATTGTGAATTTGTACAGCTTCATAATATAAACGAATTTTATAAGCTCGTGTAAATTAGCTTTTACCTAAAAATAATTCAACACAAAGTTTTCCAAGCGCATGGAGACCAATACACACCCTGAATAATGATGTCTTGGGGGAAAAACAAAACAAACTTGTTATGTGTAAGGCTAGGAAAGGAAATATCTTGTTTCGTTAACCTTATTTCTGAAAGATGATAAGAGAGAGGCGAATAATTTTATCAACACAAATTGAGATTGAGAGTTCAATCATAGAGAAAGTATATAATTTATCTATGATTTTTCTCTATGGTTCAACGAATCTGTTGAAACTGAGAGCAATATAACTATTGCTCTCAGGTTGAAATAATTTATTCATAATGAGGACTTCTATTTTCGCCTGCAATTCTTTTCATTCCTTTAGGTGGCACCTCGAACTTTTTTCCACTCACAAACAGGGAGTGAGCGTTTTTGTGAAACAAAACTTTTTTTCTGGCCTTACCTAGAGATCCTTACTTACTATAATAATTCTCACCACTCGAGCTTCAACATTTGTGATCCACCAGCTGTCGACTTTAGTGTCATTTACAATATGCTGGAATACGTTTGAAGACACGACAACTGATAAGATGACAGCCATTTTGTATGCTGTGAAGGGGGTACATTAATATTATAGCAACACATGCACGTACCGAAAATAAAATTACTCAAGATTGGAATAAAAAGACATATAAGGATAACGTCAATCAAAATGTGTTCCTTCTATGAGCTAAGCTTGTATGTCTGCAAACTTCTACCAGCATGACAGATTTTAACACACCAGGTGGCAGAATGGCTAACTCAAGCAGTGAGAATTGTCTATCTACACAGTAAAGCTGAGAGCAGTGTAATTTATTATTGCTCCGTATGTAAACAAACGAAAAATAGACCAATGATTGGTCTTTCTTTTTTCTTTTTACATAACTGTACCGATGTGCTTCATAAAAAATAGATGGGTCACACTGTATGTTATTGATTGAGGGCATATTACTGGTATTGATCCGTAGAGTCCGAGGCTGGGAACCAGAGACTGTAAGCATCTGTTGCTCTTCCCATCGCCACCAGTTAAACCTGTATTTATTTGTAGTTCCACAGATAATGATTTGCTCAGTTCAATATATCACACAGGGAACGAAGGCTCTGGTATTCACGAGAGTATTCTCGGGATATTTCAATCAAAATGGTTTAAATCTGGAGGGATAAGGAAGGTTGACGTCATGTGTACCACAATGGTAAATCTGGTTTATATAATTGTTGTACAATTATTTTATTGGAACACAATTCATCAGTGAATAATCATCAATAATCACAAGACATTTTTAAAAGAGGATTGTGTGCATACATATATATATATATATATATATATATATATATATATATATATATATATATATATATATATATATATATATATATATATATATATATATATATATATATATATATATATATATATATATACCCAAAATGACATGCCCATACATTAATATGTAAAATAACTTATAACTTCAACTTGTATAAATAGATTTGTACCTATTGATCACAGGATATGTTTGGACAGAGGACGGCAATGAAATGCTTTATTTGACCAGCGTCGGGTTAATATAGGGAGTCAATGAATACACTATAAGCTTATTAAGTCGCCATAACCTTGTTTATTTAGTCTGTTGTCAGGGACAGGTTCACAATGCAAGCTTCAGGGATCGGTTCCATAACCATTATTCTCTCATGAAAACCTAAATTTGTGCCGGTTTCTCTTGACTGTTACCTTCCCTGATGAACCTTGTTTTATGCTGTGAGGGTCCACCCCTTTCTTCGGGGATGGGACTGCAACTCAGTCAACAGTTTCTCATTATCGATTTTAAGCCCTTATAAATCTTAGATATAGAAGTACACAAACATCAATCATAATCAAACTTATTTACATTTATATTGTTACTAATGGGTCAGAATTAAGAATAATATGTTGTAAAGGTATGCAAATTATACAGATGTTATCTCAAGATTAAAGCTTTCATGACATCACAAATGTTTGAGTATGTTAAGAATATATATGGTCATAATACAGTGTGATACAAACATTCATTTCTCCTTGAAATCAACCAATATACCTAAGAGCAATAACATTGCTCTGAGTAAGCCAAATCACTCCAGTCCCCCATTCTTAACAAACCCTTGCCAAGGAGGTGCTTGCATAAGATCAGCTAGGCAAAGTTTGTTGACAAAGTGTTCAATGGATGGTTTAGATTTCAAATGGCAGAGAAATTCATTAAGGGTTAATACTATATTTAATAACATTTGATTACAAAGTTTAGACTTTAAAGATCTTCATCCTCAAAAACAATGAGTAATGTCAAGTGTATTTGTTTGTTTGTTTTGTTTTTGTTTTTGTTTTTTTTTGTTTTTTTTTTGGGGGGGGAGGTTAATATCACTTTCAATACCGTATTGATTATATTTTGCATTATATTTTGTGATTATATTTTATGACCATAGCAAGTTAGAGACACTTTTTAAAAGTAACAATACAGAAACAAACAAAAAACGATATTAATATTTCCAATACTTTGGTTTGTTTTGTTTTTAAGCGTGCCTGAATCAAGCCCGGATCTGTTCCCAAAATCAGCTTTCTGTCAAAAGTCTCCAAAGCAAATAAAGTAGGTTCTGCCTGATTGACCACATGACCTCTGACCAATGGCCGACCACTTATCCTGGTCGCCACACACCACACACCACATACAAATACACTAACACACTCACCTGCCCCACGACATGGAGTACACATACATGCCATCACATACATATAACTTGGAATTATATGATATCTAAGCGTTCTAGACACGATTGAGTAAGTATTTTGTCTTTATGTTTTTATATCATCATATATCTGAAGAAGTATCACATTTGTAAGTGTCGTTGCCACTGGCACACTTGTCAATGCTTTGATATGCTAATCTTATTACTCCAGATTAATATTGGATTCAAGGAATGTAACATTTGTTTGAGTCCAGAATAAATAACAGATTGGATTTAAAGAATGTAGTATTTGAGTACTGAATAAATATTAACCTTGCTTTTAAAGACTTAAAACCAACACACATGCCAGACATTAATTTCTTCATTGATTTGTCGACAATAAGATACTGAAGATAGATTGTTGATAGTCTATGGAGACTGGTCTCTTGACATTTATAATCAGGTTATAAATCTAAATGGAAATAATTGATTTTGCTATTTACCGGTATAAACTGTGTGCTTCACAAGACACACACTTGATATACAGTCACACACTACCCAGGATCTGCTGAGGAGATGCTGAAAAAACCTACACTAGAAAAGAATATAATGAAGAATATCAATCCATTAAAATCTCACACATATGAATCACTACTTCATTGTCTGATGGTGTGATTGGCCTTAGATATGACTCACCATCTTCATGTTTGATGATGTCATGGGTCTCAGATATCACTCACCATTCCCATGTTTGATGATGTCATGGGCCTCAGATATGACTCACCATTCCCAGGTTTGATGGTGTCATGGGTCTCAGATATCACTCACCATTCCCATGTTTGATGGTGTCTTGGGTCTCGGATATGACTCACCATCTTCATGTTTGATGATGTCATGGGTCTCAGATATCACTCACCATTCCCATGTTTGATGATGTCATGGGTCTCAGATATCACTCACCATTCCCATGTTTGATGATGTCATGGGTCTCAGATATGACTCACCATTCCCAGGTTTGATGGTGTCATGGGTCTCAGATATGACTCACCATTCCCAGGTTTGATGGTGTCATGGGTCTCAGATATCACTCACCATTCCCATGTTTGATGATGTCATGGGTCTCAGATATCACTCACCATTCCCATGTTTGATGATGTCATGGGCCTCGGATATCACTCACCATTCCCATGTTTGATGATGTCATGGGTCTCAGATATCACTCACCATTCCCATGTTCGATGGTGTCATGGATCTCAGATATGATTCACCATTCCCATGTTTGATGATGTCATGGGTCTCAGATATCACTCACCATTCCCATGTTTGATGATGTCATGGGTCTCAGATATGACTCACCATTCCCATGTTCGATGGTGTCATGGATCTCAGATATGATTCACCATTCCCATGTTTGATGATGTCATGGGTCTCAGATATCACTCACCATTCCCATGTTTGATGATGTCATGGGTCTCAGATATGACTCACCATTCCCAGGTTTGATGGTGTCATGGGTCTCAGATATGACTCACCATTCCCATGTTTGATGATGTCATGGGCCTCGGATATCACTCACCATTCCCATGTTTGATGATGTCATGGGTCTCAGATATCACTCACCATTCTCATGTTTGATGGTGTCACGGGCCTCAGATATGACTCACCATTCCCATGTTTGATGGTGTCATGGGTCTCAGATATGACTCACCATCTTCATGTTTGATGATGTCATGGGTCTCAGATATGACTCACCATTCCCATGTTTGATGGTATCATGGGCCTCAGATATGACTCGCCATTCCTATGTTTGAATAACATGTTTGATGGTGTCACGAGTCTGTGTGCTTGCAATGAATACTGAATGTGACAAAAACACTCAGCATCTTAAAGCTGAATTTATTGAGTCTGATAAATTTGTTTTATGTCATTCATTAACTAACCTTAGCCAATGCAAAGCAAACAATAGCGGAAGCTGCCAGCTGTGGATGGCTTGGTCTATAGACACACTGGTATTAGGAATTAAACGTTAGGCTGATAACGATAAACAACACTTCAAAATAGCTACTTGTATGAAAAGCTTCCCAGATTGAATATGGACTGAGGGTGTTACGGAAAGGTAAGACAGAATATATATATATATATATATATATATATATATATATATATATATATATATATATATATATATATATATATATATATATATATATATATATATATATATATATATATATATATATATATATATATATATATATATATATATATATATATATATACCATGCACATTCAAGGCAAGATAAGAAAATAAGGAATGATGTCTATAATTGAATGTGATGAAAAAGGGGTTAGGAACGAGAAAGCTCCTTGTCAGGGAATGTGCTAAAATGAGAATGCTGCTCATTAGGAAGAGTTAGGATGATCCTCCTTGGAGAAAGAGCTAGGAATGAAGATGATCCTCCTTGGAGAAGGAGCTAGGAATGAAGATGATCCTCCTTGGAGAAAGAGCTAGGAATGAGGATGATCCTCCTTGGAGAAAGAGCTAGGAATGAAGATGATCCTCCTTGGAGAAAGAGCTAGGAATGAGGAGGATCCTCCTTGGAGAAAGAGCTAGGAATGAAGATGATCCTCCTTGGAGAAAGAGCTAGGAATGAAGATGATCCTCCTTGGAGAAAGAGCTAGGAATGAAGATGATCCTCCTTGGAGAAAGAGCTAGGAATGAAGATGATCCTCCTTAGAGAAGGAGCTAGGAATGAGGATCCTCCTACTTGGAGAAAGAGCTAGGAATGAAGATGATCCTCCTTAGAGAAAGAGCTAGGAATGAGGATGCTCCTCCTTGGAGAAAGAGCTAGGAATGAAGATGATCCTCCTTGGGAAAGGAGCTAGGAATGAGGATGCTCCTCCTTGGAAAAGGTGCTAGGAATGAAAATGATCCTCCTTGGAAAAGGATCTAGGAATGAGGATGATCCTCTTTGGAGAAATAGCTAGGAATGAAGATGATCCTCCTTGGAAAAGGAGCTAGGAATGAAGATGGTCCTCCTTGGAAAAAGGGCTAGGAATGAGGATGCTCCTTGGATAAGGAGCTAGGAATGAGGATGCTCCTCCTTGGAGAAAGAGCTAGGAATGAAGATGATCCTCATTGGAGAAAGAGCTAGGGATGAAGATGATCCTCCTTGGAGAAAGAGCTAGGAATGAAGATGATCCTCCTTGGAAATGGAGCTAGGAATGAAGATGATCCTCATTGGAGAAAGAGCTAGGAATGAGGATGATCCTCCTTGGAGAAAGAGCTAGGAATGAGGATGCTCCTCCTTGGAGAAAGAGCTAGGAATGAAGATGATCCTCCTTGGAAAAGGAGCTAGGAATGAGGATGCTCCTCCTTGGAAAAGGAACTAGGAATGAGGATGCTCCTCCTTGGAAAAGGAGCCAGGAATGAGGATGATCCTCCTTGGAGAAAGAGCTAGGAATGAGGATGATCCTCCTTGGAGAAAGAGCTAGGAATGAAGATGATCCTCCTTGGAGAAAGAGCTAGGAATGAGGAGGATCCTCCTTGGAGAAAGAGCTAGGAATGAAGATGATCCTCCTTGGAGAAAGAGCTAGGAATGAAGATGATCCTCCTTGGAGAAAGAGCTAGGAATGAAGATGATCCTCCTTGGAGAAAGAGCTAGGAATGAAGATGATCCTCCTTAGAGAAGGAGCTAGGAATGAGGATCCTCCTACTTGGAGAAAGAGCTAGGAATGAAGATGATCCTCCTTAGAGAAAGAGCTAGGAATGAGGATGCTCCTCCTTGGAGAAAGAGCTAGGAATGAAGATGATCCTCCTTGGGAAAGGAGCTAGGAATGAGGATGCTCCTCCTTGGAAAAGGTGCTAGGAATGAAAATGATCCTCCTTGGAAAAGGATTTAGGAATGAGGATGATCCTCTTTGGAGAAATAGCTAGGAATGAAGATGATCCTCCTTGGAAAAGGAGCTAGGAATGAAGATGGTCCTCCTTGGAAAAAGGGCTAGGAATGAGGATGCTCCTTGGATAAGGAGCTAGGAATGAGGATGCTCCTCCTTGGAGAAAGAGCTAGGAATGAAGATGATCCTCATTGGAGAAAGAGCTAGGGATGAAGATGATCCTCCTTGGAGAAAGAGCTAGGAATGAAGATGATCCTCCTTGGAAATGGAGCTAGGAATGAAGATGATCCTCATTGGAGAAAGAGCTAGGAATGAGGATGATCCTCCTTGGAGAAAGAGCTAGGAATGAGGATGCTCCTCCTTGGAGAAAGAGCTAGGAATGAAGATGATCCTCCTTGGAAAAGGAGCTAGGAATGAGGATGCTCCTCCTTGGAAAAGGAACTAGGAATGAGGATGCTCCTCCTTGGAAAAGGAGCCAGGAATGAGGATGATCCTCCTTGGAAAAGGAGCTAGGAATGAGGATGCTCCTCCTTGGAGAAAGAGCTAGGAATGAAGATGATCCTCATTGGAGAAAGAGCTAGGAATGAAGATGATCCTCCTTGCAAAAAGAGCTAGGAATGAAGATGATCCTCCTTGGAAAAGGAGCTAGGAATGAAGATGATCCTCCTTGGAGAAAGAGCTAGGAATGAGGATGATCCTCCTTGGAGAAAGAGCTAGGAATGAGGATGCTCCTCCTTGGAGAAAGAGCTAGGAATGAAGATGATCCTCCTTGGAAAAGGAGCTAGGAATGAGGATGCTCCTCCTTGGAAAAGGAACTAGGAATAAAGATGCTCCTCCTTGGAAAAGGAGCCAGGAATGAGGATGATCCTCCTTGGAAAAGGAGCTAGGAATGAGGATGCTCCTCCTTGGAGAAAGAGCTAGGAATGAAGATGATCCTCATTGGAGAAAGAGCTAGGAATGAAGATGATCCTCCTTGGAAAAGGAGCTAGGAATGAAGATGATCCTCCTTGGAGAAAGAGCTAGGAATGAAGTTGATCCTCCTTAGAGAAGGAGCTAGGAATGAGGATCCTCCTACTTGGAGAAAGAGCTAGGAATGAAGATGATCCTCCTTAGAGAAAGAGCTAGGAATGAGGATGCTCCTCCTTGGAGAAAGAGCTAGGAATGAAGATGATCCTCCTTGGGAAAGGAGCTAGGAATGAGGATGCTCCTCCTTGGAAAAGGTGCTAGGAATGAAAATGATCCTCCTTGGAAAAGGATCTAGGAATGAGGATGATCCTCTTTGGAGAAATAGCTAGGAATGAAGATGATCCTCCTTGGAAAAGGAGCTAGGAATGAAGATGGTCCTCCTTGGAAAAAGGGCTAGGAATGAGGATGCTCCTCCTTGGAAAAGGAGCTAGGAATGAGGATGCTCCTCCTTGGAGAAAGAGCTAGGAATGAAGATGATCCTCATTGGAGAAAGAGCTAGGGATGAAGATGATCCTCCTTGGAAAAAGAGCTAGGAATGAGGATGATCCTCCTTGGAAATGGAGCTAGGAATGAAGATGATCCTCATTGGAGAAAGAGCTAGGAATGAGGATGATCCTCCTTGGAGAAAGAGCTAGGAATGAGGATGCTCCTCCTTGGAGAAAGAGCTAGGAATGAAGATGATCCTCCTTGGAAAAGGAGCTAGGAATGAGGATGCTCCTCCTTGGAAAAGGAACTAGGAATGAGGATGCTCCTCCTTGGAAAAGGAGCCAGGAATGAGGATGATCCTCCTTGGAAAAGGAGCTAGGAATGAGGATGCTCCTCCTTGGAGAAAGAGCTAGGAATGAAGATGATCCTCATTGGAGAAAGAGCTAGGAATGAAGATGATCCTCCTTGCAAAAAGAGCTAGGAATAAAGATGATCCTCCTTGGAGAAAGAGCTTGGAATGAAGATGATCCTCCTTGGAGAAAGAGCAAGGAATGAAGATGATCCTCCTTGGAAAAGGAGCTAGGAATGAAGATGATCCTCCTTGGAGAAAGAGCTAGGAATGAGGATGATCCTCCTTGGAGAAAGAGCTAGGAATGAGGATGCTCCTCCTTGGAGAAAGAGCTAGGAATGAAGATGATCCTCCTTGGAAAAGGAGCTAGGAATGAGGATGCTCCTCCTTGGAAAAGGAACTAGGAATAAGGATGCTCCTCCTTGGAAAAGGAGCCAGGAATGAGGATGATCCTCCTTGGAAAAGGAGCTAGGAATGAGGATGCTCCTCCTTGGAGAAAGAGCTAGGAATGAAGATGATCCTCATTGGAGAAAGAGCTAGGAATGAAGATGATCCTCCTTGGACAAAGAGCTAGGAATGAAGATGATCCTCCTTGGAGAAAGAGCTAGGAATGAAGATGATCCTCCTTGGAGAAAGAGCAAGGAATGAAGATGATCCTCCTTGGAAAAGGAGCTAGGAATGAAGATGATCCTCCTTGGAGAAAGAGCTAGGAATGAGGATGATCCTCCTTGGAGAAAGAGCTAGGAATGAGGATGCTCCTCCTTGGAGAAAGAGCTAGGAATGAAGATGATCCTCCTTGGAGAAAGAGCTAGGAATGAAGATGATCCTCCTTGGAGAAAGAGCTAGGAATGAAGATGATCCTCCTTGTAAAAGGAGATAGGAATGAGGATGCTCCTCCTTGGAAAAGGAGCTAGGAATGAGGATGCTCCTCATTGGAGAAAGAGCTAGGAATGAAGATGATCCTCCTTGGATAAAGAGCTAGGAATGAGGATGATCCTCCTTGGAGAAAGAGCTAGGAATGAAGATGATCCTCCTTGGAGAAAGAGCTAGGAATGAGGATGATCCTCCTTGGAGAAAGAGCTAGGAATGAGGATGCTCCTCCTTGGAGAAAGAGCTAGGAATGAAGATGATCCTCCTTGGAAAAGGAGCTAGGAATGAGGATGCTCCTCCTTGGAGAAAGAGCTAGGAATGAAGATGATCCTCCTTGGAGAAAGAGCTAGGAATGAAGATGATCCTCCTTGGAGAAAGAGCTAGGAATGTGGATGATCCTCCTTGGAGAAAGAGCTAGGAATGAGGATGCTCCTCCTTGAAGAAAGAGCTAGGAATTAGGATGCTCTTCCTTGGAGAAAGAGCTAGGAATGAAGATGATCCTCCTTGGAGAAAGAGCTAGGAATGAGGATGATCCTCCTTGGAGAAAGAGCTAGGAATGAGGATCGTCCTCCTTGGAAAAGGAGCTAGGAATGAGGATGCTCCTCCTTGGAGAAAGAGCTATGAATGAAAATGATCCTCTTTGGAGAAAGAGCTAGGAATGAAGATGATCCTCCTTGGAGAAAGAGCTAGGAATGAGGATGATCCTCCTTGGAGAAAGAGCTAGGAATGAGGATCGTCCTCCTTGGAAAAGGAGCTAGGAATGAAGATGATCCTCCTTGGAGAAAGAGCTAGGAATGAAGATGATCCTACTTGGAGAAAGAGCTAGGAATGAGGATGATCCTCCTTGGAGAAAGAGCTAGGAATGAGGATCGTCCTCCTTGGAAAAGGTGCTAGGAATGAAAATGATCCTCCTTGGAAAAGGAGCTAGGAATGAGGATCCTCCTTAGAGAAGGAGCTAGGAATGAAGATGATCCTCCCTGGAAAAGGAGCTAGGAATGAAGATGATCCTCCTTGGAGAAAGAGCTAGGAATGAGGATGCTCCTCCTTGAAGAAAGAGCTAGGAATTAGGATGCTCTTCCTTGGAGAAAGAGCTAGGAATGAAGATGATCCTCCTTGGAGAAAGAGCTAGGAATGAAGATGATCCTCCTTGGAAAAGGAGCTAGGAATGAGGATCCTCCTTAGAGAAGGAGCTAGGAATGAAGATGATCCTCCCTGGAAAGGATCTAGGAATGAGGATCCTCCTTAGAGAAGGAGCTAGGAATGAAGATGATCCTCCCTGGAAAGGATCTAGGAATGAGGATGATCCTCTTTGGAGAAAGAGCTAGGAATGAAGATGATCCTCCTTGGAAAGGATCTAGGAATGAGGATGATCCTCCTTGGAGAAAGAGCTTGGAATTAGGATGCTCCTCCTTGGAAAAAGAGCTAGGAATTAGGATGCTCTTCCTTGGAGAAAGAGCTAGGAATGAAGATGATCCTCCTTGGAGAAAGAGCTAGGAATGTGGATGATCCTCCTTGGAGAAAGAGCTAGGAATGAGGATGCTCCTCCTTGAAGAAAGAGCTAGGAATTAGGATGCTCTTCCTTGGAGAAAGAGCTAGGAATGAAGATGATCCTCCTTGGAGAAAGAGCTAGGAATGAGGATGATCCTCCTTGGAGAAAGAGCTAGGAATGAGGATCGTCCTCCTTGGAAAAGGAGCTAGGAATGAGGATGCTCCTCCTTGGAGAAAGAGCTATGAATGAAAATGATCCTCTTTGGAGAAAGAGCTAGGAATGAAGATGATCCTCCTTGGAGAAAGAGCTAGGAATGAGGATGATCCTCCTTGGAGAAAGAGCTAGGAATGAGGATCGTCCTCCTTGGAAAAGGAGCTAGGAATGAAGATGATCCTCCTTGGAGAAAGAGCTAGGAATGAAGATGATCCTACTTGGAGAAAGAGCTAGGAATGAGGATGATCCTCCTTGGAGAAAGAGCTAGGAATGAGGATCGTCCTCCTTGGAAAAGGTGCTAGGAATGAAAATGATCCTCCTTGAAAAAGGAGCTAGGAATGAGGATCCTCCTTAGAGAAGGAGCTAGGAATGAAGATGATCCTCCTTGGAGAAAGAGCTAGGAATGAAGATGATCCTCCTTGGAGAAAGAGCTAGGAATGAGGATGATCCTCCTTGGAGAAAGAGCTAGGAATGAGGATCGTCCTCCTTGGAAAAGGTGCTAGGAATGAAAATGATCCTCCTTGGAGAAAGAGCTAGGAATGAGGATACTCCTCCTTGGAGAAAGAGCTAGGAATGAGGATGCTCCTCCTTGGAGAAAGAGCTATGAATGAAAATGATCCTCTTTGGAGAAAGAGCTAGGAATGAAGATGATCCTCCTTGGAAAAGGATCTAGGAATGAGGATGATCCTCTTTGGAGAAAGAGCTAGGAATGAAGATGATCCTCCTTGGAGAAAGAGCTAGGAATGAGGATGATCCTCCTTGGAGAAAGAGCTAGGAATGAGGATCGTCCTCCTTGGAAAAGGTGCTAGGAATGAAAATGATCCTCCTTGGAGAAAGAGCTAGGAATGAGGATGCTCCTCCTTGGAGAAAGAGCTAGGAATGAGGATGATCCTCCTTGGAGAAAGAGCTAGGAATGAGGATGATCCTCCTTGGAGAAAGAGCTAGGAATGAGGATCGTCCTCCTTGGAAAAGGTGCTAGGAATGAAAATGATCCTCCTTGAAAAAGGAGCTAGGAATGAGGATCCTCCTTAGAGAAGGAGCTAGGAATGAAGATGATCCTCCTTGGAGAAAGAGCTAGGAATGAAGATGATCCTCCTTGGAGAAAGAGCTAGGAATGAGGATGATCCTCCTTGGAGAAAGAGCTAGGAATGAGGATCGTCCTCCTTGGAAAAGGTGCTAGGAATGAAAATGATCCTCCTTGGAAAAGGATCTAGGAATGAGGATGATCCTCTTTGGAGAAAGAGCTAGGAATGAAGATGATCCTCCTTGGAAAAGGAGCTAGGAATGAAGATGGTCCTACTTGGAAAAAGGGCTAGGAATGAGGATGGTCCTCCTTGGAAAAGGAGCTAGGAATGAAGATGATCCTCCTTGGAAAAGGAACTAGGAATGAAGATGATCCTCCTTGGAAAAGGAGCTAGGAATGAAGATGGTCCTCCTTGGAAAAGGAGCTAGGAATGAAGATGGTTCTCCAGAGAAGGGGCTAGGAAAGGATGGTATTCTTCAAGGAAGTTAGGAGTAATATGCTCTACTTGGGGAATTAAGGTGCCAGGACTGAGAATGATCTTCCCTAAGTACATCTTACTTACTGGTTACACTTCCAGATATGCATTTTATATCAAAATACTGAGGGACATAAATCAATCTAAAAGCAATAAATATTAACAAAAACATATCGTCATTTGTTTAAAGCAGAAAATGTTGAGAACATGTACCAGGCATTATATGCAAATCTGGTTTCATTTTCAGCTGACTTCTGTAAATAGGATCAACAATAATTGTACCGAAGTCCTACTTTATAGGTCTGTGAGTGGTTCATAATCGTACTATCAGGTGGTTATAACGCACGCAGGGCATTGTCAACTGAACACAACTGCTGATCTGAAGTCCACTACCATTATATCACACACTTTTTTTGTTTCAGGGCCGAAATTGTTTTGTTCACTAATTAAAATTTAAGAGTGATTCTATGTTTGATTTTTTATACAAATTGACATGAACTATTGTACTAAAGTTAGAAGTAACATACAAGGGTCATTCGAAACTCATGGTGAATTAAATAATAAAGAAGTCTTATCCATTCAAAGGTCTACACTTTGTTTAGCTTTGGAATAAAGTATGTCTGTCAATACAAACCTTTTCTCAAGAACTTGCCAACGGGTTACTCCTGTTTTACGCAACATGGCGCAGCGCCACAGGACCACGTGCAGGGTGGCGCAAACATAAACCTCTGTAGTCATCGCCCTGTTTTTGATTACATTCAAAGTTTGAATCCCCGAGTCATAAATACTTGCCATGTTCACAAAATTATCACCAAATCTGAAATGATCAACATTAGGTCATAAACTGTAACCAGGTGTCTGGCACACATACTGACCAATCAGTACAACTGCCTGTCCAAAACAAATCTATTTGTATTCTTTCCCCAAGTTCACAACCCCGGGGGGGGGGGGGTACTCTCATAGTCAGCGTTACCGGGGAAGCTGGGCTAAATAGGGTCCTTTTCGCTGATATTTTCCCTAAAACAGGTTAAGATATTTCATCATTTCCCCTAAAACAGGGTACTGTTTTTCAAATTTCTCCCTAAAACAGGGATCACAATCCCCCTTTCCAAATCTCCCCCTTCTGCATCATCCCTAAATGAGGGTATCAAAATTTCAGCTAGTCCTAAATCAGGGTACCAATAATGATAGAATATTTCCCTAAATCAGGCTCTGCGTTTTACAGTTCCATCCGGGTTAAGATATTTTATCATTTTCCCTAAAACAGGGTACTGTTTTTCAAATTTCTCCTTAAAACAGGGATCACAATCCCCTTTTCCAAATCTCCTCCTTCTGCATCATCCCTAAATGAGGGTATCAAAAATTCAGCTAGTCCTAAATCAGGGTACCAAATTTCAGCTATTCCTAAATCAGGGTACCAATAATGCTAGAATATTTCCCTAATTCAGGCTCTGGGGTTTTCAGTTCCATCCCAGCCTCCGCGGGTTAAAATCATGAGAGTATCCCCCCCGGGTTCACAACCAGATTTTTCTGAATACGTATGACTTGCGCTCTATTCTGTGCGCACATTTATAGCTTTGGTGGCAGGGACTGATATGATAGATATGAGAGAGAGGTCCTTCTACGGAGGGCACCTCTTTACCGGTTGAGACCCTAATGCCTCAGTCACATTTGCGCCGGGCGTCGGGAAGTAAGAATCTGCCGGCATCTCAATGTCCTGGTCGCTGGGGAGTTTATTAGCGAAAATTAAGATATGTCGGAGCTGTGGTCACATTATAAAAAGGCACTGCATGGCACTTACAATATTGAATGACACACATGTTTGGTGGATATCCTACAGATGTCTGTATCATTAAACAGACCTCTGTAGGACATCCTAAAGAGGTCTGATAAAAGAAACTGACCTCTGTAGGATATCGTAGGGAACTCCTAGGATTATCGCTAGGATATCACAAAACCATCTGACGATGATCTGGGAACACATAAAATAAAATAAATCCTATTTTCACCGTACTATGACACCGGCAGCCCTAAGATAATCTTAAGATATGCCCTTATATAGTGTCGACATTTTAAAAGAGCTAACTGTTTATTTGATTGCAGAGTGATTGCGGAATACGTATATTATGATGCTATGATGTCATGGAAACCACTCCAATTACAACCCTAAAGTCAGTCCAAGATGACCACGCCCATCCTGACCTTCACCGTCACGGGGCCAAGGTCGAGGTCATGGTCGCCTGTTCTGACCTCGCTGACCTTGACATCTTCTCCAAAACTGATCCCATGTGTGTTTTGTTTGTGAAAAAGTTTGGACAATGGAAAGAAGTGGGGAGGACTGAGGCAGTGGATGAGACACTCAATCCAAAGTTTACGGAGACATTTTGTCTGGATTATCATAGCGAGCTCAACCAGCCATTGATGTTTTCAGTTTATGATGTTGACAGTAGGTGAGTTCTGTATTTAGGTCATTCCTATAATGCGCCTAGTAAGAGCAATATTTAGCATTAACCCTTTGCTAACCCCAACCGGCCCCACTAGCACAGTTGGTAGAGTGTAGGATCTGTGCCTTTAATGGTTATATAAGTGGAGGGCGGGAGGTGGTGGGTTCGATTCCCACTGCCGGCAGTGTAACTTTCACACTGATTAAAAGTCTCGAAAGTCGACCTGATATGGCCATAGTTGCTGAAAGGGTCGTTAGAACACCATTTCACAATTTTTTCACTTAGCTAACCCAAAAAGCATACTCCACTGAGAGTAAGTTGGCATTAAGAAGACAATTTGACCGTTGGAGTTATTTGATACAAGTAGACTCTGTCTACTACTTTGACCATTTCTCCATTTTGCAAAGTAAACTATCATTTACAAATTGGTGACCATTATCGACTCAGGTCACCTTAGAGTTTTAGTTTTAGAGTAATATACTCAGTGTATTACTCTAAAGGTCAATTAAGATCTTCAATACCATTGCAAACTGTAATGCCCTATATTGGTTACGTTGATAGTTTTGAGTCTTTGAGTCATTACAACCCAAAAATGGAGGAGAATGTCTTATGTGTCTTTATTGTGCCAAACCAGACTTGATATTGGTCAATCCTTGGAGTTATTATAATTACTACAAGGTCAAACCCAACAAAAGTTCTTTAGGTCTGATATTCTGGAAGTCAATTACATGGAATTTGGATAAATAGTCAATATCCCTTTAAATAAAATGTTCATGAAATCGAACTATTCAGCGGAGTGTGGGGAACATCATGACTCCACACAAAAAGTAAAAAGTATATACATCCATACAAAGATCAATTTTGTAATATTTCACATCTGTCAGCTATTTGACATTTTTTCAAAACTTGATATCTCCCCATCATATTGTCCTGTTTATTGCAGATCAACAGATTTGAGGAAGCATGACTTTGTGGGTTCATTGGAAACGAGCCTGGCACAGCTCATAAAACCCGAGGAGAGCATTCACACGACAAGTAAGAATCTGTGGGCCCCGGGGGACGATAAGAACCGCGGCATGATTCACGTCACAGCCGAGGTCCTCAGAGAGCTCCGCAGCAGGGTGACGTTCCATCTCGGCGCATCCAAACTAGATAAAAAAGGACTTTTCTCCATGACAAAGGTGCGAAACAAACAAGGTTTTGTGTCAGAATTTGTTTAAATGCGAATACCACTTAATCTACGCTTATTTCTGTTTTAAAAGAATGGATCTAAACTGGGAATAGGGCATGAAAAGAATCCAACACCTCAGAATTTGTTCAAATGCCTTAACTCAAATCAAGATTTTGTCTCTAAAATTATTTTAATGCGATTTTATTTTCATTGACAGAGCCATGTGTAAAAACTACCGGTATTAGTCCATTCGTCCAAAAGCAAATCATCACATTGATTATAAAAAAGCTGAGCGTAATCTGTCCATTCGGTATTGGATATCTGCTAGAAATAGGTCTGCTAGAAATAGGTCTGCTAGAAATAGGTCTGCTAGAAATAGGTCTGCTAGAAATAGGTCTGCTGGAAATAGGTCCATAAAGGACAAGGTCATATTACCAAGTTCTAGGTCGAATCCAACAAAATAAGACCTTAAGGAATAATGAAAAAATAGAGTGTTCTTTGCACTAGTATCAGGTTTATGTTGCAGACGGACACATATTGTGAGGTGTCACGGAGTATAAACAGCATCGAGTATCACCCGATATACAGGACAGAGGTGGTCTATAAAACTCAGGAACCAAGGTTTGTCATCATCAACAATACTATTTGTTTAATAACACAATCATGTGTGATTTTCAAAATGGCTATTTGGTGTAGTGTTCAGATTCGTTATTTCTCGGAGTATACTTACTCCATGGTTACATTTAAATTGGCCATTTTGTACGATATTCTAATGGACCATTTTTTACGATATTCTAATGGACCATTTTGTACGATATTCTAATGGACTATTTTGTACGATATACTAATGGACCATTTTGTACGATATTCTAATTGGCCATTTTGTACGATATTCTAATGGACCATTTTGTATGGTATTCTAATGGACCGTTTTGTACGATATTCTAATGGACCATTTTTTACGATATTCTAATGGACCATTTTGTACGATATTCTAATGGACCATTTTGTACGATATACTAATGGACCATTTTGTACGATATACTAATGGACCATTTTGTACAATATTCTAATTGGCCATTTTGTACGATATTCTAATGGACCATTTTGTATGGTATTCTAATGGACCATTTTGTATGGTATTCATGAAGACCATTTTGTACGATATTCTAATGGACCATTTTGTACGATATTCTGCTGGACCATTTTGTACGATATTCTAATGGACCATTTCGCATGATTTAGAAAATGTCCCGTTGGTGTGACCCTAAAATAACGATTTTGTGTAATATTTTGATTAATCATAGATGGCGGTGTTCAAATTAATAATATGATGAAAACATTTAAAACACATAAAAGTAGAAGCTTGGTAGAAAACAAACCAGAGTGCCTGAATGGCAATGATAAGTACCCTTCCCCCCAAAATACAGAAATATTCTTTTAATGTCCGTCTCAATTTGATTACTCAAGAATGTTGTGGTTTCTTTTCTTAAGATTTCATAATGCCCCCCCCCCAAATCCGTAGGCTACAGGTATACATACACCCACAATAAATGTTGAAAATATGACCATGAAATATACACAAAACAAATGTCTTTCTTTTATGGGCACATGTTCTTGTTTATAAGAATAGATTTAAGATCCTCAAATTATTGATGTTACAACATAAATAACCATTGAGTAATAAGGCATTGAGTACACTGTTTCAGATGGGGTCAAGGCATTTACATTGAGTACACTTTTTCAGATGGAGTTAAGGCATTCACATTGAGTACACTGTTTCAGATGGAGTCAAGGCATTTACATTGAGTACACTGTTTCAGATGGAGACCATTTGATCTTTCTGTGCAGAAGTTGTGTAATGGAGACCCAGACAGATCAATTCAGTTCTCTTGTTGGCATATACAGACGTAAGTATCAACTTGCTTCTTCTTATTAAATGCCATTAAAATTAGAATAAATGTGATTAAATAGAAAGGTAACAGTCATTGTTCAAGAAACTAGAACAAAAATTGAAGATTCCCAATTGATATTATCAACAGCTGAATATAAAATCATTGTATATTTTTTTAATCTATTTTTTTATGTCAGTGTCTCAATCTGTAAGATTATTGTTAAATTACTTTAAGAAAAAAAAATGAAATCAATTTGTATTTTTCCAAGGAATAAAAATGGCCCCACATCGAGTGCTGGTAAATGTTGTCCATTTTCAACAAGAATCAGAGTGACTTACGCATGTCAGCTGAGCAAGTAATTAGCTCCAGTACTGCATTGGGTTGTGGATTTCATTCAGTGGTGCATTTTAAGGGTGTAGGAATTATGCCTTGAAGACTTTTGTAGAATTTTTTTTAACAAGATATCAGATTTTATACATGATTGGTGTAAACATAATATATTTTCTCAGATATATAATAGGGTGGCTCAAAATAACATCTTTTTTTTTTCTGAAGTGTTAACCTCCCTGAGTAAAAATGTGTTCCTTTTTGGGTATTTCTGATTTTCATGTTGTTGCAATTGTAACTGGTAAATATTGTATGCATGCTTATGTTTAGCTAATTAGCCATATTTTGCCCAAAAATTCTTCCATAGGGGGATACGAGGGACCCTAAAAGTGGGTAAAAAATCTGAAAAAAATCCATGTGTCTAAATACCTTGAAAGGAACACCTTTTCACATTTCAGAAAAAAACCTTTTGAGCCACCTTAATATATAATGAAAACTTCACCACCACATGAGTAATTATGACTCAGAAGGAACTCATAAAAAAAATATGAAATTTACAATTCTTTAATTTTACTGAAAAGTAACCACCTTCAGGTTCCCTGAGACAATGCTTGCTCATTCAACTATTTTGGGCATTTTTCATCAATGTTACTTTTTGCAATCAGGGATTCTTTGGCCATCAAATTATATCTGAATTTGTTACAACCTTCATGACTTCTGATGATGGCTTGTTTAAATTTGATAATCTATGATAAAGTAAAGGTTTGATAATGAAAAATGTCAAAAAGGGCAGAATATGTGAGCGTTGCCCCTGCTGGAGCAGGAAAAATTGGGTATATGATACAAAATAATAGGATATTGCATGGGGAGTATTTCAAAGATATTTGATAAACTGTTATATGTAACATTTCATTTTGTTTTTAAAATGCAAAGGAATCCAAATGTAAAAGACAAAAAGAAGTAAGTGGTTAATGATAGCATATATGCCAGCATATTCAAGTGTAATTTTAGAATTATTAATATTAACACTTTATTTTAGCTAGCTGTGTCTTGAGGCTGAATAACTAAAGAACCATAAAAGCAAAATCCTCCATAATGCAGAGCGCATCCAATGCTCTGTATTCAAGGATGAAAATTTCAGGAATAATTTTTATGGTAAATGGGGTAACTTTACAAGGGATCAAATTGATTTCTGTAGTTTATAACTGTCTTCCATCTCATATTTCAGTATTATATTCTCTTTATAATAAATGCTACTAAATGACATTGTAGATTCATGCTGTAATAAATACAATTTATTAGTTATACTATTCAGAAAATCTTTTATAATCATAAATATAATTCATTGATGGTGCTATTTAGAAAATCTTCTGTTCTTAAGATACTGATAAATGATAAGGATTTAAATATTTTTTCAGGATTAACGAATCATGAGACACTTTGTAAACTTAGATATGCCATGCGTGATTCCAAAATCTTTCCTAGTTTGAGAATCATATATGATTCATGTTTTATATTCTTCATCTTCAAAATTTGGAAAAAAACTTTACTACAATATTTCAATATTTCAGAACTTAAAAACAAATCATAGTCATACAAAGTTTTGTATGTGAGAGGTAATCCCATGGGAAGATTGGCCCACTGACCATTAAGAGCCCTTCCCAATGCCAATATGTATATAACAACAAACTACAGGAGGGTCACATTTGTTCACAGATCATATTCTATATTAGAGCTATACATTTTTTACCTAACATGGCTTTATATGCTTTGACATGTTTATGCATTTGCTGAATATGCAAAGACTTAACACATATTGCATAAAATGTGTCTTGGCATAAAACCATTCAATGTTCTACTGCTTGAATGCTTTGGTTTAAAAAAGATTATGCTTAGGTTTTCAGATACAGAATAAATGTGTGCAACACATTTTGTTAACTCAGATGTGTAACAAATATATATAAATCATAATTATATTATAAATATTTACAATGCAAATATCTTATGCAAATATCTTATTTACATACTTTTTCAATATATGTATGTATATGTACCTGATATTGCATTGCAACATTCCAGGAAAAAAAAACGCAGGTAAATTTAACAAAACTAGCCTAAAGGAAATTTGATTTGACCTTGCCGTGACCTCACTTTGATTTCTATTTCAGGAACCTTGAGAGGAAGCTGATTGGACAAGGAAGCACCACATTACGGAACCTCACCAAAGACCCGTAAGTCTTGTTTTCACCCTTTTTTTCTTTTTAACTGGAAGAAAAAGTTAGAACATCAAATATTAGTGATGATTCATTAAAAGTCCTTTTAAAAATAATTTCAAATCAAGATAAAAGATACAGAAAATCCATAGATTAAAATTATGTAAAGAGAAGGAAATACAGGGATTGTATGAATGGGAATGGTGAAAACAATTTCTGTTATTTTATGAGATTATATGGAAAGGTGACAATATATATACCGTATATGCACAGAGTCATGAATAAGCATGCAGTTTTCTATTTCAGGAAAAAATTGCCTGACCCTTTAAGACTTAGTTTACCAAAAAAAGAGAAGAAGAAAAGTTACAAAGGATCTGGAATGCTGAAATTTTTACAATGCAGGTAATTCTAGAGTGCATGACTTTTCCTAATGGTCAACTTTGAAAGGAATTATTCCCTTAAGAGAAAATACAAAACTTTAAAAGGAAAGTCATTTGTATGGAACCACATTGGGAGATTAAAAAGTTGAATGGAGAGGGGGGGCAAATACATACACACATATTGTGTTTGGTCAAAATCATTTATGATTGCAGTATCAAAACTGTGAAAACACTAAAACCAATGTGGCTGTAAGTTGGTCGACAAATACTTCAAAATGTCTTCAGGGCATAACATGGTCGACAAACACTTAAGGGCATAACATGTTATGCTTGTAAAAATTACGAAGTCGTTGTAATCACAGTCTTCCATTTGAACTTCCACATCAATTTGCGCCATGAAGAAATCGCGAAAGTTCATGACTTCATTACAGCATCACTGATCCATGGAAAATATAATACAATTATGTTGATTCCAGTACCACCCTAAAAGGGCAACTATGATATCATGCAGTTTTGTGGAATTAAGCATCATTCAAAAAGGTCAACAACATAAGGTTGTGATATTATGCAACATGTTTGCAGATGTTCAATAAATGCAACACTTATAAGTGTATAAAACATGTAGTGTATAAATGTTTGATTTAAAAGCTATGGATAATTACTGTACATTTTAGTATGATTTATGTTGCAGGTTAGATATGGCGTATACCCTGCTTGACTATGTGCGTGGAGGATGTTCCATCCAACTCATGGTAGCAATAGACTTTACAGTAAGTAAAATATCCAAACAGCTCAGTCACATTCATGGTAGCAATAGACTTTACAGTAAGTAGAATATCCAAACAACTCAGTCACATTCATGGTAGCAATAGACTTTACAGTAAGTAAAATATCCAAACAACACAGTCAAATTCATGGTAGCAATAGACTTTACAGTAAGTAAAATATCCAAACAACACAGTCACATTCATGGTAGCAATAGACTTTACAGTAAGTAAAATATCCAAACAACACAGTCAAATTCATGGTAGCAATAGACTGTACAGTAAGTAAAATATCCGAACAACACAGTCAAATTCATGGTAGCAATAGACTTTACAGTAAGTATAACACCAAACAACACAGTCACATTCATGGTAGCAATAGACTTTACAGTAAGTAAAATATCCAAACAACACAGTCACATTCATGGTAGCAATAGACTTTACAGTAAGTAAAATATCCAAACAACACAGTCACATTCATGGTAGCAATAGACTTTACAGTAAGTAGAATATCCAAACAACTCAGTCACATTCATGGTAGCAATAGACTTTACAGTAAGTAAAATATCCAAACAACACAGTCACATTCATGGTAGCAATAGACTTTACAGTAAGTAAAATATCCAAACAACACAGTCAAATTCATGGTAGCAATAGACTTTACAGTAAGTAAAATATCCAAACAACACAGTCAAATTCATGGTAGCAATAGACTTTACAGTAAGTAAAATATCCAAACAACACAGTCAAATTCATGGTAGCAATAGACTTTACAGTAAGTAAAATATCCAAACAACACAGTCAAATTCATGGTAGCAATAGACTTTACAGTAAGTAAAATATCCAAACAACACAGTCAAATTCATGGTAGCAATAGACTTTACAGTAAGTAGAATATCCAAACAACACAGTCACATTCATGGTAGCAATAGACTGTACAGTAAGTAAAATATCCGAACAACACAGTCAAATTCATGGTAGCAATAGACTTTACAGTAAGTAGAATATCCAAACAACACAGTCAAATTCATGGTAGCAATAGACTTTACAGTAAGTAAAATATCCAAACAACACAGTCACATTCATGGTAGCAATAGACTTTACAGTAAGTAAAATATCCAAACAACACAGTCACATTCATGGTAGCAATAGACTTTACAGTAAGTAAAATATCCGAACAACACAGTCAAATTCATGGTAGCAATAGACTTTACAGTAAGTATAACACCAAACAACACAGTCACATTCATGGTAGCAATAGACTTTACAGTAAGTAGAATATCCAAACAACACAGTCAAATTCATGGTAGCAATAGACTTTACAGTAAGTAAAATATCCAAACAACACAGTCACATTCATGGTAGCAATAGACTTTACAGTAAGTAAAATATCCAAACAACACAGTCACATTCATGGTAGCAATAGACTTTACAGTAAGTAAAATATCCAAACAACACAGTCAAATTCATGGTAGCAATAGACTGTACAGTAAGTAAAATATCCGAACAACACAGTCAAATTCATGGTAGCAATAGACTTTACAGTAAGTATAACACCAAACAACACAGTCACATTCATGGTAGCAATAGACTTTACAGTAAGTAAAATATCCAAACAACACAGTCACATTCATGGTAGCAATAGACTTTACAGTAAGTAAAATATCCAAACAACACAGTCACATTCATGGTAGCAATAGACTTTACAGTAAGTAGAATATCCAAACAACTCAGTCACATTCATGGTAGCAATAGACTTTACAGTAAGTAAAATATCCAAACAACACAGTCACATTCATGGTAGCAATAGACTTTACAGTAAGTAAAATATCCAAACAACACAGTCAAATTCATGGTAGCAATAGACTTTACAGTAAGTAAAATATCCAAACAACACAGTCAAATTCATGGTAGCAATAGACTTTACAGTAAGTAAAATATCCAAACAACACAGTCAAATTCATGGTAGCAATAGACTTTACAGTAAGTAAAATATCCGAACAACACAGTCACATTCATGGTAGCAATAGACTTTACAGTAAGTAGAATATCCAAACAACACAGTCACATTCATGGTAGCAATAGACTGTACAGTAAGTAAAATATCCGAACAACACAGTCAAATTCATGGTAGCAATAGACTTTACAGTAAGTAGAATATCCAAACAACACAGTCACATTCATGGTAGCAATAGACTTTACAGTAAGTAAAATATCCAAACAACACAGTCACATTCATGGTAGCAATAGACTTTACAGTAAGTAAAATATCCAAACAACACAGTCACATTCATGGTAGCAATAGACTTTACAGTAAGTAAAATATCCAAACAACACAGTCACATTCATGGTAGCAATAGACTTTACAGTAAGTAAAATATCCAAACAACACAGTCACATTCATGGTAGCAATAGACTTTACAGTAAGTAAAATATCCAAACAACACAGTCAAATTCATGGTAGCAATAGACTTTACAGTAAGTATAACACCAAACAACACAGTCACATTCATGGTAGCAATAGACTTTACAGTAAGTAAAATATCCAAACAACACAGTCACATTCATGGTAGCAATAGACTTTACAGTAAGTAAAATATCCAAACAACACAGTCACATTCATGGTAGCAATAGACTTTACAGTAAGTAGAATATCCAAACAACACAGTCACATTCATGGTAGCAATAGACTTTACAGTAAGTAGAATATCCAAACAACACAGTCAAATTCATGGTAGCAATAGACTTTACAGTAAGTAGAATATCCAAACAACTCAGTCAAATTCATGGTAGCAATAGAATGAATAATTGGTGTAATGTAAAAGATTTTACATAATATTGTGAAATGAAAAAACAAATGTTTATATTTTAATTTAACTCCAAAATATTTAAGAAACATTTTACTATAGCATTTTAAGGAATATGATTTATACTTTTGTACAATTCCAGTCATCCAATGGCTTAGCCTCAGCTCCCTCTTCACTGCATTACCTCAATGCACCCACAGTAAGTAAGAATCCTGATTTACTATTTTCATTGCTTTCTGTTCCTTACAGCTTTTGCCTTGGAATGTATTTATTTGCTAACATTTTCTAGAAATATTATTTTAATTTTGTGAACCTCCTTTTAAAGTGTTTCTCTTTCCAATCCTCTTTATCAATTGTTTTTTTTTTTTCGAATATTTTTTTGTGTGATTGTCACAGAACGATGTGACCTCTGAACTTGGGGATATTTCAACCTCCCCTTTGGACAAAGAGAAACCTTTTGTGGGTTTATGACCTCCCCTTTGGACAAAGAGAAACCTTTTGTGGGTTTATGACCTCCCCTTTGGACAAAGAGAAACCTTGTGTGGGTTTATGACCTCCCCTTTGGACAAAGAGAAACCTTGTGTGGGTTTATGACCTCCCCTTTGGACAAAGAGAAACCTTGTGTGGGTTTATGACCTCCCCTTTGGACAAAGAGAAACCTTGTGTGGGTTTATGACCTCCCCTTTGGACAAAGAGAAACCTTGTGTGGGTTTATGACCTCCCCTTTGGACAAAGAGAAACCTTGTGTGGGTCTATGTGTGGACAAAAGTTCATGTTGTGATTGGTGCAAATGCATTGTTAACTTCACCTATGCCAGAGGCCATCACAGCAAGTTTGTTGGCAAAGTGTTCAGTGGGTAATTCAGATGTTAACAGATTTCAACAGATATGATGTTTTGGATGACAAAAGGCTGTCCTTACAACAAAATTCAGAACCCAGGCATAATGCTTTAGATTGCAATGGGCTGTGCTTACATCTGGACTGGGAACACAGGCATAATGCTTTAGATTGCAATGGGCTGTGCTTACATCTGGACTCGGAACACAGGCATAATGCTTTAGATTGCAATGGGCTGTGCTTACATCTGGACTCGGAACACAGGCATAATGCTTTAGATTGCAATGGGCTGTGCTTACATCTGGACTGGGAACACAGGCATAATGCTTTAGATTGCAATGGGCTGTGCTTACATCTGGACTCGGAACACAGGCATAATGCTTTAGATTGCAATGGGCTGTGCTTACATCTGGACTGGGAACACAGGCATAATGCTTTAGATTGCAATGGGCTGTGCTTACATCTGGACTCGGAACACAGGCATAATGCTTTAGATTGCAATGGGCTGTGCTTACATCTGGACTCGGAACACAGGCATAATGCTTTAGATTGCAATGGGCTGTGCTTACATCTGGACTGGGAACACAGGCATAATGCTTTAGATTGCAATGGGCTGTGCTTACACCTAGACTCGAAACACAGGCATAATGCTTTAGATTGCAACGGCCTGTGCTTACATCTAGACTCGGAACACAGGCATAAAGCTTTAAGATGGAACGGGCTGTGCTTATATCTAGACTCGGAACACAGGCATAAAGCTTTAGATTGCAACGGCCTGTGCTTACATCTAGACTCGGAACACAGGCATAAAGCTTTAAGATGGAACGGGCTGTGCTTATATCTAGACTCGAAACACAGGCATAATGCTTTAGATTGCAACGGCCTGTGCTTACATCTAGACTCGGAACACAGGCATAAAGCTTTAAGATGGAACGGGCTGTGCTTATATCTAGACTCGGAGCACAGGCATAAAGCTTTAGATTGCAACGGCCTGTGCTTACATCTAGACTCGGAACACAGGCATAAAGCTTTAAGATGGAACGGGCTGTGCTTACATCTAGACTCGGAACACAGGCATAAAGCTTTAAGATGGAACGGGCTGGGCTTACATCTAGACTCGGAACATAGGCATAATGCTTTAGATTACAATGGGCTGTGCTTACACCTAGACTCGGAACACAGGCATAAAGCTTTAGATTGCAACGGGCTGTGCTTACATCTAGACTCGGAACACAGGCATAAAGCTTTAAGATGGAACGGTCTGTGCTTACATCTAGACTCGGAACACAGGCATAAAGCTTTAGATTGCAATGGGCTGTGCTTACACCTGGACTGGGAACATAGGCATAAAGCTTTAGATTGCAACGGGCTGTGCTTACACCTAGACTCGGAACATAGGCATAAAGCTTTAAATTGCAACGGGCTGTGCTTACACCTAGACTCGGAACAAATGCTTAAGATGGCAATGGGCTGTGTTTTAAACAAGACACAAAAATATTTGAATGTTGGTCACTTTTGTAACTTGCTGCAGGTTTAAATCTAATATATTTGGTTCATAATTATTTTGTAACATGAAACACTTTTATTTGTATACTAGCCATGATTCAGAGATCAATGTCTTTTATTGTTCAGGAGAATCAATACATTGAGGCCATCAAGACAATGGGAGGCATCTTGGGCCACTATGACATGGAACAGAATTTTCTTGCATTTGGTTTTGGTGCTAAAAGTAAACCAAACAAGAAAATTAAAGATTGTTTTCCTCTGGTGCGGAAAGGGGATAATCCATATGTAAAAGGCATTTCGGTATGTTTAACTTTACCTTATACGCTTCTTAATAGAATCACTGCACAAATTTTTAAAAAAAATAATAATAATAAAAAATCGGAGTAAAACGCACAAGAAATGTAATATGAGATAATGATGTGATTTTAGGGTATAATAGAGGCTTACAGAGCTGCCGTTCCCAGACTGACGCTGGCAGGTCCGAGTCGGGTGGCTGCTGTCATCAACAAGGCAGCGGAGTACGCAAGGGAGAAGCAATTATCTCAGGACAACCAGTTCTACCATGTGCTCATGATCATTACTGTGAGTCATCACATTTTTAAATCGACATATGTCACAAGTAATTACCGGTAATTGACCTTGATGAAAAGGTCATAGTAATATTTTTAGGATGATGTATATTTTGTGATGGATTAAATAATTATTTTTCATCATTTCTATAGTGTACAATTTTTGATATCAGAGGATGAAGCAATAGATGATCATGAAAAGATCATCATCATCCCCTTTTTTATTTTGGTTAGAGTTATTATGTCTTATTACTGGGTGGAATAGTGACAGAATGATCATTATTTCAACTTGATATATATCTATTATAGAATGTAGAAGTGAATGACCTAAATGAAATTGTCATCATTCCGAAATACTGTAAATGACCTTGACCTATACCTTGACCCTGACAGAATGATCATGATTTCAGTGTTCCATATATTATTACAGGATGGAGTAGTGAATGACCTTGACCTATACCTTGACCCTGACAGAATGATCATGATTTCAGTGTTCCATATATTATTACAGGATGGAGTAGTGAATGACCTTGACGAGGCCATCAAAGCTGTGAGAGCCGCAGCTGAATATCCTCTCTCAATCGTTATGGTGGGCATAGGACCTGCAGACTTCCATATGATGGTTAGTGCTGTCCTCTGGTGATGACTTCCCAAGAGTAATACTACCGTATCCGCTCGGGTTAGCGCCCATGCTTGGCTTAACGCCCACCCCCCTTTTTAGGAAGAAATCATTAAACGCCCACCTTCCCTGGATGTCCGTAATACGATGTACGTGACGTCCTTTACCTTAGCGTCTGGGTGCCCACGAGACAAAAGTGGAGCGGCCAACATGTCAAATTGAACTTTCATATCCGTAGCTGATCGATTTTAATTGCGTTTTAAATGATAAATAAAGGTATGTACTTAATATTATCACAATTACGTCGACAATTTCTCCACATCATTGATTTTAGCCTCAAAACAAAGCGTTTTCATTATTTATCATTCGATCCGCGTGTGAAAGCATTTCTGTCAGCAAGGAAGACACGACTCAACGCAACACGTGGTCGCAATTTTGAAAGGCGGAAGTGACGGGAAGAGGCTCTTGTTTTTAGCGCGAAAACGATTGTTAATATATTGCGCAATAATGGATGGTTTTGTTCTGTTCTCGACCTTTATAAACGCCCATGCTTGGGTAAACGCCCACCCCCCTCTTTTACTTTGTCCCCAATTAGCCGCCCATGGGCGCTAACCCGAGCGGATACGGTATATTGAAATCCATTGGCCAAAATACAAAACAAAGCTATATGAACATAAAGTGAATGTATCAGATGCATCCAACATATTATTGAGACAACAGTAAAACTAGCTATTAATCAACATTGACTTTTACAAGTCTAACAGAAAACTAACTATTTTTCTTTATGCCTTTAATTAGGAGTCTTTCCAGCATAGTGTTCAAGAACCAACCAAATCAGTCAACTCCAAGCTGAACAAAAGAGAAAACTTCCATTTTGCTGCTCTGAGGAAGCAGAAATATTCCACTGGTGCTAACACTGCTATAGTAAGCTGCTCTGTTAAGTTAATTGCCTCAAACATGTCTTATATATCAGTTTCTGTTTTTAGTGCGTCTATTTTTTGTATTAGTTTACAATGCTTTTTGATTGGATTTTTTTTTATTTTTAGGCAAGAGATACCCTAGCCAAAGTCTCACAACAGTTAATTAATTATATGAAGACTAATTCTTTGGTTCCAAACCCTGCCATCATACACCGGTCAGACAATACCCAGACGTCATGGGTGAGCGAAGATATGGACATAAACGGCGAGCATGACCACCTAAACCTTGATGCCAACACCTTCCTGCCTACCTCCCCATCAAGCAATGCTCTCAGTAACAAATATACAGGTAGGATCTCTCTTAAACTGATATATAAAATAAGACATTTAAATTAGTTCCTATGCCAAATAGTATCAAGTCTTAAAAAGTGCTTTAAATGATGGAAACTTGAGTTGAAATAGCAACATTAAATTCAGCCCCAATGAGGGTAATTTCATGAACTGCAGTACTCTGGACAATGTTAACACTATAACATCCCCTAATCAAGATAAACCTATAACCAGGCTTGCTGCATGGCGAACATTTTACATATATATATAAATTTGGTTATTTCATATTATGGCAATATATATTTACAGGTCCAAGTTGTCCTGCATGTGGGGCAACAATAGACACAAAAACAGACTTCCATACCCTGTCCATAGCATAGCAGTATATCTCCCGGGCTTCTTGTGAGAGACAAACCTTCAAGCAGACATTTACTAGGAGACATTTACTAGGAGACATTTACTAGGAGACATTTACTAGGAGACTGCTTGAACGAGGAGTGCATGCCCCATCAGACAATTTATTTTTATCTTCCTGAATGACTACTTCTTCACATTGCAGAGACAATGTTATGTATCTTACAAGATACTTGTCACTGTTTTTCAGATTTGCACTAGTTTTATCAAAGATAATATTTTAAATGTATATAGACAAGTGCCATATTGTTTTCAAAATAATTATTTATAAACTTATAAAATACATATGTAGGAATAAGGACCTTTTTCTGGGGATTACCGGTAACTATTAATTATTGAAGGCCACGTCCATGACAGTTGGTGAAATAATATTTGTGTCATAATCAATGATCATAATGACAGAACGCTTTCATAATAATAAGAATTCATAGATTATGTTTGTTATTTAGTTGGAATTCTCTAGAAATCATGACATGAATACTATCTTTGACTATGACAGACATTTTGTCAGCTTAATTTGTTAAATACATGTAAAATACATCTCACAATGTGAAAAGCCAATGTACATACATAATTATTAAATTATTTAAAAAACAGTTGACCTCTTATACACATTTTTAAATCATTGAATGAGTGTTTTTTTATGAAAACAATCATACAAAAATGATAATGTGAAGAATATGTTGTCAATAAGTTTCAAAACTGGTTATTTTTTTTCCAGAAACTAAAATGTGATATTTTTATCCTGGCTTTAGATCTAGTCTAACTGAGAATAACTTGTCCATCCCCCAAAAACATCTGAATGACTATTTTATTGGGAAGACTTGATATCAATTTTTAGTCGATCCTAAAGCAGTGTTATTTGGAATTTATTATCTGCGATATCTTTTTAAAAATATGGGTACTAAAAAAAAAATTATCCTAATTCAGGTCTGATTGTTACAATAACTTTATTACAATTACATAATATATACAATTATAGAGAAACAGTAAAATCTCTTTGCTATTGACATAATAATCATAAACTTAACAAAGATTACTATTAGCAATTCATGTTTAACTTGTTGAGGAACTGCTGCTGCTGCTGCTGCTGCTACTACTACTACTACTACTACTACTACTACTACTACTACTACTACTACTACTACTACTACTACTAATACTACTACCAATACTAATAATAATAATAATAATAATAAAATTTGAATAGCGCATATACCAGGCATTGTATGTTCATAGCACTAATATTGACCACATGATAACAGCTTAGTTAAGATTGGTGTCAATATCACTGTCCAATATAGTCGGTATCAATCGCATAAAGAAATGTTGTGGACACAGAAGTGTCCAAGATGGAACAGACCAATTCAAATTATATATTTATACAGAGAATTATTCTTTCAACTTACAAGTATAACAACATCATGCATACGCGAGTAATAAAAATGAAGGTTTTGTGTGTGGTTGTTAGACCCGTTTCTTGGTGAAATAATCATTTACAGATCAACAATTTTATATTTTTTACATTTTGTTTCTCAGAAGGGAAAGAACACATCTGCCAGTCTAGATTTTCTTTCCCAGAAACAAGACTGTTTTCCATGGCCTAACATATCTAATATACCACTTGGTACCAGCATTTAACTCGTCATTGATATTTATGGACAATTATTTTTATCACATATAAATAATATTCAAGAGGTTCCTAGTTGAGCTCCCTGGAATGGATTCTAAGCAAGCAAGCATTACTTATGTAATGTACAGGAAAGTCTTCAAACAGAATCCCTCGAATCGGTCCTATGCAGGAGCAATGTACAAATCAGTATCCAAGAGGTTTATATAACAGTAGTAGAATGGATACCACAGAATCTTTAGACACTAATAACATGTCCATATATATGGACAGTACACCACCTCGCAGTTGCCCGTATGCAGTGCCCGGAATTCCGGTCATACATCACTGGAAATGTGGGTTGTTGTTTAGGGTTTCCTTGTTCTATATTTATGTCAATCAATCAGAGCAATCCCCTCCAAAAGAGTGACAATATTCGCCTGCTGCACAACGAGACGTCCTTGATAGTCCTAATTGAGATTTGGACTGCATAGTCTACAGAATCTCACAGAGCAAGTGTGAGTGTGTTTTCCAGGCCTCACCTGCCAATGACCTGCATATTACACAATATGTTATCAAATGTATAATTGAGGTCACCAGAGGGGAACGGAAAAATTCTTGCAAATTGATTTCTGAGACATCACATGCGCTTGCCCTGTCTGTGGAGAATCTGTACTTAACTATTCCAACTTTTAGTTATGCCTTGGTAAGTGTTCCTCATAGTGATGGCCCAGGATGACATTCCCTCTGACCAATGCTATCCACAAATATATTATCCAAATGCATTTGCCAAACTGCAGTGTCAGAATAGGATTCACTCTGACCAATGCTATCCACAAATATATTATCCAAATGCATTTGCCAAACTGCAGTGTTAGAATAGGATTCCCTTTGACCAATGTTATCCACAAATTGTTCCACAAATTTGTTCCAAATGCATTTGCCATAGTGCATTGTCAGAGCAGGAGCTATTGCCATAGTTCATTGTCAGAGCAGGAGCTATTGCCATAGTGCATTGTCAGAGCAGGAGCTATATGGAGAGTCCTACACGTGTTCTGCAGAGTGCAGTGTTTGGATGGATCCCCCTTGGCTATCCCCATATCACATTTATATCTTACTAATGCTACATGTAACAGTTGTATTCCCTGAGATCAATACTTCAGTCTGCGGCTGTGACGTCACACAATACCTGCCACATTATCACCAATCAGCATCTCCCGAATCATTTCATTCCGACACTGATTCCGTCTCACTCCATCCTACAAGATTAAAAAAAACATCTATGAATTATCAATTTTTACTTCATTTCAACTATACAAAAATACCAGAAACGGTTGTAATATGTTCGAATTATAATTTTATTCTTGATTGCAAAACATACTGAATATTGATCTGGTATATACCAATCTTGTATATTGACTTGATAGTCTGATTTAATGTTGTTACCTTCCATGCTATAAGTAACCCATCGACTCCACTAGACACAAAGCCCTCACTTTCAAACTCTATACACATCTATGAAAGAGAAAACACAACAAGAGATGATTATCTAATTGTAATGAACATGCTTTTTTAATGCTTAAATCAACAAAAAGTATAATACTATATTACTTATATTATTTATGCTTTTTAATTATTACTTATAGTATGATTGCTTTATTGGCTATCATTCCTGAACAGATCCTCTCACATTACAATGCAAGTCGATCCTCCAATGGAATGAACGGACTCACCTGAACTGCCCCTGAATGGGCCACACATTCTCCAAGTAATTTTGGTTGTAAAACAGCATTTGATGCTTGAAAAAATTCCTCCTTCCTGAAACACATTAAGACACATATATTTTTTTCAAGATATATTGAACAGATAGATATATAACGCATACAATAAATTAGTTGGTTTCACCACTAATATCAATGATCACATCAAATAATATGAATGGTCATATGTACACTTAATGATAAATATCTGTGGTGATCAGTATGCTATTTTATGGGCATATGCAGAATATTTGTTGTCATATTTTTGGATATCCTTTGTCATGTGTATGGATAACTCTATCCTGTTCATGGATTGCTAAGAGTAAATAGTTTCATATGTATGGATGTTAATTTTGGGGGATTTCCATGGACATTGAGAGTCATTGGTAAGGATAACAAACATAAGGAAAACTTACGGTTTCTATGGTCATGTGTAGCAATAGTTTTGGTTGTATGAATGGTTATCTAAGGTTGTATATGTGGATATTGATGATTGTATGTATGGATATCTATGGTTGTATGTATGGATATTGATGGTTGTATGTATGGATATTGATGGTTGTATGTATGGATATTGATGGTTGTATGTATGGATATTGATGGTTGTATGTGTGGATATTGATGGTTGTATATGTGGATATTGATGGTTGTATGCATGGATATCTATGGTTGTATATGTGGATATCTATGGTTGTATGCATGGATATTGATGATTGTATGTATGGATATTGATGATTGTATGTATGGATATTGATGGTTGTATGCATGGATATCTATGGTTGTATGTATGGATATTGATGATTGTATGTATGGATATTGATGGTTGTATGCATGGATATCTATGGTTGTATATGTGGATATCTATGGTTGTATGTATGGATATTGATGGTTGTATGTATGGATATTGATGGTTGTATGTATGGATATTGATGGTTGTATGTATGGATATTGATGGTTGTATGTATGGATATTGATGGTTGTATGTATGGATATTGATGGTTGTATGTATGGATATTGATGGTTGTATGTATGGACATTGATGGATGTATGTATGGATATTGATGATTGTATGTATGGATATTGATGGTTGTATGCATGGATATTGATAGTTGTATGCATGGATATTGATGGTTGTATGTATGGATATTGATGGTTGTATGCATGGATATTGATGGTTGTATGCATGGATATTGATGGTTGTATGTATGGATATTGATGGTTGTATGCATGGATATTGATGGTTGTATGCATGGATACTGATGGTTGTATGAATGGTTATCTAGGTTGTATATGTGGATATTGATGGTTGTATGCATGGATATTGATGGTTGTATGCATGGATATCTATGGTTCTATGTATGGATATTGATGATTGTATGTATGGATATTGATGGTTGTATGCATGGATATTGATGGTTGTATGCATGGATATTGATGGTTGTATGCATGGATATTGATGGTTGTATGTATGGATATTGATGGTTGTATGCATGGATATTGATGGTTGTATGTATGGATATTGATGGTTGTATGTATGGATATTGATGGTTGTATGTATGGATATATGGTTGTATGTATGGATGATTAAAACATGAAATATATTAAAATATGAAAATACTATGCTCTGTGTCAAATACAATTAAGACTGCCCTATATTTGCATCCATATGATTAAACTTACTTTTTACCAAAGAACTTTTCCATAACAGTTGAAAATCTGTGCATTTCATCTTGTTCAGTTTGTATGCTGTCGCTGAGTGTAGGTTCCAGAGCTGGCTGAGGACGTCTGGAACCCCAGAGTCTGATGGAGCCATCCTCGGAACAACTGGCAAGGAAATGGCTGAAATGACATCAACATGACCATTATACTATCAGAGCCTGACTGAAATGACATCAACATGACCATTATACTATCAGAGCCTGACTGAAATGACATCAACATGACCATTATACTATCAGAGCCTGGCTGAAATGACATCAACATGACCATTATACTATCAGGGGCTGACTGAAATGACATCTACATGACCATTATACCATCAGAGCCTGACTGAAATGACATCAAAATGACCATTATATGATCAGAGACTGACTGAAATGACATCTACATGACCATTATACCATCAGAGCCTGACTGAAATGACATCAAAATGACCATTATATGATCAGAGACTGAGTGAAATGACATCAACGTGACCATTATATGATCAGAGCCTGAATGAAATGACATCAACATGACCATTATATGATCAGAGACTGACTGAAATGACATCAACATGACCATTATATGATCAGAGCCTGAATGAAATGACATCAACATGACCATTATATGATCAGAGCCTGACTGAAATGACATCTACATGACCATTATACTGTCAGTGCCTGACTGAAATGACATCAACATGACCATTATACTATCAGAGCCTGACTGAAATGACATCAACATGACCATTATACTATCAGAGCCTGAATGAAATGACATCAACATGACCATTATATGATCAGAGACTGACTGAAATGACATCAACATGACCATTATACTATCAGTGCCTGACTGAAATGACATCAACATGACCATTATACTATCAAAGCCTGACTGAAATGACATCAACATGACCATTATACTATCAGAGTCTGACTGAAATGACATCAACATGACCATTATACTATCAGAGCCTGACTGAAATGACATCAACATGACCATTATACTATCAGAGCCTGACTGAAATGACATCAACATGACCATTATACTATCAGGGACTGAATGAAATGACATCAACATGACCATTATACTATCAGGGACTGAATGAAATGACATCAACATGACCATTATACTATCAGAGCCTGACTGAAATGACATCAACATGACCATTATACTATCAGAGCCTGACTGAAATGACATCAACATGACCATTATACCATCAGAGCCTGATTGAAATGACATCAACATGACCATTATATGATCAGAGCCTGAATGAAATGACATCAACATGACCATTATACTATCAGAGCCTGACTGAAATGACATCAACATGACCATTATACTATCAGAGCCTGACTGAAATGACATCAACATGACCATTATACTATCAGAGCCTGACTGAAATGACATCAACATGACCATTATACTATCAGAGCCTGACTGAAATGACATCAACATGACCATTATACCATCAGAGCCTGATTGAAATGACATCAACATGACCATTATATGATCAGAGCCTGAATGAAATGACATCAACATGACCATTATACTATCAGAGCCTGACTGAAATGACATCAACATGACCATTATACTATCAGAGCCTGACTGAAATGACATCAACATGACCATTATACTATCAGAGCCTGAATGAAATGACATCAACATGACCATTATACTATCAGAGCCTGAATGAAATGACATCTACATGACCATTATACTATCAGAGTCTGACTGAAATGACATCTACATGACCATTATACTATCAGAGCCTGATTGAAATGACATCAACATGACCATTATATGATCAGAGCCTGAATGAAATGACATCTACATGACCATTATACTATCAGAGTCTGACTGAAATGACATCTACATGACCATTATACTATCAGAGCCTGAATGAAATGACATCTACATGACCATTATACTATCAGAGTCTGACTGAAATGACATCTACATGACCATTATACTATCAGAGCCTGATTGAAATGACATCAACATGACCATTATATGATCAGAGCCTGAATGAAATGACATCAACATGACCATTATACTATCAGAGCTTGACTGAAATGACATCAACATGACCATTATACTATCAGAGTCTGACTGAAATGACATCTACATGACCATTATACTATCAGAGCCTGACTGAAATGACATCAACATGACCATTATATGATCAGAGACTGAGTGAAATGACATCAACATGACCATTATACTATCAGAGCCTGAATGAAATGACATCTACATGACCATTATACTATCAGAGTCTGACTGAAATGACATCAACATGACCATTATACTATCAGAGTCTGACTGAAATGACATCAACATGACCATTATACTATCAGAGCCTGACTGAAATGACATCAACATGACCATTATACTATCAGAGCCTGAATGAAATGACATCAACATGACCATTATACTATCAGAGCCTGATTGAAATGACATCAACATGACCATTATATGATCAGAGCCTGAATGAAATGACATCAACATGACCATTATACTATCAGAGCCTGAATGAAATGACATCAACATGACCATTATACTATCAGAGCCTGAATGAAATGACATCAACATGACCATTATACTATCAGAGCCTGATTGAAATGACATCAACATGACCATTATATGATCAGAGCCTGAATGAAATGACATCTACATGACCATTATACTATCAGAGTCTGACTGAAATGACATCTACATGACCATTATACTATCAGAGTCTGACTGAAATGACATCTACATGACCATTATACTATCAGAGCCTGAATGAAATGACATCAACATGACCATTATATGATCAGAGCCTGAATGAAATGACATCAACATGACCATTATACTATCAGAGCCTGACTGAAATGACATCAACATGACCATTATACTATCAGAGCCTGAATGAAATGACATCAACATGACCATTATACTATCAGAGCCTGATTGAAATGACATCAACATGACCATTATATGATCAGAGCCTGAATGAAATGACATCTACATGACCATTATACTATCAGAGTCTGACTGAAATGACATCAACATGACCATTATACTATCAGAGTCTGACTGAAATGACATCTACATGACCATTATACTATCAGAGCCTGACTGAAATGACATCAACATGACCATTATACTATCAGAGCCTGACTGAAATGACATCAACATGACCATTATACTATCAGAGCCTGAATGAAATGACATCAACATGACCATTATACTATCAGTGCCTGACTGAAATGACATCAACATGACCATTATACTATCAGAGCCTGAATGAAATGACATCAACATGACCATTATACTATCAGGGGCTGAATGAAATGACATCAACATGACCATTATACTATCAGTGCCTGACTGAATGACATCAACATGACTATTATACTATTATCTTGACCATCACCAAAGTGAAACCTGAAAATTTGAAGTGTGTTAAATACATTAGATCGGGTGAGGTACTCCTTGAATGCAGCCAATGTAATAACCCTTGATATCACTTTGATGGCTGTTAGATAGCCACTTACCCATTGTACACAAACTGCAGATGTAGAACCTTGGAATAATGTGCATTCAGTTTCTGGGCCATCAATCGGTCAGTGATCACATCATAAACACTAATGCCTGACCCAACAGCACAAAATATATATCTCTGAAAGAAAAATATTATCAAAATTAAATTTACAGATTTCTTGGTCTGATAAGCATTGTCATTTACAACAAAAAAAGTCAAATTTTTATGATTTTGCACTCACAATGAATTCAATTTTTAGGCCAATCTATGAGCAAAAGAGGGAGAGGTTTCCACATTGATATTGATGCCTTGATTTAAAAAATAAAAGCTCTAACATTCTGAGTACAACATGGGAAAAAGACACAAATCAGGCATGAGAATAACAACTCTTTAAAATAAACCAGAAAAGATAGACATTTTTGGATAATGTCCAATTTCTCAATACATATATACCGGTATATATATCTATATATAGACTTATCCATGGGGCTTTTGTGATATTTTCTCATATGAGAGAGACAGCCCACCTCTTCTGCACAGATCATGTGCTGAATACTGTAGGGGTACATTTTGTTATCCCCCTGGTAGTCCTGCATGAAGTTGAACTTCTTGATCTGTGTCATCGCTGGCACTGCCCACAGATACACAGTGCCATCTAGTGAGCCACTTGCAAAACAACCATCTGTAAATATAGTACAAAACAAATACTGAATGGAAACCTTTTCCATGACTCTTACATGAATCAGATGAGGTATGTTTTTTATCTAAAATTCATTTTAACAGCAAAGACATATTCCAGAATATTTACAAAGAAATATCATTTAATTTTGTATCAGAATATGGGGTACAGCTTTAAGAAATATCATTGTAAAATGTGCTGAATAAAGAAATAACTCATTCATATTATATCTTTGAATGCATTAGTTCCCTGAATTTTGATATGAAATATATCTTTGATCACTTTTCATGTTGTAATCTATTGTCAAATTCTCAGGAAAGGGAATAACAATAAAGGGTAATTGTTGAGGATACGGGTTGTGGTAGTTGTCCTTATTAAAGGAGAATTGTGGCACCAAGTTATAAGTTTTCTAGCTCCGATGTATAATGGTTTTGGTGTTTGTTGGTTGGCTGGCAAATAGAGGGGGGAAATACAATTCTTGTAATCTGCTCTCGCGGGTTTACCAGGACCCTACAAAGATGACCCTGGAGTGGACATTATGATCAATCTACATCAAATTTACAGGTGCATGCTGGGAAATAAGTTGTTTCCACTACTAAGTCCAGACAACAACAAAATGGCCTTGCATCACATGCAAAGCTTTCGGACAAATCAGCAGATATGGGAGATGAAATTTTATATTTGTAATAACTCATATAACTCACCATTAATAACTATAAGACTTTTGATAGATTCCCTGTGCGGTGGTAACTTTCTAAATGTCTGGATTCTCCAGCTTTCACCATCAGATGTCACCTCTGTTTGCAAGGAATATGTCACTGGAAATAATTGTTTGAAATGATCACCTTAATTGATGGCACAGTTTACAATTTTCCTATGGGTATGCAGGAAGCATAAATAGTTTTAGGTTCATTTGTTGTTCTTACCAAGTTTTTCATCAACTACAGTAACCAGTAGATGTCCTCGCATGACAATCATCCGCTGAATATCTAAAATAAAGGGAATCAATAGTTTTCAATCCTAAATGCATTTCTGTTTTCAATTCTATATGCATTTCTGAAATAAAATTTACATAAATTGACAAAGAATATGCAAACAGTAAATATTTGCTGTGCTCTTGCATAAAAAATAATTAAAAAATAATGATTTATAAATATATACTTAGAGTGCCATGACCTAACCTGATAGAGCGCTACATAAATATATTATCATTATTACTTATATGAATGTTCAATAAACTTCAAAAAGACTTGAATTAGAACCAATAGAATGGTCAATCAACCCTAGACTGACCTTCTTCTTCTGTCCTTTCATGTTTGTGCAGCAGACGGCCATTTCTATCCCACAGACACAATTTTTCTCCTCCAGCACAGAAAAGCTCACCATCACTTAATACCAATAAACACTAAAATTCAAATATAGCAATTATTAATATATTTTATGAGGTTTCCAAGAGCACTATGGGTTAATTCTGTTCTTCCCTCTAAACTTCCCTGCCTCCCTTTAGAAAGATGAGTAATAAGCAAGCACTGAGTAAAGTATGCGGTGCCAGGGTCTTTTTATGCTGGTGTTGCCAGGACCCATGAGATACTGGGGTATTTCTTTTTGCCACACAGCAAATATGTTTTGGTGAAGGGAAATATCAATCAGTTCTGATGCAAGACTGACACTCCAGTTTTATTTTCATCAATCTCAATTTAAAATAAAATCAGAGAAACTTAAATAAGCAGGTATCAAGCAAATTATTATTATTATTATTATTATTATTATTATTATTATTATTATTATTATTATTATTATTATTATTATCATTATTATTATTATTATTATTACAAGTGAACCGACAATAATATGAAATGGCAGAGGTGCAAAATTAATATAAACCATAGTTTTGTCAATAATTGGAGTAAAAAGATTTAACTTGCAATGGTGAAAGAAGTCTTGACGTTGCAAGGTAAACACAGTTGCGTGAGGCTACTTTCAACTGAATATTACACATACAAAAGACCACAGTTTCATCAATAATTGGAATAGAAAGATGATTTAACTTGCAATGAAGGCGTCTTGACGTTGCGAGCAAGGTAAACACAGTTGTGTGAGGCTACGAGATGCACACTTCTTTTAACTGAATATTTTATATACAAAAGTTTTGTCAATACTTGAGAAGAAAGATCACCAGTTTTTGGCTATTTTGACTAATAATAAAAGAAATATATGCAAGGTCCCTTCAACCTTTCTTAATATTTCATCTTTTTCTTTCCAATGAGCCCAAGATCAAGCCAATCGGTGCAGCGGATGCCATGTTTGAATTAATTAATGACTTTATCATTCCTATTCATATTATTGATAATTATTATAATTATCATCAAGACAGGATGACATATATTGCGTGTGAATAGAACATGTTAGTGGCTCACCCTGACGGCAGCTTCATAGTCTGTCAACCTGTATTGGACATTTCCTGATTCAACATCCCAAACCTAGAGAATCCTGTTAAGGGTAAAACTGTTACAAATAATTATATGATTAAGTTAATTTTAAAATTTTCGCATCTTGCCAATATAATCTTACTGCTAGTGTGTTTTATATAATTAGGGTTGCACTGACAATCTTAAATTAAAGTACATTCCCACCCTTGTTAAGACATTCCTGTTAAGGATACAACAATGATCTTGTCGGAGGCGCCGGTGATGAGGACGAGGTTGTCAACACTAGAGATAGAAGGATAGAGTACACACATACTGGTGACTGGTCGGCTATGGCCGTGCAGAACATGGAGGCGACGACCATATATTATATCCCATAATATCACACGGCAATCATCCGTCGCAGATGCACACCTAAAGAGGGAGATAAACCAATCTGTATAATCATTCAACTCATTCCGAACTAAAACAGCCTGCACACCAGGGAATATAAAACATAAACCAAACACCTAAAAGCTGTCTAAATGTGAGATACCATTGCCATCTCTTGTGCTTGATTCTGCTTTGCTCTAGAGATGCCCATACATCTCATTCTGAACCTTAGGAAAAGTTTATGATGACATTTCCTCAACCACAATACTGGAGCGAAGGGGTAAATCAATGATGTCTATCAAAACTCTTGCTTTTGGTAATAATTGTGTTATTACTTTATAAATGAAAATTAATAGTGTTCACCTAGAGTGTATTTTTCCAAAGTGTCAAATTGACACAATGTTTAGACTAGATCAGAATAAGACTGGACATTCCAGGTATCTCATGGACATTCCAGGTATCTCATGGACATTCCAGGTATCTCATCATGTGATAAATAATTTACTCTGTGCCACTATACTTTTTTAATTTGTAAAAAAAATCTGAGGCTCATGAAAATAGATAGAATTCATTTCCTATAACTACTTAATCTTACTAATGAAAAGCTAAGAAATCCACCCAGCAATTTGAGAGGAAAAGATTGAGTTTGACGGACAAACAGAATTACAGAAAATTTCCCCTCTCAATGCATAAGCTCTACTAACAAAGTCAGCATGGCTAATAAAATCTGAACACATATTCTTTTATTAGGTTCAAAATCAATACAGATAACTATAAAATCAATTCAAGGAAATGTAAATATTAGCTAAAGTTGGTCTGCATGACCAAAGACTTTGGAAAGGAATATTCAAAATGCCCTGCCAGGAACTATATTTACCACTTGTACTGGTATAACATTTATGAAATGAGTTTACCTTGAGCTGTCAATTTTTGTCAGGAGACGGACAAAGTCTGAGTGGTGAGATAAAATCTGAATTTCTGTGAAAGGATTTTGTGGCTGATTTTCTTGTACGTCCTCCACTATAGTTTGTCCCTGCAACACACATTATTTAATGATCAGTTTCATGCAATCAGCATACATAAATTGTGTTGCACTACGTTTGAGTCCATGTCAACTCCAAAATGTCAATTGATTTCACGTTCGATCTGAATGAGCCCATTTGACCAAGATTATTTTGACCAGATAAGATGATTCAGATCATATGAGGTCAGACCACATGTGGCCAAAACACATAAGGTCAGCTTATTTTCTTCAGAAATTCAAAATTGTTAGGCAATGTAATTAAATAAATTTTAAGATTCGGTCTTTTTATTTAATTTATTTTTGCGAATATATTCATAAGCTTTTAATCATTTTTTAGGGATTGAAATTAGGATTACAGATTAACATTAAAACGTCCCTTTACCTTTTGGTCTTCTTTCTTTTTTGACTTTCTCTTCGACATAATGACTACAACAGTCTAACAGTCTAATAATCTGAAATAAAGAAAGAAATAATGTGAAAGAATATAAATTGACTATATCTCCGAAACACTCAAATATATGAAATTTTCATTGGTGATTAACTTGCCTATGTTCTGGTAACTAGCATTATAATTCAATTAATAACAATAACCCAAATCTTAGGATTACACATTGTCAACTAATTAAAAATTTAGACTTTGGCTTTCGCTATGTAACAAATTATGGAAATTTTTCTGAACCTGAAACATGGATATGTGTTGTGCTTCAACATGTGAGGTTTGCACGCAATGCACAATGCAGTCTGTCTTGTAATGTTCACATGTTCAAATCACTTTTAAGATGTCTGTCCAGTAAATCAGATTTTATAATCACCTCCACATATGAAAGCTGGGTGTCAACTTACTCAGGGAAATATCATTATGGGCAGCAATATTCAGAACATGGAAACACATTTATTGCTCAGTACGGTAAAACTTAAAGGTGTTTCCTTATATACTGCATACTATACGATACAAGATCATTCGTAGTTGCCCCAAATGACCCTGTTGCTAGTTAATTCGAACACTTTTTTCTCAGAACATTGTTTAAATATTTGTCCCTGTCATTCATTGTGAGAAAGCCATCTATGCGATGTTGAAATGTAGACATGTGGTGATCGCCGCTTCCCACTTTTGTTACTATGGACACTTGTAATCATCTGTTAGCTGCTCTCTGATTGGTCAAAATGATTGCTATTGTTTCCCACCATTGTCTCGACTGCTATGATTGGTCCATAAACTGGATGTGCATACGAACATCATAGGATTATTATTTTGATAAATTGGGGTATTTTCTATAAACGAATATTGCTTTTCGTATTGATGACCATGGGGGATTTGACACCTAGTTAGCTTTTCACATGGAGAGGTGATTGACAATTCTGACACATATTGAGTGACAGGTGAATTTTTGTTGTTAGCATGTCTAAATTTGCTGCCAAATTAAATTTTTCAGCAATTCAAACATGAATACATCTCAAAATAGATAAAATACAAGTTATCACTACATGAAACCAAATAACATGGTCACATGCGCCAATGCAGTAGTGCTAAAAAAATCCTGCCAGGTTGGACAGTACTTGAGTGCATTTACCACAAGCAAACAAATTTAATTACATCTACCAGTGTCACTATTACTAACACATTCACTCGATGTTGACACTGACAGTGACACACTCACACAGTGACAGTCAGTGTTGCATTTGTTCTGTCCATTTGACACGGGATGATGAAGGAACTACATACACTGTAGCTGGGTATAATGACTTAATTACACTACGTTACAGTATAATATCCCTTAAATACCTGGTTTATGACTGTGTCTTTTCTTCTGTGCCTCTGCTTGTACTCATTTTGTACCCAAAAAATGAAAGCAAAACAACGGAAGTCAGATATTAAGATCAATTTCTCATACTCTTTCACAGAAGATTGTATTAAGACCCCCTGGAGGCCTTGACCGATAAATATAAAACCAACACCAGGTGGCAGTAAATAATGAAATGTGCTAACATTGCAAAGAGGCCACAAGGGAAGCTATTTCAACCTCATATTTTTACCATCACTCACCGGTGAAAAGTTGGTGGTATCCTGTGATGGGTAAATTTAAATTTAGATATAATCCGTTCAACTTGTATTCAATATTTATCTTCTAAGATGTTTAATTTGATTACATGAAGTTTTTTGTTTTGTTATATGAAGTATTACTATTTTTTATCAAAAGAAATTGAATGAGATTAAATTATTTCCTATTATTTCATGAATATCAGTTCCATGCGAAAATTCAAATTTTTTTTAGAATTTGCTAAATATGGTTTTATGTTTATGAGGTACTGAAAAATCTAGAAGCTTTTCAAGCTTAATAAGATCCTCACTTTGTCTTAAATAAAATTATGTTGATCACATTTTATAAATTATATATTTTCTTTGGAAAACAGGAGGTGCGACCTTCATCTTGCTTTGACTCGTTGATATATATATATTTTTTCAGACGCACGTGTCACCGTGACCTACGAGAAGCATTAAGGTCGTTTATGGTTCTTTTCACCAGGTGCCTCCTAGTGGCAGAAAAGAAAATAACCAAAATATGTACTTTATATATGGTATATTTACAGTGTTAAAATACTTTCCATGTTATAAAGCATCGTCGACTTTAATAAATATTTAGGTACTACAATATGTGAATTATAAGATATGATTTCAAATACATTTTTTTTTCCAAAATATCATTGTTGTCTTCATGTCACCTGATAATATTTTGATAAGAAATGAATAGGACAAGCCCACTGGTTCTGCAGATTACACAGCAGAGAAAGACTTGCTTTCACCTGTGTTGATGTCATTTTTTGTGAAGAAATTTCACTGTGATCCCAGTGAAACAGATTTGGAAATACCAGGAAAGTTTGACAGTCAGAAAGAAGTTGAAAAAAGATCAAGATTTTCTCAATGTTCAAAGTGTGTACTTTACCTCTATTTTTCTCTTGATGTGTTTCACTGGGATCAATGTAAATATTATTGAGATTTCCATTATTTTTTTTATGGGAAATCCTCTTTACTAAATATGGAGATGTGTTTTGGTTCGGGGAAAAAATTAAGAATGGCCTTGCATGCAAAATAAATCGGTAATTCCCCCCTCCCACATAATTAATGGTCGCACCCAACCAGAATAAATGGTCGGTCTCTTTTACACATTAAAGTTAATATAATTGTATACACGTATACGCATGTGCATTTCAAATATACAAGCACTGGGACTAGAGTGAGCTTGAACATAAAACATATTATTGAAGAGACTGTATAGATAGACACTTGGTAATATCTTCAGGCTGGTAACTTTCATCGGCATCACATCACTTTACCTGCACAATACACAAGATGCGTGAGAAAAACATTTATTCCTTCGGGACCTACATTTATCTTCAGGCATATGACAAGAAATCAGCGATCGCCAAAGATGCAGAAGCCCTAAGGAATGGTTCCAGAATTGATATTCAACGTATCTTGTGTATCTCAAAACAAGCGTTGTGTTCCCAAAGATAAGGTTATTATTGGCCTATTGAAGAGATGTAATTAAAATGTATATATATAAGTATGAATCATTTGTAATTCTCCAGGATTGTGATGCATTTTATTTAATATTATTTTCAGTTTTAGTATTAAAACTTGAGGTCTACATATCATGACGTATTGTCTTTCTTTTCCTGATGGCATAATAAAGCCTTTCTGGCATGTGCAAATCGGCTTGGCTATCTTTATGGTACTTGTGATAAATTTAAAGTAAAGAGGAACTTATATATTATTAAGAATTCCATTTACCTAAAATCCATACTTTCCAAATAATTGAATTCTGGGTGCATCACACATGACGATATAGTGCATTTATTCACAAATGTTGACAGTGCCATTCTTTATGGTCAATGCGACTCTTGTTTGAAAATTTCTCAACCACTTCATGGGGAAAAAAATGATGACATGCCTGGAAAAAGTATGATGTTAAAATGTTCAATAATTGTTCAGAGAATCTTTAATCGGGTGCAAATCATTTATTATTTACCACACACAGTTCAAAGTTGGATATGTCCAAAATCGCCAACAAATTCCTGAAACACAATGTCACGGTGCTTAATTGGCCGTGTTAATATATCCTCTTTGAGCCAAGTAGCTTTCCAATGCCCTGGGAAGCAATAGCGTCACCCAGTTACTTCTGACAAGTACTCTTTAAAAACAACATATGAGGCCGGCATTTTCCTTTGAGGTTGGAAACTTCCTTGACTGAGCTTCTCTCCGCTCCATCTCAGAAGGGTTCAGATTCACCCACACGGCATAAAAAAGGGTTCATAAGTGATAAATAAAGCCAAGCAACTTGTCTGTTATCTGGAATTCAATATATGTACCCAGTTTTATTTTTACTCAAAGAATATGACCCATACTTTCTTTTTTAATTTTAATCAAACAGACTTATGTTTGGGTAATACATAGATATTGAATAAACACACACACACACACACACATACTATATATATATATATATATATATATATATATATATATATATATATATATATATATATATATATATATATATATTGCAGGGACTGAGTGTCGTGAGGAATCCCAGCTCATTGTGATGACCAATAATTTTAATTATGATAATGCATTTGATATGGCATTCCAATAATTCCAATAAGCTCCAATATTATCAACATGCTTGTCTAAAACTAATAAATTTCATTCAATTTCGTAAAATATCAATATTATTAAAAATATTCAGAATTGAATAAAAAATACATGGCAGGTATTTGTTTATTTTTTTGTCAACCAATACCTGTTGTTTTTCTCTTTTTTTTCTTCTTTCTTTCTTTTCTTTATTTATCTATTTTTTCTTTTTTGTTTTGTTGTTGCAGGTCCCCAAACCCATTCATCCAGCATGATCAGTGCATCATTGTTCTGTTTTCAAGTGACCTTTTTCTGTCCCCAACCCAGGCCCCAGCCTGTCCTCAATTGGCCCCTCCCCCGCGAATGAACTTGAGGCACTCAAATGTGCCATATGAAACGGATCTATTCGTTAGTGCATGGTCTAAAAGCACTTTCTCAAAAATGGGAATATAAAAAATTATATATTGAAAAGTCTCGACATAAATTCTTGCAGTCTAATAACTTACAGTGTATAAACATTTTATCTTAAGTTTTTAAATTGCTGTGGGTAAACTCGCCGGGACATTACTTGACCAAGACAGAGGCAGTAAATGTAGTATGTAAATATATTTCTATTGAGGAAATAAAATCTGAAAGATAAAGTCTTTCAATCTGGAATAAGTTTCATTTTTTTGAAAAGGCTATTTATCAATTTGTCTTCTGCTAGCTGAATGATTTTGAAAGAAGTTGGAAATATACAAATGTTGCAAAGTTAAAGTTATTATGTTCAAAATAATAACATTTACGTATTAGGGATGTTTAGTGGTGAACCAATCTGGCTAATAGACATATCCAAGATGGCGGGCATTGGTAAAGAGGAGGAGATGGCTGCCCAAGAAAAAACAGAAAACAAAGAGGAAAAGATGGACGAAGGGGGTGGAGAAGATAGTGAGGGAGACGTTTATGAGGTGGAGAAAATCGTAGGAATGAGTGCAAAAGAGGTGAGTGGGTGAAAAGAGTGAAATCAGTCATTTTATGGCTGATTGTTGGTTGAACTGTGTCAATGCAGCAGATAGTTTCGCTGACCTGAGAGTTCATGAACTTTTACAATTTCAGTGACACTGAGCGACAACTAAAGGCAAAGATTGAGCTGGACAGTTCATAGTGCAAAGAAGTACTGGTTGATTAAGTAGATTAATGATACTGATCTGGGATGTTTTGGTTCAAAGGCTCCTTCAAAATCACCGTGCTCTCACTCGTAATTGAAAATGTGTTTCATGAATATTGTAGTATGTTTATCATGTGTTTATCACCATGTGTATCATGATGTTAGCAATGTCGGTGATGAAGGAAAGGGAGTGCTAGGCTGACACTTTCCCTGCGTCTATGCAAAAAATATACAGTTAGATATGATGTGATATTTATCGATGATTACAAATTGGTCTTGAACAATAATTTTAAGAATTAACATTTCAGATACTGTGTTAGTGTGTCGCTGATTTTACTTGTCAATTTTTGGAGTTCCATCTCGGTACTCATAATTTTCTGCCACTTGAATAAAAATAAAGCTCAGTTATGCAGGGTATGAAAACTGTTTAACACTTTTAAAATGAATAGTTCATGTTGAAGTATGCAATGAAGCCGGGCAATGAAGTATATAATGTGGCCACACTTAGTATGTTAGGCAACTCTTCTGATAAAAGGCTAGCATTTCACACTTTCTCAATTAAAAAAAAAATCCATTTCTAGCACTGCAGCTGTTAAGTAAAATAGATCTGTACAAACTGTTATGATCACATACACCTTTGACAATTGCTTCAGACTTTAAAGCCAAAACCCAAGATAATATGCCTCAAATATAAAAAATATCCTCAACATTTCTAGCCACTTCTTACCAAAATAGAATTTCCCTTGTGTGTTTGAATTAATTATAATGAAACATACTATATTATACCTAGACAAAAAGAATGATGGTCAGAGCTTGAATTTGGCAGAAAAGCTTCATGGACATTTTTGCATATTGTTTTATTTCTATATCAACTATTCAAATATTAAGTCTTAGCACCAAAAAAAACCTTCCATTATAATATTTTTTTTGTTTCCAGAATTCACAACTGAAATGAAATACTGCATTGATTGACATGAGCACTGTACTTGTGTTACTAGTGTTTAATATGGGCATTTTACTTGCAGGGTAAGACTGTATATCGAGTGCGATGGCAAGGTTACAGTCCCAGCTGGGATACCTGGGAACCGTATGAGAATCTTGTGTCTTGTCGAGATATGATAGATGCTTACATGGATGACCTAAATAAGAAGAAATCCCCAGTTAAAGTACAGGTAAGTGTGAGTAAGAAATCTCATCAGAGTTTATTTACTTAAGTGTCATTTTGGTGACAGCAAGGTCAAAGAAGTTTTTTTTACAAATCAAGGTAATTGTTTGACAAATAAGGTAATGGCCACCACCAAACTCTGCCTCCAAGATCTGACCACAGATCATGAATATTCCTAATATTCATTCAGTTAAATCATCATTTTCACCTCAGGTTACATAAGATAAAGTATATACTGCTTGTTTCAGACCCCAGACTTCAACCCGGAAGTGTTTTCACAAGAAGAGAGCAGTGACCATGACAGTATTGTAAGCAAAGGATCGTCCACGACTTCCAGTGCAAATTCACGCAAGAAAAAAGAGAAGAAACAGACTTACTACTATGTGCCAGGCTCAGATGATGAGGCAGATACACTGAAAGACAAATTCTGGAGAGATCTAGAACAAGGCAAAATCAATGTGTTTGGCAATGACCTTTACTCCAAGGTCAAAAGTCAAGGAAGAGCAGCACGACCTGCAACATTCAGGGAAAGCTCCCAGGAAATGCTTCCACCGGAGGAGACACCAGATAAACCAGCCAAAAAACTCAAGAGGCAAGACAGTAAAGGGAGTGGCTCAAGCAAGTCTGGAAAGACGCATAAAAGACAAAGTTCAGGGGACTCCCACCCTACAAAAGCTTCTGCTGGTAAAGGTAAAGGCAAAGGCAAAAAGTCCAGAAAGAGTAGTCTTCAGGACAAAAATGTTGAGTTTGGAGAGGAAGAGTCAGAAGTCCAAGAACATGTGTCGGTAGATGAGTGGTTGATATCCAGTGATAATGAGGAGGAGACAAATACGAAAAGCAGCCATGTCGTCCCAGCACAGCCTGACACCTCAGGTCGGTCAGTGCCACAGCCAGACACCTCAGGTCGGTCAGTGCCACAGCCAGACACCTCAGGTCGGTCAGTGCCACAGCCAGACACCTCAGGTCGGCCAGTGCCACAGCCAGACACCTCAGGTCGGTCAGTGCCACAGCCAGACACCTCAGGTCGGCCAGTGCCACAGCCAGACACCTCAGGTCGGCCAGTGCCACAGCCAGACACCTCAGGTCGGTCAGTGCCACAGCCAGACACCTCAGGTCGGTCAGTGCCACAGCCAGACACAAATAGCAAGCAGGTCAAATTAGAACCAACAGACAGCCAGGTTGGCTGTGTGAAACCTACACCCATCCACGACAAACCCACCGCTCTGTCAGTCCAATATAAAGTAAGTCCTTTGATCATTTTTCGGGGGTTTAATGCTCCTAATATCACTGAAGCTATTTATTATGTCCCACAGGAAGGTGGGACATGTTATTTTTTATCAACTTTAAATCGGCATCATACAGACATTGTTATTTGCGACTATTTTTAACACTTTTCTTCATATTTTGTTTGCACTATATCTTACAGATTTAAATATTATTCACACCTTTCTGTTTTGTATGCAGTCCATAGCTTTATTTCGTATTACTTTCAATAATGTAAATTTTTTAAACAATGAACGGTTTGGCTTTGTTAAATGGCCATTTTATCCAAGTCTTTGGTCAGCGCTTTTGGAAGTACAAAACAAGTTTTAAAGTCTTTCATATATTTCAATTGTAGTCAAAAAGAACAGCCTCAAGGAGGGAGATGAGTTCAGAGATGAGCAGTGTCTCAGGTCAGTCTACTTTACTCTCTTAGTCCTTGCTTACCCCATTGGATAATTCCAGTAATATTGTAATTTAGAGTTTTACTTTTGGGTATTCAGTTATTTTTCTAACACATTGTTATCAGAGTAGTAGGTTTAACTAAAAATAACTTTAGTTTATTAACAAAAATGATGTGTGCATATCAATGATTTTATATTGGATTTATGTATTTGATGCATATTATACTGTAGTACCTACATTGTTTTGTTGTTATCCTATGTGCATTTTGGTGATATTGTCAATACCAGGATTTGGAAACAGAAAAATGTCAACAACAACAACAACAACAATAATCTGATCTTAGTTAAATTTTTAGACAATTTCTGTATTCACAATGTTGGAAAGATCTGTGATTATTATAAGGATGTACACATCACAAACATTTTATTGTTCTTGTCTGAAAAATGAAATATTGATTAAGATTTTATCGTGATTGAACACATAGAGCTGTTTTCCTGTATCCAAGTATGTTGCTATTTATTTCCAAATCATTGAGATAAGCGTTGTCTGTATATTTACAAATATATATAATGTCAAATAATCAGCTCAGGCCCAACATCTATTTTCTCACTCCCAGATGTGACCAAATGTTGATCCCAAATAAAACACAACCATATGTAGTTCAGCAGGGCCATAACTTTCATCTTGCACAGCCAAAACGTGACAAATTATGGTCATACTCTGCCTCTTGCATGACCTCATTTGGTCATATCTTTGCTTGACAAATAGATGATTGTCCCTCACTTATAATGATCCAGTATTTGCTTGTAAACCTTTTTCAATGTATTAAAAGAGAATGTGCAGCATGACACCATACCACATTGTTGTCAATTGTTAGAAGTATAAACCAAAATGAGAAATCCTTTAATGTGAATATGTACTATAAGATAACATTGCTCAAAAAATGCATAAAGCTATTGTTTCTTTTAGGTACAAAGATCATTATGCCAAGGAATCAAGGCTGTCATATTATTATGCAAACTGCAAAATAAGATCTATAGATATTCAGATACCTCATTTTTGACAAAACAATCTTCAATTTAGGATTGTTATTCAAACTTTCAAACTAAATATTGTTTATCAGTGTTTTTGGCAGTGTACTAAGAAGTTTTGAAAACAAGCCTATTCAGAAGCTGTATGTGTAATCTTTCTCAGAGATTCCTATCAGGGTCAAGATAATCATTATTAACAGCGCTATCTCAAACATCATCACACCATTGTAAAAACTGTCATCCAGTGTGATTAAGTTGTTTACATACTAAATTTGTGTGTACGCTAATGTTGGACCTTAATCCTGCCCAACAATATTAACAAACTTACTTCTATAAAACTACCATCAGCATGATTCCCACCAGAGGGCAGCAGCTACTAACTTCCTTTGGTATTGTTCACTAACACAGCTACCATGGGTTGTGGATTTTTTCATTCCTTAATGTTAAAATGATAAATATATTTGAAGAGAACCAAGTTTACAAGATTTTGCCATGTTCTGTTAAATTATCCTATAATGATCATCGGTTAAAAAAATTATGCAAAATATTTTGCATTTGTTGCATCATTTTTAGAAAAAATGGTTTGTTTAATATAATAGATAGAGGGATACATCAGACAATAGATATGAAGCTTTTATTATAATTGCATAGAACCAAAATAAAAATGAGACATTACCCCCCAAAAAATTACAGAAATGATCATGGATTTGGTTCAGATATTATTCCTTTGTTTACTGATTTTTTAATAAGATTTTGTTATATCTTTGACTAATAACCAATGATAAAGGAGATCAGTCTCTTATTACAGTTTTGGAACTTATTTGACATTTTTCTCTGAACAGTTATTATTATACTTTATTCACTATTTGTTTACTGATATTTGCATGACTAACCGTGTTTGTATTTTTACTGACATTTTAGACATGGTAGTGTACTCTGAGCCTCCAACGTCACCTGTACATTGCACTGCTAGCTCTGCACGTGATGAGGTTGCCATGACAATCACATCTCCCCCTGGTGGCAATGTATGTGCTAAAGACAATGTCTGTAAAAAGTGGCTTGATAATGATCCTAAGTTACGCTCTTGTGTTGTGGTATTGGAAAAAGTGGCATGGCATAAGATCGCGGCCAGAATGGCGGCCCTCAGTACACAAGACAGTGGGGATGAGTGCACCTCCGAACAAAAATCACATGACGCGACCCCAGCAGGGTCAGGTGACAGATCTACCCTAATTAAACTAAGGGCAAGGTCATCTGGTTGGGCAATCGTACCAGCAAGCGAGGAGGAGCACATAGTTAAGCTAAAGGAGACATCACCTGCTGAGATTGTTACGACAGCAAGCATGGTGGGTTCAGGTAGTCGTACGCAAAGTGGTGTGACTCAGAGTACAAGCACGACGATGGGAAGCAACGGTCAACAACAACAACGTGTGCTGCGTAGAAGGCAGTCATCAGGCGCTGTACAAGCCCCGATCACTGCCGCTACAGCCCCCGCTGCACAACCCAACCACAACCTTTCTGTTTGTCAAATTTCAGTGAATGCAGAAAGGTCAAAGGTCAGAGATGAGATTTCAGAAATCAAAATGGATGTCAACTCAAACCAGAATGTCCAGGCTGATCACAATAAGAGAAAGTCTGACACAGACAGTGAATCACAAAAACGTGTCCGAACTGATGCTCATTCAGACAAATTTACCTCCGAGAAAAAGGTAGACAATGGGTCAAACAATGGAGGTAAAACGCTTCAGGATAAAAAAGTTACAAGAGGCGACTCCAAGGCAGCGATGAACAAATCGTCAGAGAGTCAAAAATCACCAGAGGTTTCATATCAGGTTACAAACTATAAAGCCCTGTTCAGGCAGCAAGGGCAAGTTGCTGGCAGACAACCTGAACTTCCAACCAAACAGGACTTGCCAAGAGAGCCCACTCCCAGAATTTCCTCTCAGCACACCCCTGTGGCTTCGACCGCCAAGGACTCCCCTGCTCCAAGCTGCAGTACCCCTGGTGTGGAGAACCCTTATAATGATGTGGACATGCGTAGAATGCCTGTCTCTGGCAGTGATTTGGCCACCCCACTGCAAAGACTTGCTCCTGCTACAGGTCTACAAAGCAGCCATCCTCCGCAGCAGAGCCCTGCAGTACAAGGACGACCTAGTTCTGTAACAAGTCTGCACAGCCATTCTCCGCAGCAGAGCCCTGCAGTACAAGGACGACCTAGTTCTGTAACAAGTCTGCACAGCCATCCTCCACAGCAAAGCCCTGTGGTACAAGGACGACCTAGTTCTGTAACAAGTCTACACAGCCATTCTCCACAGCAGAGCCCTGTGGTACAAGGACGACCTAGTTCTGTAACAAGTCTACACAGCCATTCTCCACAGCAGAGCCCTGTGGTACAAGGACGACCTAGTTCTGTAACAAGTCTACACGGCCATTCTCCACAGCAGAGCCCTGTGGTACAAGGACTTTACAGTCTGTCGCCACAGCAAAGCCCTACAATACATGGACGACCTAGTTCTACTACTGTTCCGCACAGCCAATCACCTGCTAGTGTTGAGGTCGCGTCCTTGACCCAGAGGTCAGTAGGAAGTCCCGCAGTACAGCCCACCCTCCACCAGAGGAGCAACAGTCTGACTTCTCCTCACACTCCACTCACTCCTATCACACCAGGAATGGGTAAGAAACGCTAACTGTATGCAGTGGGCATAAGTTTATACTTTACATTAATGTACTCGGTGTGGCTTTTTAGGTGTGTGGCACCCATATATAAAAGTTGTGTGCATATATATTTAACTTTTTTGAAAAGCTCAGGTTTTCTTTATTAACTTGGTTTCTTTTCTAGATATTAAGTATATTTATTTATGTAGATGAATTTTTAAAGATCTCTATTGCTTCCAGAAAAGTAATTAATTAAATAGGTCATGTTCTTAATCTGATACAGATAATAGTTCTTTATTTATATAAACATTCACCAATTCTGGAACGTTCAAACGTTATGAATGTAAAAAACTATCAATATTAAGAAACAATAATCTGTCTTGAGTCAGCTTCATGTCCTGCCTTGTTCGGACGGACCTTCATGGCATGAAAAAACGCACCCTGAGGAATCCCGAAAAGTCACCAGTGTTTTTAACACTTTGAACTTGTCACATTATTATAGTCATTGACTTAATAATTGAACATACCAGTTAATACATTTTCTCACTGGGAGACATCTGTACTTTGCCAAAGTATAAGTTACTTTTTAATCACTCAATGTTTTTGGTAATGAAGGAAATTGTTTTGATCCAAGTTCTCACAAAGTGAATTATGTGTTTCCTTTGACCTCAAGAGCACAAGTGTTTCCTTTGACCTCAAGAGAAGTGTTTCCTTTGACCTCAAGAGAAGTGTTTCCTTTGACCTCAAGAAAAGTGTTTCCTTTGACCTCAAGAGAAGTGTTTCCTTTGACCTCAAGAGAAGTGTTTCCTTTGACCTCAAGAGAAGGGACAAGGCTCTATGCTTTGCCTTTTCACTCACATCTTCTGATAAATAGTCAAGTTTTATCTTTTCCACAATCTTGCAAATCAGTATTTTATTCATATATTTCCCTATCTTTAATTTCATCCTGATTTCCTAAATGTCTGTCTCCCAAAGGTTTTTGTTAAAGTTTCTTGATAAATTCTGTTTATAAGAATCTTGCTCAGCCATCTTATCCCGCTTATGGTATTATATCTTTCTGAGTCACATTGGTTATTTCATGTGAAGTTGGAAATGGAGGCTGTTTTAATGATCAAGCGTAATGTAAAGTTTTCATATAAATTTGTCTCTGTGGGGCAATATAATTCAGTTGAAAACTTCCATGTGATATCTGCAGTTTATGTTGAGAACTTTGCCTGATTCTCCTTGGATTTCCTTGATTTGATCAAGTCTCGCTAGTTGGGGGTGAGAATATCAGGTGTTAGTTAAGAGGAATTGGTAAATGCTATTTTCTTTGGGAAAAGCAAGTCAGACAGCCATATTTGGGGTTTAGAAACATGCTGTTCTTTATAATTTCCTTATTTATTGCCTTAGTTTTTGAGCGGCGAGATCAGATTGATTACGTGCCATTGTGATAATGTTCACATCGCCCTTGGTTATCCCGGATATTTTATGTTGTTAGTTGAGTGATTAAAACAGAAACCTTTTGAATATAATCTGTTCCATCAATGAACATAAATTTATTCTATCGTTTGAGTTCTAACATTGCATTAGTTTTGTGCATGACCAAATCTGTTCAAGCATAGCGTGGACATTAATGCTTGAAAAAAACATTGCATCATGAGTTGGCAGATGCTCGAATTAGCATGGAGTGAGCCCAGTTTGTAGCCATTGTGAGCTTGAAAAACAAATGTGCTGCATTTGAAGCATGGAAAAATTGACCACCAGGATTAGTAATATTTTGCAGTATATTGTTTATTTATTTGAAATATTGCCATAATTACAGTTTTTGATTTAAACAAATTAATAATTTAACAGACTTGTGTGTTTTTGACTAAAAACCTTAAAAATGCATGAAAAAGGAAGAACTGAGTTGTTGATAGTTGTGTTTATATTATGTTAATCATTCAACTCACTTCATTAATATATACAGTAGCATTAAAGTCATCATACTACGTGTATTATTATCGGAGATATACATCTAGCAGTAAGGTATCACATTATAAATACAAACACCATACAGTTTTGTATCCTTTCAAATACTCTTTCTTTGAACTGTTTCCATGGTAACTTTTTTTAACCTCTGCAGGTGGAGAGGAGACATTTGACTTTGACCTTGATGACCTCAGCCCTGGTATTTGGGACAAAAGGGTAGGATCCATTGTTATTGAAATAAACTCAAAATAATTTTGAACAAAAAGCTTACGTGTTCAACTTCCACTTCTACCTGAAATACAGGCAGAAGATTCAGCTCTCAAGAGAGTTATTTATTACAAACTTTGTCAATATTTAAAATTTAATCAATATTTTCTGCGATATCTTTTTAGTTACCGGACAAACGACAGGGTGATGGCACAGAATACACCAACAGTAAGAACTTTTCAAAAAATCTTATTGTATCCACTCATGTATGTTTTGTCAGTCAATGTTCAAAAACTTGGTTATGCAGATCAATGATTTACTTTTCACATTAAGGCCTTGTATATTGAAGACAAAGTTTAAAACCCCAAAAGAAATGCAGATGCTACAAAGTATATATTTCAGGGCTTAACATTAAGCAATGGTCCAGTTGCCTTCAAGGGTTTTAGAAGCCTATGGGTCAGTTGGGCCAGTGGTTTTTAAATTTCATAGAGCTAGGTTTTAATGAATATATCATAAATTTTCATTGTTTTATGTTACGGGCCATTAGATTTCACATGAAGTCTAATAAATCTTAGAATATCCTAGCCTGCTCAGGCCAGTGACCAGAATCTTAAATGTCAAGGCCTGCTTTCGTTTGACTAGATATTGAGGTGTTAAGGGATCCAGGTTTCAGTCATTGTTCTCTGTCTTGCAGCGGACCTTAAGAAGGCGATATGGGAGAATAATTATGAGTTGGTGCGTCGAGCATTCAGCTGTGGGAAACACTTTGATGTGGAACAGCCAGACAATATCGGCCTGACATTGCTCATGGTGACCGCACAGTGTGGTGAGTCCTTCTCCATCATATCACCTCCATATGCTCTGCTCCATCATCATAGTGCCATTGTGGGTTACCGTCTTGGTATTTTTTATGATTGAATTTGAGAGACTTTTTTGTGCACTTCCGATTTTGTTTGTGCACATCCTGTATGTTGTTTTTAATGGTACAAGATGTTGATTCACAATTGGCCTGTGAGAACATCTGAGATGGATCATATAGTGGTTTAACTTAAATAAAGATGTAATGTTTTTAGAAGTTAAAAAAAGAAAAACAACAACAACAAAAAATAAACCCTACCCTAACGTTTTTGTAACCTTTTTTCATTTGTCCAAAACTGTGTACTGCATTCTGGAATAACTGCATTCTGGAAAAGAATCTCAAAACGCTATTCTAACTGTTATAAATCTTGCCAGTGGTGCTGCTGATTTTAGCAATGAATAGATAGTGAACAAAATGAAACAAATCACCTCATTAAGATAAAGATTGCTTATCTGAAATCTTTCAAATCTAAACTTAAAATGTCAGATTCTTTATTCAGAAGTCCAATAATTTTGCATGATCCCTGATGGAATATAAACAATTTCCTTAAAGAGATTGGAAAATTTATACTTACTGTTTTGATCTTGTATTGTTTTTGGTGTGTGTAGGTTTTGATGATGTGCTGGAGCTTCTGGTCCTGAATGGGGCCAATATCAATGCTCGAACCAAGAATGGTGCCACAGCTCTCATGCTGGCCTGCGAGCAGGTGAGTCTATCCAGGAATGATTAACAAAGTCACTATACCAGAACAGGGTCAAGTCAGGCGTGGTTAAAAATAAAAAGTTGAAAATCTTGTCTTCACATAATTCAGTTTTATGCTGCTAAGATCTTACTCATATATATTTATCCTGCTTGATAAGTATTTGAAAACCTAGACCATTCTAGAAGTTACAATGAGACGTTGAGGTTTGTGCTGTATGTGTTGTTTATTGGCGTAATGTTGGTGTTACACAGGGCCACAGGTGTACAGTGGAGCTACTGCTGACCATGGGAGCCCACATGAACCTACAACAAGCCAACGGGGAAACTGCCCTCATCAAGGTGAGATCATTAACATGCCTCAACTCTGTTTCCAGCATTTTGTTTAAAGTATTAGAGTAACATCTGCTGTTTATGTGATGACTTTAAAGTTTAATTTAAATGCGGTAAGGATTGTAATTTGGCTGTTTGTTTCAGGCTGTAAAGCGTGGTAACGGCCATGTTGTACGAATTCTCCTGGACAATGGTGTCAACTTTACTTGTAACCATAGCAATGGGACCAATGAAAACACTGCCATCAAGCTAGCCCAGCAGCTGCAGCTACCAGAGGTCACTGAGATCATTAATGCTCACATGTCCCGGTCAGTTTCTAGATATCATTAATGCTCACATGTCCCGGTCAGTTTCTAGATATCATTAATGCTCACATGTCCCGGTCAGTTTCTAGATATCATTAATGCTCACATGTCCCGGTCAGTTTCTAGATATCATTAATGCTCACATGTCCCGGTCAGTTTCTAGATATCATTAATGCTCACATGTCCCGGTCAGTTTCTAGATATCATTAATGCTCACATGTCCCGGTCATTTTCTAGACATCATTAATGCTCACATGTCCCGGTCAGTTTCTAGATATCATTTATGCTCACATGTCCCGGTCAGTTTCTAGATATCATTAACGCTCACATGTCCCGGTCATTTTCTAGATATCATTAATGCTCACATGTCCCGGTCAGTTTCTAGATATCATTAACGCTCACATGTCCCGGTCATTTTCTAGATATCATTTATGCTCACATGTCCCGGTCAGTTTCTAGATATCATTAACGCTCACATGTCCCGGTCATTTTCTAGAGATCATTAACGCTCACATGTCCCGGTCATTTTCTAGATATCATTAATGCTCACATGTCCCGGTCAGTTTCTAGACATCATTAATACTCACATGTCCCGGTCAGTTTCTAGAGATCATTAATGCTCACATGTCCCGGTCAGTTTCTAGATATCATTAATGCTCACATGTCCCGGTCAGTTTCTAGATATCATTAATGCTCACATGTCCCGGTCAGTTTCTAGATATCATTAATACTCACATGTCCCGGTCAGTTTCTAGAGATCATTAATGCTCACATGTCCCGGTCAGTTTCTAGATATCATTAATGCTCACATGTCCCGATCATTTTCTAGACATCATTAATGCTCACATGTCCCAGTCAGTTTCTAGACATCATTAATGCTCACATGTCCCGGTCAGTTTCTAGATATCTGTGACCAGGGATCTTGTTCGGGGGAGACATGAGACAGAGGCTTATTGAAATAAAAAATCTCATTCATGTCCATGCCTAAGATGACAGTCAAATGTATTTTGATTTGTTCTTTGATGGAGACTAAGTCACATGTGCATTTTGTTCTCAATATCCCTGATGACTAAGCTTCCTAGATACAGACATTTAAAAAAAAAAATCCAATTGTACGTTAACAGACAAGTTCCTAAAGTTTATTGAATGAAAGACTCAAAAGATATCTCATTACACTGTGATAAAATCATTTAAGAGATGCTATTAGGACAATATCTGCAACTTTGACAGTGAACAAAAATTGTAATGGTTATATCTAAAAGGTGAAAATAATTTTGTTTTTTTATATTGTAGAGTTAAATCGGAGTTTGAAAGCCAGGTATACATTACGCTCAATAACACTGCCAAGATCCTCTACCCGCTGTTCCCTATACACTGCTTCGCGGTGTCGGAGGGGGACAAATTCACCATCCACTTCCACCATGACCTCCAGCCAACCCGGCAAGGTGACTCACAGATTTCATATCACTATTTAGTCATTTATGTATTGCCAAAATAAAGGAAGGGATATTCAATGTTATAGTGATGAGAAAGGTCAGTGAATACAGTGTAAGACTTGGCTGCTGTTTGTATTTATAGGTGTGGGAATGTTGCTGTTTATTGCTCATGCTCGGATCACATCGTCGGAGATAAAGTGTCGTTTCTACGGGCCATGTGCAGTTAACTCTTCCTCCCTCAATGGTATCGTCCTTCACCCTCTCACTGAGGTAATATACTCCTTGTTTTCCTTCCACATTTCGCTTTTATAAGATGATAGTTTGAGGTTTGGTTCAGTGAATAATGCAACATTTTCATCTATGATGCGTGTAAACTGATGTAGTTTGATACAGCTTGAATCAAATCAAATCAAATCAAATCAAATCAACTGAATTGAACAAAAAGATCTTTAAATTTGAGTTTCAAAATTGATGTTTATTTCAGGAGGCCAATTTTGTGATGTCATTCACACCTTTGCAGCATGGCAGAAACACTGTTGATATATATACAGCAGGTGCCCCTAGGTCTAAGGTAAGGAGTGGCTCCTAATTTTCACACAGACAACTGATGCCAGCTATTTAAATGCTATAAAAATATATAAATATTATTTCAAAAGCAATGTAGTTATTAGTATCCAATGTGTTTTTGCATTTGTGAGTAGATTAAAGTGAACTTAGCAGGTAACATGGGAGTGATATTTTCTTCACGCAGGCCAAGTTGATAGTGTGTGCCTATAAAGCGCAGCTGACCATGCCACCAGATTAACGCCACCTTAGATCAGGCTCAACTATAGGATGATTCAGCGCCACACGTAACCAAGGGCAGCGGACATCAGGAATACTGCGCGGACCATCAAACATCCACATCGTCTCTTGCATAATTCATTAAAAAAAAGATAAATCACCGCCATCAACATCAGAACAAAAAAAATGAGTGCCATTGATATTACATGTGTATGTACCGTCTCATCAGGTCAGGTTACAACAGCTGCCATTTTGTTTCCTTTCTTTCATTGTTTATAAAGCACAAATATTGGACGGCCCTGAGAACCATTATCAGTGAATAAGAGCATTGTATAAATGTCTGGGATTTAACCCCCTCAAATTTCTGATGATTTATAGATGATTGATATTTCAGGGTCATGTTATCAGGAAGAAAAAAAAACAGTCACTGTGTATTAAACAGAATAATTGAAAATTGTTCTGAACTTCAGTTTTTTTCTATGAAAAAATTTGTTAAGTTTCCTTGGGCAGCAGAACTTCATTGACAGGGCTCCCTTGTATGCTCATCTGTCAGTATTTTCATACACGATATTTTGTAAGTGCTTGATAATTTTCTAGATGATAAAAAAGCTGCAAAAATGGATTATTCCTGTGTGGCTGGTGTCAGCATTGAGGATCTTCTGTGTGTAGTACAGCACTGGATGTTTTTTTCAGTGATCATATAATGATCACGCACATTACATGAATGATACAGGTATATCTTTGAGATGTGTCTCAAATCCTGTGAGACTCTTTGGACAAGGCACACTGATTTGCAGATGATTTGATGTTATATTACCAATTATATCACATGATGGACAGTTTAAACAAGTTCTAAAGAGTATTTTTGTTATTGAATATAAATATATATATATAAATATATACATATAAATATATATCTTGAATATTTGCATGTACACATGTGGCATTCATCAAATTGCAAGAATTCTGTTGAGACATTGATAATTATATGTTTTGTTTTGATCATATATCAGATTCAATATAACAAAACCAATACTTGCGTAGTGATGTTTGCCATATCATGTAAAGATGTAAATTGTTGTTGCCTGCATCTAGAACTTTGCTACAAGAAATAACAGTATGTTTTTGTGTCACGATATTATCCCAAATTCATGAATAGTCAGATTTATGAGTTGGTTGGGAAACCTTGTTTTCCTGAGTATTAGCTGTTCATGGTTGATTTTAGAAAGGACAATTAACCAGTCAAATTCAATATTTCAAAAAGAAAAAAAATCACCATTTGACAAAAGAATTCTTATTTCCAACACTTTTTCTCTCATATCAGGTACAGAAGATCAAGAAGTTTGGGAAAAGTTCTGCATTGAGAAAATTTGTTATACAATATTCATTTGTTACTTTAAAACTGCGATCTAATGGCATCAGTGTTAATAACATGAATGATATATGAGTGATTGTTACAAAGCTTAATTTCTGACATTGTTAAAATACCTTCCAATATGTTGTTATGGTTATATACTTACAAGTACTTTCAATGAAATATGTTCTGTGTTATCACAATGATCTATACTATTATAACTGGACAAGTTTCTCCTCCTTCTCCAATCCTCTTATATACACATGAGAGATTACAAGTTGAATTGATTGATAAAACTTAAACCAATATGACACCATCAGGTGCATATATAAAGGGATTGGACAATTTGTGAAATCTGACTTTAGTAACGTCAAAGCAAAGTGCAATTTGCTGCTGACAATCTGTCTCACTATGGCATAATTACTGAAGGAAGAATGGCATGACAGGCTGATTGTTATAAATGGGCACCATCAATCAGCTCGAAGAACTATATCAAGTTTATACCCAGATGTTCCTTATTCCATTGTCATGGATCTCTTTTATTTAAAAGAGGAAACAACTTGCCAAAATTTTTTGGATTTTTTGGATTTTTTGGTCAGGTGAGCCCTTGTGGCTATGTATTTGGAGTTGATTGATAAATGGTTGTGATTATAGTGAACTCAGCTGATTGTGAGTGATGACAGATATATTGGACAAGTACAGACACCTGGTTCTATCCAGCCCACTTCTTGCAAAAACTCCAAGCCAGCATTGCATCTGATCGCTTGAAACCTTAGCATGGTACAATGAATGTATAGCCACTGGCAACACCAACATCAATGTTTTATCAATTTCTGTGAATGGTTTTAAATAATCAATGTCTGATTACTGTAGAATGTAGGGGGTAGGAATGGGGATTGCCTGTTTTAAAAGTGATATTCAGCAGGTGGCATGAAAGTGGGATGAAATGCTTGTTTTTTTGCATTTGATTGAGTCAGGGCTTACAGAAACACCAGCTCTTTTTGTTTAACAGACGAGTTGTGATTAAAATGGAATATGGAGATGTTAAAAAGAGCCTGGATGCCCCTGATCAATTGTATGTCATCCCAAAGATGTCACCATAGTGAAAACACGAGTAGCTCAAATATTGTAGGCCTTAAAGAATTGTGTCAGGTCATTGCATTTCATGATGTGATTTGAACAGAGATGTTATTTTTGTGCAGAAAACATATAACTGATATGACATTGACACACAATGAAAAGTCTGACACTTCCAGTGGTTCTGCTGATTTACTGTGAAAACAACAGGTGTGTTAGGGATAACAGAGCATGTAACTGTGATTGACAATGGTCATGATAGGGAGATAACAATAACTCCTAATTTTAGGGTAAAATTACTCATTAATTAAATTAATCCTCCGAAACAGCTAAATTGGCTGAATCCATGAATGAATTTCTTTGGTCGTCAAGTTAAGATGGATATAAGATATAGTTCCAGATTAACAGACAGCTTATTTAGTGGAAAAGCTTGTGTATTGTAGCTCTATATTGCGAATAGTAATTCCACCACTTTAATATTGTTGATATATTGGTTTGTTGGTGCCTATTGTGGAAACAGTATAATAACAAGCTAGATAGATAGATAGATGTATGTAGATTGTTGAGGGTTATACTTTACGGTGCATTAATTAATGAAGAGGCAGCGCCCTCTAGGTGAAACTGGTGTGCTTGGTTGTCACATACTGCTTATTGTTTGAACAAAACTAGGAATATCTTGCCTTTTGAGTTGAATATTGACTCATATATGTTAATGCATGTCTTGATGTTTGGAAGCTGTTATAAATGTTATATAATCCTTAAATCCAAAAAAGTGCATCTGACCTATTTGTGGGGTTAGTGTCAATACTTGGAGCATGATTGTTGATTTTTTTTTTTTTTTTTTTTTTTTTTTTTGCAAGTTGATAATTTTGGAAAGAAGGGATAATTTTAAAATGTAAATGGAGATAGAGTGTGTATTAACCAATAGCATATCTCAAATCCAAAATGTGAATAAAGGTCCAGGAGGTTTTAAGAGTAAGTCATAATGAAGATCATCCTGAAGAGGAGAAAGTGCGTCAGACACGCGGGGGATATGAATACAAAGTGGGTATACTATATTAACAAATGTCTGATCGGATCACATCTATATCAAAACAGTGACTGAAACTTTCAGTTGTATTATTGCGTAAAGTTACTTAACACAGATATTACAAGGTAATTTTCAAGATGATTTGGGATATATAATAATATATAGTGTTGTAACGAGAAAAAAAAATATGGGAGGTATAATAAGAAAGTGATTTGAAAATTGACTGATGTGTGAAATATAATCAAGGGGAACTAACTGTATTCTAACCTGGTATCCTGATATAGGGATATATATCGGACTTCAGCTCACTAACTCATTATATAACAGACACAGCATGTTAAAATGCATATTTTTGTATCAATCTATATCTGAAAATGGCATAAATCCTATTTCTTGTAGTGTATTTGAATGTATGGATATATTAGTATAGTCCATCCGTAACAATGTGAGTGTGCAGAACTCGAGACTCTGTGTGATATCAAATATTCTGACAACTTCCCCAGGAAAGCAAGAAAATGACAACTGCCACAGTAATATCTGATGCCACTGGAGATAGGCACAGCTCAGGACAAGAATGTCCTCACAAGTTCAGTCCAGGTCATAAAAGAGTAGTGGAGCTGTTCTTCACACTCTGACAGAAAATATTTTGTTAATTTTATTAAATCGCAACCTGGGATTATTGAATAGTTGTGTATTATATTGTGTATTTTTAAACGTTTCATTGGCATGACTTCTTCTTTCCTGGGAAAGCTGTCTAGCTTCTGTAATATGGCATAGAAATGTGCAGTTATTAATGCAGGTGATCACTGTGTTCTTCGTTTTGAAGGTGAAATCATTGTTGACTTGAATATTGTTGGTTTTTTTTTATTAATTGCTGTTTGAAGAGTACCAGAAATGAGTGAAGTCCTATTAATGCAAAACCAGATGTGCTCATCAGCACAAATTCTACATGTGGATATTTGTGGATTCTTACTAAGTGTTTTTTATATTCCTGTCATTATTGGTCACATGTTAGATTGGTGATGATGTTTTGCACAGTGATCAAAAACATAAAAATTTGGTTAAATGTTTTTTGATAAAAATCAATACAAAAATTCATATTAGGATAATTCTTGGTAAATGAGCTAAAAATGAGCCATACATGATCTATAGTAATGAGGACTTGATATATAGGACAACAAAAAAAACATGTTCTTCTTTTTGAGTTACCTCTATCAGCCACTAAATCTTTCTAGAATCCACAATTATAAATGACTTATTACCAGATCAAACAATAACACCCCCAGTTATTTTGAAACAAGAATCAACTGAAACAACTTACAAAACTAAATCAAACTAAAAGACTTGTTTCCTTGTTTAGAACAAATGAGCTTCACTAGAGCTGCACTCAAACTAACAAAATCAAATCATAGGAAATTTGTTTCTGGTTTTAAATCAATTGAAGCCTTAATGGAAATGTGGACCTTATTAACATCACCTTTAGACCCAGTTCCTATTTCTTGGAAGCATCATACTGAGATCAACTTAAACTAATCCTGGCATAAACATCATGTGCAGCATTTTTGCGATAAAACTTCTCCAGAACTCCAAATCTGAAGCTCGAATATATCAAAACAAAGAAACATTTTTCTCTCCTTTGCTCATGTGTAAATTGCAATTTTACCACAAAAAAACCTAGAAATTGTGATTAATGATTATAATTGGTTATCTTGTAAAATTTTAAGACTATTTTTAACTTTTAGGTTAGGTAAAGTAAATTTTTTGTCAAGTTACATTAACAAAAATGCCTCGAATATGTTTTTATTTAAATTGAATTGTAAGGTAATAAGACATTTGCCAAAACAGAATTGACAGATGAGTTTGACAACATTGACCTGGCCTCGGGTTGTGTTTGGGAACTTTGGTCACTAGCCTGGTTGATTATTTCACTGGTGCTACTCTTGAGTTTCACTTCTTTTTGATATCTTCAAATAAAAATAATCAGTTATTATAAGAATGGTTGTTGCGTTTGTGATTTTTAAACCTGATCATTTATCATGCATGAACTAACCTGGAACATCCAGAATTTAGGTAGGCCAGGTGATCCAAAGTCAATATGTTGTTTTTTTTTTTTTTTTAATTAACACTTTTCTTTTGATTTTAGGATTTCTTAATGGCCAATGGCTTACATGTGTGAAATGAACGTGTTAAATTATTTGAATCCAAGTATGAATTACAGGCTTTCTTCACATCCTTTTTATCATCAATATCTGTAGCACAAATTAAATTACCAAATATTGCACTGCCCATTACCCAGCTAAACAGAGCTCGTCAACTCTACCTATGTAGGTAGAAGATCAGCTGCCAAACCTCCGTTCAGCAGGGTGATTACTCTTGAAAACATACTTTTAAATATTTTCTGTAAATAACATTATTAAATGAAATCAGAGTGTGTTTATTCAATCCAATTAATAAAATATGTTAGCTACCAGTAACTACTATGCATACCATGTGAAGACATAATTCATGAATAGGTCAGGGAGACATTAGCTGCTAGACTATGTTTATAAATTACAGTGAAAAATATAGACACTTTATTTGATTTGATTTGTGACTTGAGGCAGAACATTCATGCAAATTCATTTATTCTATCATTCAATCAGAATTGGCCAACACCAAGTGATAAAACTTGATCAGGTTTCTGACCTAGATGCAGACCAATCAGTACAGTTGTCAGTAGAAAACAGAATCTTAATGAATATTCATCTATTTTTCACCCATCCGTTCACAGCTTGATTTTTATGAATATTCATGACTTGTGTCTAATTGTTACATACTCTTTCACCAATGAAGACAGGGAATGACAATTGAGACAGTGACTGTAATGATGAATAGTAATAAACAAGTTCCATTTTTATAAAACTGACAATTTCAAGATTTAAGTATGGGTTTTAAACATTGAGTAAGTTGGTCATCAAGGCCAATGTTGAGCTTTATTGAAAACACTCAATTTATGGCATTTATTATTTTAAGAGTAATTACACTGAAAAAAGTTGTCAGATATACTGAACAAATTAGTTATGTCGGAGACATTTAACACATCTAAAACATCTCTGATTATGTTTAGGTGAAAAACAATGGTGAATGTGGTTAGTAAAATAATTATCAAAAATTCTTTTCTGACCCCGACGTGATTTGAACACGCAACCTTCTGATCTGGAGTCAGACGCGCTACCGTTGCGCCACGGAGTCTTAGATGTAAATGTTAGATGGAGCTTAAATATTTAAATCGCATATCATAATAAATTTGAACACCAGCTATCTTTTATATGACGCTTTTTTTTGTATTGAGGTGTATTGAGTGTAAATGAATAAACTACAAACATACAAATGTGTTCTATTTTCATTTGATATGTGTAACAGTCAACCAAATCAACTTTTACACTTCCGGAAGTACATAACCGGAAACACTCATACATCCATCTTTAATACAGCGTCAGAGAGTCGTCTGGTTGTCTGCCGATTAAAACTGGAGATTTCAAGTGGACAAACTAAAGTATTTGCGTTCTAAAGAAGCCGGTTACATCATGGAGACTCTGTTAGAACAGCAGAGACGTTATCACGAGGAGAGAGAGCGCCTCATGGATGCGATGACCAAAGAAATGTTGCATCCAACAAAAACGGTTTGTTGTGTTGAATAATTTTGGTTGTGCACATGCCGTTCATGCATGTTCTTCAACTGTCTCGGACCGAGTTTGTCTGAGGTCTGATTTCTCCCCTAGTTTTATCATAATATGTTATAACACAATCTTTAATAATATATAGACTATTCACATCAAATGCTTTTGTTCCATACCACTTTATATGTCATTTTATAAGGAAATGATAAATTATTAATAATATTTGGAGAAGAATAATTAGTTCATCACATCCTCAGACAACCGTACTTATGTTATGTTTGGCGAGGTGGTCTCCACCAAATTACTGCTAATGACTCTTGGCGGGATGCCAATTGGGTTTGCTGAGTAAACTTGTAGATGACTGGTGTCCAATCAGTTTTCAGTCTTCACCAATTACTGTAAATAACATTGGCAAAGCTTACTGACAAATACATCTATGTTGGCCGATTGCGGATCTCCATAGGCTGATTGCGGGTCGCCATACTGCCCTGTTGAAAACAACACACCAGAACTGCACAACTAAAATCGGAAGTGCACAAAACACTCTAAAATCCAATCATTAAAAAAATCAAGATGGAAACCAGCAACCACGCTCTAGGCCCCCTGCCATTCTAAGGTTATACAAAAGGTGCGATTGTTTTGCTGGTATAGGCCGATTGTTGATCTCCAATCCATGTTGATCTCCAATCCATGTTGATCTCCAATCCATGTTGATCTCCAATCCATGTTGATCTCCTATCCAGAATGGGACTGAAAGATCCACCTTGTGTTTAAGAGCAGAACCAGTTCAGGTCTTCATGAATATTCATATGTGTACAATACATGGGTCACCATAGGCCCCCTGCCAGTCTCTCCGACCAATGATTAAATATAGTGGAGTTGTACAGATCTGGTTCCGGTAAAGTTGTACAGTTCCGGTGTGTACTTTTCAATGGGGAAAAAAAAATAACATGGAGATCGGCAATCGGCCTATAAAGCCTCATTGAAAACAACACACCAGAACTGCACTGCACAAAATCGAAAGTGCAAAATAAACTTTCTAAATTCCAATCCATAAAAAAACAAGATGATAACCAGCAATCGATAATTCCCTGAGGCAGATTGCCATTCTCCATGTTGTTTTTTCTCTCCCAGTCATTGATATCAGAGTAAGAGAGATTGGCAGAGGGCATATACAAAAGATTTGGGTCACCTGAGGAGAAAAAGGTTGAGATAGCAGCCAGGCAAATAATCACATCTTTTTCTGAGAAAACCAAACTCCACAATCTGATGAACCTTTTGTGTTGTTTATTAGGCCTATTCTCCATCTGTTAGTTTTCACAAAACAAAAACCAAATTTCCATTGCAAAGATTCTTCAATTTCTTTTACGGCCAGGGTCCCACTCAGTTGATATTTCCTGGGCCCATTCTCCAATTCCTTTTAACAAATCCAAGGACAATGTTGTTAACTTGATATTCCCATTGAGCTGCTTTTTATATTGTTATACATGTTATATTGCAGGATGTGATTTTTTCTTGTTTAATGGACTCAGCATTATAGCTTTGATGTCTGTGTCAGCATTGCTTGTGTGATAAGAGGGGAAATTTTCTCTCATTTTTTTCCTGTCAAGTCTGTTAGTTAGAGTCACATTTTGTTATTTCTACAAAAACAGTTGACCGTGGGACCAGTGGGAACCTGATTTAGGACTAGCTGAAATTTGGTACCCTGATTTAGGACTAGCTGAATTTTTGATACCCTCACTTAGGGATGATGCAGAAGGAGGAGATTTGGAAAAGGGGATTGTGAAATTTGAATTTTGAAAAACAGTACCCTGTTTTAAGGAAAATGATACAATATCTTAACCCGTCTTCGGGAAAATATCAGCGAAAAGGACCCTATTTAGCCCAGCTTCCCCGGTAAGGCTGACTATGAGAGAACCCCCCCCCCCCCCCCCCACCCCCCGGGCATACCTCTATGTTATCACCTCACGAAAGACATTTTATATTATGGAAAAAAGAGGACAAATAGTACCAGAGTGATTGATAACCTACTTCGAGCCTCATCAGGGGTATAAACAGAGCTCTTGCTACTTGTCCCTCCCCTTCATAAGCTTTTGTTATTGAAACCCAGCTCAGGCCATACATTTCAACTCGCGTGAAAAAAGCTCCTTTTCTGTTAATCATAAATTAAAGATATTGATGGCATAATGTTTATCTTTACAGTAGTAGTTTGCTTATCAGGTTTGTGTAATTGATGCATAACACATTTATTATCACCATTTAGAATTTTGCATTTTCTTGATTTTTTTTTTTTATTGATTGCAGAACCGAGAACAGATCAACTCAGACCACAGACTCAAGCAGCTTCTTGATGTGAGTATACGATGCATTGTTTAACCAAAACTATTTCAAGGTTCATGTAAATGTAAGAAGTCCTTCATTTAATTAAATTGCATTGACTTTTATCACAATGTTACATTTACATATTTATGATCAATGCCATATTGTGTGGTAGTCAAATCAAACCAAGTCATATTTGATTTTTATTCTTTTTATTGGATGTTTTCCACTGATTTTTGATATTTGATACTTTAAAAAAGCAGAAATCTTGGCAGTGATGTCATTTATCTTCTAGTCAAATTCAGTACTTAAATATGTATTGTAACAAGTATTTGATAAGAGTATATTGTCTCTCAGTTACAATCACCAAGACATACCATATTTACTCGTGTATAAGTCGAGGCGTTTGTCCACAAATCCTTAGTTAATGTTTGGGGAGTCGCCTTATACACGAGTCGACCTATACACGAGTAAATACGGTATATGTTTGATGTTTTGATGTTCAATGTTACACTGATTTACAGCGCCACATGGAGTGCTCCTCAGAATTGCGGGACTTGTATGAAGATAAGGATGGGTAAGTTTTCATTAAGTTAACTTTTATTCAGCTTATCATAATTAATGATTCTGAATATGCATTTTACAATTCAGCAGTGATTCAGTTACCATCATAATTTATGTGACCATATTGGTTTTACATCATTTTCTTGGATATTTTTTTATATGTAGGATACCAGAAGTTACTTTAGTTGACCACAATATTGGGCCCAAGTCAAAATAGAAAAGGCAGTGGGGAGGGGGCAAGCCAAAATATTGTGTCACTACTGCAACTATTTTATGGAATCAAGTGCAAAGGAATATTAACTAGATTACTTTGGAAAATAATGAATTTTCAGTGATCAATAATTGTTTAAAATATTTAGGAATGTATAGATCTTGAAAATTTGTTCCATTTTGTTCTTAATGTGTGAAGACACACTTACATCTTTGCTTGGAAATATATATATATAGACAGTATTATACAGTTTTGGTGCAGATTCATAACATGCTGATTGCAAATATGTATTGGTCAAACCCTTCTTACTTTAGAATCCAAATTCCAAGGCATGGTTCTTTTCATATCAGGTAAAGAGTCTGACTTGGATTGTTTGTTGATTATTTCAGGCTTAGAAAAGAGGAAGTTGCAGCACTCTCTGGACCAAATGAGTTTGCAGAATTCTACATGAGGCTCAAGTCCATCCGAGATTTCCATAAAAAACATCCAAATGAGGTAAGAACCTTAAATACATGATAGTGATAATATGTGTGCAACAATTGCCCCTTAAAGTTTGTTCAGCTTACATTGAATTTAGGTGGTGGCATTATATAAAAGATGTAAACATTCTGGTTTCTGTAAATAGAAGGCAAATGATCCATTAGTTATATACAATATATAAGACTGGAAGAAAACAGGAAAAAAAGTTACTTACAAGTTGCATTTGTCCAATATTGCTTACTCAATCTCTTGAGAACAGTTCACATCTATAAGACATTTATTTTGCTACTAGAAGCCCTTCATGGGCCAGGAGGCTTCCTTCAACCTCTCTATACATTCTGCAGATAAACTATTCATTGTTGTTGATCCTGTTACTCAAATCTTGCCAGAGACAGAAAAGTTCATAATTTGGTAGATATTAAGAGTTGGCAACCATATAAATTCTTCTCAATGTGTTGCAATTAGATATCAGTGTGAAACTGGACAAATCATAGCAGCCCATGAAGTTGCATTTATGATAAATACTTTCTATACAGATCTCCAGACACAATGCCGGATTATACATACCCAAAATATCTGCTTGCAAGAAGAATTCTAATTATAAAGCTTTTATAGATAAGAGCACTTTGATGATTGCACGTTTCACACCTATATATGACAAATTATAGCTATTATATTTTTCAAATATACAAAGGGGCATTCATGGATAGATAACTGAATAAAGTGGAACATTTTATAAATCACTTGGTATTTAGGTTTTTGTAGTTCTTGTAAAATAACATGATGATTAAATTAGAATAATTCTATGTGACTCTTTGTGACATGATATCATTAATAAACATTGAACTTCAATGTTAATTAAATTTTATACTTCACAAAAACAATTTGAATTAACCAACTAAAACAGTGCTGGATTGAGAAATTCTAAAGACTGGTTGAGATTGACAGATGAATAAGATCTTTAAAATTTGATATTTATTTAACATAGAATTATTACCATTATGAGGTGACAATGATCCCTGAGGATGTGATTGCATTGCAGATCAGTGTGCCGATGTCTGTGGAGTTTGAAGAGGTGACCAAGGCGAGAGAGAACCCAGCAGAATCAGCAGACACACAAAGTAAGTCACACCCAGAGAGGGAATTATGAGCTTGCCCTGTTGTCCACTATTTTACATTATTTGACTCAGGAATCTTGTTTTGGGGGAGGCATGAGACAATGGCACAAATGTATCATTTGCCTGAGGAGACAAATGGACCTATCTCAGTTTTAAACATAATTTGTTGTGTTCTTCAAGTACTTCATGCTCACCATTTTGCTTGGAAATTGCCTATCAGTAAAGCAGTGAACAATGATAGGTTATTATACATCGTCCGATTAAAAAATGCCTTGAAACACAGCCTTAAAACATTGTCTAATTTAAATTTAAATTGTCTCATCACTTTTAGTTTCTAGGAGACAAAAGTCACATCAGCATTTTCTTTGAGCAAGATATCTGTTTGACAGAATAAAACAGGTGGAGATCATGCAATATTTCAAGTCATTTTTCAGATATTGATTCATACTGTTTATATTCAAGCTACAAAGCATTGTTTCAATTCATGTTCTACCGGTTGAATGTTAACTGTTTGTTGGCAGTTTGATAAGTTACATTCATTTGATTATATATTTTATCTGTCTCAAATAATTCTCTACCAACTATTTGTCATTGTTTGGACAAGATCATTATAAATCATAAAGAAGCAAATAAAGATCCATATTTTATTCTAAGATAAATGAGCCCAAGTTATTTGTCTCTTACAGATGTAGTAGATTTCTCCGATGAAGAAGGATATGGGAAATACTTAGATTTACACGAGTGCTACGAAAGATATGTTAACCTCAAGGGGGTGGAGGTGAGTGAATATATATAACTTTAAGTGTGTAGTAAACAATTAATAGAAAACATTATGCTGTCTTCATTCTGATTTCTGAATAGACAACCAACTGCATATTTAATTTTGGTTTATGGTCTTGAATTTAACATTTGTTTTGTTTTCTGGGGGTATAACCTGTCAAATATCATACCGTATCCGCTCGGGTTAGCGCCCATGGGCGGCTAATTGGGGACAAAGTAAAAGAGGGGGGTGGGCGTTTACCCAAGCATGGGCGTTTATAAAGATGGGTGGGCTCTTACACAATCATAAATCTTTGTAAAATGTACACAAACTTGCCTCTTTCATCGATAACATGGGGTGCCGTTGTGAGCGATAATACAGTGACACTTGCCTAAAGTACAGCCCTACGTCATCAGTTTCAGTGCAGAAATTTGAATAAGAGCGCATAAAGCAATGACGAGTACACAACACAATGCTGGAGAAGATGCAAACTTTGCAGCTTTGCAAGCACATTTCTGTCAATTTTCACGAAACTCTACACAACTTTCACAAATAAATACACATGAACACTGTGATAGGACATGATTTAACAGAATATTGGGGTAAGCTTCAAAGATTTCACTTGTTCATACTGTAGGAAGATGTTAAAAGTCAGATCTGTAGAGACCAATATGACATGATGGCGGACATCCAGGGAAGGTGGGCGTTTAATGATTTCTTCCTAAAAAGGGGGGTGGGCGTTAAGCCAAGCATGGGCGCTAACCCGAGCGGATACGGTACTTGACTAAGTCTTTGAAAATAGTGTTCCTTGAAAATTCTTCGAAAACAAAATCATATATGTGTGCAAAGAGCTTTTATGACTTTGACCTTTGAATCTGAAATTGAGGAACAGTCCTGTTCTAGAAATTGATTGAGCTTTGGTCCTGTGGGTGTGTTTATTAGTGCCAATAAAGAATAAAAAGCTGGTAGCCTTCTCTCAGACAATGTATGCATGGAAACCAGCAGGAAATTAAGGATCCTTGGCCTCATGTAAAGCACATCTAATATTAATCAGCTAAACACAACAAAGCACAATTAAAATATCATGTAAAATAAATATGACAAACAATTTATATTTGGATGTGTATATTCTTTATTTCAGAAAGTAGATTACATCACATATTTGGCAGTATTTGACCAGCTCTTTGACATTCCAAAAGACAGGAAGAATGCAGCATACAAAGAGTAAGTCAAACTGCTAGTATTCATTAGTGTTATAAAATCATATATAGCCTACTATTTTATCAAAACTGTTAAATAGTATTCATTATTGTTATAAAATCATATATAGCCTACTATTTTATCAAAACTGATAATTTGACCAGACCCTATGAAAACAACATCTTAATCAGTAATCACTAAAAGTTTAAATGGTTTATGTTTGGTAAATTTTGGTTAAAAGCTGATTTCTTTGAATAGCTTATCCCTGGGTTATTGCCACTCCCAGAATTTGAAAACTACAAGATGCATGCTTCTAAATGATTTTAATGTTATTTTGAAATATTTAGATATCTGCACACGTTGTTAGAGTACATGGAGGGCTACATACTTAGAATCAGACCTTTACTGGATGTAAATGAGGTAATTTCTCACTTCTAATAATAATTGTATTTGTATACACTTACCTGTCCAAGAGAGAATGATGTGTTTTGGATATACTGATGCTGGTGGTTCACTTGGAAGATATTACCATGTTAAGTGTTGAAGCATATGCATGGGAGGCATTTTTGTCCATAAAATAATGTATATCTTTCAAGGGAGGTATGCTTTAAACAGGAATGACGAGTTTTGTTTGTGAAAGTTTACAGTAATATAAGGCATATGTTCAGATATATGGTCTACCGTGCAAAATTGACAAAATGTAAAAAATCTGCATGTTAATTCCAGTGACTGATTTTTTCATTTTGTATTTGTTTCATTAAGAACAAAAATAGTCAATTTCCTTACTTCCCAAAGCAGAATCATGAAACTTACATAAGTAAAAGGTTACTATCTTCTACTATATTTTCAAAGTGACATCAAATAGTAGAGGGTAACGGGTCTAGGAGTTGTACTGATTTTGTATTTTTTGCAGGAAATGGAAAGTGTAAGAGGAGACTTTGAAGCAGAATGGAACGAAGGAACATTTCCTGGGTGGCCGGTAAGTTATACAGCAGTTGACTTAAGAAAATAGCTATTGTGAACCTAAAAGAACTGAGCACAAAACAAAATTTGAAATCTCCATTTTGCCTACATGTGTGTGCCTTTTTGGGTGACAGATAGGAATAGCTTACTTAAAGTGATTTTGAATCTACATGAACAGCCTTGATTATATTCATCGAGATTTTCATTGGTTTTGAGATATATGATTTTCAGGAAGGCTTTTATTTGTTTTTCAGAAAGAAGCATCAGGAGCTCTGACCCATTCTGGGGCCCATTTAGATCTGTCTGCATTCTCATCTGCAGAGGTAGGTCATGCTTTTACTATTTATAAAAGTGCAAATTATTTTCTGTTTCTTATTGTATCTCCTTGTGAAGAAATTTTCCCCATATAAATATAACTCAAGACTGAGGTGAGAAAATATCTGGTTTTGTTCGTCAGATGGGCCTTTGCACAATATTATTGAAGAAAATTCATGATGGAAATAAATGCATCATCATAGTTGTAAAGTCAATTTTTATGATTTCAATATTCAGTCAATATTTATGATTGATTGCTATTTATCTTTTACCCACTTGGCCAATTTTTGGTATGTTGTCATTTTTGGATCATGCCAAAAGAGAGTTTTGAGGGGAAGATTAAAACTGGCAGTGTCTGTCATTCCATAAATCTGTTAGTCAGTTTGAAAATAGTTAGTCAATATTATTGAACTTACATAAATACAACAAGGAATCGTTAACACCGAAAGCATATCACTAAGATTAATGAATGACCTTGAACTCTTTTCAAGGTCATTGTAGAGGGCTTTGGTCATTATTGTGTATTTGTAGAAGTCATTTTGTACCTGCATATACAATAACTACATTTTAATGTATGCTGAATGTTTTTAGGAGTTGGCTTCACTTGGGTTGGACAGGCTTAAGTCAGCTTTGATGGCATTGGGTCTTAAATGTGGAGGGTAAGTGTTTAAAGCTCCATGAAATATAACTGGGTCTTAAATGTGGAGGGGGAGTGTTTGCTTTAAAGCTCCATGAAATATAACTGGGTTTTAAATGTGGAGGGTTTGCTTCAAGCTCCATGAAATATAATTTGGTGTGATATAATCTTTAAAAATATGGTTCTTGATAATGATCTGCATTTTTTAAATTGAAGAATCTGTTCAATGTTTATACAATCGTGAAACTTAAATGTCTAAAATAAAGGTGTGCTGTTCATTTCAGTACATTAGAAGAGCGTGCACAGCGATTATTTAGCACAAAAGGCAAGCAGCTTGAGGACCTGGACCCAGCCATGTTCGCAAAATCTAAACCAGGCAAAGTGGGAAAAACAAGGTAAATTTACAAATAACAAAAGGGATGTATTATTTTCAAACTTGACCTGGAAAAGCATATAGTGATGAATGTGTTTATATTTCAGGGACAGTGAGAGGCAGAGAGATACTGCAAATCTGGAAGCACAGGTTTACCGATTCACAGAGCTTCTGGGAGAGCAGAGAGCTGCCACACGTGAGAATGTGCAGAGGAAACAGGCCCAGACTGGAGAAGAGAGGGAGGAATCTGATGATGAACAGATCAGTGATGATGACAGCGATGATGAAGATGACGATATCCCATATAATCCCAAAAATCTACCTCTTGGCTGGGATGGAAAGGTAATATTGCAGATGCGCCAGAATCATTTGACCAAAATTATCAGATAGAATGATATTATTTCTTGTTATTATGTCATAAGAATTTGATAATCCCTGTTGCTTATACTGTATGATTAAGAAATGGAATAAATATTATTGCCCAATAATCCATTCACAACAAAAATAAGTTTGAGTTCAGTGTCCATTTTATAATTTGAAACTCGTAACAGTTCTGGAAAAAGAGTAATACTCTGTATCAAACATATACAGGAAGATAATGTAGGTAATTAATTTAGTATTATTTGATTGTGATTTAATAATAGAAGGATGCTTATTATTTTTCAGCCAATCCCATATTGGTTATATAAACTACATGGCCTTAATATAAGTTACAACTGCGAGATCTGTGGTAACTTTGTGTACAGAGGACCAAAAGCATTTCAAAGACATTTTGCTGTGAGTATGATTATTTCTAGTAATGTCTGCAAAATTGGCTAAACCACAGGACTGGTTTAAGTCAACTGCTCAATTCTAGCAGTATTATTGCATTGCTTCTCATGCAAAGATGACATATATGTTTGCTCTGTGACTGATATACAAAATTGTTATGCTAATTGTATGCACAGAATTGATATTCAAACTTTGAAATTAGCTTATTAAATTCAGCTCAAAATATTAGTATAATATTTCATTACTCACAAAGGTACAAAAATATTAATTTCTAAACTTAATACAGGCCATTTAATGAAATACCTGCTAAGTGTGAAAAATAAGTAAAAAATTCCTTGAAATAAGATAATTTCAGAACTTGCATGAGATTTTTGTACTGTCATGATTTCAGGAATGGAGACATGCCCATGGAATGCGATGTCTGGGAATCCCAAACACAGCTCATTTTGCCAACGTTACTTACATAGAAGATGCAGTCGCACGTGAGTACTTGAGACAAATATGTTTATCTTGTTTAATTAAAATATAATGGGGCAATATGAAATTCTCACTCATTTTTTATCACAATCACCTTGTTGCTAATTGTGATTTTCACTTGTTGCAATAAATTTATTGTGATTAATGGTTGACTCAGATGACACCAATTTCAAATGTCACTTGAAATATTGTTCCGGTTGATTTTTTATCAACAGATGTATGAAAGAACTTATCAACATTTGAATTTGGACCAACAGCTTCACTTTGTCTTGTAAAAACATTTACATCATAACATGGAATGATTGAGGTTTTCGGACGATGCCCAGCAAATCCAATATACCCAGTTTAAAGTCATATTGAAAGCTGAAATATGTGTTTCTTTTGATTTTCACCTCATATTATTGAGCAAACCTGTTTATTAACTTTTTTGTTGCTATTTGCATCTCTTGAATTTTCTTTCTATTGTCTTTGCATTCATTGATTTTTAACTATCACAGTTTTGTCAATAAATGAACTCTTAAAGCAAAATGACAATTTAAAATCAAATAGTATATTTTTAAAACAACATTTCAATAGTATTAATCAAAAGTTAATGAACTGCAAACTTCTAAATTTATTCATGCATATGCAGGGTTGCCACAGATCGGGAAAAAGTCAGGAATTTTTTTATATTTTTCAAGGTTAAGGAATATATAATTTATAAGCCAGTGCTATGTATTTTGATCAGGGACTGGTTTTGGTATGTTTTTTTTTTCATTTTCAGAAAATTATGAAGAAATATGGACATGATATTCGTTTTTATGAAAATTGAAAACATGAATTTGATTGAAATTGATATTAGTAATAACAGAACTGGTGAAAAATTGGTGAAAAAAGAAATTTAGTCAGCGGATTTCAGAATCTGATTGGTGTGGCAATCCTGATATATATGAAAGTTAACTTTCAATAAGGGTGAGAAAGGCAAACATTGCACTTCGAGTCATTATGATTAAGACATGATCACTTTAGTGCAACACTGAAAGTTAATTGCACAAAAAATATTGTGAGACAATGTGAACTAATCAGACAAGATATGGTCCAGAATGTAATTATTCCAGAGTGGGATTAAAATTACTCCAGAGTTGGATTAAAGTGCAAAGAAAGTGACAGGACGTTAAAATATAAAAAATTAGGATGTGATAAATGTCTGCAACTTCTCAGCTGTTGATTGAGCGTTAAAAACACTGGTCAAAATTTATGGGAAGTCCACAAGGTGGCACTTTAAAATATTCTCACCAGATGGAGCCACTGCATTTTTCAGAGGAAAATTGTAGTTCATCCAACAATGGATACTCTCCAGAATTTTTAGTTTAACGAATTCTTGCTTGGACCAATTTTATCAGTATCAGAAACAAATTCTTTTTTTGGCAAAATTATTTTCCCACTCAATGTCGAATTTTATGCAAATCTTCCAAAACACGGATATCTGATTGTTTAGCTCCTCAAAGTGTCAGATTTCAAGTTGATCTTTAGGAACATTTACTTCTAATTTAAAGAAAGGTTCTTATTCACAATAAACGGTTTCAATCTATCACAAAGCAAATTGAAAAATATTAATTAGAGGATCAGCAAGTTATCTCATCCAAAGCTTGCACCTTCATAAGGCATTATCAATATATTAAAATTGGAACTGACAAACAAGAGTGAAAATGTGCAGATATTTTAATAAAAAAACTTTCTAGAACATTCACATCTAATTTTAACATTTCAAATTTGACAATACTTGCCATTCAGGTATAATATCAGTTATTTCACTCTTGTTCCTCAGAAGAGGACTCACCTTAATTTGTTCATTTCAGGGGTAAAAAACATTGTTGTCAACTGTTCAGTATAATGACACTTCACCATATACTCAATGTATTTAACCATATTTACAGTGTGGCAGAAAATCAAGGCAAGCAAGGAGACAGAAAGATGGAAACCTGATACAGAGGTAGGCATTTTAAGAGCAGCTTAATTGTATTAATTCCCGGCCTTATTATCAAGCAGTTGTCCTTCAAAGAGCTAAGTGCATGGATTAACAGTAGCTTATTTTGGTTATTATTTCCCAGCTTTATAATCCCAGCTTTATTATAAAGCAGTTCTTCAAAAACCCATTTGTTTATCTTTAAATATATTTTTGGAAAATCAATTTTGCCACAAGACTTAAAAAAAATATATTTAAGTCAAAGTTTAAAGTGGCTATTAAAATTGTGAGACATTTGAACTGGCGTCCGTCGCAAGTCAGTTTCCCATATACAGTAAAATCTAGTCGTGCAATTAGTTTTGTTCTACGAAAGAATGGCCCTGGATCCTTTTGTAATCACTTCAGTAACTTTTGCTCAGATTTAGATGATCCTTCAGGAACAATATCTGGTCTTTAAAATGTGTAATTTTGCATGTAGTAGCAGCATTGTTCTCTTTGATTGCAGGAGGAATTTGAAGATTCTTCTGGTAATGTTGTGACCAAAAAGACATTTGAGGATCTGAAACGTCAAGGACTATTGTAGTGCAGATTAATTCAGTGTTCATTGTATATAGCCCAAAATGTAACTGCCACTTGCTCTTAGAAAATAAAAATTGACAGAAGCTATTTCAATTAATTTTTCTTTTTTCAATGTGTATGTAATTAATGGGTGCTGATAAGAAATGCTAATAATCAGAAGTCTTTTTCAAAACCTCCAATTCTGGACCCATTTGACAGACCAAGACTCCATTTCTATCCCCCCAAAATTGAAATTAAATGTGAAAGTTTTTAATTGAAATTTTATGGCCAGTGAAAATGATTGTCCAGAAATGTCCTGTGCATTTTAATTGTACGATTCTATCTATAAATTTCTCTACATTTTGCCCTACCAACACTCGACCTGTGTACAAGGAGAGCTGCAATGCCATTTTCTGGCTTTTCCAAATTTAGACCTGATCAATTTTAATGAACGTTTTGTTCCAAAATTGAAATTAAATATACAGATAAATGAAAACTTTTCTCAAAATTGCACTCCATTATTTGAACATGTCCTGCAATATTTCTTTTTTGACCACCAGTCAAATGCACATTTACACCTAAATTTCAGTGTATTTATGAAATATAAAGTTGGTATTTAAGGTACACGAGATGTCTCTTTGTGGACCCCAAAGATAATTTTAAATAAACACTAAGGATCTCCAATATTCAGCAAAGTCTGAACACCTGGTGTTCAAGGAAATCATCCCAGAAATGTCAACATCCAAAAATATTGGGTGTTGCAAATATTTCTTGACACTAAATCTAGTTTAATGAATGATCAGACCAATGGCTTGAGAGCTATGCTCATCATTTCTTTTTTTTGTGTTTGTGAACATTTCCTGGGAATGCCTGCAAATTCATTGATGGTCATTGAAGTCTTTCCGAGAGCAGCTGATAATTTTAGCCAATCAAAATGCTGGTTACATATTGAATTTGGCCCCAACTTGTTTATTTTAAATCTCGTTGGTTAATGTGTTATTCAAGAAGACAGCTTCCTTGACAACTACAAAAATCAGGATCTAATACATGGAAAGCATTAGTCCCCTTCAAACATATCTTGCATATGAATAGTTAAGAACTCTGTCCAAAACTTTGATCTTTGTTAATTAAAATACTGGTCAGACAGAATGATGGAAAATGAGCTTATCTGACTTTGCCCGTCTGTTTGACTAGTGTCACTACCATTCACATTTTTCCCCAATTGGGAGTTTTTTTTATTCTGGAGTATTTTTGATGGAGGGCCAGACAGACTTTTTTGGAACCCTCAAGACCCAAAATTGTCACTAATTTTTCCCGTCGCACAGAAAAGTATCATCTCGATTTATCTTTTTGGCAATATCAAAATTTTTTAAAGAATTTTGGGTCCTAGAAACTTAGCCATGACAGCCTTTCATTGTTATTAATAGATTAATAAATTTATAATTTTCATGGCTAAAGTAAGTTGAAAAATAACTGATAAAATTCATCGAATAACTTAATTGTTTAAGATCAATATGAGGCACTTGACGCTTCTGGTATCTGTGCATGCTGGACATCTCGCTGTCCACAATTGAGCCCCATTAAAAACCTGCCTAAATCTCGCCCATGAAAAGCTGAGAAACCCACAAGTACTGCTTTGCATCAGGCTAACTCTGAAACCCTCTCCAATGATGCAACTACTGGTTTTACATCACTTTCAGCATTATTTTTCATTTTGTGACGAGACCTACTTGTAGCAGATATAGTGCTGCCTCACTGAATTGTCATATCACAGGTCCCATATCACAGGTCCTGGATATGACAACCCAACTGGTCTAAAGAGGCCTGGTAATGTTGGGCAACCTGGTGATATCCAAGCAGTCTAAGTTTGACAGACAGAATGACTTGAAAATTCCCCCTCCTTCCATTAATGCTGAACAAGTCAGAACTTCTCATTCTGTTTATTTCTCATTCTATACTCTCTTCTCATTGGCACCAACCAATTTGACCAAAAAAGTTCCTAACACTATGGTGCCACTAAGAATGCATCATCTAATTACCCTTGTAAAAGCAAAATTCAGCCAATAAAATAGCTCAAAATTTTCTTGCATATTCAGTAACAAAACGAAAATCATTACCCTCCAAACTCGTTGTTCAAACCGTTAATGAAATCAAAAGGCTTTTTTGTTACCTTCCTCCAAGGAGAAGGCAAAATCTTGTGATCTGTAATTTAATGTTCATCTCGAGTTTCAGTCACATGGTATTAATCTAAATATGGAAATAATTTTTGCCACATTTGCCAATTGTGGTAGCCAACATGTTCCTATTTCTCTTCTTTTTTTTAAATAAATTACTTTGAACCTGCTTATTAAAATACTTTTTGCAAACCACATTCATCCCATACCATTTGTAAGATGTCAAGAAAAAAAAAACAAAAACAAAAAGAACTGCAAATATCAGACAGATCAAATTTTTTTTTGAATATACTGAAGTTCAGACGGACAGAAATTCACTTTCTCAACTGCTTCAAATAGTGCAAGTTGGTAACTTAGTGAATACTCATCAATGAACTTTGGCAGAAAATACCACAATCCATGTGTTGAGTTGAGACATCACAAAATAGTGTAGAAACGAGTTTGGAGGCCACTTTTCACCCAGACAAGTAATCCCAATGTGATCATTTTACTTGCATTTGGAAAGTACGAGTCAATTCAATTTTAAACCCATTTTCCTTGAAAATTGAAAAACTTTTTGATGCATATAAAAAACAAATGCATTTGGGCCACTGCCCTTAAGCATCGAATTGCTTTCGAGAAACAATATTTTGAGTCCATGATCACAGAAGAAATACTTGCTTCTGGCACCTCCCATTCTTGCATTTCATCCAGCATACTGGATAATTTTTTTTTGAAAGTGAATCTAACCCACAACTTGACATTCAAACTGAATATCGAAAAAATTCAAAGACTGGAATAGAAAAATTGGTATATACAAGTGTTCATCTTTAGAAAGTGATAAGCTCTCATTCAGTTCTTCACTCCTGTGCATTTTCACACCAGTCATACTTTGCAAGCATGTCACAAATTTGGGCAAGAAAGCCCATTCATTATAAATTTTAATTCTTTGGGGAAAAAATGTTTCCTGAACTCAAATATCATAAAGTGACATGCTTGAATGTACATGGAGACCCAACTGGCAAAAGCTAGATCTATTCCTCCCAGTCAAGTTTTGAATTTACGGCCCTCTCCAAAGCATCATTTTTTAATGATCCCCTTTCTTGCCAGTTGAGCCTCCTTTATACTGATACCTCAGCGTGCTCCGGTCGAGACTCGGCGCGGAGTAGCCTTCAGAGTAGCGCCATCAGATGCTAGCAGTGCCGCCTAGTGGTCCGCCAGGGAACTGCTGCAGGGCTGCCATCTTGGTACCTGTGATGTTGGGGAAGTCGAAAGCTTCGCCAACAGATTTCAGTGCCAAGAAACTCAGCCAAACAACAGGAGTTGCTTCCTCCAAACCACTGCAGGCTTTTATCAAAATGCTTCCAAACTTCTGATTGCCTCAACTTCATGTTTGAACAATTCTTTTGATTTGAACCATTTCCACTAAATAATGCAAGTGCCTGCAGCTGTTTTTTTCCAATCTTTTGTAATACCAAACTCTCAAAACAGTTTTTTTTATTTCCATATTTTACTGTTTACTTCAAACAATACACTACTACATTAAAACAAGAGCAATTTTTCATGAAGCAAGACTACATATGGTATTCACCAATAATTTATATTTACAAACTTATATGACACTATATTAGGTAATGTTTCTTGGTTTCTTTTAGAATTTGTGATGTTGGCTTGTAATGTAGAGGGGGGAGGGAAAAAGAGAACAAAAAGAGTATTAATTACAGTTCATCAATAGCAAAATTACACCAAGGAATGTTTTTTCAATCTTTACAAAAATATAGTTCTATTTTTCCTTGGTGTAAGTTTGCTTTTCAGTCACTTAATATAATTTGTATAGGATATATTCCTATTCTATTTTGGCAGTTAGAACTTGTATTGCTTCCACTTTAGCTACAAAATTCCTGCTATTTTGTGGCCATGGATATGTCGGGGTTTAGAAATTTTGTTTGGATTTTGTGTCAAGGTTTGATCAAAAACAAAAATTCAGACAGCAGTTATTTTTAATCTGCTTACAACTGTAAAACCGTTTACTTTATTCACCATGATCTTTTTTTTTTTTTTTAAAGTTTTACACCAAATACAAATATACGAGAAAGCCAAATAATAAAAGCCGCCTCAAATAAAACACGACATTTAGTCACGTTGTGCCGCTAATTTTGTAAGTCACAAGATCTAGAAATACAATTACTACACACTAGTTTTGAAACCGTTTCCATAATATTCAAATAGACATACAAATAATGTTCCAATAACATGATAAATGTATTTTAAAGAAATCTACTTCCAAAATCGTCTTTTATGACGCATGTCCATGCCAAACTTAACCAGATATTTCCAATCTTTCTTTTTCATTCCACTTCTAAATATATATTCCTGAACAAAGACAAAAAGTCACAAAACATAATATGTCTACTGCTGCTTTAGCATGCATTTTGGTAACTTGTCGAGTCTTGAAAGTTGAAATATAAATACAGGAAGCCTTTGTTTTCAGGAAGAACTCCTGATTATCATTTCATTTGACTTTGTCTTAGACTTGGTCTCAAAACCGTAACTTTAGCTTCCAATTGCCCCAAAATAGGGACACCTTACTATGCAGCTTCTAGGATGCAGATTTATGTCAAATGGGTATGCATGATTGTTTCAATAATTTCTCCTTGCAAAAAATGCAGGGCAAAATATGAGGTCTGTACAATACTCCTTTTTAAAGGATTAATTTTATACATATGTACTCCATTGGCATGGCAATCTGTTCAATGGTCTATGGCCTTGGGTGGAGATTGTAATTTTGAACACAGCCAATATACAAAATTGTGATGCCAAAGCGAGACTTTAGTGGAGGTAATTTCCCAAGTTTTTTTCCTTGTGGGCATGTTGTCAGCCATGAGACTGGCAACTAATATTTTAGTTGATGTGAAATCATTCAAGATTTAACCCCATTGCTGGCCGTATGAATCCTGGTACCACTGTGAGTCGTAGCCGCCTCCTGACTGGTTTAGAGGCTGCTGAGCTATGGGCTGAGCACCCCAGTTACCATCCTGAGTGTTGCGTTTCTTGGTCATGCCCTGGGTGTGTTCGCCCCCCATCTTGCGTTTGCCTCCTCTTTGACCTTGGCCTCCTCTGCCCATCCCACCTCTGGCACCACGCCCTGCTGCACCTCCACGACCTGCCCCTCTAGCGCCACGGCTTCCACGCTGGGCTGGGCTCGCGCCGCCACGGCTTCCACGTGGTCCTCCACCACGGCCACGAGGCCCCTGCAGAATCACAATCAGTAGACTAAGGCCAGTTGCTAGCATATCTATGATGCTATATGGCAAGGTAACTCAATACAATCAATTTCAACAATTTAAAAAGATTTAAATCTTAATCTTAAAAATCTACTTAAAATTGGAGCTTCCCACATCACATTCCAGATCCGTTAAAAAAAAAACTTTCAAAGATCTGGTTCTTTGTGATGTGCCAAACTCCATTTTTGTTTTTAAAACCATAACCAACTTATGTTATTGAATTAAACCAACTATGGGTCTTAACTTCTTATCTTACACTTTGTGGGTGTAATTCGTATTGCAGAGTCAAAAATTGACGATACAATATAGCGTTACAACAATTTCTTTCCACAGTTAGGAAACGCCAGGATTACACTCGGCAACTCTGGAGCTGGACTGTGGTTTCTGGGAGCACTTATAACTATGGGTTGTGGCTATGGAAGCGCTTCGGGATCTTAACAAATTTGGATCATTCTTTTAAAATATACACTAACTGGTATCTAACAAAACCCTTACCCGCAATGGGGGAAATTTACAATGGACTTGTCAAGTCTAGCGGGAGGGAACATGCATACTAACTCTCTCCTAAACACTAATGGAAACAGTGAAAAGGAAAGTCACCTACAGGTGGTGGGGGTGGTGGGGCTGATCCTCGTCCACGGGGTCCCCTTGGTCCCGGTCCGTAGCTACCTCCATAGCCACCAAAGCCCTCATAGTCGTCATAACTACCAGCATAGTAGTCATCATAGTACGGATCGTTGTAGCCACCCCTGTAGTCTCCATAGCCATAGTAGTCATAATCATAATCTGGAATGACACAACATCACCATAGTGCACACATTTAGCACACTTTTGAAGGAGAATTTTGTTGCCAAAAATTGATTTGTTTCTTTTTTTTTCTTATAATCAGAACACTCCCAAAACTTAAAAACACAAAAAACGAATGGGGCAGCTAAAAAAATTTGGAACGTATTTTTGAATTAGCAATTATTATACTTTCTCAGCATGCTACATTAAAATTTTTCCACACTCCTTTCCAAATCCAATTATGATCATTGTTGTGTCAGTTCAACCCCACCAAGAGAGGTGGCATGGCGCGGATAAGCTATTGATCCGTGTATGGTTTTTCTGGGCATGCAGTGAGCTCTGATGGGGCTGAACTGAGCTGGCTCACTACAGGAGAGCGGAGGACCTAACTTTTACTACTGACCCCTACCGTAACCACTGCCTCCTCCACGTCCTGGGTGTGGAGGTCTCATTCCTCGTCCTCTTGGCATGTAACCTGGTGGGCCTGGCCTGCTTGGTGGACCTGGTGGACCCCAGTACTCGTCAAATCTAAAATCAATACATTTCCAACCATCACCATGGAGTCCGTTAAAATACCCGAGAAATTATTTTACCCTCATTTTCAACAAAAAGATAATTACTCCATATTCCTCATATTTTAAAGGCCTTAATTTGATATTTACTAGATATCTGGAACTGTTATCTGAGAAGTTAATTAAACAATCTACTTACCCTCTTCCTCCCATCATCATCATCATGCGTTTCTGGTCCTCTCTCTTTCTCTTCTCCTTTTGTCTGTTTTCTGATGGTGGCTTAGCCAATGAGATCTGCATTTCTGTTTCACCTAGTTTCTGCTAACAAACACATTCCATAAGTAACAAATCTGAAGTTTTTAGTTTTAAATCTGAAGAATTTAGTTTTATTTCTTTATCTTAAAACATGAAATTAGAATGTCTTTGAAAAGAAATATTATAACTTTATTGTCACTCTTAGTATACTTACAACACCATTCATTTCGTTCATGGCTTTGATAGCAGCTTCACGCTCCTCAAAGTGGATGAAGCCATAATCTTTTATTTTCTTCACCCGTTCGATCTTCCCGAAGGTCTCAAATTTTTCTTTCAGCTGTTCTTCAGATACATCAGCTTTGAGGTTTCGCACGTATAATACTTTGACCTGAATCAAAAGATCTTTACATCAGACACAAGAAGATCACCTTTAAACATGAAGTCAACTCAAATATCTAAAAGCTTTGGAAGACCAAGTTGCCAATTTACATACCTTTGACATGGTTTCATCATCAGGTTCTTCAATAGGGTCTGCCCAATCTACAATGATGTCGCACCCCCACACTTTGATTCTGCCCGTTGATAACCGTCTCTTTGCCAATGATGCTGCTTTGTGTGTTTCATACTCTAAGAAGGCAAATCCCCGGTTCTTCTTTTTTGAGTCGTCCGGTGAACTGTATATGATGACGTCAATAAGACCGTCTGCAAAGCAATCTCACATTTAGCCAAATCATAAATTTGTGCAACAAACATTAAATCCCAAAATAAAGGAAGCTTATAATTAAGGGTTAGTAGGTTGGTGTTATTATAATATAGTAAAAGTTTTAATCTCACCCTGCTCACCTGTGATTTTCTTAAACTCCTCCAATATCTCTTCTTTGCTCTTGCTTTTTGGAATGTTACCAACAAACAACCGCAAATTAGCAACTGAGATGTTACATTTGAGATGCTTGCCTTTTCTAATCTCATAGTTGTCGAGCTGCAAATGGAAAAAGTTGGCACTTTAAAACACTTAAATTTATAGGATAAAATAAAAATCATAAAAAAAAGGTCTAGCTGTTGGCTTCTTAATATGAAATGTTCATTTTGGCATGTTTTTTTTTTTTATTCTTTCTTCCTCAATGCTCCTACTGATTATGGATCACTGAATATTTCCTCTCAACTGTTTGATAGATTTGGAGAGTGAAATCTGAAGTCTTTACAACTCAGCAACTGTAAAAATGGGAGGATTCATATGTAAACCCTATGTACAATAAATTCTACAAGTTTACCTGCTTGACTGTTTCTTGTGCCCCTTCTTTGTCTACAAAAGTGACAAAGCAAAAGCCTCTGTTGAGTCCTGACATTGGATCCATCATTAATCGCAAATCCCAGATCTCGCCACACTTCTCAAATAAGGGAACTAGCTCATCCTCAAAGATATCTTTGGGGATTTTCCCACAGAACACCTGAAACATGCAGAGATTCATTTAGTTCTCAAGTTTTAAAGGAATAATCAAACAATAAATTTCACTTAAATTCAGACAAATACTATAACATCAAATAACATACCTCGTGACCAGCACCGGGTTGTGAACCGTCGCTATTTGGTGGGGGGCCGCCATACTTTCTCTGGCCAGTCGTTACATCTAATGAGTAACCTGTCCTTTCAAGTATTTCCTGAAAATAAAATCCATGATTAATACCACATTAGACACTTGTCTTCGTTCAAAGATGTTTTGTAAGAGGTCAAATGAACTTAAAATTACGGAAACTTAAAAACTTCAAACCAAACATCTTATTTTCTTTGTCATTCTAGGAGCCATGCACGACATATTTTTTAAAAAAGGTTAACAGACTTTGCAACTACAGGGAAAACTTTGCAATAATTCAAATATTTCTACAAAGGCAATCTCAACACTGTACTCACTTTTAATTTGGCCTCATCTGGTCCTTTTTTGGCTGCGGAGTCACCCCCGGCACCTCCTGGCATCTTATTTTTCTGTCTGTAGGTCTTCATGACCCCACATAAGTAAGCACTTTTGTTGCCTACATGTTCTAAGTTGCTCTCGGCAAACTGTTTCAAGACTGCTACACCTCCATCAGGTGGAAACTCTTTTAGGGCATCCAGCGCCCGTTCATCAAGATCGCTGTGTTGTAACAACCCTTCAAAATAAAGAATTTTGTATAAAAATCACATGAAGACAATTTTCAATTGTAGGAAAGGAAGTCAATTCAAAGATTTAAATTTCAAAATCCCAAGTTAATTGTATTAACCTCAGATTCTCTAATCTTGAAAAGTGAATTTAATCTGAAATCCTACCTGATTTATATATTTTGTCTAATTCCTGAGCAACCCGTTCATTGATTCCATATTCTATAAGTTTGCTGTAGTCTTCGGTGTGGTCTTCTGTTTCTTGTGTCTCCATTGGCTCTGAATTTTCCTGATCTACTGCCATATCTCCATTTTCTGCCGCCATGTTGAAAAAAAAATAAAAAAGACTGAAAAAGAATAAAATCAGAATGATTAATTTGCAAAATCAAAAAAATAACTTGCTATCGATATCATGGTCGAATTCCCATTCAATTCATCTCAATGTTATGAATGCTTTGTTATGTACACAACATTATTCATAAACGTGATTAAGTCGGGTTCAAATTGTTAGGATCACCAATTAATTTTGAACGATAAAATCTCAGCAAAACTATCATACTTGAAAAATCCAATTCAGTTGAAACTGTATTGCGTATGTCTTGTTGTTTATCAGCTAAACACTCAAACACAAAGTACTTCAAAGATATTAAATATCCAGAATTAATGCAAAACAAGATGGCTTTCACAGCTCTCCAAAAGACTGCATGCTTGTTTACATCTAAGTGGCAGGTGTGTGCATGCCTTAATGAAGCCACATCTCCATCTGAAGTCTTTGTGTTTGATGGCAGCGTGGGCCACGCGCCGGCCGCCTTTGTTCTCTTGCCGGCTTCAATCCCAATCCCGCCTCGCAACCCGTTTTCCGTCAATATCCCAATGTACGCACAAAGACAAAAACATATATCGGACTTAACCAACTAAAACGCCACAGAATGATGTCAGTTCCACATAATTTATGCATTACGAGAAGACATAATGCCAAAAGAAGGTGTTGGGATTCTTCCCGCCCCGAGATTAGAATTAGGTCAGTACGCATGGCAATGTGTCAGACATGTTCCCTTCACGCACTTGCTTGCCGCCAATTTATGAAGCACATGTTAGTGTTTATATTCGCGATTCCACGTGCAAATTTGATTTTACTATGATCTCAAAGTCTTTTACTATGTACAGAAACAGAATTCGTACAAAACCGTCAAATTTATCGTGCGAAATAGGATGTCTCTTTGTCGGCGTTTTGCAGCGCTTGTCAAGGGCTTTCCTGTCGGGAAAATGACTTCGCTGGCTTTTGACATAAATACTCACATTTGCACCGTACACACAGGCGTAACACATATCGCACATGCACAAAAAATACACCAAAATGACCTTCAACACACAACGCTTACGATGAAATATATATACTCACCAAACTAAGAAAACTACTAGGAAAGAAAGAGGAGAATAAATAGGTGAGCCCGCTTCCTCCTGTTTGGCTTGACGCGGCGAACAAAATGGCCGTGAACCACGTGAATGCGCTACGGGGTCTTCCTAATGACGTACAGGGGCAACCAGCCGCATATGCCAAACCCTAATTTTTTGTATTTGTAGAACATTCATTACAAAGAAATGTGAATTCTTGTCACAAGACTACAAGAGTATAAAATATTTTATTTCAAGCACTTCAATATTCGAATTAACATGTTGTAAAAGAGTCATATGTTAATAAAAGAAAGATTTCTGATCTTAGTTTTGATACACATTTCAACTTGTACAACCATAATGTTTTAACAGCCAAAAATGATTTTATGTTATTGCAAGTTGTGTTCAATGATCTAATAAGTACACTAGGCTCTACTTTTAATCTTGGACTATAATGATCCCGGGCAGGATGAAATCATACTACTGGTGCATGGTTGAATCTTAAAGGCATTCCAAACTAATGTGAATTTTATGCTATTTTGGATCATTTTTCCTCATTAACTCTTTTTGGATATCATCCAATATGTATTGTGAGTCTAGTTGTTTGTTCTCTTTGTCAAGTAAATATATTCCCCAAATTCAAATTTGTCTTTCTATTGTCTATATAAATCATTAAGATAATAATATTTTCCCATTATTTACCTAAGCCATACAACTGATATACCCAACTCGGCACGTATTTTGTGAATTTCTTCCAGGGTAGTTTAAATATACTATCCTTCATATTGGACAAAAAACTTATCTTTTGAGTTTTACATCTTTCCCAGTGGTAGTTTTTGTCCAATGTGGTGTCAATTATGACATTGATTGTGAATATTTCAGTTTCCCATTAAACTCGTCCTAGAACCTTTCATAAAGATTTTTAAATAATCTTTGTGAACAAATGTTAGTAACAATCATATTACTGTTACATAATTGTTTCTGCCATTTGAAGGTCGATGAGACTTCTGCTAAATCCAAATCATCCTTTGAACACATGTTAAAAAAATTGCTCAGCTGACCAGTGATCTAGTGCAAACACCTGTTTAGTAAAATTGGCTAACAATTGGGCGCCTTCAGATCGGGACACCACAGTGATTTGGCTGAGAGAAGCCTGTTTGTCCTTTAGTGTTTGTCTTTTGGTACAGGCCTAAACCCTTACAGACCACAATAGTCACCAAATGATCACAGTACTTGGCACTTTCAATAAAACATTATAATCCTGACAGGTGTATTTGGTTGACTCCCGGGATAGCCTGTTTGTATCACAGTTTCATGACCACATATCATTTACACACTCCAAATCTCTGTACAATCTCTAATGAGCCACTTGGTTTCATGTAAGCTTTAAAGTACAGGTAGCGGATTTTCTAATCCGAACAAAATGTGTCAAGAATTTTCGGTTCGGGGTTTTACATGGCTCAGCCTTTTCAAGGTTTTAATTGCCACATACCCCAATATGCTACAAATCATTCTAAGCAAAATTAATACTTTGGATAATGTCGCATCAAAAATATGGATGGAGATGCAGGTCAATTGAAGATTTATGCCTTCTTCATGTTTACCCCCAAAAAATTAAGTTTGCTGTTTCCATTGTCGATTAGTGCACATCTTAAACCCGAGAGCAATATTATTGCTCAGCTTATTAAGAAACAATTCATATGATGAAAAAATAACACCTGAACATTCACAATTATTTATGACTTTTTGTTCTCTTTTTTATGTGAAATTATATTTGCTTCATCCTTGATTGATATCTTTTTAGTTTTTTTTAGCAATTTATGTCATCTACATTTTTCACTCTTAGGTCACCAGGATTCAATGCCATCTGAAGGTTATGTAATATTATTTGCAGTAGGATTTCTGAGGGTTATCGATTCTGGGTATTGTCATGCGTTTGCCATGATCAGCATACAAGTCAGCTCTGACAAGTCATTTTGTTAATCTCATAATTTTGCTCTTTACCTCGAACATCCAGTCCTGAAGGCAAATAAACGTGAGAGAAATAATACACAGAATTTTAGTTATCCCACCGTGCAAGGATGGGTGAGAGTCTGCATATCAAAACCTATGTCAGCCACAGTCAAACTTTTCATTCACAAACTATGAAATGTCAAAAATCGAGCATTTTAAAAATCTTGCACCAATGGCCAATGTCCTTCTTGGCCCTGATTTAAAAATTCAAATATGTATCCATTGCTCAACAAAATCTACAATATGACATTTTCATTTATTGGCTGTTTATATATTTATAGCCTCCAACCCACGCTATATCTTGTTCGATCTCAAGTTATATGATTTATAAATATATGCCTTTGTTTAGTATCAAGACTTGTAGATTATGTAACCATGCAAATATCCTAGGTTTTACTAAGAATGACGATATGCCAATGTGGCACAAACTTTCTTACACATCGGTGCATAAATTATGTTTGATCGACAAGCACAAAGAATTGTGGGATTGTGTGTTTGCGGAAGTGAATCCACGTGGGTCGAGTGACCTGTGCTGTTTAGTGAAACAGTCTGCCACTTCCAGACAATGAACGACGTTGCACGTGAGTTGTTCGCTTGAATGAACAGAGTGACAGGTGTTTGCGGTTGTGAGGATGATGGGACAGCCATTATGCGGCCAGGCAATTATACTTGGGCTGCTGACAGGCCTGGGTTATCTGGCACCAACAACAGTTGTTCAAACTCACAGGTTTGGAGATGGTGGAACCAAACTTCAAGTGGAGGAATTCTCTGGATTTCCCCCTCCTAAACAATTCTTTGATCACTATGTTCTTCGTTCCCAACCAGTCAAGATGACCAAGGCAGCAACCTTGTCAAGGGCCTTCACACTGTGGGACGATGACTATTTCTTGTCCTCAAACATCCCCAATGATGTAAAGGTTTCTGTTGAAACCAGGAAAAAAGAAAACAGGGGACTGGAACCACTTGCTTTAAATTTTAAAGAATTTGTAAAGACATATAATCAAACAGAGCAATATATGGTCAGTGCAGTACCACAGTTTCTATGGTAAGTTATGAATGGATAAAGACATGTCACCATTTGCAGGAGTCCAAAAATGCACAAATCGGTGCTAAACCTTGCTTACACATGCATACTTGTATAATGATAACATCTCGGACGACTTTTACATTGATTGACACCAAATTTGACAGAATTAGTCCACTCAAGTAAATATTGGATAGGTTTGAGCACGTCATGACCTTAGCAATGTTTTCAATTAGGTCAAGGTCAAAATATTTATCAGGGCATTGGCTGGAACTTGACCTTCATGACCTTTCCAATATGGTGTTGGTGCATTTCATTAATAGATGCATTCCACTCTGACAAGTTCCATGTTGACCTCATTGACATGTTGACCCAACTTGGCCAACAATACCTGGATTGCCATTACCTAACAGATGTCTTGCTTGCATCAAAAATAGTTTTTATCAATTTTTTTGTTGTTGGTAAATTTTAAGGTACTGCAAGGTAACATTATGAAATCTGACACATCAGTCATGACCGAGAAGAAAAAAAAATCAGGATTACATTAGAGGATACCTTTGGATTAATAACAAAAAAATCGAAAGGAAAAGAATGATGGGTCCAATCTAAAAGCAAGGTTCATGTTACTGTGTATTTGTATTAATCAGCAAATAACTTTTCTGATGAAAAGTTTTCTCAATAGAGATCAGTAATTGATGCTATATCGTGCATTGCATCTCATTGAATATGTCAATAGAAACACAACATAACAATGTTTATAATTAGACATTTTAACAATGTTCTATTAATATGCATTTAAACAACAAGAATGCAGAAGGCCAAAGATAAAAATCATACTTTTTCTGAATGTAAATAAATTTTTGTAGTTTTGGGGGAAAAAAATGTTGACAGCTGCTCTCAATAAAAAAGTGAACCTTTTATGTCATGTCACTTGAGATTCACTTTAAAAAACTAACTTGACTCATTTCCCTTTAAATGTGCTATGGTTCTTTTTTAAAAAACAGAATTCAATATAACTTCAATCCTTTGCATTTCAGTGCAGATGTTGTTTTGCCATGGTCCCTGCAGTGTGATGACATTGTAGAGGATCATCTTGTAGATAATGTAAGCATTGATATTTGTTATTATTCAGTATCCAAATTACATAGGGATCAACTTATAAAATGTTCTAGCATCTAACATTGCTTATTTCATTTAAGTTTTAACAATAAAGAGATAATTTAGAAAATGACCCTTTCTGCACATGTTAGTTTTAGTTGGCAGTTTATGATGAGTTTGTGCTGGAATATTATCTTTTATCACTTCAGTTAAGTTTGGTAACCACTAGATTCTCTGAATAGATTTACTGTGAGGTCAAGAGTAGAATAATATTGCATAAAATAGCCTGTTTTGGACAATATAAGACAACTATCAGCCTCTTATGCCTCCAGACAGAGATACCCATAACTTTTACTATGCTTTAGGGCAAAATGTATATAAGCAAATATGAGCCAAATTGCTAGACATCTGGTTTCCATGAAAAAGTTAATTTCTCAAACACTTCCTCTGTGAGGTTGGTACAAAGCATTACTTTAGTCTCATCAAATCAGCTAATATTTGGAGAGAATTTTTTTTATAAGATTTTAAAATATAAATAATAGTTATGAATTGATGCTGTGTGCAGTGCATCTGTTATTTCAAGGGTCCTAGAATATTGCTGACAACAATAATGATTATTGATATCAGTACATCAACAGAAGTACCTCTTAATATTAAATGCAAACATGATTTGTAGAGAAGAATAATATGTGAAGTACCGGTAGTTGCTCTATTTGAAGACGGTCGAGTGTTGATTTAATGATTATGTTTTCCTCTGGCAGGTTATGTGGTATAGCAGTGGAGGGACAAAGTCTGTGGTTCACACCGATGCTGTGGACAATATCATCTGTCTTTTCCGCGGAGAAAAACATTTTGTGATGGTGGATCCAGACAAATTTAACAATCAGGTACTTCTCGCTTTTTCAATCAATCATTAAGAATTGTTATTGTTTTTCCATTATGTTTGATTAAGTCATTGCCATTCTATAAGGTAAAGTTGTCATGGTTCATGATTTTGAATCCCATTCTGGAATTTTAATCTGCCTTACAAGGATTTATAGTGCATAGCTACCCTCATTAACCATGACCCCACTACCAGTTCAGTACACATATAACCTGCCTGTGTGAATAGTTGTGAAAGACATTGGCCTAAGTTTAGAGAATTTTAGATCAGGAACACTTTTTTTTGTATCAATACATTACTGATCACAAATGATTATTGATATGACAACCACTGTTTATCAGCATTTAAATGTGCTATGGTTCAAACACAGCAATCATTTCATAACAAAACCTGTGTTGAAACTGAGAGCAATATAACTATAATATTATTGCTCTCAGGTTGAAATCATCATTTGAATTCACTTAGCAGGTACAAACATGTACCAATATGGTATGCCAGAGAACCCTCAGCCAGTTCAATACACAACTCTTACAGGGAAACTCTACACACATTATTCTTTGTCTTGGTCATAAATTAATCATTTTAGCAAAATAACTTGATTTAAGCAAAATTGCCATTTAAAGTGGTTTAGGGTATTATACTGTGATGATGGGCCAGTTTCCTATGAGCAAAAACTCATTTCTTTGGAAAATGTATAGACTAGACCCTCAATATGGGTGATCTGAAAAAGGTAGATCTGGAATTCAGCTTTTATGCAATTACACTGTGTACCTTGAACACATGGTTTGGGTTTCCGAATTAAAAGACCTCATGACAATTCTATTTGAACACATGGTTTGGGTTTCCGAATTAAAAGACCTCATGACAATTCTATTTGAACATATGGTTTGGGTTTTCCGAATTCAAAGACCTCATGACAATTCTATTTGAACATATGGTTTGGGTTTCCAAATTAAAAGACCTCATGACAATTCTATTTTTTTCAAAACGTGTAATCTTAACAATGTTAACTTGTCATCCACATTTGAGTATTAACATTTGTATTTAGGTCTATCTCATGGATTATTTATTCGTCTATGAATTTTTTTTTCCATATTCACATTCAATATTTTTTTTTTCCAAAATGAAAACATATTGAAGGAAAATATATGTCACAATGTGCATAAATATCGAATAAAGTAGGTTTTTCTTTCTATTAGCCTTTTTGAGCCCATTGTCTTAGTTGAACCATTTCCATGGTTTTCTACTTAAATACCATAATGCAGCAGTAAAATAATACATCTTCATCCAGAGGATATTCCAAGAATTACCTTGACATACACACTGGCCCGGTGGCATGGGGCACAGATCATCTGTTTGGGCCAGTGAATGCTCTGTTGTAGTGTCCCAGTTGGGCATCTATATTTTTGGTCTTTAAGTGGCCCAAACTATCTTGATTTTATTCTAATCCTTGATAGATATTTGTCTCATATCATGATCGGTATCCCCCACTCAGACATTATACAGCCTTATGTACCATGCTCTTTATTGTATCACACATCCTATTATCCTTAAAAACTTTGGGCCACCACTTCTCATGCTATGGTGGCCCAACTGGGCAACCAACATTTTTCTCTTCATATCAAGGCCTGATAATGTGTGTTAACTTGACCACTACCTCTAAATATCTGTAAAATGAGAAAGCTGTGAAGATTTCAGAAGTGTTTCACTAAAATCGGGTGTGGCATTCTTTTTAACAGTTTGAAATTTGTGTCTTCACCTCAGAGGTGCACTCACTGATATTGTATGTGTAAGCCATCAGTAATTACTTGACTTGCCCACTAAAATATCATCCAATCAGAGTTGACCAATACCGTGTCAAAACCAGTTTTCAGGTTTCTGACCGAGACGCTGACCATTCAGCACAGTTGTCAGCACAAAACAGAATCTGTATGAATATTCATCTATTCTTTCACCAATCAGTCTGCAGCCTAAATTTTAGGAATAGTCATGACTTAAGGAATGATATAATAAAGAAATTCTGCAATGGAGGAGGATAATGAAAGCTATTTTGGAAAAAGTGGTATTCAACATTTTCTGTGGAAAGTTTCTTGTCATGGTTGATATCAACACTTGCGTCTGCTACTCCAAGCAATAGAATAAGCCAAATGACATTGGTCATGTCAAAATGATTAATTACTAAATGCCTTTAAAATTTCTTTTAAAAAGATAATTCTTGTCATAAATGCAATGAATTGTCATGAGATCAAGTGTATTGAAGTATTTCCCTTCTCTTATTGAGTTTTAAGGGAAGTGCATAAGCTTTGTGTGATATTTTACTGGCGGGATTGTTGTATTTGTATCAATGTATATATGATGGTTGCTAGCGTTGAGATTCATCCACGCTGATTGTCATCTGTTTTTCTAACTGACTCTCATAATCACTCTATGCATAATTCAGTGATATTTTAGATTAATTTTAGCAAATTTGTCTAAATGTGGATAGTTTTATGCAAATGAGTAAAATTGACCTTGTAGTAGATGGGAAAAAAGACATAATTTATTCATAGATAAATGTCAAGGCATTTACATATTATTCCCAGTGGAGCAAATAGATATTGAAGAGAAATTATTTTGTGATACCAGCTCAGATAGCTTTGCTTTTTTTGTGACTTTTTGTGTTCACTGTTTTTTTTTTTTGTTCAATGGATTAGTCTCTCCTGTACACTTATCAGGGCTCCACATTAGTCTCTCCTGTACACTTATCAGGGCTCCACATTAGTCTCTCCTGTACACTTATCAGGGCTCCACATTAGCGCTGACCCAGTGGTTCTGAATGGTTTAAAGCTTTAGGGCTAATGATCTACTTGCCCAGATTGAATATTTGTTATATTTTAGTATTTTATGATGTGGGCAAGTGTTTTAGGGCATATGTTTGAAAAAGTCTACTGGCCCAGATTGAATATTTGTTATATTTTGGTATTTTATGATGTGGGCAAGTGTTTTAGGGCAGATGTTTGAAAAGGTCTACTGGCCCAGATTGAATATTTGTTATATTTTGGTATTTTATGATGTGGGCAAGTGTTTTAGGGCAGATGTTTGAAAAGGTCTACTGGCCCAGATTGAATATTTGTTATATTTTGGTATTTTATGATGTGGGCAAGTGTTTTAGGGCAGATGTTTGAAAAGATCTACTGGCCCAGATTGAATATTTGTTATATTTTGGTATTTTATGATGTGGGCAAATGTTTCAGGACAAAAGAACAATCTCAAGGATATGAGTACTGCTGAAGCAGTCAGGTTCAAAATCAATTTGATCACATAGCAGCTGTGAAGTAACAAATTGAGGAAATTATCATTCTTGACAAAATGATCATGCCAGATGAAATAATCATGAGTGAGAAAATCATGCTTAGGGAAATACCGGTAATCATGCGCGAAGAAATCTCATGCTTGATGAAATAATTATGTTTTGAGAAATATTCATGCTTGATGAAATATATTTGATAAAATATCATGCTTGGGGAAATAATCATGCTTGGTGAAATACTATTGCTTGGTGAAATCATTATGCCTTGGGAAATAATTGTGCTAGGTGAAATAATCGTGCATGGAGAAATAATCATGCTTGCGAAAATAATCATGCACCAACAAATTGTGTCCACATAATAAATTTGTTACAAAATAATAGATTTTTCCTATTTTCATAATTTTGTAGGTAGATATAGATCATCCTGAAGGTGCTTATTCAGACATAGATGTTGATGAGTAAGTGACATTTCTTTAAAGATTTTAAAAACTATGTTTTAAATACCGGTAAACGTAACTTTCTTAATGGTGCAGCATAGATGAGATCGACCTACTGATGAGAACAGTCTGTCATTGTCTATTAAGATTACCTCGACCCCAGGTGCCTGACAGCTACCCTCCTCCCCTTCCTTACCTAAGGGCATCCCCCTCCCCCTCCCTTACCAGAGGGCCCTCCCCTCCTCCCATTCCTCATTCAAATGTCCAGGTGGGTTGATGCCAATCACAAACTGCCTCGAGTTTCAAATTTTGAAATAGGTGTGCACAATTCAGAAAATTTGTCAAAAGTCATGGCTTTGTGTTGTATAATAAGCACTATGATCTTATTAGCATGGTTTCATGGTATGTGATATTGCATGGGAAACATGTCGGCATATTTCGCTTAATTTACCACTTTTATATAAAACCTTTTAGTTACCATTTGAATAAACTTCTGACCAGAGCTAGAATTCATATTCTTTTATTTGCATTGCGTGCAAAGTCACGGTCAGTGTATGTGATAATTTGTGCTTAGAATTCCAGCTGAAAGTTAAGCTTAACACAGCAGTGGTAGCCTTAGTCAGGAGTGGTAGCTTAACAGGAATTTGTTGAGTCGTAAGTTTTGAGCAGCCCGATTCCCAGATTCAGAGAATATTCAGACAATTTCAGATGGTACAGTACATAACTATGAGGTTCAGATTTCCCCGTAGTTTACCTTTTGAATTGTGGGGAATAGAAGTGCCCTAAGGCTTGATATGCCACAAGGACAAGTGGTATAGCACGGCATAGCAGCGGCTATCTGGGGGGGGGATAAGTATGAGGGATGTGGGCGTGATAATGGCACGTGGTCACGCAATCAGGAGGCAGTATGAGCACCACAGCCATATACGTGTGACCCACTATACTTGCCAGTCAGGCCTCCCCAGAGATGGTTGACATCTGCGGGCTGCATTGACTAGACCCCATCCTGTTTTACACTGCCACAATGCTAATTTTGATGCTTTCACAGTCATTTAAAGGATTGAATGCATCTATCATTAATGGGTAATTGATGCAATAAGAAGTATTTATACAACTGGTTTTTAAGTTGACCGTAAAACATTTGTTCAGTCAATACCATTTTTTTATGTCCCAAAATATTTGTTGAAGAAAACGTCATTTTGTGAATCCTATCAGTAATAATAGTTTGGCCAGATAATTATTGCATTTTGTCCTCTGCTTAATAATAAGGGCTTATATGATTCAGAAAATATACATCTGCTCAATCATAATTTCTATGAAAGTTTTTATGTTTTATCAGACCTTTTTTTATGAAATATTTTATAGAAATGATATTATATAAGATAATAATTATTCACTTAACACAATCTGTGCAACACTGTTATTGTCCCTTATGAACCTTTAAATGCCTTGATGATCAAACATAAGGTAAGGGTGCAAAGCTCATTAAAATCTATAGAAATAGCCATGGTTTAGACAGATAAATTGGTATATTGTTAGTTGACGTAAAATTGATAAAAATCACCCATATTTTAGTGTAGATATAGGCAAAGAGTTATAATATACTTATTTAGAAGTTATAGAGGTGCAAACCGTGCTACATGACCTCATATGATGTGTATGTTGTTAATGTCGGTCCTTTAAGAGTGACCCAGCTTGAGATGGAGGCCAGCTTCAGGTGTGACTGGAGAGCTGCACCTGCTGCTGACACCTGCTGCTGACACCTGCCTTGTGAGAGATAATGAGGGACACACGTGATGACGTTAATTACAAGTCTCACTGGTCACACTTGGCGCTAAACTGACAACATTAACGAAGCTCATATAACATTACAATTATTTAGAGTCAAATATCGACATAATGTAAAGGATTTGTTGATTAGCAGGGAACAAGCGTTCTATATCCCCTGGGATCTGGGTTTGACTGCCTCATTTTTTGTCACACATTAATGGAACGATCAATGAAAGTGGCCTCGTTCATGAAAAGTATTATTTGTAAATCATATTTATTACATAATTGAAAAAAAAGCACACAGTGCTCAAAAGTTATCTTGATGAAAATATGAAAAAAACAAATCATACTGCCACATAAATTTTAAGTTTATTTATATTGAGAAATATGCCTCTTTACATGATCAAGTAGCACTTGACAAATAGAGATCAGGAATGTTCAGTTCTAGGATGTGAAGATAAGCTACTCAATGCTATCAGTTGACAAGCACCACCAATTGACGAAATGGTAGTCCTATCTGTCGTACTGATATTATTTATATTTAATTAGTCTGGAGATGAGGAAGTGATACAAGATAAGCTCTAAGATAACACGGATAGGAGTCATGATAACATTAGACAGCAAGTGTAAGTGAATACTATCAAACCTTATCACCTGTCAGCTAAACTAGGATCTGGTCTTCACAAATCACAATGATTGATTGGGGAGATTTATATTTCATCATAAAGACTTGTTATTTATAGATTGGGGGATGTATATTTTAGATAACATTTATGTAAAGGTATTTATTAATACAAACACTTCTTGGGGAGGGACAGAATTGCAACATTACCCTCAGTTCAAAGTTACCATATTGCTCCTAGCCCACATTTTAATTTGTTCAATATTACCCTCAGTTCAAAGTTACCATATTGCTCCTCGCCCACATTTTAATTTGTTCAATATTACCCTCAGTTCAAAGCTACCATATTGCTCCTAGCCCACATTTTAATTTGTTCAATATTACCCTTAGTTCAAAGCTACCATATTGCTCCTAGCCCACATTTTGATTTATTCCATATTCTTAATTGCAAGAATCAGCCCCACTTTGCCATTCTCCTCGCATTGTAAATGAAAGTCACATAAATAAACACCAATGCCACTGCAACTTGTTTCAGTTTCCAAAAGTGGACATTTAAATTCTCCAAATGTCCCTGATACTAGTTTTGCTAACAGTATATAAGAAGTGCTTTATTTTTCAGAGTGGATTATGAGAAATATCCTGGACTCAAAGGAATAGAATATTACCACGTGGACCTTGAAGCTGGGGACTGCATGTTTATACCATTTAAATGGTAAGTATAAGAATCCTGATAGGCAAACAAACAGTGTTTTAAATATGTTTTGAATTCAATTGAATTAATCATTGGACTAATGGAAAACATTTTCAAAAAGCCCTCCATATTTTACTGGATTTGCTAAAATTTGCATGTGCTTGCAAGCTATTTGTCAATGGAAGGGGATCAGTTTGAGTTTGTAGAACTAGAAATGTATTGGGAGCATGTGAGTTATAAACATGAGGGTCTTAATGCCATATATACATAATATTATGATACAAGTACCCTGAGGAGATATCTGAAGAAGTGGTCACTGAATGTGATGAACCAATATTGAATATTGAGCGCGCAGTGGTTCCGTGCCTGTGATCTGAGAGCAAAAAACTATTATTGCTCTTAGCTGTGATATGTGGCTGCCAAGAAAATGCAGCTAATTAACGAATCACTAATAAGCTTCCAATTAGCAATGTTACATTGTTTATCAATTTCAAAGTTATTGCCAAAAATCACGCAATAAAATGTTATCTCCCTCGCAAAGTCATGAATCATCCCTCGTCCATGCCAACCAGACCATACTCAACCAGACCATACTCAACCAGACCATACTCAACCAGACCATACTCAACCAGACCATACTCAACCAGACCATACTCAACCAGACCATACTCAACCAGACCATACTCAACCAGACCATACTCAACCAGACCATACTCAACCAGACCATACTCAACCAGACCATACTCAACCAGACCATACTCAACCAGACCATACTCAACCAGACCATACTCAACCAGACCATACTCAACCAGACCATACTCAACCAGACCATACTCAACCAGACCATACTCAACCCTATACATTATATTTCTTTTTTTAAAATTAACATTTTCAAACAAAGTCAAAATAGAAATGTAAAATTCTTAATGAAGATCAAACTCCAGAAGGCTGTAATAGATCTTTCTAGTATATATTTATATATTAGCTGGCAAAAGCCTCATTGTTACTGATAATTTGGTCAGACAAGGGCGCCTCACATCACACCCATCATAATGAGGTAGCCCTTGCAGTCATACCTCCTCCCATAAAAGCTCAGTCTTCAAGATCTATCTAGAAATGAATGCATTGGCAACTCGCCAACAGCGGATTATTCCTGACAGTTCACATAAATGGTTCAGCAGAACGGATGCCAAATTATTATAATTACTGATTTATTTTGTAGATAACTTCATTGAATGGAGAGATTAAAGGGATTAAGCACCGATTTTGAAAAAAAACGTTTAAAATTCACATATTGGTAATAAATGTACTTGTCTTTCATGTCTATAATTTTTTTGAAAAATGCATCCCCATCATAGTCTGTAAAATCTATTTGAACAAGACCTTAATATATAGGCCCCTAATGAAAGCACACTCCTTTCTTGGCGTCAGTGTCATCATAGAGGCACTGAAAGGTAAAATGACGCCATAAGAGTATGGCAATATGCTTATGACGTCATAAAATGTATTGTCCTTTGAATAGAACCAAATTGATGTCAAACAGTGCTACCCTGCTTTGAGCCTCAATTGAGGTCAAACAAAGTTCATGCTACCCGTGTTTACCCGTCACGTGCAGATTATGGCTCAGATAGACCTCTGCTGGGAATGCAACTGCTATGTCTCATAGCAACATATCTTATTACTCTATTATAATTTCAATCTGTCATTATATTCATATGTGGCTAAGCTTTCAAAAACACCAAATTGTAGAATTGATGCTTAATACCTTTAAAACATAATAATCTCCGTCACAATATGAGTATATGAAAGTGGCATCAGTGTAATCTATTGTTTTAATTTCAAGCTTTAAAAAGATAATAACAACCAGCTTAACTTTCTCAAAAAGCAAGCACCAGCATGTAAGGACAATTGTTACTTTGTCATCCATTGATTAAGTGTTTTTTATATTTTCCTTGACACAAGAGCAACCATGTTGAGCTATTGTCAAAATACTGTTGACTGCTGATTGACAGTGAGTAGTGTTAATTATGAGCTAAGCATCCTTCATGTGAGGCTGTGTGCAAAGCAGGAATCAGTGAGACATGGAATCAGCTTATTGCCATGGTGATTGCACCTGTCATTTTTTTGTTGTTTTCCCCCCTTTACTTCAGATGTTCTATCATGTACACATTTGACTCTCATATCTTTTGGTGTTCAAATATTACATGCTCAAAGGTTTGAGTATAAGGTAGGAGCCAAATTTAACCAACATGAAAAGCTTTGCAATGTATATTCATTGTAGACTAATAAAATAGATAAAAGTTCAGATGCAAACATCAGAAAATTTTATCCTCAAAAAATGACATCTCATCTTCATGATGTCCAGCGATATGCTATTCTTGGGGGTGAAGCATAACCAAAACCTGCTTACAGAATGCATAACTATCTTCATCTTGTTCTCCATAAATCAAAACTGTTTAGATATTTTCATTATGCCCTCCTCCTCCGAGGGAGGGCATATAGTAATCAATTTTCCGTCCATGCGTCCGTGTGTCCGTGCGTCCGTCACAATATTTGGAATGGCCAACACTCGAAAGTGGCTGGACCACAGGGATGATACTACATATGCCTACAACAATATAGTCCAAGTAAATATTTTCCATGAAAATTTGGTGACCTAGGTCAAAGGTCAAGGTCGCAGTGACCATCGGGTCAACTTTGGCATTTCTATAAAAATGTTTCAATTTTGACACAAGTTGGTGTACAGGTGTATTTTATGAGAGGCTAGGCTAAGTTCGATGATGGGCGATACTGACCAAATTTCGAAGTCATGGCGGCCATTTTTCAAAATGGCCGACGTGCCGATTTTGTGAATTCTTTTGAGAATACACTTATATCAAACATTATTACTTATTATCAATTGGTATAAGCTGCAAAAATGTTAATTTATGTAATTGGGTCAGTGTGACCTACTTTTCAGGTGAAAATCGACATCCCCATTAGTATTTAGAGTGGCCCTCATTTCAATGCTCCAGAACATTGGGGTTTGATTCTACATAATGGATGCTGATTCTGTGAATTTGAGGTGCGGGGCAAACTGGCCACTAGGCGGGACTGGCCACAGGGGTATGCAGGAGGAGGGCATTGTTCTGCGCTCTCTGAGCGCATTTTAATTAAGTCTTTTTGTTGTAGAGATATCACCAAACAACTTTTTAATGACAAACATTTTCTTTTACTGTGGGATTGATGATAGGATTCTATTCACCAAAATTGGTGGCAGATGGCAGCATCTTCAAACATCAAACAACACCAGAGACACCTGGTGGAAAACTGTTGTTTACTTTGTTGCGGGATGTCCATTTGTTCAAAAAAGTTAGACTGGTACCATCCTCTGTATTTCACTTGTTCTACATGGCAGAAATCCTGGGAGCACATGGAAGAAATGACAAAACTGGAACATCTTGTTCACATTGATATGTTTTGCCTTCGAGTTAACAGGGTCTTGCTCTCTGTTTTCAACTTGAAGAATTACAGCATGTTCTGTACTTTACAAATGACAAAAAGAAAGGTTTCATTTTGTTCAGTTATACTTAGACAGAACCTGTCAAATGATCTTCAAATATTGTCTTGAATGTTTTATAGCTTAAATTAACTTTTATCAATTCTTTATTCATTATTTGTTATTTTTGTATTATTCCAGGATTCATCAAGTCGCATCTTATAACCATAATATCGCAGTCAACATTTGGTGGGACCATCACCGTAATCAAGAGATCGACTTTGACCACTGCACTTCTGCGGTTGACCTTCTCCTGACTCTTGACAAGGTCAATTTTGTATCTTTTAGTGATATGGCTTCTTCAATTGCTGCTATAAAGTAAGTATAGATATTCCGATATTGATTGAATTTGATGGGTTTTTTGTTTTGTTTTTGTGTGTGTGTCACACTACAATGATGGTTCTTAAATTGCAGGGATCAGTTGATAGACTTCAGCACAAGAGTAAAAGATTTATCTTTGGACAAGTATTGCAACTTAATGACTGGGGCAAGTTTATTTCATTCTTGAATAGGTAAAGAGAAATATCTAAATTGTTCTCGGAATTGATTGGAATTTGGGTTCACATAATGCATTATTATTCTTCTAAAAAGAGATAGTCGATCACCCACATACCTTTGCCTCCAAAGCCTGGCCTGTGAATATTCACATTATCAAGATGAATATTCATAGTTTCATTAGATTATTTGTTTGAACAGTGTTCACTAATTGTAGCTGTTCTTCTTGCTTTAAGATAAGATAAGATAAGATAAGATAAAGTTTTATTTTGAATCAATCATTTACATAAAAACACTAGCTAAAAGCTAATTATTGATTATTGATATAACAAATAGTATTTACAAACAAACACAATGAACAATGAATGGATAAGCACTTGCCTTGCCTTTGATTAGACCAAAAGCAAAACACTTACCGGTACATAATCAACAAATTATTTATCTTTCTTACCAACAAGGGTTTGCCTGTCCAAAACAGTGTCAACACTAAATGTATAAAATGGTACCTGTTTATTTAGGATGTGCGTTGAGGGAGGGGCCCATTTATTGATAGGCTTTTAATATTCGTTGTGACAACAATCTCGATGGCTTTGGAGGCAGAGTTCGGTGGAGAATTGACTACCTATGGTTTGCATTATCAATATGAAACGTAATTCTCACTGCTTGAGTTTTGTGAACTTCCAGGTGTCTCTTGTGTGTACAATGCATGCTGGGACAGGTTTGATGACTACTTTTCTGTATATTTTGAAGGGAATACAATAATATTTTGCCACAAATGCATAAACAGAAAAAAAGTCTGATTTGGAAAAGAAGTCATTTATTGGTGTAATAAACAGATTGAAATAAACATCTGCTGCTATAGTGAGCCAAGCTTGCATGTATCCAAAGTTCACCCATGCGTGAGAAATTCTATTTTGAGCAGTGAGAATTTATTATTAAATTGATTTTGTGATTTAAAAAAAACCTTTATTTTACTGAAATGTGAACACACAATCAAATTCAAATTTCAACAATAAGTCTCTCCATACTACCAGCTTGAAACAAGAGGAATCTTGTCAATTTTGTTAAATATATAAGTTTATATTTTGCTACTTTTCAGGGCTCAGAATTAAGTAATGCCGGTGAAGGATACAAGGTGGCACTGCGAAAGGTTTTTGTTGCCCTTGATCAGAACCGTGATAATATCCTACATGTGAACGAGGTGCTGGCTGCAGACCAAAAGGTATCAGAGGATGTGTCAAACAAAGTGGAAATCCACAAATCAAAAATATAAAAAAAAACTATTTCTTAATTTCACAAAACACCCAGAGATGTTATATTAGATTTTGACTGTTACCATCCTGAAACTAGAAACTGTTGAAAATCTTTCCAATGATAAACTGCAATCAGAAATGTTGCTGATTTATCCAGTCTGTAGTCTATCCCTAATCAGTGACCACTATCCCTAATCAGTGATCACTATCCCTAATCAGTGACCACTATCCCTAATCAGTGACCACAATCCCTGATCGATTTCATATCCAAATAACCTAACCTGTCCCTTATCTGTAACTTGTCGATGTCCTGCTGTTATCATAACACTAATCTGTGTGTTACAAGAATCATAGATTAGGAACAGGAGAGTAATTAGTCCATTCTTATATTGATTTACCACAAAGAGGAAAAAGATGTTCTTGTTTATTGATTATTTTTTTAATTCTTAGAATTGTTTTTATTTGTTATTTTTTTAAATAATTATTTTTTGTTTTATAGCAATGGGAAAAGGTACAGGAGGGAATGGTAGAGTTTGAAGAGATCATGGATGCAATAGTCAGGATGGAGATGGAGGCGGAAGAGGATGATCTGGAAGAGGATGATCTGGAAGACGATGATCTGGAAGACGATGATCTGGAAGACGATGATCTGGAAGACGATGATCTGGAAGAACACCAAGAGTTGTGATAGTCATCCCACAAAGAGTGATATTAAAGTTACAATGCCTAACATATTTCGGGGACAAAATACTCATGAAAAAAGTTGGAAGGAAAGAAAATTATATTAGCACCAATTTCAAAACATTCATCACCACTAAAGTAAGATACCTTTGCAGGAATATTATTTGTTAAAATTGGAAATGCTTAACAGAATATGGCATGCTGCATGTGGAGTGACTTTGTAGTCATTAAGTTGAGGAAGCTTGTGATAAGTGGTAATATTTATGCTGATTCTCATCACTCAGTTCCCAAGTCAGTTTATATCATATTGATGTGATATATCATTGACTGTTTAGGTTATTAACAGGTTATATATGTGGTTCAAGAAAACAGTAATTAGCAAGGACTTTATTGCCATGGCATTAATGCTCTGTGGAAATTGTTGTCACCAGTATGGGAGAATGCAATCCTGAGATAACACTGCACATCAATCCAATGTAAAGTTAGAACTTTTGTTCTCACCTATAAATTGTTGATACTTTCTCAGAATAACTTTTCTTTATTGAGTTTTATCTGATGAAGAAATTATAACCGATGACAGACAAATGAATAAAAAAATGTAAAGGTCAGGAACTCCAGCTGATAATTATTATCTACATCTATTTTAAGCTGATGTTCCTTTACTATGAAGGCCAAAGGCCATTGCTGTTCTATCATTTTGATTTTTCCCTATATATTTTTAAATATTATTCCAGGAAATAAATTCTGCTGTCTCAGGAATTTATGAATCTGCATAAAATACGACATACATTGGGATTGCATGGCCAACATAGTATTTTAAAATATACACAAATTAATTATTGTTTATACATTCAGTGTTCATATGTTGCAAAATGAAGCTGAATGCCAATTTCCATAGATTTTATACAAGCATTAAGTTTAATAAGATTTGCACGACTGTGATATTTGCATGAAAGATCAGGAAAAAACAATTCTTTGTTCATTTTTATATTCATTTGAATTCTATAATATATGTTTGCAATATTTCTCTATGTAATATGATTCACAATTTTCATGTGAACTACAACTACTAACTACATAAAACTCGAGCTTTACTTAGAATTTAGAGTCGTAAGCAATTTGAAATATTGTTACACATAATAGGTCATATTTTGGTGAATATATATTTATATGTGAGAGTATTCAACAAACAAATGAGTTTGAATCTCTGACAAGAATCTCATTCACAAGATCTGAGAAATGCTGATGCTTTTGGGAGAGGGATACATACACAGTACCATCAGACTGGATTTGTTTCTCCTTGTATGTCCAGTACAATTTAGGAAGTTCATTTGTTTTCCCGTTATAGTACTTTCTTGAGAAAAATCACCAATTTAAGGAAGCAAACATTTATTGATATAGATTTTATATGAATGAAAAACATAAAACTTGAACAAATTTGAATGCAATCTAAACATTCAGTGAATGTAAACTCGGTGCCGACGTGACCAATATTTGAAGGTGCCATGAAACGCAAGTGCAAGAAATGATGAACAAAATTTAAATGTTTTTGTACAATATTAAGCATGTATTCATTAGTCTTATTCTGATGAAATGAAAATAAAAACCATTATCCTAGACGTCTTTGTGTTTATTTCAGATTATAGTCACCTGCATTGATTTATATACCAATATTTTTAGTTATAAAGACTGGTTAAAAAGATAATCTATGATAGAAAGTTAATGGTATTGTTTATTCTTAAATTTCACGATGCTATGTCCTTTCTGCACACAAAAAGATAATAAAATCCAAAATGAGAGGTAAAATTACACAGAAATAGACCAGCCACACCCCACGACTTCTCCAGAAAGTTCTATGAATACACCTCTATTATATATTTAGAGTAGTCATTAAATTTTTCAAAAATGCATCAAACATAATAATATGGATATTGCTTAACATTTTAAATTAATTTGTTATAAATGAATTTGTTCTAAATGTTTTTAATTATTAAAATGCATTTGATTCATTTGCATATATTTAATTTTTTTATTAACTTAAAAAATGGAAGGATTGGGGATTAATAATTTATTAGATAATCTTGCAGAATTTCACTTATTGTTCTCAGAAATAATAGACCAGGGTCTCTGGTTAGGGATTAACTCATTTAGGTAAATCTTTCAGACAGGGAAACCATTTCATTGGGGTATTTTCCAGACCGAGGCCAATGACCTTGGAGTTATGCTGATCATTGCTTTCTTTGTAATCTTTGTTTACATGTTCTGGGTGGCTTCAAATTGATCATTTGAATCCCGATAACAAAAAATAAGCATTTATTTACCTAGAGTGATTGATATCTTTTCAAGAAAAGTTATTTTGTGATTACAAGAATTGGACACTTTAAATGCCAGGTATCTGATATTTTGATGTAGGTGGAGCCACTGTATTGTATACTTGACAACTGGCTGTTAGATGCTGGATTGATTTTAAAGATCATAAATAACAAAAAACACCTAAGCTCCAAAGGAGAAGATCAAAGTTGACAGACACACAGAATGACAGAAATTCCCCCCTTTCCCATTTTGACATGAAATCTCCCTTTAAAGAAAGACAGAACAAGATCGTTTTAATAATATCAAAATATAAACATTATTTCCCAAACTTGAATATTAACCAAATGTGACAGAACAATACAATATTAATAATATTAAAATATAAATATTTTCCAAACTCCAATATTAAGCGAATGTGATCGATCTGAGAGTGGCTATGTCTTGAGGGGAATCTCCCAGGGTATTTACATTGTTATGAACTGCAGTAGTGGATCATGTAAACTCAGAAAACTATTCTTGTAATGGGATTATAGCGGTGCGAGCTATAAAATTGCACAGTTTAAATTGGGCGGAATAGTATGCATTGCATTAAAATAAATTTCAAAATATGTGTTACTAGTTCCCCTCCAATTAAATAATATCATGCAAGTTAACTTGTGATTACAGATCAAGCAAATTGCTCCTATATCATTTTTACAAAGAAATTCTGCCCCAAATCATGTATAACAGATGGCGCAATATATTTTCCATTTTCTTCACCATGTTGTAATATAATAAAAATAATTTACATAGCGCCCTTTCAGTCAGAGTCTGCTCATGGCGCATTGTAATGATCTATAGGAAGAAAGAAAATTCAGCATTTCACTCCACATCAACAGTAATAAGATGTGAAAATACTCTGAAATATATTGGGAGTTTTAGAGGTGTAAAACTGCAAAATTATCACTATCAATGACAAACTGCATTTGAATTTATCCATTTCATTTAATTTTTCATTTATTTTTAGATCACATCATAAACGAATAAAAAAATAAATAACAAATTTTACCATGTCAAAAACTATGGTAATACTAATCATCAAATGTATGTGAACCACAAAGATTTTTTTCTTCTGGGCATATAAATAAACTAATATTCATCTTATGTAACAACTTTGGTGGTAGTTATTTTCTACACATCATTATTAAATTAATTCATGCATATCATAAAAGCTTAGCACCATTTGTTAAAATAAGTAAGTATTGCCTTTTGTAACAGCACAATTTCTTGATTCATATCACTCATCATTGAGATTTCATACATGTCATCCTAAGACGCAATGTCAATATACGAGATTTAAAAATATATATATATATATACTATTATATGTGTCACAGACTAGAGGTCACTGGTGATATGACCAAACTGCGGTCCTTGCTAGCCAAACTTTGATCATGTCTTTCGTGGTTTGTATTTTTTCTTCATATTTTCTTTAAAGGCTTTAATTGCTTTAACAGAGCACCTACAACAATAAGGATAATCTTAAATAAGGCTGAATTAATTATAAATGATTAAATATTGATCCATTAAATCAAATATTCGGTTTTTGTGTAGAATCAACGACAATTAATAAATTTATAAATATAAACAGTTCCATTGTAGACACGAAGTAGGTTTTCTTTTTACACCAATTTTCTTATTTTATTTTATGCACATTGATATGATATAATGAGGTATTGTAAATATTGACACACAATAGTGAATAACCATGTTGATATACATACCCCATATAGCCAACATTCCATTTAACAAAGTGCGGATAGTGTATTGTGTAAGCCTCAGGTAAAACCACAAAATCAAACCTGAAACAAAAACATATCAGGTTCTAAATTAACAGACACTAAACTTACATTTATTTAAACTTATCATTAACAGCTGACATGCTTTCTTATATTCTTATATATTCTTATATATATAATGTTTATAGCTTTTATTTTAAGTAATTCCCTCTTTAAAAATACCACTTAACTATAAAATATTATTTTCTATTGCAAGGTCCTGTTTATACCTCAATGTTGTAATATTTTGATAATTTCAATAACAAGTTTGATGTTTTGGATTAACATATCTATTCAAATTTGCTATTAAGATTTGTGTAAACTATAGTAATTCATCATTTTTCAAACAGGAAAATGGAGACATATGAAGAATCCATTTTTTTTATTTGTCTCATACTGTAATGGAGTTTCAAGGTGAAAACAAAACAAATTTTAACTAATAATTTATATCTAAATATCTAATTTTGGACTTATCTGGATTATAACGGCATCTCCGTTATTTGATTATCATGAAAATGCCGTGAAATGCCACATATATATTATTATAATGTCTATTTGCTGAGATTCTCTAGAGAGTGCATAATGGCCTCACCCGGCACTGTATACTTCAAACAGATGGGATATCTTATTTCCATATCTCCCCACAAAACTGGTGTCAAACAGGGGCGTCTCATCTCGCCGCATCACAATGTACGGCTCATAGCCATCGTGGAATTTAACCTGCAAATAAAAGTTAATTAAAAAGATAATTTTGTTTGATACAGTTCATCAAATTAACAGATTCAAATTGCATTCTGGGAAATATTTGAGGAATTTCTATCCTGTGATATACTTAATTTGTATTCCGATAAACTTTAATTTGAGAAATTTGGATTCTTATGATGACTGCTATAGACTGTTAAAGCGTGTTTTATCCTACGATGAACTTGAGCAATTTCTATTCTGCGATAAACTTGAGGAGGTTTTCTTCTCTTAAATAGAAGAATTTCTATTCTATTATAAACTTGAGGAAATTCTCTTCTGTTATAAACATGAGGAATTTCTATTCTATTATAAACATGAGGAAATTTTATTCTATTATAAACTTGAGGAATTTCTATTCTATTCTAAACGTAAGGAAATTCTGTTCTATGATACTATTATGCAGATCACTTCATGATAATATTACAAGCAGCTTTACGTCACGTATATCGCATGATGATGTTGGGTCGATTCTGGCAGCAACATACTGACCAAACAGAATGGAAAAGAAAAATAAACGTTGTGAAAAAACACAGACAGTAAACAAGTGTGATATCCGAGTGTGTTTGAGTAACGATTCGCGACAGCTGGGCCGAATTGAGTGCATTTGTTGTGTTTTTTTGGTCGGCCTTTGCGGAGGCCGGCCACTTGGGGTGAGATTGGTTCTCAACTTGGCTCTGTCTCTCTGTCTGTCTCTCTCTGTCTGTCTCTCTATCTCTCTCTCTCTCTGTCTCTCTCTGTCTCTCTCTATCTCTCTGTCTCTCTATCTCTCTCTCTTTTTATTTTTTAGCAGACATTGCCCATGTTATGTGATCTTCCTTTTTGTCTATGTATCATTGAAATATATGATCGATATTCATATTTACGTTAAGCATCTTATAGCTAAGAGAAGATATCTAGAAGTGAGAAGGTTTTATTAGGTCTGGGGAGGAAACTTGTCTTCGGTGTTATGTTATTTGACTTTACTATACATGTATGGGGTATGCTTACTGTATACGGATATTTAGCAGTTTTCCATTTCTTGTAATTAGTCGCTCCATGTCCTGGTGAAAATTTCCAACTAAAACAAATAGTAGATTCTTCAGAGACTTTTAAGGGATCAGGAATTAATTATATAGATTCATCAGAGATTTATAGATGTTCACCAGAGACTAATAATAATAATATCTTTTATTTTTACACAAAAGCAATTTATGAAAAAAAATTAAACAATAAAAAAGGTGTTTAAAACTTTTATATTGGTTTATACATATCTCATCATTGATGGCTAAAACTTCTTCAGAATTAGAATTACTGCATTCAATAAAACCATCTCATACACCAATCATTTCTCTCATGAGATTTACATTACTGACAATCTCTTCATTTATGGCACTATAAAATTCTTTATCAATAATATTTCAATATTTGGATACATCATCACTACAGAGATTAAATATATCACAGTAATTATTGCAAAATATAGAAAAAAGGATTCACGAGTCCTTTCTTTGTCACATGCTTTGTAAGGCAAGAACCTTGTTTGAAAATAAAATTAATTTACAGAACCTTTTCTTATGGCTAAGTTCTGGAGGTAGGTAAACTGACAATGCAATAATTTTGCAATATTTCATATTAGATACACGCCATATTTTCCTCAGAGCTTTCCTCCATGCGACACACATTATGCAATTTGTTGAAAGGCCATCGTGGTGTGGTGCACCATAGAAACTGCAGCAATATTGCTTTAAAAATTTACTTTGTAAAGAAGAATACAATGACCAAAACTTCTCCAGAACTGGACCTAAGCTGCAGATATCATGACATCTTCATCAAGATATATCAGAGACCTATGGAGATATATCAGAGACCTATAGAGATATATCAGAGACCTATGGAGATATATCAGAGACCTATGGAGATTCATCAGTCATATGGAGATATATCAGAGACCTATAGAGATTCATCAGTCTAATGGAGATATATCAAAGGCCTATAGAGATCCACCAGTCTCATGGAGATATATCAGAGACCTATAGAGATTCATCAGTCTTATGGAGATATATCAGAGACCTATGGAGATATATCAGAGACCTGTAGAGATTCATCAGTCTTATGGAGATATATCAGAGACCTATAGAGATCCACCAGTCTCATGGAGATATATCAGAGACCTATAGAGATTCATCAGTCTTATGGAGATATATCAGAGACCTATAGAGATCCATCAGTCTTATGGAGATATATCAGAGACCTATGGAGATATATCAGAGACCTATAGAGATATATCAGAGACCTATAGAGATATATCAGAGACCTATAGAGATTCATCAGACTTATGGAGATATATCAGAGACCTATAGAGATTCATCAGTCTTATGGAGATATATCAGAGACCTATAGAGATCCATCAGTCTTATGGAGATATATCAGAGACCTGTAGAGATTCATCAGTCTTATGGAGATATATCAGAGACCTGTAGAGATTCATCAGTCTTATGGAGATATATCAGAGACCTATAGAGATCCATCAGTCTTATGGAGATATATCAGAGACCTGTAGAGATTCATCAGTCTTATGGAGATATATCAGAGACCTGTAGAGATTCATCAGTCTTATGGAGATATATCAGAGACCTATAGAGATCCATCAGTCTTATGGAGATATATCAGAGACCTATAGAGATCCATCAGTCTTATGGAGATATATCAGAGACCTGTAGAGATACATCAGTCTTATGGAGATATATCAGAGACCTATAGAGATTCATCAGTCTTATGGAGATATATCAGAGACCTGTAGAGATTCATCAGTCTTATGGAGATATATCAGAGACCTGTAGAGATTCATCAGTCTTATGGAGATATATCAGAGACCTGTAGAGATACATCAGTCTTATGGAGATATATCAGAGACCTATAGAGATTCATCAGTCTTATGGAGATATATCAGAGACCTGTAGAGATTCATCAGTCTTATGGAGATATATCAGAGACCTGTAGAGATTCATCAGTCTTATGGAGATATATCAGAGACCTGTAGAGATTCATCAGTCTTATGGAGATATATCAGAGACCTGTAGAGATACATCAGTCTTATGGAGATATATCAGAGACCTATAGAGATTCATCAGTCTTATGGAGATATATCCGAGACCTATAGAGATATATCAGTCTTATGGAGATATATCAGAGACCTATAGAGATCCATCAGTCTTATGGAGATATATCAGAGACCTATAGAGATTCATCAGTCTTATGGAGATATATCAGAGACCTATAGAGATCCATCAGTCTTATGGAGATATATCAGAGACCTGTAGAGATTCATCAGTCTTATGGAGATATATCAGAGACCTGTAGAGATACATCAGTCTTATGGAGATATATCAGACCTATAGAGATTCATCAGTCTTATGGAGATATATCAGACCTATAGAGATTCATCAGTCTTATGGAGATATATCAGAGACCTATAGAGATTCATCAGTCTAATGGAGATATATCAGACACTTTATCAAGAGATTAATTTTATCAAAATAATTTAAAGATCTGCTGATACTTAAAATTATTTTAGATCACCATATACCATCATGTAACATATATTTCAAATTTATATCTAAGTCTCATTGTTTAAGTATTATTTCATCTAACATGTACAATGAGCAACCTGAAATTGTGAATACTAGTGGTTATATTTAATCATTTTAATCATTTTTTGCAAACCCAAACTCATTCAGGAACACTGAACAATTCTTAATCATATAACTCAGTTAAAAGCACGCACGAAAATGTCAAAGATAAGAAAATAGTATTAAAGGATGTATTCAAAGTGAATATGAGAAAAGGTCAAATTGTGAATAGTTGCATGTGCAGGGTTAGGGACAAACACATTGGCTATGTTTTCAACATTAGAGATGATATATTTAAATCATTTTTCCCAAGGTCAATTGTGGGACAAGATGAGTGATTCAGACAGGATTAATACTACTTGTAAAAGTTACATTCCAAACTAGATTTGTTGGTATAGAAGACCAGTTTATGCTATTTTGTTCTAAGACAGAGTTAAATAAATTTCTAAATTGCAAATGACAATGCAAATATCCAAAAAATAAAGTAAACAAATAAAAAAATACATTTGCAGAGAATCTCACTTTAATTGAGTCACACTTCACACGCAAATAGCAAGGCCCAGATTAACGGAAGGAAAAATAACTAACATAAAGTGACAAGCAAAGGTTTACTCACAATATCAGAAATCATTTCTTTAACCAAAAAAACCAAAATAAACAAAAAGCAAAAAAAAAACCAAAAAAACAAAGAAACAAAAAACCCGCTTAAACATAGATAAATTTGTTTGTTTGGGGTTTTACATCACTTTCAACATTACTTCAGTCATTTCGTGATGAGACCTACTTGTAGCAGATATAGTGCTGCCTCACTGAATTGTCATGTTGCAGGTCCTTGACATGACAACCCGCCCGGTCACAGATTTACAAGGACAACAGGTGAACCCTTAAGGCACAGGCCTCAGCTCATGTGGGAAATTGTATCATGAGTTCAATCCCAGCACGGCCGGGGTTCGAACCCACGACCTTTGGATCACCACAGAGGAACTGGTGCTAATAAGCTGGCACTATAACCAACTGTGCCACGGCCTGTGGCCCAACATAGATAAAAATACAAAGAGTTTTTCGAAATAATCTCATACATATCATAGATCATTATATATACACTCAGATGTTTATACCTACTGGAATTGCATGACATTCTTTGTTTTCCAAATGTCTAACAGTTCCGCTTTACTCCGTGGATAGGTTGTTACATTCTCTTTGTGTGGAAATTCAAAAGCAGGAACCACATACACCTACGTAAGATACAAAGCAGACAACATTTTTCAAATCACCAATGTACATATAAAGTCTTTAGTCTGTGTTAACGTTTGTATAAGAACGCGCGTGAAGTTTGTTACTTTTTCACTAATAATGTACTGCAAAATATGGCACCTACCTCCTTCTCTCTGAGTGTATTATTCCTTAATAGGCTCCTTATATATCTATGTATGTGATAATTTGGCATGAAGTCCACATCAGCCAGATAAACATACTTCGTGCTGGTATGGTTCAGGGCCACGTTCCTCATATAGTTTACAGGATAAAATTCCTGTGCAAAGAGATTAAAAATATGAAATGTTTGATTTTGTTTCCACATAAAATCAGACATGTATTTCGTAAGGTTTTATACCTCAGTGATGCGCGTATTGATGCGATTTCAAATGAATACGAGCATGCCGATTATTTGTAAAGTATTGATTAGTTGGAACTATTTTGCGTCGGCCATCTTTAGACTGGTCCCTCATCGAATGTCAAGAACATCGTGTATATACACAGATGGTGGCAACCAGTCTATGGCTGTACGCACCATTTTCGGGTCACGTGACGGGGTCAAATGAGGTGCGCTTTGTTTACAAATGTTTTTAACGATAAATATCTTGTTTCATGTATCATTTTTTAAAAACAGTAGTTGTCTGAGGTATAAAAACAAAACATGCCTCTTCGGTCAGCTGTGTGAGCGGATTCAGTTCGTTGGTGATGGTGGACGGATACCCTTCGCCTTCGGCTCAGGGTATCCTTCCGCAATCACCAACTCACTGAATCCGCTCACCCAGCTTCCCGACTCGGTATGTTTTGTTATAGTATTTTGTGAATGCATGCTTTTCTTTTTGTTAATAACATTAAAATATTTAAGATATTGTAAAATTAGAATTAAAGTAACATATTATCTCATGTTGTCAAAACCGACAACCTATTTTGTTGCCCGGTTGATCTTGACGTCAGGATCATTATGATAAAGCTTACCCCATGATTGGCCACCAGATGGAGCTTTACATTGTCACGTGACAGGAGACGAGAACTGTTGGCCACGGCCAGAGTGGTGTTGGTAGTAGTAGAGGTATTGATGTACACGGCCACAGACATTGGTCCTTCCCAATGTTCCAGTAACATTTCCAACACTGGGATCTTCTGTTCCCCCATCTGTGTAACCAGTGTTACATCATCATATGATTGTTTTGTGACATTTTTCCATATTTGCGAAATAACTACTCTTCTCTCCATTCCTTCACTAAAGTACCTTTTGCATATGTCTTTCTCGCGTTTTTTCGGCTGGATACTTGCCATGTAACTGTTGAACTCTTTTACAAGCTTATCTATATTTTCTTTGAACATGTGCAATTTAATCTCTGCTAGATTATCTTTAGGGTCTTGTATATCAGCATCTGAAAACTGAAGGAGGCGTTTGTTTCCAAGATATACATGGTCATCGGTGTTGTTTGCTGAAAAATATATCAATAAATAAGTACAAAATTTAAGATATAAAAAGGAAAAATACCAACAGGAAATAAAAGCTAAATATATAACGTTTAAGTGAATTTGGAGAATCTGAATAATATGTAACATGTTAATAAGAAAAACCCTATAATTTTATTCCATGCCAGTTAACATTATCTTAAAGTTAAAGTTAAATATCTTGCCCCCCGCGGGTTACTTTCATAGTCAGCGTCACCGGGAAAGCTGGGCTAAATCGGGCCCTTTTGACTAATATTTTCCCTAAGACAGGTTCAGATATTTTATCATTTTCCCTAAAACAGGATACTGCTTTTCTTGTGATCTTGCTGAAGTTGAATCGCAAGCAAACAATCCTCTTGATCAGTAGATGGATCAAAGAGAAGTGGTAACAAAAGAATAATTTAGATTAATGTGATTTTTTCTTTTAGTTTTAAAATATTTTATTTGCAATTGATTGAACAACAGCTATACAGATATATGTCCTCTTATCCTAATTATTATATCATTCCAATCTCTTGCATATATGTGTGAACTAAAATGAAGATAAATGTGACAACATTGTTTTATGATATACACTTAATGACGATGTGTGTACATTGAACTAATATGTTTATCATAACTGTGCAATAATCATCAGGCTATATATACATACAGGCTATATATACATACAGGCTATATATACATACAGGCTATATATACATACATGCTATATATACATACAGGCTATATATATACATACAGGCTATATATACATACAGGCTATATATACATACAGGCTATATATACATACAGGCTATATATACATACAGGCTATATATACATACAGGCTATATATACATACAGGCTATATATACATACAGGCTATATATACATACAGGCTATATATATATACAGGCTATATATACATACAGGCTATATATACATACAGGCTATATATACATACAGGCTATATATACATACAGGCTATATATACATACAGGCTATATATATACATACAGGCTATATATATACATACAGGCTATATATACATACAGGCTATATATACATACAGGCTATAGATATATACATACAGGCTATATATACATACAGGCTATATATACATACAGGCTATATATATACATACAGGCTATATATATACATACAGGCTATATATATACATACAGGCTATATATACATACAGGCTATATATACATACACATATACAGATGCCATGCACTTGAAATGTAAATACAATTTATATGCACTGCCAAACAGAGAATAATTGACTGAAATGCATACATGTGTTCAATTCAGATTATTTTTAAATTTTAGGACCTCCACACTGACACACACATATGATAAAAATTCTGAAATATGAATAAATAAAGTGTATTATCCATATTCTTGAAGGGGTTGAGGGATTAAGTATCAATTAATATCTATCTGTGTATTAGGTGGGGTTGATTAAACACACATAGTTGCAATATACATGTAAATATCACCAACAAATTTGTTTTGATTGAATAAAAGGAAAACAATCTAAGCAACAAAAAATAGTCCATTCACAGCAAAACCAACAATATAAACTTGATGGATGGTGGTACATCGATCTGTTCGCCCACATGCTTAATAAAACCCTTATTTAGTCTGTCCCATCCTGAGGGTCATGCAGAGGACCTGAGGGTCAATGCTAAACTAATGAAATAATAACCTGGACCATAGAAATAGTCATAAACGCAACTAAACTTAAATGTGTTCCTTGTCATATAGAAGCTTGCATAATTTCAATCGTTCACAATGCAACTGCTTCACCTGAAAGGCAGCCATTTCATATCTCTGCTGGGGTGACATGAATC